>JAYESD010000010.1:143337420-143992743 GCA_036927565.1 Tuctoria greenei | reverse complement strand
CAGATTGCCGCTGAGGAGCTCCCAAAGGGGCTGTACTGTCTTGTAGTCCGGTTAACCATTAACCACGGAATGGTTCAAGAGTCCCGAGCTTCATAGAATGTTTTCAGATAGGAGCCCGGTGGCGCAGAGCAATCTAAGGGATAATGGCCTCTATCATTTTTTGCGTCTTCTCAGACAACATTCTTGCTGTCTCAGTTGTCGTCAATTATACAGCTGTAAACTCAAAGCACCCTGAAAATGTTGTTTTTCACCTGATGACTGATGAGGTGAATTACGCACCAATGAAGGTGTGGTTTGCCATGAATGATTACAGAGGGGTCACTGTGGAGATGCAAAAGGTGGAAGACTTCACTTGGTTCAATGCATCATATGTCCCCATTCTTAAACGGCTCCAGAACCAGAACGCTGCAACCCAGAAGTTCTACTTCTCTAGCAGCGGTAATCGTGGTACTCCGGTCAAATTCAGGAATCCAAAGTACCATCCATGCTTAACCATCTGAGGTTTTACATACCAGAAATTTGCCCTGAATTGCATAAGGTGGTATTTCTTGATGATGATGTCGTTGTTCAGAAAAACTTATTAGAACTGTTTACCATCAACCTCAATCGTAATCTGATGGGTGCTGTAGAGACTTGCATGGAGACATTCCACAGCATAAGTACCTTAATCATTATCATCCACTAATCCATGCTCATTTTGACCCTGATGCTTGTGGCTGGGCATTTGGTATGAATGTACTTGACCTTGTTGAATGGAGAAACAAGAATGTGTCTGCCATCTATCATTATTGGCAGGAGTGCAATGCTGATCATACCCTATGGAAGCTTGGCTCTCTGCCGCCTGGGCTTCTTGCTTTCTATGGTTTGGTTGAGGCAATATACCTGAAATGGCATGTTTTGGGGCTGGGGTACACTGGTGGATCCTGGTTTGACCAAGGAAGGGGCAGTATTGCATTACAATGGAAATATGAAGCCATGGCTGAAAATTGGAATGGAGAAATACAAGAGCTTTTGGGATAACTATGTGGACTATTCACACCCTCTGCTTCAGCGCGATGCTTCATGCGTTGATTAGTGTGTATCAGCATAAGAATTTTTGGGAGCTTTGTGGTGGAAATAGCCTTGCTCCAATGGTCGCACACAAACAAACATGTAGTAGAGCAAATTTGCTTCATCTCAAGTTACAAGTCACAGCATCAGGATTGAACATTAATGGCTGCTCATACAGAAAGGTAATCAGTGACAGAAAGGTAATCATCAAAAGAGCTAAGCTTGCCATGTAGTAGGTTGTTACTTAAACAACACCCATTACTTACATTCATAACCTGCAACCACCAATGCATTTTTTTCCATTTTTATTTTTTGGGTGCAACAGAATGGAAATCGTAATTGTAGAATTAATTTAAAATTCTTGAGGTGTTACAGCGAGTTTTGAGATACAGATCCATATTTTTTGGATTTCAGACAGCTTACACATTTTTCACATTTTGTACATCTTGAGAAGTAAAATCATATGTACCTATGTAAGAAATTCAGAATTTGTTTTGCATTTCTTGCTACTTATTGTTGTTTCATATTCTTTGCGAGGTAAATAAAAGATTCTCTGCAAACCTGTGTCTTGTGGGAAATGGAACATCAGTACCATACCAATGAAATCAGTACATCCATGTATGTGGAGAGAATATGTTGTGGTCACACGTCATTGCAGTAATCATAAAGAAGTTTTAGTGTGGAACTTAGGGGAAGATTTTAATGTTAAGTCTTAGTAAACTTACTATCGAAGGATCTTTTTATGACTGACAAAACAGGAAAGGAAAAATTGCAGCAGGCAAGGGGGTTCCAGCGTACTTAGCGAAAAGGCAATGATTCATTTTTAGATTCATCGTTGATTTTGAGATTACGAAAAGACAAGTGGCACTGTTAGTCTGTTAGCACATGATGAACAATGCCAGAATTATTCTTGTCTATTTCTTTTGACATCAAGAATAGGAGATCCTTCTTTTTTACATATTTACTTAATTTCATTTGTGCACATGATTTTGTAACATTCTTTTTGAAATATGGCAACGTGGACATAAAATCCACACTCAATAAAGAGAAAATACAGTATTTTTCCCTAAATAAAATAAGTTACAGAAATTTTCATGCCTGCAGATGGAGTTCATTTATAATATAGAAGGAAATGTTATTTATGCTGCCATCAGCTACAAATTGACAACTATATCTGTTATCTGTTATTTTCTCTCTTCTCTACTTCTCTGCAGAGGTGTTCTGCGTACAGCTCTGATCTGGGTTTTATCTCTTCTAAAATGCTTTCAATGTTTGCATTCCTTTGTTTTGTTGTATTGCAATGCCTTTCCATCCTAATTTCTTGTGTTTCCTGCGGCATCTATCTCCATTTGATGACGCCCACCATTATTGCTAGCAGCAACAGTGGTCCTCTTCTTCCTTCTTGATCTGAACCCTCTCCTCCTGTGTCTCTTGCTTGTTTCTTTTCTTTCATCATTATTTGTAGACATGCTGGAGTTTGCATATGTGGGAACATGAACAGGTTCCACAGCTTGTGTTGTGTTTCGATTGGTTTCACTCAATCTGTCTTCTGAGGTCTCTGGTTTGCCCTCAGGATTCATTTCTTTCTCTGCTTCTTTAACAACTACATTACCATCTTCCATTTCCAGCAGTTTACTATCTCTGCCGTGGGAGCTGACCTCGCTTTCGGGATCATCCGTCTGTCTCGTGTCATCCGGCTGTTCTTTGCTGCGTTCCTGACTGTCCGCCAGTTTCTGGCTCAACTGTGCAAGTTCAACTTTGTTCTCTTGCAGCTGACCATCTTCCATGTTAGTTCTCAACCTTACAAACTGTTCTTCTGTGGAACTATTGTCTTGTTTGTTGCCCTCTAATGCGGTGGTGTTGTATGAATGTTGTTCCTCTGCTGAGGCAGGTATGGAGTCAATGGAGTTTGCATATTTATCAGGGACCTCAGTTTCATTAGCTGCATGATCGCTCTTTGTGCCCCCTACAGTGCTCTCATCTTGATTGTTTTTTTTTTTTGAACCGAAACTGCAAGGGAAACCCCTGCAGTGAATATATCAATTAATTAGGGTGGTGTTAAAACCACAGTACAGACACCAAAGGACAGATTGGTTGGGAGTGCTAAAGCGTGTCGCTCTTGAGATAAGAGTGAACGAGGCTTAGACCAACAACCCAAACCAATCGCCTGGCACGACCGATACAAACTGACACAACAAAAAAGGAGAGAAATAAAACAAACGACCAACAACCTCTACCACCTAGACAGGCAACAAAGAGAAGAGGACAAATAAACTACCTAGGCAGTGACACATGAAATGAGTCACTACCAACCGAACCTTGAACACTACGAAAGGGAGCGGAAGGGGGTGACACAGATGGGAATGAAGCTTCCAGAATCATAGGGTCCCACCCATCTTCCAAGTGCTCCACGACCTCTGGAAGTACCATATGAGCATCATTGCCTGAAGAGTGTAACCTTGAAGCCTTCACTATCTTGGTAGAGGACCCCAACGCCAACTTGAGATCAGACTCCTTATCAAAGTGGAAGGTCACTCGACAAATATTGGTTTGGGGAAATGAAGCTTGAGATGAGGCCGCCAAAGTAGCTGCAACCAAGTAGAAGGGGCAACTAGGGAATTCACACTCCAACTTTCTCGGGCTAGTGGTGATGCAAATTTCCTCTAGAAATCTCGAAGGAGCAGCAAAAGTTGTCGAATGAGAAGGTATAGCAGTTGCCGAGTTTGTTAATGGGCGGCGACGAGGAAGAACACAGTTGCGTGCTTTGTGGCCTTCTCCCTTGCAACGGAAGCATCTAGTGGCCTCCGTGCACCTCGCAGCAATGTGGTCGAAGGAAAAGCAGTTGAAGCACTTGCCGATCAGATCAGTAGGCACTGATCGAGCAACCTGACGACGGGGACCAGCAAAAGAATGTTTGCTGCCATCGCCGGCGGGGAGAGCAGACATGCTTGGAGGACCGAGAGGGGTGGGTGTGCACCCCAAGACAGAGACCAAAGGTGGAGGAAAAGGCGAGAGGGGAGGGGAAGATGACAGTGGTGGTGGGGACCTCGACGGAGACCGAGACAACAGCCTAGGGGAATCCGGGCCAGAGGAGAGTTTCTGGTTGGGCAACGACAAAGGAGTGGTGGGGACCTGGGAAGCGGCGAAGGTGGCAGATCTAACTGGGGAGGAAACCGACGAGGGTGCCGAGGCGGGGGCCGTTATTGAAGACACCGACACAGGAGACCCGGGTTTAGACTTTGGAGCCCAACCCCTTCGCATCCAGGAGAATCCGGAGTTGGTTCTGGGGGGGGGGGGGGGGGGGGGGGACGGTGCAAGGTTGGACAGGAGAGGGCACTTCCCGTAGGGAAGCCGAAGCAGTAACAGAACTCGGGGAGGCAGCGACCGTAGGAGTGGAGGGTTCCGCAAGGAGGGGTGTCGGAGGAGAAACCAAGAGGGGAGGCGTGGTTGGAGACAAGGGGAGCATAGGAGGAGGCAAATCAGAGGGAGGGATGACTGGGGCGACCAGGACTAGTCGTCCCTGTGCAGAATCAGGCGGAGGGGTAGGGGGAGGCGGAGAGGAAGACCTAGCTGGAGGGGCAGGAGAGGACGAGCAGCTCGCAGTCCGCACGGCCGTCATCGACGGCGCAAGGAACAGGGACGGCGGAGGGACGACATGGACCAGATCTGGCCGGAGTGGAGCGGACGGTTGCGAGGAATGGAGAGGTGGAGATGTGCACCTAGGAGGAGAGGAGGGGGAGGCGGAGGATAGAGCGGGCGAAGGGATCAACGGGAAGCCCTCAGTCGGCCGGCGCGCCGGCCTTAGGGCTGCCGCCGGGCGCAGCCGAACTGCCGTGGGGCACGGAGCAGAGACGACCGGAGAGGGACGACGATGGAAGGATCGCGGAGGGGAGGAAGCCGGAGGAGAGGGAGAGAGGTACGGAGGGGCCGACGGCCGTAGGGGGTGGCGCGGCCGCCCGCCGCGTCGGCCTCCGCCGGTAGCGACCCGACTCGCCATCCCGTTCGCTGCGACAACTATCAGACAGGGAGTGTTGCGCGAGTTCTGAAGAAGCTCCGGTCCGGTGGCCGTTGCTTTCTTGATGTGGTCGCACGGGCCAGCCGGTTCTCATCTTGATTGTTGCTCTCCGATGCAGTAGTGTTGTCAGAATTTCGTTCTGCTGGAGTAGGTATGGAATCTTGATTGTTGCTCTCTGATGCAGTAGTGTTGTCAGATTTTTTTTTCTGCTGGAGTAGCTACGGAATCATTGAAGTTTTCAGATTTATCAAGTATCACAATATCAAAAGTTGCATTTTTGTTGTTTGCTCCAACCACAATGCTCTCATCCTGGTGGTAGCTCTCAGATGCAGTTGTGTTGTTGGATTTTTCTTCTGCTGCTGTAGCAGGTATAGAATCACTGGAAGTTTCAGTTTGCTCGGCTTCCTTTTGCTGTAGGCGTTCCTTTATACTTGTAGTTTGATCAGGGGTTGAAGCGGCTGAATTTTCTTTCATTTGGTTGATATGGCTCTCTTTCTCCACAAGAGCTGCTTCCAGTTCTTTCTGGGTGCTAGTAAGATATGTAGTGGTAGTTTCTGAATCCATGAGTTTGTTTTTCAGTTCTGCCCTCTCAATACTTAGGATAGATATTTTGGCTTCCAGTTCGTCCACTTTCCTCCTCATCAATTTATTACCCTCCTTTTCTTTCTGCAAAACAGAAAACGAGTGACAATATTTGGTTAATGAGATGTTCTTGAATAACAGGCTGAATAAGTAATTCATAGAGTGCACTAACAGAAAAGGCTTATAAAAGCTGTAAATGAAACTACAAGTATGGCAATATAGCATGAGATTAACCATATCTTTATCACGGTATTATTTACTTGTACTGGTATACAGCATGGGAATGTTCAGTGGAATATATCGATTTGATTTTGCTTTGAAGTTGTACCCTGATATGATGCCCTCAGCTAACAGTGTGTCTGCAACTTTGCATTCTGCAAATGGTTTCAATATAGCCTTACTTTGATTAGTTATATTTGGCTAGGTGATTGAAGTTATTTGACTATTTGTAGTCGAGGACCATGACATTTATTAATAAATCTGCACATTTTTAATGGCAGAATATTTGAGTTTTCTGTAACAGCTTTACAGATCTGTGAATCAAAGGAGCAAACTGAACGGATTGCTTATCACTTGAGTACCGGCAATCATAATCTACTGGTAGAGTCTGTCAACAACTGCAAGCACAAAGGAAGAGCGAAATGCTAAAAAGAAAGACAATTCTGATGCACGTCCATACCCCCAGAAGCAATTGAAGGGAGATGAACTGCTGGTCCCGTTCCTGGAGGAGGATGGAGATTACACGATGCTCCCTCATCTTGTGCAGGATGCCGACGCTTAGCGCGGCGGCGCCGATGGCCAGCAGCACTAGCACAAGGTAGGGAGGTACCCTCTTGTTGCTACCCATGGTGTGACCTCCTGATCTGCTGTACTTGCTCGCATCCATCTCTCTTGACGCACCGTCTTATTAACACTCTTGCAGGGTTTTAGTGCTGTTTACTGTGGAATGGGACAACAGCAGTGTGAAGAAACTGGAGCTTCCTTTTTAGTTGCTTGGATTCTGGAAAGAGACAAACTTGCTTAGAAACTGATCTAATGCATTATGCTTAACGTGCTTCAAGATGTGGCTTAGAGAGGTATAAAGCCTCGGTTCTCTTTGACTTTCGCTGGTTATCGTAAGACGTCAGCAATATTAACTACTATGCTTGCGTTGCGTTCCCATCTGATCTCACAGTAAAAGGTTGAGCATAAATATGATCACGGAGCCAAGTCATAGCTCTATTATAGAGTATCAGATGTTCAGTTGGCCGCCAGGCTATGCATTCGAGAAAGGATTGAGAACTTCGCCCAGGTAATGGAGCAATTCATGACCGAAGTTGTAACTAAATTACCCCCAAAGAATGAACACCATGAAATGTATGCTAGCTCGGTAATGGCCATCTTCATCTAAATGTCCTTGAGCAGCAATCATTTTTTTATAAATGTGTATATGACTCTGCAATAATGCAATATAACCTCTGTGACCAAGATCCCCCAATTACAAAAGAAAATGATCCTATCATTAGCAATAATCCTAAATATTATGTGTCCTGAAGGTGACCGTGACCCTAGCCCCCATTTCTCGTGGAAATTGCAAGACTAGGCGTAATGTTATTGTGTTGTTGAAGCATTCTAAATTATCCATACAGCTCAATAGTCCATCCCGATTGATTTTTTCGAGAAAAAAATAATCCATCCTTATGACCTGGCAAGTTGTTGACAAGCTGCTGAATCTCCACGAAGATTTAGCTTGCAATGAAGTTAATCCAGCAATCAAAGGAGAATTTGCCTCACCGGAACTTGTTGGTACGCCACACCGAAATCCTTGAGTGAGCCTACGTCGGGCGAACTCCTGATCCCAATCGCCTCCTCTAAGGTGTCGTATGGTGGCCCAGCAACCGCCGGGAGCTGAAGAAACAGAGCAATGCTATCCCAGTCAGAGCAGTGCCAGGACTATTTATTTAAGGTTAACCTTGTCCCCTACCTACCTCATGCCCGGGTCTGAGAAGCGCCAACAGAGCACAGGTGATGGCGTGCGTGCCGGAGGAGAACTGGAAGTCTAGCAATTAATTAGTTCACCATAGCAGGTCAGTTGAGCTTTTTTTTATTTGACACGGAAAACCTTCTACTTCTATTCCATATGAACCGAAGATCACAATGTTCCAAAACGTCAAACTGATCAGCACCTCGCCTTCTAGACTAAACCAGTTCTATGGTGCTATCCAAAAACACTTCGTACATTGTGCAATTGAGGCGTGAGGGTGGAATGTGCGTGAAGGTGGAATGGAGCGACCACGGCAGAGGGAGCAGGCAGTTGAGGGCTCACGTGCGACGCGACGCGGGCGCGGCGAAATGCGGCGGCGACGCGGGAGGAGTTGCAGGCGACGGTGCGGTCCACGGCGCGGAACTCAGACTCCGCTCCGCGGCGCGGGACACATCCGGGCCGGGTGGAACGCCAGGTCCGGCTCCACCGTACTTTCACCCTCCAGCCCAGCCCAGTCCAGCCTTCTAAAAGTGATTGAATGGGCAGACAGCGGCGTCCGTGAAGGGGAAACGAGCTATCCGGTAAGCTGCTTGTGGATTCAAGACCATTTGCCACTCGTAGACGACTAGTACTTGGATCCATGGCTTCGGATCGTGTCGAGGCGGCAGACTGCGCAAGGGGGAGTGACCGAGTGATCGTGTCGAGGCTGGCCATGTTCCTGACGTAACAGCACCACCGACCCAGTTTGACAAGAACGGACAGCGGAGATGAAAGAACGGACACGTCCCGGCCGGATTAATAACAAACTAAACGAGAGAGCAGCATCTGGATCATCGACTCGGGCCACGTCCCAATCCCGAGCCTAGCTTGGCCGCCTAACGACGGACGCGGTGCGCGAGTGACGACCCACGGTCCCCTGGGCCCCAACATCATCGATCTACTAGGTCTTTTCCTTGGGCAGTTCGTCCGTCCGTCGTCTTCCCGTCGCCGACCTCTCTACGTCCACGGATCCACGTCCATCTCCGCCATCGCGAACGCCGCTGCACTTGCCCCGGCCGCAGGACTGCTGCATGAGCCGGGACCGACGACAGCGATCAGGCACGACTATCCTCAGGCCCAAGGTACATTCTTCTAATCTCCTGCCTATAATTCGTTACGAGCGATCAGCCCAACAAGCCAGCGCGCCGATTATCATCATCAGCAGGTCCATCGAACCCAGCCTGCTTGATTGTTGTTCATTGAATCATCGTGCACCTAGCTGGCTATATAATGTCGATCAAATTTCCTGTCACATCTCATTTCTCGTTCATTGAGTCATTATACTACAGCCTATTACAGGGATCGATCGATCATCAGTGCGTTTTTTTCGCGTTCATCTATTATCCCAGGAAGGCTGCAGGTACAGGTACGAATCTCGATCTCGCCTCAATTCAACTCGATCCATATCCTCGCGTTCAGTTACTTTCGCCTGATTCCCCGTGAACTAGGCTGGGGTGGTAGATGGCGGCGACGACGACGAAGGTGATCGGATCCAAACCGTCAGATTGCTTCCAGTTCCACGACCCCAACACCTGGTATATATCTCTCATACCCCCTCGTTTCCTCTTCCACTTCGGATGCGTTCTTGTTTCAATGCGAGCTCTGCCGCCATGCACACCCGCCGCCGGCCTAGCTGTTTTATATAGGCTTCCCCGCTAGCTGCTCACTAATTTCTGATTTTTTTTTTCTCTTGCCCGACTCGTGCAGTCGTCAGAGTCTTAGTATCTGATGGCATGGCATTTCTTAGCTTATGGAGATTTTAATTAGTTGATGCAAAGTGTTGTATCTGGTGGTCTGGCGATCTACCATTTTTATCTTTTCTGTCGTCATATCCATTTAGAAAAATTTAGAGACACCTCTGACAAAATATATACTTGAATGAGTGACAGAACAGAATACTGCAAAGTGTTTCTATATATACTGTGTACGTTCCATGCATTATTGTAACCGTAGAAATTAATATCGCTGTTGTTAATCACCAAAACGTTGGTCTTGTAGGATTTGCATGACGGAGCTCGAAAGTGATGTGGTCATTAAAGTAGGAGAGATTTCCTTCCACCTTCACAAGGTACAATGGTTTCTTATTGCAAGTCATTTTGGAACCTTTTAGTTTCCTTAATGTTGGGTCCGTTTGTCATCATCTTCACAGCAAATTCTCAGAACACTAGAAAACCCATCTGACAGTCTGCTGTTTTGATGTGTATTTTCTTATACTAACAATGCTATGTGCTGCACTAAGTTATGCAATCTGCATTTTTATCTTGTTCAGTCACCGTTGATCAACCGTAGTGGCACACTGAAAAATCTGATAAACAAGGCCACTGGTGGCGACGACGGCAAACAGTGCACCATCCTCATGGACGACATCCCCGGCGGCCCGGAGGCATTTGAGCTGGCCGCCAGATTTTGCTACGACGTGAAACTGGAGCTGAACGCGGCCAACATCGTGCCGCTCCGTTGTGCGGCTGAGCACCTCGGCATGACGGAGGACTACAGCGAGGGGAACCTCGTGCAGCAGGCCGAGTCTTTCCTCTCCGACGTGGTCGGCAACTGGAACGACGCCCTGCGCGCGTTGCACGCGTGCGACGCCGTGCTTCCGCACGCCGAGGACCTCCTCATCGTGCAGCGGTGCATCGACTCGCTGGCAAGCAAGGCATGCACGGATCCAACGCTCTTCGGGTGGCCGATGCTGGAGTATTACACGGCGAAGAGCCTCGAGGATACGGTGATGATCTGGAACGGCATCAGCACCGCCGGGAAACCCAGGACGCCGGGGGCGGACTGGTGGTACAAGCAGGCGTCGTCACTCAGGCTGCCCGTGTACAAGAGGCTCATCACGGCGATGCGGTCCAGGGGCATGAGCCCCGAGAACATCGCCGGCTCGCTGATGCACTACGCCAGGCGGCACATCTCCGGGCTCAGCCGGCACTCGGGGTACGGCGAAGGCAGCCGCGGCGGCACGTCGCGGACGGCCGTGCTCTCCGACGACGAGCAGAGGGTTCTCCTGGAGGAGATCGTGGCGCTGCTCCCGGCCGAGACGGGGGTCGCCACGACACGGTTCCTGCTCGGCATGCTACGCACCGCGACGGTCCTGCACGCTAGCGCGGCGTGTCGGGACGCGCTAGAGAGGAGGGCCGGCAACCAGCTTGAGGAGGCCACGCTGGAGGACCTCTTGATACCCAACGTCGGTTACTCCACGGAGACGCTCTACGACGTGGACTGCGTGCAGCGGATGCTGGAGCAGTTCATGATGGAGAGCACGTCGGCGTTCGCCTCGTCGCCGGAGATCACGGACGAGGGCCACCAGCAGCTGGTCGACGCACCCTCGGCCGAGCTCATGCCGGTCAGCACGGTGGCCAAGCTCGTCGACGGCTACCTTGCGGAGGTCGGGACGGACACCAACCTCAAGCTCTCCAAGTTCCTGACCATCGCCGCCCTCGTCCCGGACTACGCCCGGGCCCTCCACGACGGCCTCTACCGCGCCATTGACATCTATCTCAAGGTAAATAAACCGTTCATGCATGAGCTGTAACTCGAGTCTTCAACTGGTCCGGCCGCATGATCATACACGTGAATATATGCCTGTCTGTGGCGCGCAGGCGCACCCGTGGCTGACGGACTCGGAGCGAGAGCAGCTGTGCCGGCTGATGAACTGCCAGAAGTTGTCGCTGGAGGCGTGCACCCACGCGGCGCAGAACGAGCGGCTGCCGCTGCGGGTGGTGGTGCAGGTACTCTACTTCGAGCAGCTGCGGCTTCGCACCACGGTGGCCGGGTGGTTCTTCGTGTCGGACAACGTCGACCACGGCTCCAGCTCCGACAACTGCGTGCTCCCGCGCAGGAGCGTCGATCTGGGCTTCGCGCAAGGGTCGGAGGACGAGGAGGCTGCCGCGGCCCGGCACGCCGAGCTGTCGTCGACGATGAGCGTGGAGGAGATGCGGCAGAGGGTGTCAGAGCTGGAGGACGAGTGCTCGAGCATGCGGCAGGAGATCCACCGGCTTGGGAAGCCCAAGGGCGCCCTGAGCCGGTTGTTCCAGAAGCTCGGGCTTGGCGGGAGGTCGTCGTCGCGGCAGCGCCAGCAGCAAACGCAGCAGCTGCTTCGGAGCTCGAGCGACAAGAGGCGCAAGTCCGTGGATTTTGGGTGTTGAAATGGGGTTACAGGCGTGTTTGTTTGATGTTGTCTTTAAGATGGGAGCATTCCGGTTTGATTACCACCACGAAATGTAGGGGTGGAACGCATTTGATTCATTTGTTGCATAGGACATGATATTTATTAGAGCGTACATAACTTTTGACAGGTAATTTCCAGGGCTACAATGCAATCAAAGTTTCCGTGCAATAATCCAATAAACTGCCTGCCGGATGTGCATCCTACAATCGTTACTTATTTTTATTTAACCAATTTCCAGATTTTTACTTGTTGATTTAGATGCACTTTTCTATTTCGGTCTTATGTAAGCATTTTTATCTTTTCAGTCTCCATGGCTCACATCCCAGTCTCCATGACGAGAAGCAGTAAAACAAACAAATAAAACAAGAGCACAGAAGAGTTGACACTGCATTTGCCAGGAAATGACGGGTCCGTCCAAAATTCATCTGGCGACTTAAACATCAGAAAACAAGTAGCTAAGTGCAACACTTATTAGCTTTGTTTACAAGAACAGTTAAGTGGCTTCTGTAGTACCTCGTCTCATTCACCGTCCATACATTTGCAGCATGGTCTGGGAAAAAAATGTCACTGGACAGAGTACTGAAACCAGCAATCCCATCGAACAAATTACTAAGAAAAGTCGAAATCACGAGAATGTGATTGAAGCACAGGCATGTAGGAGCCTAAGCGTCTGTTCTGCTACAGCGCGTTTCCTTGCCTGGTTCACCCACTCCGTGGCGATTTCCTCTGCTTCGCTTCCATGTAACCCTACTTCCAGGGTATCGGCTGCTGTACTTAAGTCCCCATCGACAATCAATTTCTCCACTCTGTTTATAAGAGACTCAATACCATCTCCTGATGTATCCTCTTTAATCTGAAAACAAATTGAAGGATTACAAACTCAGTTTCAAATCTGAGAACTCAACACTAAAGGGATTAAGATCAGCAAAGGCTACAGGTGCTATGGCAACAAAACCCCTGTCCTTACTAAAATTATTGATTTATCAGCATTAGAAGTAATCGGCCAAAAATTCAAAACAGAAACTGTATAAAAACTATTAACATGTACATCAAAATCAGTTCACCCACTTGTTAGTTTTGACAAATAGTTGTTTTGACATTCACCTTGAGGGAAGAAGCAACACGAGCAACAGCATGAGTCAGGATTCCACCACCGCCTGCTGGTATAAGGCTGAAATGTCTGATTGTCTCCTTCAAAGAGTTGAACTGCAACATGAAAAATGGTACACAATCAATTGTTCAATATTAAGCTACTATGCGCTGATCAGTTGCACTCAAAATCTTATGAGGAAAGGTAAACAATTCACTTATACAATCCAACACTCTCTCTCATGTGAGGCTCCCTCAGGCCTAAAACATGGAAAATAGGAATAGCTTTACGCCCGTCAGGATTCAAATGTGAGACCATACCATGTTAAGCTACTACTACTATGCGTTGACCAGTTGTCCTCAAAAGTCTAAGCTGATAGAGAAGGGTAGGCAATTCACTTATACACTCCAACATTCAGGTATTAGATAGTCAAGCTGATCAGGTTTATGGCCGTGGCCAGTTCTTACAGGTTCACAATGATTTCTGTTCACAACAATAAATTAATGCATATTGCATAATAAGGCAGTACTGACACCTGAAATATTTGAAACAGTGGCTAACAATTATCTTAAACATAACTAGGTAGTACATGCAGATCACATCCTGAATATGAATATATATGCATGCATTCATGCCTTGCATCACAGTGAGCATACCTTTTGTTTCAATGTCATCCGGGTATCTGATCCATAATCTAAGACATCTTCTGGAAGCGATGAAAGAGCCAGTTCCAATAGTGAATCTTTGTCAATGCCTTCAAGAGATTTCTGCAGTAGTTTCACCTCTGACCGGATTGGTGATCCACTGGATAAAGCTTGTTCCAAAGCAAGAGTACCCTGTAAGATAGTTTTAAATCATGTCATTAAGAAGTTGGAAAGAAGAGAAGGTGATAACTAATCCTTCAGTAGCTAGAACATGAAGCAAGCACATAAGCAGATTCAAGGTTTCTTACCAGAGCAAGTTTATGAACAGAATGACTCTGTTTAGCTTCTTCAGAACGTGCATAGAATGCCATACACAACGCATCTATCTGAAATAGAAGCACAAAAGAGGCTATAAGCAAGAGAATCAAGCTGAAATTCTGCATAACTTGTTTTCTGGAAATTAAAGGTAAATCTACTGGAAGGACAACAGAGATATCAAAATTAGAGGATAATGGGATTAGGGTTTCATTGATTGACAGTCTAGGGTACATATAGAGCCCACATGGGCTAGTTACATGGGCCTAGCCTAATATACTCACACAATACAGTCCAACACCCTCCGCAGTCCCAACATCTAACCACGACAGATGTTGAGACTGGACCGAAACTCAGAAAACAACGACGAAGGGAGACCCTTCGTGAAGATGTCGGCGAACTGCGGCGTTGTCGGGACGTGGAGGACCCGGACCTCGCCACGGGCAACCCGCTCACGAACAAAGTGAAGATCAATCTCCACATTCTTCGTACGCTGATGCTGGATAGGGTTGGTGGAGAGGTAGACGGCGCTGACGTTGTCGCAGTAGACCAATGTGCTCCGGGCGACTGGGGAGTGGAGCTCCTGAAGCAGCTGCTGGAGCCAGGAGGTCTCAGCCACACCGTTGGCCACGGCGCGGTACTCCGTCTCAGCACTCGAGCGTGACACCACAGGCTGCTGCTTCGAAGACCAAGAGACGAGGTTGCCGCCCAGGAAGACAGCGTAGCCAGAGGTGGACCGACGGGTGTCCGGGCAGCCCGTCCAGTCAGCATCGGTGTAGACGACTAGCTCAGAAGCTGAGTCACCCCGAAGGAGGAGGCCGTAGTCGAGGGTGTCGTGCAGGTATCGAAGTATCCGCTCCACAGCGGTGAGATGTGACTCCTTCAAATCATGCATGTGGAGGCACACCTGCTGAACTGCGTAGGAGATATCTGGCCTAGTGAAGGTGAGGTACTGGAGAGCACTTGCAAGACTCCTGTAAACAGTAGGGTCAGCAACAAGGGCGCCGTCAGCTGAGGAAACCTTTGCCTGGGTGTCCACCGAAGTGGAGCACGGCTTGCAGTCAGCCATGCCCGCTCGCTGGAGGACATCCAAGCAGTACTGTCGCTGGTGAAGGAACAAGCTGTCTGTCCGGTGCTCAACCGTCACGCTCAGTAAGTGGTGGAGCTGACCCAGGTCCTTCATCGCGAACTCCCGCTGCAGGGCGGAGATCGTGCGCTGAAGGAGGGCCGGACTGGACGCCGTGAGGACGATGTCATCGACGTACAGGAGGAGGTACACTGTGTCCCCCTCACGGCTGTAGACGAAGAGCGAGGTGTCTGACTTAGCCTCGACGAAGCTGAGCGAGGCCAGGGAGGAGGCAAACCGGTTGTACCAAGCTCGAGGCGCCTGCTTGAGGCTGTACAGTGACTTGTTCAGCCGGCAGACCATGTCTGGATGAGCTGAATCAACGAACCCTGTCAGCTGATAGCAGTACACTGTCTCCGTCAGCGTGCCGTGGAGGGCAGCACTAGGCCGGCACCGGCAGCGGGCAGGGGTGCCAGGCCAGAGCCATGGGTGGGGGAGGCGGCGGCGGACGTGCCAGGGGCGGCGGCTGAGGCGCCAGAGCCGGCGGCGGCCGTGCCAGGGGCGACGGCGGACGCGCCAGGGCCGGCAGCGACCGTGCCAGGGGCGGCGACGGACGCGCCAGGGCCGGCGGCGACCGCGCTAGGGGCGGCGGCGGCGGATCCGGGCCCAGCGGCGCCGGATCCAAGACCGGTAGTGGCGGCGACAGCGGATCCGTGGCCGGGGAAGGCGGCGGCGGGGTGGGGAAGGCCTAGAGGATGGGGGTGGGGAGGTGGTGGGGGCCAGCCGGCGGCGGCGGCGCGCGGGCGGCCAAAGGCGACGGCCTATCCATCGTGGGAGAGAGAGAGAGGGGAGAGAGGTAGCCTGATACCAAATTAGAGGATAATGGGATTAGGGTTTCATTGATTGACAGTCTAGGGTACATATAGAGCCCACATGGGCTAGTTACATGGGCCTAGCCCAATATACTCACACAATACAGTCCAACAATCACAAATCGGAATATTAGGAATTGTTTGAGTGATACTCCAAATAACATGGTATGTTCTGACGGTATTTAAAAAAGTGATACCTAGGCGTTGAGCGATGCCCCAACGCAAAGCGGCCACTGTTAAGCTTAAGCGTTCGAATGTGTGCTTTTTGCCGGTTTCACAGAACCAAAGAGAAACTTACTAGAATAATACATACAATCATATGATGTTGCCACCGTCATGAACTATTGCCTTAAGGAAAATTACAAACAGAAGCTTCCAACCAATAACAATGAGTAATATGGATGCAGTAAAGCACCATGTAGTGAATGTTAGTAGCTGGATTTTTACTCTCATTGAAGAGAGGATGACACTAGAGAGTTGGGGCAATTTTCTTGTCTATTCCTCACACAATGCCATGCCAACCCAAGGGGTTGAGGCTACATATTTATAGCAGCCCAAGGGCAGCCAACCAGCCAAGCATATGCCTTCTTGCTAGTCCAAGATGCCATGCAAGGTGCTGTCCTAAAGATGCTAACAACCGTCCTAAAAGCAGTCAAGATGCTGCTGTCCTAACTGCTGTCCTAAAAGCAGTCAAGATGCTGTCCTCTAGTCTAAGATGAGTACAACAAGGACCAAAGACCAAAGGACTAAGGTACAACAAACTAAGGACAAGGGTACAAGGGACTAGGGGACCAAAGACCAAAGGACTACAAGACTTATTCCATCATTCTCCCCCTAAGTCTTGTACGTCGTCTTCTGGGAGGGTTGGACCATCCCGATCCTGGAGCAAAGTTCAATGAACTTGAGCCTCCCAAGGGGCTTGGTGAGCAGATCCGCAAGCTGGTCCTTGGTGTTGATGTAGATCGCCTTGATGCTACCTTCCTCCAAGCAGCCTCGGATGAAGTGGTACCTCACCCGGATGTGCTTGCTCCGTTCATGAAAAACGGGGTTCTTTGCCAGGGCCAGAGCAGACACGTTGTCCACCCTGAGCTCCACCGCTCCAGTGTCTCTGCCGAGTAGATCACCAAGCAGTCGAACAAGCCAGAGCGCCTGAGTCGAAGCGGTGGAGGCCGCTATGTACTCGGCCTCGCAGCTGGACATGGCCACCACCTGCTGCTTGACCGACTGCCAGCTAACGAGGCACTTGCCGAAGAAGAAGAGGATCCCGCTCGTGCTTTTGCTGGTGTCGATGTCGCCGGCGTGGTCGCTGTCGCTGTACCCGACAAGGTGTGCCTCTCCAGGACACCTCGAGTAGTGAAGGCCGTGATCAAGAGTCCCGGCAACGTAGCGGATGATCCTCTTCACAGCCTGCTGGTGCTCCGCCGTCGGTCGCTGCAGGAACCGACTAACGTAGCCGACGGAGAATGCCAAGTCCGGCCGTGTGTGGGCGAGGTAGCGAAGGCTCCCCACAAGACGCCGGTACTGTGTAGCGTCCACCTCCTCCGCCGTGCTGTCGCGGCTCAGCTTCAGCCTCTCCTCCATCGGAGTGAGGGCTGGGTTGCAGTTTGTGAGCCCAGCTAGCTCAACAATTCGCCTAGCGTAGGCGGTCTGTCGAAGTGTGATCCCGGAGTCGGCCTGGTGCACCTCAATTCCTAGGTAGAAGGAGAGGGATCCCAGGTCACTCATCTGGAAAGTGGCTTTCATCTCTTCCTTGAACGCTGCCACCTCCGCCTCCTTGGTGCCGGTGATCACCAAGTCGTCGACGTAGACACCCACCAGTAGGGTGTTTCCTCCATTGCCCCGCCGGTAGATGGCCGCCTCGTGTGGGCATTGCCCGAAGCCCATCCTCTTGAGCGTGGAATCCAACTTGGCATTCCACGCCCGTGGTGCCTGCCGCAAGCCATAGAGGGCCTTGCGCAGGCGCAACACCTTGCCCTCCTTGCCAGGGAGCGCAAACCCTGGCGGCTGGTGTACATAGACCTCCTCCTTCAAGTCGCCGTTGAGGAACGCCGACTTGACGTCCATGTGCTGGACACGCCAGCCTTCTTGAGCAGCCAGCGCAAGAAGGAGTCGCACGGATTCCATCCGTGCCACGGGGGCAAAGGCATCGTCGAAGTCGATCCCCTCCTGCTGCACGAAGCCGCGTGCCACCAAGCGAGCCTTGTGCTTGACGATGGCGCCGGCTTCATCCCTCTTCAGCTTGAACACCCACTTAAGGGTGATCGCACGGTGACCGCGAGGGAGGTCAGCAAGCTCCCAAGTGCGGTTCGTCTCAACCGCATCCATCTCCGACTGCATCGCGGCACGCCATGCCGCGTGTTTCTCGGCCTCCGCGAAAGACCGAGGCTCGTCGTCGTCGCACGCAAGGTGCAACTGCGCCTCCGAATCTTGATCATCCAGATCGTGAGGGGCCAGTCCCGGCACCGGCTGGTCGCCGAGAATGTTCTCCATCTTGCGATACCACAGCTGCTCGCCGTCGTAGCACCTGTCGAGGCGCTCCTCGTCGTGGGAGAGCGGAGTGACAAACTCCACTGGGTCGTGCTCGACACAAGCTGGTGACGGAGTGGACGTGGCCGGAGGGGTGGCCGTCGGTGCTGGAGTGCGTGGGGTCGCCGGCTGAGGTGGAGGTGGACGCTCTGGGGCAGGGGTAGACACGCTCGGTGGAGAAGAGCTGCCTACTCCCCCAGCTCCCTTGGAGTAGACGTAGTCGACGATGAAGTCGTCGTTCGTCGAGGTCGAACTATCGTCCACCGCCTTGTCCCATGCCCATCCTCGCCCTTCGTTGAACACAACGTCGCGCGTCGTGCGCACACGCTGTGTCTCTGGGTCGAGAATGCGGTAGGCCTTCGAGCCCTCCGCGTAGCCAATGAACACCCCGGGGGTGCTCCTGTCGTCAAGCTTGCCGATCTGGCCAAGCTCCTTGGCGAACGCGAGGCAGCCGAATACCCGTAGATGAGAGACCGCCGGCTTGCGCCCATACCAAGCCTCGTACGGCGTCCTGCCGTGGAGAGCCTTGGTGGGCGAACGGTTGAGGATGTAGACGGCGGTCACCACCGCCTCTCCCCAAAAGATAGCCGGCATTCCCCTCTGCTTGAGGAGGGCCCGAGTCATCCCCACAACCGTCTGGTTGCGCCGCTCGACGACGCCGTTCTGCTGCGGGCTGTAGGGCGCGGAGTAGTGGCGCTGAACACCCTCATCCGCGCAATACGACGCGAATTCAGCCGCCGTGAATTCGCCGCCGTTGTCGGTGCGCAGCACGCGCAGCTTGCGGCCGCACTCCGCCTCCGCAGTGGCCTGCGCACGCCTGATGGCGTTCGCAGCCTCTCCCTTGCTGCCAAGGACCACCACCCACATGTAGCGGGAGAGGTCGTCGACGAGCAGCAGGAAGTAGCGTCGTCCTCCTGGTGTAGCCGGTGTCACCGGGCCACACAAGTCCCCGTGAACGAGCTCGAGCCGCTCCTTGGCTCGAAAGCTCGACTGCTGGGGAAAAGGAAGCCGCCTCTGCTTCGTCACCACGCAGACGTCGCAGAGCTGCTCCACGTGGTCAAGGCATGGCATGCCTCGCACCATCTCCTTGGCACTGAGCTGCTTCAGGGCCTCGAAGTGAAGGTGCCCAAAGCGCTCGTGCCACTGCCATGCCTCGTCCTCCCGACGAGTGGCAAGACAGACAGGTTGTGCTACCTGCACGTGAAGGACATAGAGTCGATTGGTGCCTCTAGTTACCTTAGCAAGAAGGCGACAATGGCGATCCCAAATCCTCATGACTCCGTCCTTGATCTCCACGCGCGAACCACTCTCATCCAGCTGTCCCAAGCTGATGATGGAGTTTCGCAACGCGGGGATGTAGTAGACTCCGACGAGCAGCTTGTGCTCACCGGACTTAGCGCTGAGGAGGACGGAGCCAACACCCTTGATCTCCACGCCGGAGGCGTCACCGAACTTGACGGAGCCTCGGACATGGGGATCAAGCTCGGCGAAGAACTCCCGTCGACCGGTCATGTGATGGGTGGCGCCGGTGTCGAGGCACCACCCGTCAGTCTTGTCGTTGCTGGAGCCGTCGCCGAGGAGAGCATGTGCTCTCGGCTCATCAAGATGAAAGAGAGCCGCTGCGGTCGGTGCCGCTAGAGGTGGCTTGATGCTTCTATGTGCCATGAGCAAAGCTGGCTCCTCCTCCACCTGTGCGACATGGGCCTCCTCCTCCACTTGTGCGACGTGGGCCTGACCACGTCGTGGCTGTCGACACTCCCTGGCCCAATGACCAAGCTTGCCACAGTTGTGGCAGGTGTCGTCTCGTGCCGGCTTGTGGTTGCCGGCGGCACCGCCCTGGGCGCCTCCGCGGGCACGTCCTTGCGTCCCGGCCTGGGCGCCTCCGCGCCCCTTGTGCGGCTTGCCGCGCTTGCGGCCGCCTGTCGAGGAAGAGGACTCCCCCTTCTTCCGGTCACCCTGGCCAGCCTCCCACTGCTCGCGAGTGAGATGAAGCTTCCCGCCAATGGTGATAGGCCCCGAGAGAGGTTGTGCTTCGTCGCTGTCGACGACCTTGAGGCGACCTATCGCCTCTTCGATCGACATCGTGGAGAGGTCTAGTAGAGACTCAATCGAGCGAGCGATCTGCTTGTACTTCTCGGGGATGCAACGGAAGAGCTTCTCGACAGCTCTCTCCTCATCGTAGGTGTCGTCGCCGAACTGCTCCAACTTCTGCAACAAAGTGTTGAGACGGAGAGCAAAGTCATCGACGTCCTCACCTGGCTTAAAGGCCAGGTTCTCCCACTCCTTGCGAAGCGCCTGCAGTGTGGTCTTGCGGGCGCGGTCGCTGCCGATGCGTGCCGCAGCGATGGCATCCCAAGCCTCCTTAGCACTACGCTTCTTGGAAAGCGAGAACTGCATCTCGGGCGGGACTGCAGCAATGAGGGCATCCAGCGCCCGTCGATCCTCGTAGTAGTCGACGTCGCCGTACCGAACTGCTTCCCACATGTGTCGCACCTGGAGCCGCACCCTCATCACCGCGGACCACTCGACGTAGTTGGTCTTGGTGAGGGTAGGCCACCCACCGCCGGGACCGACATCCCTGACAATGGCCTGGACCCCATGGTGTCCATGGTACCGATCTGGGGAGGGAGAACCGCGCTGCCTGTAACGGCCGCGTTCTCCGTCGACTGCGCTACCGCCGCCGGGAGCGCCACCGGCACGTCCGCGCCGGCCTGGGCTGCGGCTATCGCGCCCATGGGGACGCGCGGCTACTCGATGCATCTCCTGTGCTCGCGCCACTTCCCTTGCCAACTTGAGCTCATCGTCGACGCCGCCGTCGACAGAGCCGCTGGAGCTACTGCCGCGCAGAGCCTCCAGCTCTGCTGCCGCTGCACGCGCTACAGCCGCCGCCGCCGCTGCTTCCACTTCCGCCCTCGCTGCTGCCAGTTCCGCCGCCGCCAACTTTGCCGCTAGTGCCGCCGTCGCCGCAGCCTCTGTCGCCGCTCGCTCGCGCTCCTCCGCCGCGGCGACCTCCGTCTGCCGCGCGCTCGAGGCGACCGAACGCTGAGACTGTCCGTCGGACATCGCGCACTAGTGGGGAGCTGGTGTGTGGGGAAGAGGGATGAGCTGGGGCAGCCGGTGTTCCTGCTACCGGTTGCGGACAGGGAGAGGCGCGGGAGGGAGATGAGCAAGAGATGTTTAGGCTACAGGATAGAACGGCTCTGATACCAAGTGTTAGTAGCTGGATTTTTACTCTCATTGAAGAGAGGATGACACTAGAGAGTTGGGGCAATTTTCTTGTCTATTCCTCACACAATGCCATGCCAACCCAAGGGGTTGAGGCTACATATTTATAGCAGCCCAAGGGCAGCCAACCAGCCAAGCATATGCCTTCTTGCTAGTCCAAGATGCCATGCAAGGTGCTGTCCTAAAGATGCTAACAACCGTCCTAAAAGCAGTCAAGATGCTGCTGTCCTAACTGCTGTCCTAAAAGCAGTCAAGATGCTGTCCTCTAGTCTAAGATGAGTACAACAAGGACCAAAGACCAAAGGACTAAGGTACAACAAACTAAGGACAAGGGTACAAGGGACTAGGGGACCAAAGACCAAAGGACTACAAGACTTATTCCATCAGTGAAATGGGTACTAGGAAATATAATAAATTGAATGCAAAATGTGCATGTTCTTAGTCTATAATAATTGAAATAGGGGTCACTACAACCACATGTCATGTAATCCTGATGTGTTGCGGCATGGGCCATGTGTGAGCTGCAGGCTGGTTGGGCCTAGGGGTGCCTGGGAGTCGTATTAGGATTTTTAATGCATAATTAGGGCAGGAAATCCATATAAAGCAGGACTCGGAGATACAAATTTTGCTTCCATTTAGATTAGGAAAGGAGAGTCCTAGTAGATAAAGAAAGGAGGGTCCTAGATGAAAACAAATCTAGGTGTAACTGGTTATATAAGGCCGGCATATCATTGGAATACATTGGAACCCTCGTTATTGCTGATTTCCCGTGTCCGGAATTCCAACAATATGCACCCACTAATGCAACCAAGGTAGCCAGCCCACTTTCATGATAAAGATGCAAAGGCAAGTTTGAGAGATGTTACAAAGACAGCAAACAGAATCATAGCAGCTCTTTAAAACACAGTAGGACCTAAAAGAAAGATTTTATAAGTCCTTACATTGAGATTTGCTTCAGCAATCTGTTCAAGCTGGGATGCTTTCTCTTTTGCAACAGCTGCAGCCAGTTCAGCTTTTGCTAACTCTTGGACCTTCTCAATTTGTTGGTTTGTTTCCTCTTCCTGATAAGTTAGCAGTACAAATGTCAGTTAACAAATTTAAATGGATAGAATATAAAAATAATTTATGATAGATAGAGAACAAAACCAACAGACCTTCATGTGCAGCTCATCCCACAGTTTTTGTTCAGCTTTTTCTTGTAGTTCCTTTACTGCAGCAGCATGCTTCATTTTCTCTTTCTTCAACTCCTGAAAACAATAACAAGATAATAATAATAATAATAATAATAATAATAATAATAATAATAATAATAATAATAATAATAATAATAATAAAAAAATATAAAACATTGCAAGCGACAATGCTAACGATTTCATATCATACCAAATGCAAACAAGAAATATCAGTCTGGACTCTAAAATATAGTGTTTCAATCATATTATAAGATAACATTTACCATTTTAGATCTAAACTTAAGTGTAGAATTTTGAAAGGAAAACGTAAATAATAACTTACAAGTATTACTCCCTCCCTCCTGTAGTCCTATGGTGACTAACATTTCAAACTTTAAAAGTACTTGCATGAATAAGCATGCAGGCTGACATATACTTTCGCTTATTACATACCATTGTCCTCTCATTAATACTTAAGTGATTATTTTTTTATATTTTTTCTATTAAAGCAATGTAAGGTACTGGACAAATTTGTATGTTTGAACAATACATACATGTAATAGGGAAAAAATCAGGCCGGGGGTAAAATAAGCTGGGAATAATGCATGCATCATACCTTATCAAGAATTGCTGCCTCCTCTGCATACATTAGCTCACGAGCCCTGGTGTCCTTTAGCTCCTTTTCATATTTCTCCTGAGAAATAAAACAGAACACAATTACGCGATATAGTTTAGTACCGTAATGTCGTGTTCAAGTGTGCGTAGCAGTCGTTCAAGAGGTGTTGAATATATACTGCAATACAAATGTCCAATACAAGGAAATGGGGAATAAATCACACAAAAAAAACTATGTTCCATCATATTGACAGGAAATAAAGACCATAGCAAAGCAAACATAAAATGAAAATGAAAGATGCACCTTCAACTTCCTTTTCTCTTCTGAGAACATGTAAGCATCAGCATCTGCCTGCTTTTTTTCAGCCGCATGAATAGCTTCTATGATATCAAGTACTATTTTTCCATCTTCAGAAGTTTTTTCACAAACAACTTTGTCATTTTCAGTCTTCTTAGCACTCCACTTCTGTTACATACAAAAGGTAACATAGGCTTGTCAAAATAAACATGAATGAAATTTGTATCAGGTTAAGGTTCATCAGTATTTTTACAGTCCAGTTCTCTAGGATGCAAAAACTTACCTCGTCCTGAGAAACATCATGGTCATCTTGTAGTAAATATGTCTTAGCAAGAGACTTATGTTCAACTGCATCAGCCCCAGAGGAATCCTACAGACACGGACGAATTCGCTAAGGCAAATCTTCCGGTTTCAAACATAAGCAGAAACGCAATAATCAACCTATGCAAAAAGAAAAAAAACATAGGAGAAAAGTTTGCCTAATTCTATTCTACATGGTAATTACTATTTGTTAGCTGCTGAAAAGATGAAGTGAACTAAAAGAATAGCTTGTGCAGTGTAAGGCAAGCTAACTTTTGTTTGATTTCACAAGGAAAAAGAATTGTGATAGTGCAAGTTCCCAGTTTATAACTGAAAGCCAGGTCAGTACAGAGGATTCAAGAGAGCAAGTGGCATGCCAACAATGACATCAAAAAGAATTTTAACCTTTGATTCATCAGAAAATGCAAGGGAATCATGGTGAGGACTAACTGCTGTTGGGCCTGATTGCACTGGAGGAACCATGCTGTCCGTCTTGTCAGTCCGTTCTTCATGAGTACCTTTGTCAATTATCTTATCGTCAACAACAAGCGGCTTTATCTCAACAGCTAGAGCATCCTGAGATGGTGGTTTCGTATCAGATCCATGCTCCTCTGGAACTGAATGTGTGTTCTGGTTTAGATTATCTTCTTTCTTTTCTTCTTCAGGAATAGACTGTTCTTTATCAGTTGAAATCTCTGGTGTACTCACTCCATCACCTGGAAGGGTTTTATCAGTTTCTTGAGCAATTGCAATGTTTGGTTCCTTTACGACTTGCTTCTGGTCAACCTTTTCTTCAGGAGTCTTCAGGTCCTCAGTCATCTTTATATCATCCTGCTTCTTAGTGCTAAAAGGAAATTTTATATCCTTAAATTGAAGGTCTATAAAGCCAGCTTGATAAGCACCCATAGTTGCAGCACCAACAACAAGAGTTCCAAGCACAAGCTTTGCAACATTGCTTTCTGACTTGGAAGGTATTTCTTGAGGGCCAGGGGCAGTGTTCTGTGCTGAACTCTTTTGAGATGTGTTTGTCGACTTACTTCGGGATCTAAGGAATGATGGGCTCTGGACCTGATAGATAGCTTTCTTTGTCATTGCAGCTGAAAACATGTATTAACTACACGAAAGTATTTCATGACAACAATTGAAAGAAAGAAAGAAAGAAACATAACCACAATGGGATATAATTGGTACAAGTGGCAGAACAAGTAATTGAATACTACTAGATTGTTACTAGGATTATGAGAAGCAACTTTATCCGCATATGACATGACTCCAGTCTTAATGCGAAGTTACGACATAAGCATTAACTTTCAGATCAGAATAGCTTCACAAACAAACACTGAAAAACTGGAACCAGATAAACATAAAAATAATCAGGAATATCAGAGAACAGTTGTGAAATACCATAGAAAAATATATTTACAGCGCAAACCAGATACTCTTACTAACGAAACAAATACTTAAAGGCTGTTGAACAGTCGCAATTAACCATCAGTAGAAATAGCACATGTAACCTCAAATATGGAATACATAATATCTGCATCATATCCAACAGGTGGACATTGCACTTAATTTGACACCTAAGACTGGAGAACAGGCATATTAGCACCCATGTCTCGACATTTTGCTCCAAATATTGCTTTCTTTGTCATTTCAATCTCAGAACACAGAAACTCTAACATTGCCTACCATATCGGACCACCTGCATGGGCAGCATTTCCAACGTGCAACAATCTACTTAACTATTTTTTTTTTAGAAAAAAAAAAACTATATTTGTATTAAGACGGAAAATCAGTGTTACAAGAGGAGCGACCAGCGGTCGCAAAACAGCTAAGAAGAGATGTTAGCTAAGAGTAGGGAATTGTATTAGGGGAAACAGCTTCCGGAAGGACTGAAGCTAGTGCTGCTGCTCCCGCTCTTCTCCAGGCAGTTGCCTGTTCTTTGATTGTTCCACACCTTGAAAAATATGTGCATTCTGCTCCTTCCAGATGCTCCAACAGACGAGTATGACAATCGAATGCATGCCCTTCCTTTTGGCGTTGTGCGTTTCTGGGAGTCCAACAAACCACTGCATCATATCGTGATCAACACTCCAATTGGTTGGATTGAGTGTATCAGCCCGAATCTACTTAACTAATTCACCACTGCAGGATTGTCCTGTCTAAGCTAGTACGAACAACAGATTTTCGAACCCGGCAGACAACTCGGAGAACAAAAAACCAGATGAAGTGACAACCCGCAGAAATGAAAACCTGTACCTCGCCGGAGATCGGTCTGGGGACCCTCGTGAGAGACCGCAGCGAGCGCAGGTCCCGCGCGCACCTGCAGTAGCAGACAGACCCGAGCATTAGCCAGGCATCGAAACCTTAGTTTGGTGGGGTGAGCGCCAAAGTCAGTGCCCTACCGGCGCAGCATGGCGGGCGGATGGCAGTGGAAACCCGCCCCTAGTTTTCGTCGCCGCTGAGGAGACGATAGCTTAATAGAACGGTCGCCCCTCTCGAACCGCGCGGCCGCGACGGTGATGGCGACAGGGAAAAGGCGGAGGCGGAGGCCCTGGCAGAGGGGCCGAGGGCGGCGCGTCGGAGGGCGGCTTCCCGAATGAACGAACAGGGATTGTTCAGGTAAACAGGGGAGGAGTTAATAGGTTTTTTTCCCTTTTCAGAGATGAAGAATTTACGAATGTCTCACCGTAAAACAACGGAAAAAGAGGGAAAAATACATATTTTGCCTAGCTTTTTTCATAGAGTCTTACATAATTTCTTTCTTTTTATGGAAAATAAACTTTGATCTAAGTCAATACATATCGAGTCAATTATTTTTTCACAAAAACATGTCTGAAGTCGTGCTTCTATTTGTTTATACTCCCTCCTTATTGATATGTTTGTCGTTCCCGACAAACCAAATACCTTCAAACAGAAAAATTTTGTCAGGACGTCAAATATAACTATAACAAGGGAGTAAATGGGAATTGACGTTTCTGCTCCTTTGTTTCTTTTATTTGACACTAATTAGTTTCAGTTTTAAACTAATCAGTGTTAATTAGAGGGAGTAGTAGTTAATAAAAGCAAGAGAAATCGACAGGTCCTCTCAGTACTTTACTGACGGCCACATATTGCCACAGCGATATTCAACCTACCGGTTCCATGCGTCGAGCAAAGGCGCAGAGTTTTTCTGAATCTCCATGTTACTATCACCGCATTACATGTACCTCCTTGCATTTTACATGTACAAGTCAACAACATGGAACGAGCAAACAAACAGTATACCCAACAGCAGTCAGACTCTCTCTACCAGTCATTGCTAAATGGAAAACTGTCGCGGTTTCAAAAGATCTGAACTACCACGAATGTCACTGAGATGGGGGTTGGAAAAACTGCGTTCCAGGCGGCGGCTGCATTGGCCTGAAAGGTGCCACGCTGGGCGGCTGAAGTGTATACTGCATCTGTGGCCCTACATTCATCGGCATTTGCTGCTGAAGCATCGGTGGTCCTGGAGGCTGTGTCTGTGCCATGACAGCCATCGGTGGCTGGGGTGCTGAAGGTGATGGCCTTCCCAAGTTCATCATCTGTGGCGCCGGTGGAGGTGGAGTCAAGGTGTTCATATTGTAAGGCATGCCCATCATTAAACCTCCATGTTGCTGTACGTACTGCTGGGGAGGGGCCTGGTAGATATTGTATTGGGGCTGAGCAGAGGCTTGGCTCTGCATAGGAGTTTGCTGCACTAGGACTGCTTGGGGCTGCTGCTGAGCTGTTGTGGCCACAACCTGTGGCATGGGAACAAAAGCAGCAGCATTCGCAACGCTTGGGGCCAATAAGGACTGGTCCACTTTTTGCCTCTTATCTGAGCGTGTTTCAGACAAGTTTTTTGCTTCCTCAGCAGCAAACTTGGAAAGTGCGGACTGCAGTATCTGCTGAGAGTTTGATGATGCTGCAATCTTGTCCGCGAGGATAGCGGCAGCTGTCTTCTGCTGCTCCTTTACTTGCCCATTAGAAAGAGGTTTTCCTGCCGATAGTGATGATGCTGGCTTTGGCAGTGGAATTGTCGGCTCATTCTTGAGCCTCCGTTGCATGTTCGATGCTTCGTGTACCATTGCTTCAGCCATCTGTTAAAAGCCAAGAGAATGACAAATGTTTACATCTTACAGAGACAGTAAAAGCATGTAACCACACTTCATGGTTGGCGAGTCGGGACACTTTGAAAACATTACCTGCAATTGAGTGCGGACTTTCTCCAGCTCAGATTCCTAAATAACATAAACAAGCAAGAATCCTTAGCAACGTGGTCAAAGTTACAATGATAACAAACAAATACCAATTAAAAGAAATGTGATGACTAATCAATGGTTATTCTAACCTGTTCCTGCAATGCTTCATTCAATTCAGACACAACTGCTGCCCTATTTGCTTCAACTACTTTAAGCTTCTCGATGCATTTTTTCATATTAGCCTCTTCGTCCTTTAGTTCTGTGCAAAGAACCTCACGACGAGGATCCTCCGCTGCACATAGCAAACGTTTTAAGAACACATCTTAAAATATGCAGGATACAGAACTCTACTCAGGTCAACATCAACTATTACATTTGCTGCAGGCGCTGTCAACATCCTTATCCATCTTTCCAACATGACGCATAGAATTCTTGCATTTTTCCAGGTCAGCATCTTCATCAGCCTGCTCACTGAGAACAGTGTGCAATGCAGACACAATCCTCTCTGCCGTTCCTCCAACGCCTAGTCTCTGATGAAAGGCGATGATATAATTTCAGAACTTCAAGTTAGTGAAAACATATTCGAACAGGAGTGGACAATCTTACAAGCTTTACAGAACGTGAATCTCGCTTAACAATCTTTATGGCTGAGCTGTGCGAACGCTTTTTGGTCATATCTAAAACAGGCAGGGGCGCCGTCCCAAGCATCACATCCATGATGCCACCAGCACGTGAACCGAAAACCCTCCTTTCTTGCCATATGCCAACCTGGAACACACAGTAGTATGTTACTAAATTAGTGTTGCAGTTACACAAATCATAGGATACAGATGCATTTTTCAGAAAAATTATGCAAATGGCAAATGACTTTTGTCACCGATATATCGAGATAGGATATAGCTAACAGAGTTTGCTGACTCATAGCATTTATATATGGCACTCACCAGCCTAGACGCCACCTTCTTGCCACGATCATCGCCATTCTCAGTTACATCTTTAAGTGCCCCAGGGAGAACCTTCCAAAATTCTTCAACAAACTCTGTTCCGTTGCGCTTGCTGTTCTGTAAGATGTCATTAGCAAGATAAAGGAAAGGAACCTTCTGCTCCTTTCCAGAGCTGTGGAACTGCTTGTCCCATGTCTGAACGATTTGTTCCGCATTCTTTCTATGGTGAATGCACCAATACGACAACGCTAGTGATCACAACGAACAAAAGTCAAGGCAGCAACCAGAGCATAGTAGTACATGTCATGACAAATAAAATAATCCGTTAACATCACCTAAATAGGTTGAAACATTTTAAGTCGCCTATCTTATCAATTAGGCGTTCCTAAAAAAAAGAAATGAATAGAGAATCCCCAACAAGTCAACTTAGTCAAGAGACCATCTTCCAACGGTGCATGACAGGCACACGAAAAATTGCATTTTTATGCGCCTAAATTTTGCGTTCGTGCGCACTACCTTGTTTCTGCTATTCTATAAATCATTTTGAGAGAAGCCGACAGCAATTCGATAGATGCAAGATTAAGCGTAGAAAGGCGCTATATCTACAGTCTAATCGCAGGAAAACGCAAGATTGAGCGTAGAAATTGCAAACACACACTTAACTTCCTGCAAGCACCAGAAAGCAATAGAAATATCCAAAGATTTGAACCGAGAAAAGCAGACAAGGATACTCTCGATGCACTGTTGCGTGTTGTTGAGCTTCGCGAGCTTGTCAGCGAGTATGTCCTCGCTGAATGCGCTGCTCATGGCTGCCGAACAGCACGCCGAGCTCGAATACCCCGATGCGTCGCGCAAATCTTGGGTACCGGGGGCTGGTAAACCCTAGACGGGATGGCTGCAAGAAGACCACGACGGCGACGCTGGAATCATCGGCCGCCGAAATCTGGAGTAGATGGATCGGGGAGGCTAGGGTTTGGGGGGGAACTCTGAAGAGTGTGTAAGCGATGTGGATCTTGCTCAAGCGTTTTCCTGGTGTATTTCTTTTTTTTTTCTATGCGTCCTTTTGCAAAAAAGGATCATCCTAATTCATCAATTATTATTCATTATCTCCAGACCCGACAGATTTTAAGTATTGCCAAACTATGCCATTAAAAATATATATGTATGGACCAGATGGTAGTATTCTTTGACAGAAAAAATTAGCACTCCAAATCTAACACCCATCATTTAAATTTGAGGGAGCCCATCATTTAAATTTGAGGGACTATATAGCGAGATGAACATAGATCCACAATGTCACCCGAAATATTGAATTTTATAAAAATGCTTCTATAAGCTTCTGCTCATAGTTGACCTAAGAACTTAGATTTGACAATGACATTTAAATATAATATTTCGTATTGATGAGACTCGTGGGTAACTAATTTGAAAATTATAAATTTACTATATATATTTGATCATATTTAATAGTTAAATTAAGATTGACATATGTCTCTATGCTCAAAGGGCTGTACTAACTATGAAATGCATATCCAGGAATTATATTGTCTTACATGAATGGTTTCATTAATTAACATGTGGCGCACAAAAAGAGAAAGACATGTCTTAGCCGCAATTTTAAGAAACTACATGCATATTAATATTTAGAATGCCCATCTTGTTTTGTAATGACATAAATTAGGAATGTTGCAGTAGAGTTTTTCAAGGGGTGTAGTGTGTGTCTGTGTGTTTTAATGACTACAACCAAAGATAAGTGATAAATGTATGAATCAATTTTATAGTATGAGAAAAATTCCTCTGAATTGCAATTTTTGGAGAAAAGCATAGTCAAAAATATGACTATTTACCAAAAGACATTGTCGGAGTTTGGTTCCGGCAATTCTCCCGGTACCACCGTTGGTAACCCGCAGAGTTTGTAGTTCGGTTGTGGGCGCGCAGAGATTCAGAACACGATGACAAGTTGACACGAGGATTTACGTGGTTCGGGCCGCCTGAGCGTAATACCCTACTCCACAGGTGTGTGTTGTTGTTGTATTGAGTGTCTGAGCGCTTGTGTGTAAGAGCAGAGTGTGGGAGTCTCTCCTGTGTATCGCTCGACCAGTCCTTTTATAGTACAAGGGCTGACCGTTACATTGTTAGTCTAACACGACATGTGGCCCTGGCGATTACTGATCTTTAATACATAATTAATGAGCTTAATTACCCTTAATAGTGTGGTCTTGACAGTGGCGTTACTGGTATTAAGAGCCCTCTGATTGTGTGTCATTAAGATTGTTTTAATGACACTTAATCGGGTATTGAGGTCTTTAATGTTCCTTGAAGGTCCGAGCTATTGGAAGTCCTCCACTTTGCCTGTTGAGGTTGAAGGTCCAGCGGTTGGACGCGTGGCAGCTCCGGAGCTTACTGTCTTGGACGAGTAGGTCCGGTGCTGTTGCACATGTCTCGGTACCGGAGCTTCCCTCTGTCAGGGGTTAGGTCCGGGGGGTGTCACACATGTATCTAGTCCGGAGCTTTCCCATGTGTGGGATGTAGCTCCGGCTTAACGATACATGTGGCGGCACTGGGACTAACCATAGAAGGGAGGCATGTCTGGTTCCGTATGACACGTGGGGCCTTCAGAGGTCTTCAACTCAGACAGGTGAAGTTCCTTTGTGCTCTTTGCAGTCCCAAAGGGTATCCGGTACGCAGGGTACCGACAGTGGCCCTCTGGCCCATCTCTGGGAGAGACCTTTTGGATGAAGTCGTTCTGCCAAAGGTGGGTCCATCCTTCGGTTTTTGAGTCGTGTCTTCAAGGGTATTTGGATGTGCCGTTGACGGTAGTTCGTAGTTAAACCATCGCCGCGTGTCATATCCAGGATGCGGCAAGTGAGATTTGAGCATGCGGATCTCACACAACTAAAGGTTGCTGGTTCCCAATACGAAAACCGTATCGGTTCTGCGCGTCCTGTCACGCCGCCGCCCTTGGGCTTCCCGCCTCTCATGATGACAACTGTTCGCCTGGGGTAAGGACCTCGACTTGATCGTCAGGGTGGCCCCGGGCCCCCTTGTCATTGGCAGGGTGAAGTTTTTGAACTGTATCGTCGGGTCCTCTACGGTTTCCATCCAAGCGTTGTGGGGGCTTACTTAAGAAGGAAAGCGCACACCGTTTGGGGATTCTTTACGCCTTCATTTGAACTTGCGCTCGAATCCTCTAAACTTTTTCTTACTTTTTATCTCTCGCCCCGCTGTGCTGCGATGAAGTTGGGACTCCCCAAGAGCCGCATTGGGAGCAAGAAGGAGTTGTCTAGGGTCCGGACCTACATGGGTTGGTACAGTGACTCCTTCGACAATGACTTTCGTTGCGGCAAGCTTCCCTTCGAAAAGGAGCGATCCGGAGATATGGTGTACTTCCTTGGGTACGCCATGGCAGGTTTCATCCCGCCTTTCTCCACTTTCTTTCTGATGCTGCTAGATTTCTATGGTCTGCAGCTGCATCATCTCGGCCCCCACTCAATTTTGTTGGTGGCGACTTTCATCCACTTTTGCGAGATGTGGGTGGGAGTGCCCCCTTGCGTGGAGTTGTTCCGGACTTTCTTCACTGTCCACCCCACCGGGAAGAGTGATGAGTTCATCGGCTTCTACTACTTCGTAAAGCGGAAAAACTCCCTCCTCAAGTACTTGAGGTCCTTTCCTTTCGACAAGTGGGACGACTGGAAGAAAGACTGGGTGGTCATCACCGTCGAGGGACACGAGATGCTGGAACTTCCTGAAGGCCTCCCCCGCGTCGACACTGACATTTGGAGTGACATGCCGGAGCTGTCGAGGGAGTACAGGACCATTCTGGACATAATCCAGGAGTGTGTAGAAGGTGGGGTGACCCCTCAAATGGTCTTCGGCAACTTCTTGATGAACAGGTGGGCCCCGCTGAGGGCTAGGGGGCGACTTGCCTGGGCCTTCAACAGTGAGATAGATACCACACCGAATTGAGGTTGGTTTGAGCACCAACTTGAACGGTGAAGCCTTGAAGACCCATCTCAAGAAGTTCCAGCCTGGGAACATCGGCCCTGGCGATGTGTCTCCATCGGCGGCCTTCCTTCCTCTGAATATGATACCTCAGGAGTGCAGAGAACTCCGGAGGAAGATGTCACTGTTGGACGACTTGGGCCTAATGGAGAGGCGATCAACCTCCGGGGTGGCGATCCACGGAGCTTTAGAAGGTGGCTCTCCTCCCGCCCCGAAGCCAAGAGCTGAAGTCGTAGGCAAGGGCACGGAGTTGGTCGAGCCCTCGAGCCGCAAGAGGAAGTTGAAGCATTCTGACGGGAGGTCCATCAGACCTGCAACTTCCATGACAGCTCCTTCTCCCGGGTGGAGGAGGTCTTCTACAGCGGCAACCACTCCAGCATCGGTGTCTCCCTAGGATGCCAGCTTCGTCCATGTGACTCCGGTACCAGAGCCTGCTAAGGACTCTGGGTCCGAGGGTCCTTCTCAGTTGAGGAGGGTCTCGACCAAGATGACGTCGACGGTGGCAGCAAGCTCCGGGGAGCCTTCCGAAGCTACTACACCAGTGGCGACAGGGTCTGGTCCTGAGCGTCCGGTGAAGAGGTTTTGCGCTAGCCGAAGTGGAAGCCTTCCAAGGTAAATTTGACTTTTTACCTCAGCTGATTGTTTTTGTCGTAATCATATTTTGAGTTTCTTTGTCCTTCATCCACAGGGTACCCAAAAAAGGGGGTTGAAGCTCCGGTTCCTGCAACAGCGGCTGATGCTGTGCAGGCGAAAACTCCAGCTCCAGTTCCAGCGCTGCCCCAAGAGGTGGCTGAGGCCGCGGCAGCTCCGGCGCCAGCTGTCGTGGTCCTTGACCTCGAGTCATCCCCTGAATCTCCCGTGGTAGCACCGGACCACAAGAATGAAGATGTACCAGTGGCACCAGCTCTAGAGGTTGAAGCTCCGGTTTTGGATGCTGAGATGATGGACGCTCCGACCTCAGAGCCAGAGGTAGCTATAGTTCCGGCCCTAGAACCGGATGTTGTTGAAGCCCCGGCGGTGGAGCCGGTGGTTGATGAAGTTCCAACGCCTAAGCCGGTTGTCGCAGAGGTGCCGGCGCCCGAGCCAGTGGAGGTCGAAGCACCAGCGCCTGAACCGGCGACGGAGGAGGCGCCAGCGTCGGAGCCGGAAGTGGCCTCAGCTCCGGCTGAACCTTCAACGCCTGCCCCGAAGGTGGTGGTTTCGGAGGTACACGCGCCTGAGCCAGGGTGCCAAGACAAAGCTGCCGGTCCTTCGCCTGAGGGACCAGTTGATAATGACCTGGCGGCGAGACCTTCGGAGCGGACTCCGGAGGTAGAAACTTCTGCTGCATGACCTTCCTCGGTGGCGACCGAGGCTATCCTGGAGGAAGGCCCTAGTGTCGCGGAAGCTCAGGGGACCGCTCTTGTAGAGTGGGACCCAATTTTTGTTACGGAGAACCCGCTGGAGCGAGCGGAGAAGACCCAGGCAAGTCCGGAGCAAATCCCTTTGTCGCTGTCTATCGACAATGCCTGCTCCAGCCTTCGTCAGGTCCAGCTGGCCTTTTACCATGACAGCAAGGCCCTCGAGGAGGAGCGCCAAATCCTTAGGAGGTGGCGCAACCGGCTCCAATTCGAGACCAAGCTGGCGCAGACGAGGCTGGCCGATGACAAGGAGTGGGTGAAAAGGGAGAAGGTCCGGTTGGAGTACTGGGGTCAGTTGTTGGATGAGAGGGAAAGCATGGCGCGATCCCTAGACAACCAATCCTGGGCCATCCACGAATAGGCCATGGCTGCTAATGAAGCAGCGAATGATCGCCAAGAGAAGCTCAACGTAGGGGTGGGTGCGGTTAACCGCATAACCGTTAACCGAAATTAACCGCACCGAATTAACCAAAATTTTCGGTTAATAATTTGGTTTTTAATCTGATTAATCGAATTAAACGAATTTTATGTGATTTGTTCATGTCTATTTTTGTTTCTCTTGGTTTATAATTTATCAAACATGGATGTATGCTTGTATATTAACTTATATATTGGTCTTTTTATGTTTGAGTTGATTTCATGTTGTTTTATTATTCAAAATTTCAAATTTTCTTTATTTATTTTTATGTTTAAATTGTGTTTTAATCTATATGTGGTTAATTCGGTTAACTGATTAACCGAACCGAATTAACCGCAACTGAATTGTGCGGTTAATGTTTTTGTTCGGTCATATTCGGTTATCAATTTCTATTAACCGAATTGACCATTAACCGAATTAACCGAATTGACTGAATGCCCACCCCTAGCTCAGCGCCATCCACGACAGTCTCGTCAAGCGTCAGGAGGCTCTTGAGGAGCGGGAGAAAAAGCTCGAAGGTGAAGAGAAAAAACTCCTGGAGCTGTGGGATGACCTCGTGAAGAGGGAGGAGGAGCTTACTCAGAGGCTGACTCTGGATGACAAGAGCCTCGCGTAGCGCACCAAGAAGCTGGAGGACTGCTGCGAGAAAGAGGAGAAGAAGGCCTGGCAGCAGGGACAAGACCTCACTAAGAGGGAGAATGAAATTGCTGCCAGGGAGAAGAAAGTGTGGGGCCCGGAGAAAGACATGGTCGACTGCCAGAACAAGATCCACCTCCAGGAAGAGGAGCTTGGCAATCTCGAAAGGCAAGTTGCTAAAAAGATTCAGCAGAACGCCAAAGAGGTCGAGCGCCTTGCCCAGGAGGATTCGGAGCTTGCGGCGACCAAGAGGTCCTTGGAAGAGGTGCGATGCTCAAGGGATGCAGAGTCCCAACAAGTTTGGGACTTCTTGGGCAAAGCCAATGATGCGCTGATGCCGCTGGGTTTTAGTTCCGTGCGCCCGGACGACCCGGAGCCAGAGTTGGACCTGGCGTTGAAGGCGTTGATCTCGGCGGGCAACAAGCTCAACAAGATGGGCGATGTCATCGTGGACCAGTTGTAAAGTGAAGGACAATCCCTCGCAAAGAACGTCACAGAGTACATGCTGACGTGCTACACAAGCCGGGATCCTCACTTCCCACTAGACCCGGTGCTTGAAGGCCCCATCAATGGAGAGAGAGATACCGCCAAGGCCAGCGTGTCGGAGGTTGCCCAGAAGGTTGCCTCATTCTTCCGTAGGATCTAGGACCTTCTTTTTGTAGCTCCTGCTTGTATCTTCTCTTATTTTCCTCAATTTTGTAATCCCTTGTCTCCAGATTAATGAAATCCAAAAATTTATGAATTTCATTTTTTGTCTTCAACACCTTTTTCCTACTTGCCCCCCTGGTAGATGTACACAATTTGATTATGAACATGTACCAAGAGGATGTAGCATTTTGTTGAAGACTTGCGTGCTTCAAACTTGTAGTTTGTAGGTCTGAAGTCATCTATAGTAGGGGCCCCTGAGGTTGTCGGAGCTTAGTAGCTCCGAGAGCGACTCTTGTCAACACGTAGAGCGTCGACAGCTAGTCCTCTCGGGTTGTCAGAGCTTGGTAGCCCCGGCAGTGACCACTGTCAACACATGGTGTGTCGACAGCAGACCCCACTAGGGAGTCTTCCCACCATCTTTTCTTCATGTTGACGGTTGACCCGCTGGATTTGCCAAAACTTTGTAGCTTCGGTGATGTCTACTATCAATGTTTGAAACATCGACATTAGATCACCTTAGGAGGTGTCAGAGCTTTGATCGCTCCGGCTTCATCCACCATCATCATGAGATCTTTATTTTTCCTGCACACTAAAGTCAAGAAAAACAATAAAATCCATTTCCTATCTATAACTCAATTGCGGCTTACTATTCTCGTAAGAAATTTTTAGGTCGAACGCAATTCTATATACAATCAAGTGCATTTGCTTATGTTCTTCAAGTCCAATCATTTCCTGGACTTACCTTACTTCGGTCCGCCGGGGTGTAGGTAGAGTGGCATACTTAGGGTGCAAGATCAGGCTAAGTCGATAGCACACTCCGGACCTAGATTGGCTTGGCAGCATTCAGACGAGTAGACCATTCAACAATGTTAAGACCCGAAAGAATTAACAAAGCGACTTGAATTATATATGAATTGGTGGAGCTAAAGATTCTTGAGAATTGCACAACTTTGTTATAGACAAGAACGAGAAAAATAAAAAATATTAAGCCTGTACAAAATAAATGCACGTGGAGTCTGTTTTCACATAATGATGTCTTTCATTATATGTTCGGGGTACAGGGGAAACAAGTACACTCTTAGGGTACAGAATCAGGCTAAGTGTGTTGTGTTTCTTGTTTGATCCCAAGGTAGCTAGCTACACTTTTAGTTCTAAGACTGTGACAAGTGTCGCCTGAACTTTGCGGACCTTTCGGGGAAGGTCCGGCTGTTCTCTCGGAGGAGCTACCCGACTCTGTACAATGACGCTATAACATACATCACATGTAACTACAAACTCACCTTTGTGATGTTAAGCGTAGAACTTATGGAGGTGCTCAATGTTCCAAGGATTAGGGAGCAGTGTCCCGTCCTCAGTTGCCAAGCGAACGCATCCGGGACGGGATACTTTGATCACTCGAAAGGGTCCTTCCCAGCTGGGGGAAAGTTTGTTTAACCCTTCTCGAGTTTGTATTCTCCGTAGCACCAGATCGCCTTCCTCTAGCTGTCGGCTGTGAACATTCCTTTGGTGATAGCGCCGAAGAGCTTGGCGGTATCGCGCATTCCGAACAGCTGCTCGGCACCTTCCCTCTTCAAGGAGGTCAAGGTCTTCACGTCAGAGCTGGTCCTGCGTGGCATCGTCGAAGGTCCGGACCCGGAGTGACCCCAAGATGATTTCCGGAGGAATGACTGCTTCAGCTCCGTACACCAGGAAGAAGGGTGTCTCTCCAGTTGACCGGTTTGGAGTTGTCCTGTTTGCCCATAAGGTGGGCGGAAGCTCTTCAATCCAGTTGGCTCCATGTTTTTTTAGGCGATCGTAAGTGCGCCTCTTGAGTCCTTTTAGGATTTCTGCATTTGCTCTCTCAGCTTGGCCATTGCTTGCCGGGTGAGCTATAGAAGCGTAGCTAACTTGGATGTCGAGGTCTTTGCAATATCCTTGAAATGCAGAGCTTGTGAATTGGGTCCCTTTATCAGTTATGATCTTGTTTGGGACTCCAAATCTGCATACTATGGACTGTAAGAAATTGATAGCTGATTGCTTGTTTATTGTCACAACTGGAGTTGCTTCCGGCCACTTGGTGAACTTGTCGATGGTGACGTACAGGAACTTGTAATCTCCGACGGCTCTTGGGAAAGGTCCCAAGATATCCATCCCCCACACAGTGAATGGTCATGTAGGATGTATCATTTGTATAGGTTGAGCTGGTGTGTGAATTTGCTTTGCATGGAACTGGCATGCTTCACATTTCTTCACTAGCTCGGTTGCATCTTGGAGTACTGTAAGCCAGTAAAAACCATGCTGGAAGGCTTTATCGACCAACGTGCGGGATGACGCGTGGTTCCCACATTCGCCTCCATGGATTTCCACGAGGAGATTGCGACCTTCTTCCCTTGTAATGCACCGCATTAGGACGCCGTTGGGACCACGCCGGTAGAGATCCCCTTCTACTAGTGTGTATCTGTCGAAGGTCGTAAACGACACTTCCCCCGGACCTGCTTAGAGAGCAGCCCGCGGAGGTTCTTTGGATTCACGAGGACTAGTCCCAGGAGATCGAACTCAGCAGAATGATGGACACTGGGGATTTACGTGGTTCGGGCCGCCGGAGCGTAATACCCTACGTCCACGGGAGTGTTGTGTATTGCCTTGCTTGAGCGTGTATGAGCCTTGGTCTAATCTTTTGTCCATCCCTAGTGAAGGTTGTCTGCAGAGCCCTTTTATAGTTCAAGGACTCTGTAGTCACAAGCTGGGTCCCAGTACCGGACAGGTGGTCCTGGGGAGAGCCAAATCCTATACATGATCTAGGATTAATTGCTATCTACTTCCCTTTATCAGGGGAGTCAATGCGCCGTCCCGCCGCGTCGTGCGCCAGGGCTACACATAGTTGGTGATGATGGCGGGGCACGTCTCGTCCGTCTTGTCCTTGCGGCCCATTCGTTCGTCTTGCGGCGTGGGTCTGTACCGGCTACTCGGACAAGACAGGACACTAGAGCCTTGACTTTCGTAAGCGCGGCTCAGCCTTCCTGGGGAAGGCGCGTGTACTTAATGCCTGTCTAAGCATCGCACACATTCCTTTACTGCGGCTTCCTACCACACTGAGTTGGGCGTCCGCCACGTGGCTACGCTGGAGCCTGCCTCTGCGGGAAGTAAAGCACTTGACGGAACAGGCCACGTGGCGCATTCAGAACCCACCCCTATGGAGGGGTGGAGGCTCAGCCCTGCAGGCCACGTGGTAGCTCCGGTGCCTTTCCCTGCGCGGGCGCAGACTTGGCCCTGAGGTCCCGAATGGCCACGTGGAGGCTCCAGAGCCCTCCTCAGCGGGGATGCGGACTTGGCCCTGAGGTCCTGAATGGCCACGTGGCGGCTCCAGAGCCCTCCTCGGCAGGGAGGCGTGGGCTTGGCCCTGCCGGCCACGTGGCAGCTTGGGAGCCTCCACTGAGGGGGAGGTAGGATCGGGTCCTTCCCTCCCCTACGTGGCAGCCTCGGATTCGGCTTCTTTGGCAGAGGCGGAGTACTTAGCGGTTTTCTCCTGTGCGCGGGGGTACCCGGTCTGCAGGGTACCGACAGTGGCCCCCGGGCCTACCTTGGGAGAGTCGTCGATACCGCAGGTGGGGTCTTCTCCCTTTCCTTCCCGCGCAACTCTTCCGATTCCGCTTCAAGGCAGTTCCCCATGCGACACGCCCCTGCCGTTGAGGCGATGTGTCTCCTTCCAGTAAGCGAAGGTGCTGAACAGGCGCTGCACGACGTGACTCCTGCCTTCAATCGTGCTTTAACTGCGGTGGTTCCCAAGGTGGCTCCTGCACTTCTGCTACTTTTGCCCTTTCGGAAACCGCCGAGTTACCTCCCGCACAGCTAGCTGCTCGGCTCGCCTTCTTTGTCGAGCGACCCGGGCCCTCATGTCATTGCCCATACGGGTTCATTACTCTGCTACTGGGGCTGCGGTGATCCATACTTTTACGCCTGTTGGCCTGCAGGGGTGCATAAAAGAGAACTTTCCCCCTGAGGGTTCTTTCTCCCGCCTCTGCATCCCTGCGCTCGTGTTTCCGCCTCAAGCCCAGTTCTTGCGCTCTAGTTCCCAGTCTCCCCGTCCAGAGCTTCCAACCTCAGCCCTCATGGCGAGCATCTTGCCCAAGTCCAGGCTGTCCAGGCCCGCTGACCTGGCCCCTATGCGTCGGCTTCTTGGCTAGCACACTCCTGAGCGGGAGTCGTGGCTCCGTCCTGGGAGGCTCCCGCTGAGCCTATCCGCCAGGGAGATGGTTCTCTTCTCGTCGTACGTGCTGGCCGGCGTTGTCCCGCTGGCATCCGCCTTCTTGGTCATGCTCCTGGAGACCTTCGGCCTCCAACTCCACCACCTCGCGCCGAACTCGATCGCCATGCTGGCGGTCTTCGCTCACCTATGTGAGATGTTCGTGGGGGTGATGCCGTCAGTAAAGCTCTTCCAGTACTTTTTTGTACTGAGGGCCACCGACAGGAGTTCGAAGGAGCACCTCGGCGCCTACTACTTCCAGCGCCGGACTAAGGTCCCCACGAGGTACATTGCTTCCTTCAACTCGGCAAGGTGGGAGATGTGGCGCGAAGATTGGATGATCTCCAAGGTCGAGGCCCACGACCGGATGTGCCTCCCCACCGTGATCCCCTACTCCGAGCGATCATTCTGGGAGGAGCGCCCAGAGCTAGAGGAGGCGTTCAACCCGGTGCTGGAGAGGATCCAGATGCTGGCGGACCACGGGTTGTCGTCTGCCATGGTACTGAGGGACTTCATGTCCCGCCGCATAGCCCCGCTTCAGCACCGTGCCCGCCCGGCGTCGATGTTCACCGGCCTGTCGGACTGCACCCGGCTCGAGACCGGCCCCGGCTCCAACCTGGGCGAGCAGCAGCTGCTCGACATGCTGGCCCGGGTCTGCCCCGACGACATCTCTGCCGAGGCACTTTCTCTTCCGTCGGCCTGCCGCCCCTTGTGCTCGGACTCCGAGTTGAGGAGGCAGCTGCTGAAGATGATGTCGACCCTTGACGAGTCCGGGTTGGCGCAGCGCCAGATCGGGGACCCGTTCCGGGGGGTTAGCATTGCTGACGACGCTGAGGCAAGCGAGGCTCCCTTAAGCGATGTTGGTTCTTCAAGCGGCGACTCCTCATGCGGCCCCCAGCACCATCCATGGGGTGGCGTCGTCGCCCCCGGCGACAAGGGGAAGGGGAAGGTGTCGGTTCCGGTGCTGGACCCGTCCCCCAAGAAGCGCGCCCGGTCGCCGCCGCCGGCCTCTTCTGCCCTTCGTCAAGGCTCCGGAGCCCTGCCGCGCTCGTTGCCAGGGGGTGCCGATGGCGCCACCTTGCCGCCCGAGTCTTCCACACGCAAGAGGGGGAGGCTCCTCAACACCGACGGGACCCCAGCGTTCCCTCTCCGTTCGGAGGGGCGCCAGACCTCGGGGGTGCCACTGACACCACCACCACAGGGGCCCCCAGCACACTCAGGGGCCCCCACTACGGGTTCGGGGGGTCCGAACCCCCCCAACCCTTTCGGGAAGCGGTGGAACTTCAGCGTCCCTGGGTAAGCATGCTCAGATTTTACCTTGGGTGTTCTTTGCTGTGCGCCTACCCTGTCAATCTCTTATGGCCTGAGCTTGCTTGGTTTCAGCGCTTCCACAACTACTCCACCACCCGCGGGCACTTCTGCTGGAGGGTCTGCCGCTCCAGCCAGCTCGCGGGGATCGTCTGCTGCCTCGGGCCCTGCTCCGGTGCCCTAGGCTGCCGCCGCTGGGGTACCTCGGGCTCCCGTGTCTGAGACCCCCGCAGCGGCTGCCGGAGCCCAACTGCGCGCGCCGATGACCGCCGCCGCGCCTACCAACGACATCGTGTCCATCGGCCACTCCATGTCGGCCGATGCCGCCGTGCCCTCCGACACTGCTGCGTCGGCTGGCGCCACCACCCCGGGTGCTGCCATCCGGGAGGGGGCCCTGGTCCTCGCCTCCCCAGTGGTCCTCCAAATGGAGGACGATATTGAGGAAGTGGGGAGGCAGGGGCCTGCTGCTACGGTGGAGCCCCTCCCCCTGTCCGAGGCTATGGTCGTGGCCTACTTCGACTTCCGGCAGGCCTAGGCGGCCCTTTCTCGGGAGAAAGGGCGGCTCGAGGACGAGGACGACTGGCTCCGGGAGTGGGCGAGGGCCCTGGAGGCCCGGACTCGGCTGGCAAAGAGCCGAGCGGCCCAGTGGGAGGCGGTCGTTTGGGAGGAGATGAAGATCCTCGAGCAGGAGCATGACCTCATCGCCCAGCTGGACGCCGTCACCCAGAAGCTGAAGGCAGACACCGAGGCCATCCACGCTGAGGCCAGCTCGCGCCGCCAGGCCTGCGAGGACCTTCAGCACCCGCTGTCCCTCCGGGAGGCTGCTCTAGCCGAACGGGAGCAGGAGCTGGCGGCGAAGCGGGGCGAGGTGGAGGCGACCTGCCGCGGGCTCATCCTCCAGCAGGAAGGGGCGAGAGTCCGCGCCGCCGAGCTGGACCGCCGGGAAGCCACCGTAGCTGAGGCGCAGCAGGCCCAGTCCGCTGTGCGACAGGCCCTTCTGGACCGCGAGTTCAACGTCGCCCTCAAGGAGGGTGACTTTAACCGCCATCAGGCGGGGGTCAGCGAGCGCGAGAGGGCCCTGCCGGCCAGGGAGAAGCGGTTCCTGGACGGCGGCCCCCGGGCACTGGCGGCGGCCCAGCAGGAGGTGGCGGAGCTGCGGGCGGCGCGCTCCGCCGAGGCCGAGAAGGTCTGGGAGTTCCTCAGCGGTGCCGACTCGGCTCTGGTGCCACTCGGCTTCAGCCCGACATGCGTGGGGGAGCCGGCGCAGGAGGTGAGTCAGGTGTTCCCGGCGCTCGACTCTACCAGCTCGAGGATGCGCTCGCTGGGGGCCATCCTTGACAACCAGCTGGAGGCCGAGGGACAGATGCTGGTGAAGGAGGTGGCGACACACATCCTGTCCTGCTATCGGAGCTGGTACCCCGACGTCTCCCTGCAGCCGGTCCTCGAGGGGCCCATCGCCGAGAGGGAAGAGGCCGCCAGGTCTGAAGTTTCGGATGCGGTGGCACTCATCGCCTCAAGGTTCCAGCAGAGCGGCTGAGGGCTCCCCGCGCGCCTGTTTAAGTTTTTGTCTTTCTGTCTTTTGTCTTGTGGTTGGCTGTGATGACAAACTCTTTATTTGTGCGATAAAAAAATCTGTCTGTGGTGCCCTTTTATACTCAGCTTGCTTTTATTTCCAGCAGTGTCTTCCGGCTGCTTGTTGTTCCTTAGCTTCCAGGACCTGCCGTCCCCCAAAGTATGGCCCCTTGATAGGTGTGTCCAGTTGTTATGGGCACTCCTATCATACACTTAGGGTTTAGGGCGGACCAGTGCAGGAGGAGCCAAGTATTCGTAGGTAGCATTGCCGTAGCTGAGTATGCAGGTATGTCGACAGCGGCCCCCCTAGGGGTGCCGCGGGAGCTTCAATTCGGCGGTGCTTGCCATCTTCGCGGGTACTCTGACGATGGTTGCTGGAATACCTTCCTCAAAGACCTGTACATAGATCAAAAAAGAGAAGTAATTCTGTCCGCTGGTCACTTCACCCCTGCTTGTTTTGTAGTGTCGCTTGACTTACGATCCTGGGCTGACTCGTGGGGCTTGGGTAATTCAGTGCTTCTGCACCCAGGGCTCGTTGTCCAAAATACCCAAGGGTGGTCCATCTGGCCCCCAGCACTTGGCTGTAGCGCTGGGGAGGCAGAACGCACAAGCTTAGGGTACGGGACCAGGCTAAGCAGGTTGTGGCCCTGGACCTCCCGCTCGGCGTAAGCCGTTTCCGGGGGGGGGGGGGGGGGGGAACCATCTAGAGACACAGGCCCCCGAGTATTGGAACAACCGAGACCCCAGGTGCATCGCAGGTACCTCAAGCAACCCCACCTGCAGTCCATATAGCAAGGCTCCCACTACTGTTAAAGCAGGGGAAAAACGACAGCGCTCATGATAGATCACGAGCTATGGCGGGCTTACAGCAACATCATAAAAATTAAAGATAATTTTTGAATTGACAAACCCTATACCAGGCAGGACAACATTCTTTCATTGTAGTTTCTCATAAGATGAAGCAGACTTTACAAGGGGAATAACCCGGCCTGGGTGTTAGGTGGAGCCGAGTGCACCAACTTAGGATTCTGGACCAGGCTAAGCGGAATGTGCACTCGGGGCCCCATCCCCTATACTAAGTGCTATCCTGAGATAATGTGTAACCTTTACAATGAAATAGCATTGCCCTGACCCTGATCTAGGGGTAGAACTTACGGAGGTGTTCGATGTTCCATGGGTTGGGCAACCGCTGTCCATCCTCCGTAGCTAGGCGGATGCATCCTGGGCGGCAAACCTCTGTTACCCGGAAGGGACCCTCCCAGCTGGGGGAGAGTTTGTTAGACCCTTCCCGGGAGAGTATGCAGCACAACACCAGGTCGTCTACCTTTAGCTACCTACTCCGCACAGTCCTCTGATGGTAGCGCTGGAGCGCCTGCCTGTACCGTGCATTTCAGAGAGCTGCTCGCACTCGTCCCTCGTCGACGAGGTCCAGGTCTTCACGCTGGAGCTGGTCCTGCGCGGCTTCGTCGTACCCCCGGGCACGAGGAGATCCTATGGTAATTTGTGGGGGGGGGGGGGCGGCCTCCGCCCCGTACACCAAGAAGAAAGGCGTTTCCCCCGTGGCCCGACTGGTTGATGTCCGGCTAGCCCACAGCGCACACGGAAGCTCATCCACCCAATTTGCACCATGCTTCTCAAGGTGTGAGAACGTGCGAGTCTTGAGGCCCCTGAGGATCTCTGCATTGGCTCTCTCGACCTGCCCATTGCTCTCTGGATGAGCAACAAATGCATAGCAGACTTGGATCCCCAGGTCCTCGCAGTATTCTTGGAACGCTGCACTTGTGAACTAGGTCCCGTTATCAGTGATGATTCTGTTCAGGACCCCGAACTGGCACACAATCGACTTAATGAACTTTACTGCTGACTGCTTGTTGATGGTGACAACTGGGGCGGCCTCCAGCCACTTGGTGAACTTATCTACGGCGACGTAGAGATGCCGGAATCCTCTGACGGCTCTGGGAAAGGGTCCCAGGATGTGCAACCCCCATACAGCGAATGGCCATGAGGGAGGGATCATCTGCAGTGCCTGAGCTGGTGTATGGATCTGCTTGGCATGGAACTGGCACGCCTTGCATCTCCTTACCATCTCGGCGGCATCCTGGAGTGCTATCGGCCAGTAGAAGCCATGCTGAAAGGCTTTACCGACCAGCGTGCGGGAGGACGCGTGGTTCCCGCACTCGCCTCCATGGATCTCTGCGAGCAGGTCGCAGCCCTCCTCCCGGGTAATGCATCACAGCAGGATGTCGTTGGCGCCATGCCGGTAGAGATCTCCTTCCACCAGCGTATACCTTTTAGCCATGCGAACAATCCTTTCTGCCAGGGCATGTTCTTCGGGAAGGATATTGTCCTTCAAGTAGTCCCGGACCTCTGAGATCCATGCATCGGGACTTGCTTGAGCTTCTGGATCTTGGGCGCCTGGTAGCTCGGAGCTCTCGGTGGCGCATACGATCCTTGGCGGACTCCATGGTAGCAGGGTCATCGAGACTGCCAGCTTCGAGGTGCTGGGCTCGCCCCCTTCGCCCGGCTCGGCTGCTCGGGCGGTTGGTCACGGTAATGTCCTTGCAAAGACTCCTTGGGGCACTGGGGCCCCTGTGGAGGCCTTCGTTGACAGGTCGTCTGCGACTGAGTTGTCGGCTTGGGGTACATGGCACAAGTCCAAGACTTCAAAGTCCTTTTCCAGCTTCCGGACGTGCAACAGGTATGCAGCTAATTGAGGGTCGTTGCAGCTGCACTCTCCTCTGGCTTGCTTGATGATCAGTTTAGAATCACCTTTAGCCAGGAGTTGTCGGACATTGAGGGTCAGGGCAGTCTTCAGCCCAAAGATTAGAGCTTCATACTCCGCCATGTTATTTGTCGCCTTGAAGTCGAGGCGCACCATGTACTTCACCTGCTCCCCAGTCGGGGTGAGAAGCAGGACCCCAGCGCCGGCCCCCTGCTTCCGCGAGGAACCATCGAAGTAGAGCGTCCAGGGGGTCTCGGTGAAAACCGGAGCCTTCGGCACCGTTTCGCTGTTGTCCGCCCCCCCCCCCCCCCGGGTTGCTTGGTGATGGGGTCCATTCGGCCAAGAAGTCCGCCAGTGCTTGGCTTTTGACGGCATGTCGAGGTAAGAACTCCAACTCGAACTCAGCCAGCTCCGCCGCCCACTTGGCAATGTTGTCAGTCGAATTGGGGCTGTGGAGTATGGTTTTCAGTGGGAAGGAGGTGACCACTGAAACCCGGTGAGCCTGGAAGTAATGCCGGAGCTTCCTCGATGCTATGAGCACTGCATACAGTAGTTTGTGTACCTCCAAGTATCTTGTCTTTGCTTCATGGAGGACCTCACTGACGTAGTAAACTGGCTGTTGGCAGGTCCGAACCCTCCCTGGGGGGTTCGCGGCTCCTTGCAATGCGTCTGTCTCCTGGGGAATGTGGCTCCCAGGGTCTAGCTGGGCCTCCGGGGGCTGGGACCTGTAAGGCACTTGGTCACTGGAACTCACAGCGGGGGGGGGGGGGGGGGGGGGGGGTGTAAGGATCGAAACGCCCAAGATGGGGGGTGAATTGGGCTTTCTTTCAAATTTCAAGGTAATTAAAAACTAACAACTTAAAGCCCAATTCCCTATGCGATTAATCTATGCAATCAATGTAAATTAAAGTTGCGAAATGAAGATTGCATAAATGTAAAAAGGGAGAGGGATGCAAATGCTCAAGGTACACGGAGTTTATACCGTGGTTCGGCAAGATCACAAGGATCTTCCTACGTCCACGTTGTGGAACCCACTGAAGAGTTTTGCCACTCCCAAGTCACCGAGACGAGGGATCTTCCTATTCTTCTCCGTTCGCCAACCTTGGCAAGGTGGAGCTCAAGCCTTGTACACTTTGAATCCTCCGGGCTTCCACAATCCTCTTGGCAAGATCCGGAAGTCTCACACACCAAGGGACACTCCCTTATGGCTCTCACTACACTAGAGATTCCAATCACCAAGAATGGAGGCACACAAGCACTATCTCTAGCTAGTTCTAGCCTATCTCTTGGTGTACAAATGATGAACAAATGATGTGAAAGTGGTAGCTCTATGTCTTGAATGCTCTAGGATGTGTAGAGTATGTCTGGGCTTCAAGTCTTGTCGATTTGACAGGTTGAAGGGGTATAAATAGCCAGCCTCCACGAAATAGCCGTTGGAAAAGTAGGCTGACATCACTTCTCCGCGAACACCGGATGATCCGATGTCTCCCCTTCAGTTATCATCGGTCAAAGCCAAATTAGCTGATGTCACTGTGTCAGATATGACCGTTGTTAGACCGATGTTGACCTTGTCTTCTCATCGGATGATCTGGTGGCTCTTCCTCCAGAATTTGCTTGATCTTGATGCTTACTGGAGTAATCGACCGATGTGTGTAATTCTGCACATCGGATGATCCGGTGCTTCACTTGGTCCAATGGTATTGCAAACTGTACTAATGGACCGATGTCACTGAGCCACTCACATCGGATGATCCGGTGAGTGCATTTGTCTGAGGTCTTCTTCTTCAGTTGAACCAACTCGACCGATGTAGTCAACTCATAAAACGTCGGATGATCCGGTGTGTTCAACTTGTTGACTTCGAGTTGTTTTGAGTTGTTCTTTTGGAATTTGAACTTGTGACCTCTTTGACACTTGTTTGAAATGTTGTTTTGATAGTCTTCAAGCATTGAGTGATGTCAAGTTAGAGCTTTCACTTCTTGTCTTCATATGATTCGATTTGATCTCATTAGTTGATTTTATATGGGTCTCCAATGTAATTTTGATTTCATTTGATTGAGTGTTATTGGGACCTTGCATTCACAAATTCATTAGTAATATCGAATGGTTGTCATTAATCACCGAAACCGTACCTCATGGGGCCTAGATGCTTTCAATCTCCCCCTTTTTGGTGATTGATGACAACACAATAATTTAAAGCGCAATAATAATGAATTTGATGGTACAATACTCAAGTAGATATGCAATGAATACAAGATAAGATACATTAAGATTGTAGAAATAAAATGAAATTAATGGCGCGAAAAGCTCAATCGATTAATACCATAAGCAAATGTAACAAGCGGAAAAGTGCTTAATTAAAATTACAAAAAGATACTCAAGCACACAGGAATACAAAGGACAAACTCCCCCTGAGACTACTACTACTCCTCCTGACTCCTCTACCTCTTCTCCCCCTTTGGCATCAAGACACCAAAAAGGGATCAGAGAGCCTACTGACCCTGAGAGCTAGGTGCGATGACGAACTGGTCACCGTCGCTGTCGTCGGTGCTGGAGTCGCCGGTCGCAGGAGTTGGAGCGGAGGGAGCTGGGGGATCCGCTGACGGTGCTGGAGAGGAAGTAGTAGGTACAGGAGGCGCCGGTGGAGCTGGAGGAAGCGGAGCACTGACCACGGATGCCGGCATCTGCTGGAACAGAGTCGTCGCCGGCAGAGGTGAGTGGATCGGTGCACTTGGTGCGAGAAGTGGTGACATGCTGATAGAAGGAATTGGAGTAGTAGGCACCTAAGCTACACTTGGAGCCAGTCCCAGTCCAGGCTGCTATGGAGGAAGGGCGATCCCGATCTGAGTGTATAGGTTGGTGATCAACCCTAGGATCCCCATCATGCCCTGCTGAGTCTGCTGCTGCTGGTCGAGGGTACGGCGGTGCATCTGATCGACCAAGTTGGTGAACCGATCCGTATCCTCTCGCCTCTGTCGGGCGATCTCAAGCTGAAGCTCCTGCTGTTGCCTCTGGAGCTGTGCTAGGTGAGCAGCCTGCTCTGCCCTGGCCTGCTTAGCAGCGAGCCTGTCCTGGCGCTGCTGCTCTATCATCTGCTGAAGTAGTGTCGACAGCTCTGACGGCTGTGATACCTGCGCCTCGGACACAGGAGGTGGTGTCGGTGGCGGAGCAGCTGATCCTCCTGCCTCGGCGTCGTGCTGCCTCGGTGAGGGTGGAGGAGGAGGGAAGTACTCCTCGACACTCTCTCTGCAGGTCTCCTCCCTGAGCATCTGCCTCAGCTAGACGCTCATCCTCTTTCTCTAGGTCCGACCAATCCTCCTCAGTCAGTCGGGCCCTGACCTGACGCTCAACTGGACGGCCAAGGCGGCGGTCTCCAGGAGCCGGGGAACGGTAATGTCCGAACCGTGTCACACTCTCGTCAGAGAGACAGTCATGCACGGCGGACTCCTCGGGAACCATCATAGTGAGGAGGTAGCTGACCCAGTGCCCATATACTAGATGCCTCATCATGCCCACACCATCTGTGATTACATCTTCCATCTCGCAGATGAGGACATCCACTATGTCAAAGTCCATCCCGTTCATGATGTAGAACAAGATCGTCTGCTGGAGGCTAGTGAAACCCTCAAGATAGCCGGACCTCGGCAGGAGAGAGCGACGCAGGGCAAGGTGCACCGTGCGCGCTGCAGGAGTCAACAGGGCCGGTACTCTCGGCTGGTCTGGAGAGAAGGTGGGTCAAAACAAAGATCTGATCTCCTCCAGAGCAGGTGCCACTCCTCCAGTGAGCGGCCTCCTCAGCGGGTCTGCCTGACCGTAGACTCTCTCATGTATGCAGGTGTCGTGCAAGTCTACTCCAAGCAACTGTCCCAGCGTCTGCCTCGTCAGGTGGTAATGCTGACCCATGAACATGAAGTCAATGGATCTTCTGCCCTCTGAGACGTAGAGGGTGGCGTAGAACACGCGGACCCAATCCTCCACGTAGGCACTCCGCTCATATGACAGCAACTGTACCAGGCCCCTGTATCTCTCAAAGAACGGCCTAATCTCAGTCCCTGCGGCTACTGCAAGCAGATCACAATCCATGTAGTTGTGTTGGAATAGCTTGTGGCCATGGCGTCTGTAGGTCTCGTAGAGAGACGCCTGTGTGACCGTCCAGAAGCGACTGTCCACCAAAGCTTCTCGGGGCTGTGGGTACCACTCCTCAAGCAACACACTCCATCTGAGCTTCCGAAGTTGCTTGGCCTTCATCTTCTAGTAGTCCGTGAGACGGACTCCCTCACCGACACGGACTGTCGTGTCCATCTGGTAGATGGCCCTCTCGGCCTCCCTGTCCTCACGACGGTCGGCATCCGTCGGTCTCGAACGAGGAGCAGCCTCGGTGTGACCTCCACGTGTCCGGGCTGAGCGCCGGCGGACGAGAGGCTCAACCGGCTCCTCTTCGGCCTCGGAGTCGTCGATCACTGGAGGCTGCCTCGGACGAGCCTCGCGGATCCTCAGGGACCCTCCTCGGCCACGCTCACGCTCCTCGGCGGCGCGAGCGGCCATCAACGCCTTCTTTTCTTCTTTGGACAACTTTTGCTTCTTCGTGGTGGGCTCCGCGATGGCCTTGCCCATGTTCTTCTTGTCACGAGCCATCGCAACGAAGCAAAGCGCGTGAACGAAGTCGACGATGCACGGAACGGCAACACGAAGGTTAACGCGGCTGGGAAACCCTAACGGCGACGAGGGGATGGCGACCGTAGAGGATGGCACACGTTGATGGTGGAGAGGGCGGTGTGTGCGTGGGGCGGCTTTGGCGGTGGAGAGAGGCGGCGGCGGCGCTTGGCGGTGGCGCTGCGAGCAGCAGCGGCGCTGGGTGGCGATGCTGTGAGCGGTGGCGGCACTGGGCGGCGGTGCTATGGGCGGCGGCGGCCGGGGACGGCGGCGGCGGCGGCCTGTGGGCGGCGGCGGCAGCATCCGGTGGCTGTGGAGGTGGCGGCGCGGTCGGCTGTGGCGATTAGGGCGCGGGAGAGCAAGGCGTCGGGGAGAGAGAAGACGCGGCGGCGTGCGGGTTTAAATAGTGGGTCCCAAACCCTAGCCGTTATTTTAACACCGGATGGACCGATGCTAGGTGCAATGAACATCGGTCGAATGCCACAGTAAGGATATTCAAGAATTGCTGTTGACATCGGATGGACCGACATTTAGGGTTTTGATCATCGGTTGAATTGACCCCATCTCCAGAATAGAGAACACCGGATGGACCGATGTTTGTCGGAATGAACGCGTCGGATCATTTGAGATTCTGACTTCACTGGCCCTTGAAGATTGAACACCTATTGGTCCGATGAGGGATTGACTTAGGCATCGGATAATCCGATGACAACAGAACAAAAACATCCCATATATGTCCTTTGACCAAACAAACAAGCAAAGAGAAACACATGTCTTAGGACTTTTTGGGCAACCCCTTACCCCTCAAAAAGCTAATATGCCAATAGCTTGGCTAGGACTTAATGCAAATGGAACACCGAGAAAAATGGAGGAAAAATATCCAAAAAAAATGTAAGGCCCATGCTTTGTGAGGTAGAGTATGATGACTTCTATCTCTTTGAAGCATGTTCCTCTAGGCATTAACGTACCTAACATTTTGTTCTTTCCACCTTATATGAGTTGAGATATTGTATTTCAAACAAGTCTCCTTCTCATGAGGTGGGTTCCCCTTTGTGACAATCTACCGTATGCAATGCCAAACAAATTATAGTGCAAGAAATTAAATGAGTGCAAGTCTATATGGCAGGGATCATGCAAGGCATAAAATAAATCTATCTTGCCAAGTTTAAACCTTCCAAAGGCTTCCTCAGGGAAAACTATTTCTAGCTCGCCCCTATCCTTTGGGAGTTAGACAAGACCTATATGATGTGCATCCTTACATGAACATGGCAAATTACATGACGTTAGATGCATCTAGCACATTTAATTCACTTCTGAGTCTAGAAAAAGTTTTCTCATCAAGTGGTTTAGTGAAGATATCCGCCAATTGTTATTCGGATATAACACCTTGCAAAGAGATGTCTCCTTTAGCCTCATGATCCTGCAAGAAGTGATGGCGAATATCAATGTGCTTAGTGTGGGAGTGTTGAATGGGGTTTCTAGCTATCTTAACCGCACTTTCATTGTCACAAAGGAGAGGCACACAACCAAATTTAATTCCAAAGTCCAAAAGGGTTTGCTTCATATATAGAATTTGGGCACAACATGCACCGGCCGCTATATACTCCGCTTCCGCGGTGGACAAAGCCACAGAATTTTGCTTTTTGCTCGACCAAGATACCAGGGAACGCCCAAGTAAGTGGCACCCACCAGAGGTACTCTTGCAATCCACACGGAATCTGGCAAAGTCCGAATCCGAGTAACCCAAGAGATGGAAACTAGCGTTCTTGGGGTACCACAAACCTACACTTGGGGTATGCTTGAGATACCGAAGTATCCTAAAGACCGCCTTCTTATGCGATTCTTTAGGTGCCACTTGAAAGCGAGCACACAAGCACACACTAAACATGATATCGGGCCTAGATGCGGTAAGATATAACAATGAACCAATCATGGAACGGTAGTGAGATTGATCAATAGGTTTACCGTCCAAGTCCGCATCGAGATGACAATTTGTCGCCATTGGAGTACTTCTTGAGCTACAATCTCCCATCTCAAATTTCTTCAAGAGGTCCTTGGTGTACTTCTCTTGGTAGATGAAGGTCCCCTCTTGAAGTTGCTTGATTTGAAATCCAAGGAAGAAGTTGAGCTCTCCAATCATTGACATCTCGAATTCCCTAGACATCATGGTGCCAAACTCATGGCTAAGAGATTTGTTAGTTGAGCCAAAAATAATATCATCGACATAAATTTGACAAATAAATAAATCCCCGTCGATGTCCTTGGTGAAGAGCGTAGTGTCCACCCTCCCGATCTTGAATCCTTGCATGACCAAGAAATCCCTTAGACGTTCATACCACGCCCTAGGTGCTTGCTTGAGCCCGTAGAGCGCCTTGTGTAACCTATACACATGATTAGGATTACTCGGATCTTCAAACCCGGGAGGTTGCTCAACATAAACAAGCTCGTTAATATAACCATTAAGAAAGACACTTTTAACATCCATTTGATAAAGCATTATATTGTGATGCGAAGCAAAAGCAAGGAGTATACGAATAGCTTCTAACCGAGCGACCGGAGCGAATGTTTCTCCAAAGTCTAGTCCTTCAACTTGTGAAAAACCCTTGGCCACAAGTCTTGCCTTGTTGCGGACCACAACGCCATTCTCGTCTTGCTTGTTGCGGTACACCCACTTCGTTCCGATGACGTTCTTGTCCTTGGGTCGCTCCTCGAACACCCAAACTTCATTGCGGGTGAAGTTGTTGAGTTCATCTTGCATAGCCATCACCCAATTTGGATCTTGGAGTGCTTCCTCTATATGAGTGGGTTCTACACACGAAACAAAAGAGTAGTGCTCACAAAACGAAGCGACATGGCGAGAACAAGTACTTACTCCCCGTGACAGACTTCCGATGATTTGATCAATCGGATGCACCTTGGAGATGCGTCCATGCCTCATAAGTGTTTGTGAAGCACTTGGCGGTGGTGAAGCATCTTGCTCATCTTGTGGTTGGACTTGATTTTGGACTTCTTCTTCTTGTTGATGTTGTGTGGCTTGTGAATCTTGCATTGGCAATGGATCATCTTTTTCTTCTTCTTCATCAACTTGAGGCGCCATGGAGGTGTTGATGTTGGAACTTGATGCTCCCCCTTGATCATGGCTCTCCTCAACTTCGGGCTTGATGTCTCCAATGGTCATGTTTTTCATGGCTTCTCGTAGAGGCTCATCATCTATATCATCATGACCAAAACTCTCCTCTTGGGAACCATTAGTCTCATCAAACTCAACATCACAAATTTCTTCAACTAACCCGGAGGTTTGGTTGAATACTCGATATGCTTTTGAGTTTGACGCATAACCAAGAAAGATACCTACATCACACCTTCTTTCAAAATTACCGAGCCTTTTCTTGCGGTAGATGTAGCATTTGCACCCGAAGACTCGGAAGTAGGAGATGTTGGGCTTTCTCCCAATGAGGAGCTCATATGGGGTCTTTTGAAGTAGTCGATGAAGATAGACCCTATTAGCGGCATGGCACGCCGTGTTGATTGCTTCGGCCCAAAACTTCTCTGACGTGCCATAGTCATCAAGCATTGCTCTAGCAAGGGTGATGAGAGTCTTGTTCTTCCTTTCAACGACACCGTTTTGTTGAGGGGTGTATGTGGCCGAAAACTCATGCTTCACGCCTTCACGATCACACCACTCCCCAATGTTGTGGTTCTTGAACTCGGTGCCATTGTCACTCCGGACCTTGATGATGGGAAGTTGAAATTCCCTTTGAGCACGTTTAGCAAAGGTCTTGAAGACTTTCGGAGTTTCACCCTTGTCACCTAGAAACAAAGTCCAAGCATATCTAGAATAGTCATCAACAATAACAAGACAATAGAAATTACCACCAAGACTTTGATATGTGTACGGTCCGAAGAGGTCCATGCGGAGTAGTTCAAGCGGCTTGGAGGTTGACACCATTGTCTTTATTGGGTGGTGTGAAGCAACTTGCTTCCCGGCTTGACAAGCGCTACAAAGCTTGTTCTTCTCAAACGTGACATCCTTCACGCCGGTCACCATCCCAAGCTTGAATGACTTCTTGAGCTTGCTCATCCCAATGTGAGCAATGCGTCGATGCCATAGCCAACCCAAACTCGTCTTGGTGAAAAGACAAGTGGTCAAGCTAGCATCCTTGTTGGAGAAGTCCACCAAGTAAAGATGTCCATGCCGAAAACCTTTGAAGATTAGTTCTTTGCTAGATTCACTAGTCACTACAACACCATTCTTGTCAAAGGTGCACGTTAGTCTAAGATCACATAGTTGTGCAATGGAAAGCAAATTGAAACTAAGAGCCTTAACATAGAGCACATTAGAAATGGACAAATCATGCGAAATAGCAATTTTACCTAAACCAATTACCTTCCCCTTTGAGTTGTCACCAAAGGTGACTTGTTCATGATTGTCGGGGTTCTCTATTGAGGTGAACATACCATCATTGCCGATCATATGTTGAGTGCACCCACTATCGAGTACCCAATGCTTTCCTCTGGCTTTGTAGTTCACCTTAGTGTTACCTTTCGCCATGAGGCACATAGGAGGTGGACGAAGAGGTGAGTTATTCTTGTTGACGATGGCAAGCCCCACCAAGTTTTCTTCATCTTCACTCTCTTCGTCGCTTGACTCTTCATCCGTGATCCACTCATTGGCCTCGCACATGAAGACTTTTTTAGGCCCTCTTCTCTTCTTTGGAAAGAGCTTGGTCTTCTTGCCTTTGTCAAATTTCTTCTTTCCAAAGGAGTGCTTGGCCTTGACCTCTTCTTCATCTTCATCACTTTCTTCTAGCTTTCGATGCTTTCCCTTGTGGTTGTCCTTCCTCTTGTCCGGTCTTGGACAATCATATGATATGTGGCCTTGATCACCACAATTATAGCATGTCTTGTTTTCATCTTTTCTTGGGAGGAAGGCTTTCTTCTTGGGATCAAATGAGTATCCCTTCTTTGCGATCTTGGAGTTTAGACGTGAGAATTTTCTCATCATCAACGCAAGATCATCATCGTCTTCTTCGCTTGTTGCTTGCTCTTCTTCACTTGAGCTAGACTCAACCACTTTCTTCTTTTTAGGAGTTGTCTTCTTGGTTGAAGCCTTGAGAGCAATGGTTTTTGACGATGACTCCTCCATCATTCCAAGTACGCTCATCTCATGAGCATGAATTTCTCCAATGAGCTCCGAAACTTCAATGTTGTCAAGTGATTCTTTTTGGAGCATTGAATTGATAATGCTGTACTTGGGCTTGGGTAGAAGCATGAGGATCTTGCGGTTGATAAGTCCCTTTCCAAGAGAAGCAAGGTCAAGTGCGTTAATCTCCTCAATGAGCACATTTAAACGAGAAAACATTTGGTTAACATTCTCATGAGGAAGCATTTTGAAGTCATCATACTTGAATTTAAGCAAGTGATATTTGAGTTCTTTAACACGAGATGAGCCCTCATGTATTTCAATTAAACATGCCCAAATTTCACAAGCTTTCTCCTTACTAGCAATCCTAGCAAATACGTCTTGACTTATACATTCGTAGATTGCATTTCTAGCCTTAGCATCCCATTTTAATTGATCACCAACATAGTTAAGATCTCCAAACCCCGCATGGGTCGCTTCCCAAACTTCGGGAGTAATAGCCTCTAGGTATGCACGCATGCGTGCTTTCCAATAGGCAAAGTTCTTGCCCTCGAAGGTAGGAACCGAACCCCCATTCTTGGCCATTTTAGCTCTCTAGCGGTGAAGCTAGAATGATCCAATGAGCAACAAGGCTCTAATACCAATTGTAAGGATCGAAACGCCCAAGAGGGGGGGGGTGAATTGGGCTTTCTTTCAAATTTCAAGGTAATTAAAAACTAACAACTTAAAGCCCAATTCCCTATGCGATTAATCTATGCAATCAATGTAAATTAAAGTTGTGGAATGAAGATTGCATAAATGTAAAAAGGGAGAGGGATGCAAACGCTCAAGGGACACGGAGTTTATCCCGTGGTTCGGCAAGATCACAAGGATCTTCCTACGTCCACGTTGTGGCACCCACCGAAGGGTTTTGCCAGTCCCAAGTCACCGAGACGAGGGATCTTCACTATTCTTCTCCGTTCGCCAACCTTGGCAAGGTGGAGCTCAAGCCTTGTACACTTTGAATCCTCCGGGCTTCCACAATCCTCTTGGCAAGCTCTGGAAGTCTCACACACCAAGGGACACTCCCTTATGGCTCTCACTACACTAAAGATTCCAATCACCAAGAATGGAGGCACACAAGCACTATCTCTAGCTAGTTCTAGCCTATCTCTTGGTGTACAAATGGTGAACAAATGATGTGAAAGTGGTAGCTCTATGTATTGAATGCTCTAGGATGTGTAGAGTATGTCTGGGCTTCAAGTCTTGTCGATTTGACAGGTTGAAGGGGTATAAATAGCCAGCCTCCACGAAATAGCCGTTGGAAAAGTAGGCTGACATCACTTCTCTGCGAACACCGGATGATCCGATGTCTCCCCTTCAGTTATCATCAGTCAAAGCCAAATTAGCTGATGTCACTGTGTCAGATATGACCGTTGTTAGACCGATGTTGACCTTGTCTTCTCATCGGATGATCCGGTGTCTCTTCCTCTAGAATTTGCTTGATCTTGATGCTTACTAGAGTAATCGACCGATGTGTGTAATTCTGCACATCGGATGATCCGGTGCTTCACTTGGTCCAATGGTATTGCAAACTGTACTAATGGACCGATGTCACTGAGCCACTCACATCGGATGATCCGGTGAGTGCATTTGTCTGGGGTCTTCTTCTTCAGTTGAACCAACTCGACCGATGTAGTCAACTCATAAAACGTCGGATGATCCGGTGTGTTCAACTTGTTGACTTCGAGTTGTTTTGAGTCGTTCTTTTGGAATTTGAACTTGTGACCTCTTTGACACTTGTTTGAAAAGCTGTTTTGATAGTCTTCAAGCATTGAGTGATGTCAAGTTAGAGCTTTCACTTCTTGTCTTCATATGATTCGATTTGATCTCATTAGTTGATTTTATATGGGTCTACAATGTAATTTTGATTTCATTTGATTGAGTGTTATTGGGACCTTGCATTCACAAATTCATTAGTAATATCGAATGGTTGTCATTAATCACTGAAACCGTACCTCATGGGGCCTAGATGCTTTCAGGGGGGGGGGGCTCTTCTGGCTTCGGGCCTTGAGGCTCGGCCTCCCCCTCTGGGGCTCCTTCCGGTACTTGTTGCGGTAGTAGTTCCGGCCGTTCTGCAACCAAGACCATGCTGACCACTTCCGTTGTTGCGGTGATGTACAACAGGAGTGGCTCGCCGGGTTTTGGCGCCACCATAATGGGTAGCGTCGTCAGGTGTTTCTTGAGCTCCTGGAAGGACGCTTCAGCTTCCTCAGTCCACTCAAAGGGGTCTGACTTCCGCAGAATCTTGAAGAAGGGCAGGGCTCGCTCAGCCAGTCTTGAGATGAACTGACTGAGGACTGCCAAACATCTTGCAAGCTTCTGCACGTCCTTGATGCGGGCTGGCGGCCGCATCAGCTCTATCGCCTTGATCTTCTCTAGGTTAGCTTCGATCCCTCGGTGCGATACCAAGAAACCAAGGAGCTTCTCTACGGAGACCCCAAAGACACACTTGTCGGGATTCAGCATCGTGCATGTCGTGCGCAGCTTGCTGAAGACTCTGGTTAGGTTGTCTAATAGGGATGTGCTGTCCCTGATTTTTACCACGATGTCCTCGACATACACCTCTACCAGATCTCTAATGAGGTCCCCAAATGTCTTATGCATTGCACGTACAAAGGTGGGGAGAGCATTTTTGAGACCATAAGGCATGGAGACATAACAATACAGGCCGTCTACTGTTATGAAAGCAGTGTGCTTCTCATCTTCCCTAGACATAGGTATTTGGTGAAAACCGGAATACGCATCTAGGAAACACAGAAGGTCACAACCTGATGTTGAGTCTACTATTTGATCTATCCTAGGAAGACGGAATGGATCCTTGGGACATGCCTTATTGAGATTGGTGTAGTCGATGCACATCCGGAGCTTCCCGCCAGAATTAGGAACGACAACAGGGTTGGCCAACCACCGTGGGTGGTGAACCTCCCGGATGAAACCAGCATCGAGCAGCTTCTTGATTTCTTCACGGATGAAGTTCTGCCGCTCGATGGACTGTTTCCTGGGCCTCTAATGTACCGGCCGGGCGTCGGGGTAGATCTTCAGATGGTGCTCAATCACCTCCCTTGGGATCCCAGGCATCTGTGATGGTTGCCATGCAAACACATCAAAGTTGTCCCGGAGGAAGGTGATGAGCGCGCATTCCTATTTACTGTCCAGGTTCCCCGCGATTCGGGTCGTCTGGGCAGCCTCAGGGCCAATCTTGACGACCTTCACAGGGACGTCGTCGTCGTTGGCGGGTTGCACACGAGGTGTAGAAGTGGAGGCTCGCTGCGCCGGGCCTTGCTCTGGCCGACTCTCCGTCGAGCCTCCTGGAACCGGAGCCCTCCCCGCTGCAAGTGCTTGGAGCTGCTCCAAGGCTGACACTGCGGCTGAGCGGTCCCCTCTGATCCTGAGGACACCGGAAGGCGTCGGCATCTTCAGGATGAGGTAGCCGTAGTGGGCTACAGCCATGAACCTGTAGAGGGCTGGCCTCGCGATGATTGCATTGAAGGGGAGGTAGACGTCTGCCACGTCGAATAAAACACTCTCCGTACGGTAGTTCTCCAGGGTCCCGAAGGTCACCGGGATGTGTATGTTACCATACGGGAGGATTTGCCCAGGTCCGACACCCGAGAACAGGCTCGAGGGTGTGAGCAGGGACATCGGCAGCTGCAGCTTTCGGAAAGCCGCAGTGGAGATGAGGTTGAGGCCCGCCCCTCCATCTATCAATACGTGAAATACCTTCACGTTGGCGATGGTCGGGGACACCAGCAGCGGGAGCACTCCTGCCCCTGCCATGTTCTTCGGGCAGTCCGAAGCGTCGAAGCTGATCGCCGTGCTCATCCACTTGTGGTGGGGAGCCGGACTTAGGGCGGGGGCCACTGCGGCCACTGCCCGACACAGGGTTTTCACTGCGTTTTGGGACGTGGGGTTGGTGGCTCCCCCGTAGATGACATGAAGGGTCTTGCGGCGCTCCTTATCACTAATGGAGTCAGAGTCGCCACCCTCGAAGACGGCTTTGACCGCCCGCTGGGGTTCCTGGAACCCCATCTCGCTGTCATCCTCTTTCTCAGGATCAGCCTTCTGCATGCCCTCCCTCTGGCGGGGGGGTGCACCCTCCTGGTGCTACTGCCTCTGTCTCTGTTTGCGGAATCGTTCCGCGAATCTCTTCACTTCCCGGCACTCGCTAGCACTGTGGCTGTTTGTACGGTGTACCGGACACTTGAAGTCAGGTTCCTCGGGATCAGGCGACTGCCTAGGGCGCTTGTCTCGGCGCGATGCTCGGGCTCCGCCGGGCGCCGCAGCCGCCACTGCCTGGGCTCCGGGCTTTGGCCTGTTCTTGCCACCGCCTTTCTTCTTCTTTTCGCTGCTCCTCGCAGAGGCTCCTTCCTCAGTCGGGGTGGTTTCCCTTGCTTCTGAGGATGGCTGGGAGTGCCAGTTGCGCCCCTCAGCTGCCCTAGCACATCTGTCCGCCAGGGAGAACAGCTCGGAGACATCACACACCTCGTGCGTGGCTAACTTCTCGAGCATCTTCTTGTCCCTCACACCCTGTCTGAAGCAACAATAACCGATGCGCTAGCAACATGAGGGATGGTGTTCCGTACCTGGGAGAACCGCTAGATGAACGATCGGAGCGACTCTCCAGCGCGCTGCCTAATGGCGTGGAGGTCAACCTCGGTGCCAGGGCGCTTGTAGGAACTGCCGAAGTTAGCCACGAACTGTCGGCACAACTCATCCCAGGAGGTTATGGACCCCTGGGGCAGGTTCATGAGCCATGACCGAGCTGGGCCGGTCAGGACGACGGGGAAGTAGTTAGCCATAATGGCCTCGTCGCCTCCTGCAGCTAGTATCGCAGTGGTGTAGATCTGCAGGAACTCGCTCGGGTTGACACTCCCGTCATACTTCTCCGGCATGTGTGGCCGGAACTTTCGTGGCCAGACCACGAAACGGAGGTGAGGCGCTAGCGCCGCACACCCTTGGCTAGGGCTGACTAGTGCCGGCGACGGCAGCGCATACCCTGGGTGAGCAGGCAGGCCTGCGCACACCTGGGGCTGGAGTGGTGTTGCGTACGCCTGTACAGGAGGCGCGGCGTACGCCTGGTGCGGTGGAGGCACGACGTACGTCTGGTGTGGTGGAGGCGCAACATGAGCCTGGGGCACGTGGCCCGGCGCGCTGTAATCTGCCTCGAGGTTGCACCGACGTTCCCTCTGGCGCTCGATGGTGACTCGGCAGTACTCTCCAGCCTTGCGGCGCTGCAGCCCGGTTCTCAGATCTGTTGTTGAGATCCTGGTTGAGCGCAAGTCTGCCGTCCACCGGTCAACTGTCGGCGTTCGCGACAATGACACATGCATCGGCTGGGCATGTGTTTCCCTCGGCGGAGGCGCAATGAGTGCGGCGATGGCGAGGTGGTCGACGTCGTTGATCCACTGCTGAGCTGCTCCCTGAGGGGCGTCCCCAGCTGGAGGGTTGTGGAGTAGTGCGCGCGCTGCCGTGAGCGCGCTCTCTGGGCTTGCAGCCGGTAGCGCCGTTACTGCTGTCACGGCAGGAATACGCCGTGGAGTGGCGTGTCGGCCTGCAGCCGGCGAAGTGACTGCGGGGCGACGCGAAGGTCCTGACCTTCCTGCCCTAGAGCGGTAGCCTGCTCTAGAGCGGGATGACGCCTTGTCCTCTGCTACTGTCTGTCGCCGTGACTGCGCCCTGGATGATCCAGCGTTGGATTGGTCGTTCACCATTGCTGCTAGTGGAGATCTTGACAGGGAAAAACCCCCTACCTGGCGCGCCAAATGTCGAAGGTCGTAAACGACACTTCCCCCGGACCTGCTTAGAGAGCAGCCCGCGGAGGTTCTTTGGATTCACGCGGGCTAGTCCCAGGAGATCGAACACAGCAGAATGATGGACACCGGGGATTTACGTGGTTCGGGCCGCCGAAGCGTAATACCCTACGTCCACGGGAGTGTTGTGTATTGCCCTGCTTGAGCGTGTATGAGCGTTGTTCTAATCTTTTGTCCGTCCCCAGTGAAGGTCGTCTGCAGAGCCCTTTTATAGTTCAAGGACTCTGTAGTCACAAGTTGGGTCCGAGTACCCGACAGGTGGTCCTGGGGAGAGCGAAATCCTATACAAGATCTAGGATTAATTGCTATCTACTTCCCTTTGTCAGGGGAGTCAATGCGCTATCCCGCCGCATCGTGCGCCAGGGCTACACATAGTTGGTTATGATGGCGGGTCACGTCTCGTCCGTCTTGTCCTTGCGGCCCATTCGTCCGTCTTGCGGCGTGGGTCTGTACCGGCTACTCGGACAAGACAGGACACTGGAGCCTTGACTTTCGTAAGCGCGGCTCAGCCTGCCTGGGGAAGGCGCGTGTACTTAATGCCTGTCTAAGCAGCGCACGTATTCCTTTACTGCGGCTTCCTACCACACTGAGTTGGGCATCCGCCACGTGGTTACGCTGGAGCCTGCCTCTGCGGAAGTAAAGCACTTGACGGAACAGGCCACGTGGCGCATTCGGAACCCACCCCTATGGAGGGCTAGAGGCTCAGCCCTGCAGGCCACGTGGTAGCTCCGGTGCCTTTCCCTGCGCGGGCGCGGACTTGGCCCTGAGGTCCCGAATGGCCATGTTGCGGCTCCGGAGCCCTCCTCAGCGGGGAGGCAGACTTGGCCCTGAGGTCCCGAATGGCCACGTGGCGGCTCCGGAGCCCTCCTCAGCGGGGAGGCGTGGGCTTGGCCCTGCCAGCCACGTGGCAGCTTGGGAGCCTCCACCGAGGGGGAGGTAGGATCGGGTCCTTCCCTCCCCTACGTGGCAGCCTCGGATTCGACTTCTTTGGCAGAGGCGGAGTACTTAGTGGTTTTCTCCTGTGCATGGGGGTACCCGATCTGCAGGGTACCGATAGTATCTTTTAGCCAATCTGACTATCCGATCAGCGAATACATTATCTTGAGGAAGGAAGTTGTCTTTCAAGTAGCTCCAGACCTCCGAGATCCATGCGTCGGAGCTAACTTGAGAATTTGAGTCTTGCGTGCTGGGTTGCTCGGAGCTTCCTGCAGCACCTATGACCCTTGATGGACGCCATGGTAACAGGGTCATCGGGACCGCCAGCTTCGAGGTGCTGGTCTCGCCCCCTTCGCTCAGTTCGGCGGGCTGAGCTGTTCGTTTTGAAAATCTCCGGACGAAGGTTCCGTCGGGAGCCGGAGCTCCGATCGAAGCTTCCGTCGAGAGTTCGTCAGCTTCAACGTTGTTGAGACGCTGGACATGGAAAAGATCTAGGACGCCGAAGTCCTTCTGAAGCTTCTGGACTTCAACTAGGTATGCAGCTAGTTGAGGGTTGTTGCAGCAGCATTCACGTTTGACTTGCTTTATGACGAGCTGCGAATCACCCTTTACCAACAGTTGTTTGACACCATATGATAGTGGCACCTTGAGCCCATAGATTAGTGCTTCATACTCCGCCATGTTGTTGGTCGCTTTGAAGTCAAGGTGAACCATGTATTTGACCTTCTCCCCGGTCGGAGCAAGGAGAAGGATTCCATCTCCAGTCCCCTGCTTCTGCATGGAGCCGTCGAAGTAGAGAGTCCAGTGAGGCTCAGTGAAGACCAGAACCATGGGTTCCGACTTCTGCTCACTGGGGCCCCTAGGGTTTGATGGAGAGGGGGTCCATTCCGCCACGAAGTCTGCCAATGCTTGACTCTTGATCGCTTGTCTTAGGATGAATTCAAGATCAAATTTGTCCAATTCTGCTGCCCAATTTGCAATGTTCCCAGTAGAATTGGGGTTATGCAAGGTTGCGCGCAGTGGATAAGAGGTTACCACTGAAATCTTGTGAGCTTGGAAGTAGTGTTGAAGCTTTCTAGAGGCAATAAGAACTGCGTAGAGCAGCTTATGCACCTCTAAATATTGAGTCTTGGCGTCATGGAGTACCTCACTGATGAAGTACACTGGGCGTTGGATTGTCTGGACCCTCCCGAAGGGGCCCGAAGCTTCCTCCTCATCAACCTGGGCCCTCCTGGAGGGGTACAGACCTTCTTCGGGGACCTCCAAGTTCTTTTTTGAAGAACCCGAAGCTTCTTCTAAAGTGATCCGTACCTTCCCAGAGGGGTCTGGATCTTCTTGTTCGGCAATATCAACTCCTTCATTTGAAGGAGGTTGATCCTCCGGTGTCTTGCCTTGAGGATCTTGGTCTGGGGGCTGGGACCCAAACTTGTCTTCAGGTAGCTCCGGACCCTCCCGAAGGGGTCTGACTCCCTGAACTGGAGATGGTTCTGGTCTTTCCGCAACCAGGACTATGCTGACAACTTCGTCAGTTGCTGAAATATAAAGCATAAGTGGCTCACCAGGGTTCGGAGCTACCAAAGTTGGTAGAGTGGTGAGGAGCTGCTTTAGCTCCTGGAAAGCCTTTTCTGCTTCTTCAGACCATTGGAATGGTCCGGACTTCCTCAATAATTTGAAGAAGGGTAGCATCCATTCTGCCAGTCTTGAGATGAACTGGCTGAGGGCAGCTAGACATCCAGTCAGCTTCTGGACGTCCTTGACGCGGGCTGGTGGCCGCATGTCTTCAATAGATTTAATCTTCGTCGGATTCGCTTCTATTCCTCGGTGGTTCACCAAGAAGCCAAGAAGCTTTCCGGAGCTAACCCTGAAGACACACTTGTCTGGGTTCAGCTTCGTGCATGTGACTCATAACTTGTCAAAGACAGCTTGCAAGGTGTTAAGGAATGACTCCTTGTTTTTGATCTTGACGACGATGTCATTGACGTACACTTCCACTACATCTCTGATAAGCTCTCCAAAAGTTTTGTACATAGCTCGTACAAACATTGAAGCAGAGTTTTTGAGACCGAATGGCATGGCAGTGTAACAATATAATCCATCTACTGTGATGAAGGAAGTATGTTCTTCATCTTCCCTAGACATTCTGATTTGATGATACCCAAAATATGCGTCTAGGAAACACAGTAGTTCACACCCGGAGGTGGAATCCACTATCTGATCTATTCTAAATAGTGGGAATGGATCCTTTGGACATGTCTTATTCAGTGTAGTGTAGTCGATACACATCCGAAGCTTCCCGCCGACCTTAGGTACAACAACGTGGTTTGCTAGCCATTTTGGGTGGAACACTTCTCAAATGAATCCAGCTTCGAGCAACTTCTTCACTTCTTGACGTATGAAGTTTTGTCGCTCTACTGATTGCTTCCGAGGCTTCTGATGTACAGGCCGAGCTTCGGGATAAATCTTCAGATTGTGCTCAATCACTTCCCTAGGGATCCCAGGCATTTGTGACGGTTGCCAAGCAAACATGTCGATATTAGCCCGGAGAAAAGTGATGAGTGCGAGTTCCTATTTGTCGTTCAGACCTCCCGATATACGAGTGGTCTGATCGGCGTCGGATCCAATTTGGACGACTTTGACGAGTATGTCGGTGTTGCCGCTTGGTTGCACACGTGGTGCGGAGGTTGAGCCTTAATGACGAATGCTCAGAGGCTTCGGAGCTTGTTCCTTTCTGGATTCTTCCTCCTGCGATGTAGCAAGCGCGTGAAGTTCTTCCAGAGCAGTAACTTCGACGGTGCGATCTCCACGGTTTCGAAGAATACCTGCTGGTGTTGGCATCTTCAACACCAAGTAGCCATAATGAGCAGCAGCCATGAATTTGTACAGGGCTGGCCTGCCCAAGATGGCGTTGAATGGCAAGTTGATATGCGCCACGTCGAAGACCAACTTCTCGGTCCTGTAATTCTCCCGAGTCCCGAAGGTCACTGGGAGAGTAATGGCACCGAGTGGGGTGATGGTTCCCGGACCTACTCCGGAGAAAGGTCGGGAGGGGCGAAGATCCAAAGGTCGGAGCTGAAGCTTGACGAAGGCTTCGAAGCTTATGAGGTTCAACCCCGAACCTCGTCCACCATTACATGGTGGAGCTGGATGTTGTTGATGGTCGGAGATACCATCAGAGGAAGTTGGCCAGCTCCGATCATGTTCCGAGGGCAGTACAAAGCATCGAAAGTGATGGCAGTGTCCATCCACTTACGGTGAGGCTCTGCCCTGGCGGTGGGATCAACTAAGGCCATGTCCCGCTGCATTGTCTTGAGGACATGGCGGGAGGTGATGTCCCATGAACCACCAAAGATGGTGTTCATGGTCTTTTGACGCTCGTTGTCAAAGACGTCGGAATCTTCGTCAATGGAGGTGTAAACAACCTTTGAGACCTTTTTAGGGTCCTGAAAGCCTAACTCCTCTTCAGTCGGAGCTTCATCGACTTTTTGTTTTCCTTCCCTTTGACGGAAAGGTATTTCTTCCCGGCGCTTGTTGTAGCGCTTGACAAGGTTCTGGACCTCTCGGCAACCTTCCAGGTTGTGGTTGTTCGTCTTGTGTATAGGACACCACATCTTGGAGCTGCCCCCGTCTTCAGACGACGGCCGAGGTCGTTTCTCGAGGCATGGCCCCCGGCCACCCGGAGCTGCAGCAGCTGCAGCAGTAGGTGTGCCGGCCGATGACTTCTTCTTGCCATTGGACTTTTTCTTCTTCTTGCCACTCCCGGAGGTAGCGGCTTCACCCTTTGAGGACTTTTTGTTGGCCTCCGGAGGTGGTTGGGAGTGCATTTCACGACCCTCTGCAGCCTTGGCACACTTGTCTGCCAAGCTGAAGAGTTCCGTGACGCTGGTGACTTCCTTGGTCGCCAGCTTCTCCAACATCTTCTTGTCTCGCACGCCCTGTCTGAATGCCACAATAACAGAAGTGCTTGAGATAGAAGGAATGATGTTTCGTACTTGGTAGAACCTTTGGATGAAAGATCGCAGGGACTCTCCCCCTTTTTCCTTGACAGCAAAAAGGTCCAGTTTTGTGCCTGGTCGGGTATATGAGCTCCCGAAATTGGCGGTGAACTATTGGCACAGTTCTGCCCAACTGTTGATGGAGTCAGGTGGAAGGCTCATGAATCAAGACCTGACGGTCCCAGTTAAAGCCACAAGGAAATAGTTGGCCATCACGGCCTCGTTGCCTCCAGCCGCAAGGATAGCGGTGGAGTAGATTTGAAGAAATCTGGCGAGATTGACAGTCCCGTCAAATTTCTCCGGCAAGTGAGGCCGGAACTTCTGGGGCCATCTGACCATGCATAGGTGCATGGCCAGGGCAGAACAGTCTCCTCCTACTCCCTCGGAAGCAGGACTGTCCCGAGCCTCTCGCCTCTCGCGAGCACGCTCGATGTGGACGCGGCCATCCTATTGTCGATAACGACGATCGAGCTCAGCCCAGAGGTCATGAGTCGAAAGTCTGTTTACTGTGTGGGTACGTCGCGCCCCGGAAGGCAGCGACGTTGCCTGCTGAGACACAGCACGCCTCCTGTGTTGTGAAGCCTGCCCCGAGGGGGGAGGACCTTGATTGCTGATGCGATTGGCTACTGCTACAACCAAATGTTCCACATCAGCTCTCCACCGATCCATTGCACCCTGGGATGCTCCTAGAGGCAGTGGACGTTGTAGAAGATCACGTGCAGCATGGAGCACGTGTTCAGGGTTGTTGTTCGCCGATGTAGTGACCGACGCGGACGCCCCATCTCGCTGTCCAGCTTGATTCGCTGGTGCGGACAGTGGCGGTGGTGGTATGACTCCTGCTGGAGCCACAACATCTGCTGGCTGCTGCATGTTGGAGGGGTTGCCTCCAGCAGGTTGCGTAGTAGGGTTGCCGTTGGACGATCCAACAGCAGAGTTCACCATCCTTGAATCTCGGGCACCCCCCTACCGGGCGTGCCAACTGTCGGAGTTTGGTTCTGACAATTCTCCCGGTACCACTGTTGGTAACCCGTGGAGTTTGTAGTTCGGTTGTGGGCGCGCAGGAGATTCAGAACACGATGGCAAGTTGACACGAGGATTTACGTGGTTCGGGTCGCCTGAGCATAATACCCTACTCTACGGGTGTGTGTTGTTGTTGTATTGAGTGTCTGAGCGCTTGTGTGTAAGAGCAGAGTGTGGGAGTCTATCCTGTGTATCGCTCGGCCAGTCCTTTTATAGTACAAGGGTTGGTTGTTACATTGTTAGCCTGACCCGACATATGGCCCTGGCGGTTACTGATGTTTAATACACAATTAATAAGCTTAATTACCCTTAATAGTGTGGTAATGCGCCTTGACATGGGCGTTACTGGTATTAATAGCCCCCCAATTGTGTGTCATTAAGATAGCTTTAATGACACTTAATCGGGTCTTGAGGTCTTTAATGTTCCTTGAAGGTCCGAGCCGTTGGAAGTCCTCCACTTTGCCTGTTGAGGTTGAAGGTCTGGCGGTTGGACGTGTGGCAGCTCCGGAGCTTACTGACTTGGACGAGTAGGTCCCGTTCTGTTGCACACGTGTTGGTACCGGAGCTTCTCTCTGTCAGGGGTTAGGTCCGGGGTGTCATATAGGTATCTAGTCCGGAGCTTTCCCATGTGTGAGATGTAGCTCCAGCTTAACGATACACGTGGCGGCACCGGGACTAACCATAGAAGGAAGGCAAGTCCGGTTCCGTATGACACATGGGGCCTTTGGAGGTCTTCAACTCAGACAGGTGAAATTTGCTCTTTGCAGTCCCAAAGGGTATCCGGTACGCAAGATACCGACAGACACCACATCAATTGAAATATCGGAAATCCTTCCCATCAGGTGCCTGAAATATGGCCTTTTTTCACACGACATTGTAGACCATTGGATTAGCTTTAGGCTTCGTGTCAACTCAGCTAAGTCTGTCCAACCCTACCCGACTCCATTCTGATGGCCATTCGAGTGAGAGCGGCGGCGGCGTAGGCGGAGCTGCGGCAACGACCGCGGATGGCGTCGACGACAGGAGTGGCCCAGACATCGAAGCCTGCAACGGAGCTCGCGACGGCGGATCCCGCGTCGGTGCTCAGCGGATCCTACGTCGGTGCTCGGCGGATCCCACGTCGGTGCTCGCGGGTCGTGCTCGGCGGCAGTAGCGGTCGCGGTCGACGGAGAAGATGAAGAAGGTAAGATTTGTTTATTGTTAATATATAGTTGTAATCCCGTAATTATAAGGATTATGTTGATTGTAAATAATCAAACAAAAGAAATTATAGTTGATTAACATATAAAATTAAAGGTTTATAGTTAATTATAAAATTAGTGACTAATGACAGTAATTATCTTCTAATGATCCGGCGCATGAAATTTCAATCACCTGACAAATAGACAGGCCCTTAAAATATAATATCGAAATCGTTTGGATAGATAACAAGAATACTATACGTCAGTTGCCTGACGAGCCGCCGGATTTCAGGTGATGGTCGGTGCGCCTGACTTGCACTGCGCTGATGAAGTTAAGCGTTTTTTATATTTTTTGTTAATTGGTAATACATAATTTGTAAATATTATATTAATTGTAAAATAATCAAATAAATAATTGTGTGATTGATTAACCTATAGAATGAAGAATTAATGATTAATAATAATAATTAGCTGCTAATTACTTGTTGCTTGAAATTTCTTTAAATTTCAGACACCTGAAATTACGTCAATACTCAAGTCGATAGTGGACCGCTTCTTATTTTATTATTTCCCTCGCGTGGCCCAGCAGAAGCAGGGGAGTGCGATCGACCCCGAGCTTGGACAGGCGAGCTCGGTTCCCTCCAATCTTTCCCCTCGTGCACGCATCACCATTGTCAAGCCAAGGTCAAGCTCGACATCCTGTCGCTCCAACGCCTCCCCGCCCAAGCTACCGCCACCGGACGCTTCCTCATTGAGGTGTGAAGGTATTCATAGCCTCCATTCCACCTCTTCGGCCGTGAGAAAATAGATCAAGTCATTTCCTTTTCCAGTCATTTATATCCAGAATGATCTGTTCTCCAGCTTTTCTTGAATGATATATGCCGCAAGAGGATGCACGATATCAATATAAAATGGAACAAGTCACGGATGAATTCAATTCTACACCTGTTCGAAATATGGGTTCCTTAATGATTAAACCAGCATATTATTGCATTAGTCTTCTGCGATGCGTGTGCAGATACAGAAACAAACACAATCGCAGTGGCTGATCCTAGCAAGCGAATTCATTGATTCCAGGAAAAGAGATCGGCCATGTCCTCAAAGATTCACACGGGATAAAAAAAGATGACATACCCAGTCTGGCGGCTTTCATCGCTCAGGTTGAATTATGTTAGCGGAAAAACATCTGCTCAACTCCATAGAAGCAAACAACAACGATAGGGTTCTATATCTGCCTCAAATCATTAAGCTCATACAAGCCCACACGTGCTGCTGAAGGTGTGGAGCCTTCTTAGCTCTAAAGGAAAGTTGAAACGGAGGACAGGACTGAAAACTGCGCCAGAACTCAGCTTTTGGTAACTGAAGCCGGGTTGAAGATGTTCACTTCTTCCTCTTCTTTGGGGGCTGGAGTGAGTCTTCATCATCATCTTCCTCCTCATCCTCATCCTGGTTCTGCTCATCATCTTCCTCATCCACTCCGTCTTCATCATCTTCACCATCATCATCATCGTCATCTTCACCACCATCATCGTCGTCATCGTCATCATCATCACCGCCTCCATCCTCCTGGTCCTCAGGTTCTTCCTCATCTTCATCACCGTTCTCCTCAGCATCACCTCTTTCTCGCTTCTTGTTCTCATTGCCCTTTGGGTTGTCATATCCCTCTCCTTCTGAGATGTCCTCTTCACCCTCACTAAAGTCACCATCCTCAGCCCCATCATCACCTCCATCATCTTCATCACCAGCATCAATAGGTGCAAGCTCATCACTTTCATTTTTGCTCATATCGAAGTCAGGCATATGACAGATAGGACCCTATTCAATGATCAGGCAAACAATCAGAACAAGGCTAATACACTGAAGAAGCAGAACTTACATATAGCATAAAAGGTTCTCATGTTTTGCAAGTAAAAAACTGTCCAGCAATTTACTTTTTCCTGTTAGCTGTTTTGCTTAGAAGGCAAACCACTGAACAACTGTCCAGCAATTTTTGTCCTGTCGTTTCAGAAAATGATCATCTGAGTGGTTGGGGAGAAGAATGCCTGAAGAGGAATCTTTCCGCGTCATGGGAAGCGAATATTCGGGCGCCGGGGGTAGGCACGGAACAAGCAGGCGCTTTTTTATATCTCGTGACGTGGGGTCCAGTCCACCCCACGGAACTCAAATCCCAAGCTGCAAACCAGCCTATGCACATCCCACAAGTCCGCATCCAAAAAGGCTCCCATTCTTCAACGGCACAAAGCAGACTCGAACCAGTACTAGGATATTTTCTCCTCAGGAGAAAGAAGATAACATGTTCATCGAGAAAAGAAAATAATAATCCTGAACCAAAGGACATGCGATTCTGTGGGTTGTGAGTAGCTTCTCCGCGACGGCGTGCAGTGCAGGAATTTTTTTATTAATATACGTTTTTTAAACGTTTTTAATATAAACAACACACGAAATAAAAAATTTTCAAAACTAACCCACCTTCGTATGTGTCACATACGAAATTTAAATTTCGTATATGACACATACGAAATTCAAATTTCGTATGTGCCCCATACGAAATTCGTTTTAAGCTGACGCAGGTATGTTTTATTGAGTTTTGAACCTCAGTTTTGAAATATTTAGAGTAAGAATTTGAAAGTGTTTACAAAATACAAAATGTAGAGTAGATTGTGAAGTTATTTATGCAATGAGGAACATATAGTTTTAGTATTGGGAATCAAACTTTATTGAATATTGAATTGTGTAATACGATCAAAATCATTCAGTTTTTGTGATCGTAATACCAACTTCGAAAATCAATATCTCAATTCAATGGACGAAATATATTGGAAATCTATTCCTTATACTCACCAGAACTAGTACTATAATTTATGTTATAACAATTTGGAGTAATTGTACCTCTAAATATTTTAAAACTGAGGTTCAAAACTCAATAAAACATACCTGCATCAGCTTAAAACGAATTTCGTATGTGCCACGTACGAAATTTAAATTTCGTATGTGTACGAAATTTAAATTTCGTATGTGACACATACGAAGGTGGGTTAGTTTTGAAATTTTTTTATTTTGTGTGTTGTTTATATTAAAAACGTTTCAAAATCGTATATTAATAAAAAAAATCTGCAGTGCAGCGGCAGGCGTCATGGTGTGCATCTGGAGACCAACACGTGGTCAGGCACAAGAAACAGGGTCCGTCAGATGGGGAAGTATACCGTTGGAGGCGAACCAGGAATAAAACGTAAAAACTGGCAACGTTTTACTTTCCCTAGGCCAAGCAAAAAAAGGCCTTCAACCCACCCAGAGATACTGTGCCCCTAATTTTAGTAAAAATCCAATCTTAGATTTGCTCGTCAGATAGCACAAGTGTATAACTGACTGGCAAGAAAAGCTCTGGCGACTCGAAAAGAAATTTCTAGATAAAATAGGACAAAAGGAGTGGTTCTTCTCTCAAGCAGATAACCTGAATAGATGTTCCCTTGCTACATGTGAAATTTCATAAACATGCATACATGGTTCAGCCTTTTCAATAGATGAAAATATGCCATGAATGAACAATAACATAGGAAATAAAAACACGACATAGGAAAAAGGTTAGGATTTTTCTCACCAGCAAGAACATGGAGTAATTCAGTGTGAGCAGAAAAGAAATCAGAAACAGGGGAGGTTACCTTTGTTTGGAGAGACTGAACCTGCTGGTACAGATCTGAAGGTTTCTAAGAAGCAGTTAGCACTAACGGCACAACTAGGCGAACTCCATGGACGAGACTGCAAGGGATGGGAGAGCACAAAAAGGAGGAGACTTTTCACTCTCTGGAGAGGGGGAGACGGAGAGCCGAGCAGCACGGGGCAGGTGGTGCCCGGGCACCGGGTCGTGGCGTGACTAGTGATGGTTGGAGGGCATATGCGTAAAATTGCTTGCTTTCCCAGTATTAAAGAGGGACTTTGGATCGGAGGACCTATGCGCGAGGCGAATCAGACGGGCCGAGTAACAAGGGATAGGTTAAACTCGGACCATCATGACCCAGTGCCCCGTCTGAATCCCAAACTGAAGGCTCGTCTAACAACCGGGTCAATGTTTCACTGGCCGAGAGCACGTCACAGACACGTCATCAACAGCTTAGCAATGACGTTAAGTATAGTCGAAATAGACTATTATATTATTTATAAGAATACTACATAAGCAATGATGCATTAATTTGATGAATAAAATAGATCTAATACATTTTTATTTTTACTGTTTCATAGACAACTTATATTGAAAACAACATATACTCACTCCGGATCTTTATCAGCTGTTAGTTCAAAAATGAAGTCATCCGGAGAGAGTAATCCGATCTAGAAAAAAAAACATTTCATCTTTTTTTTCATTAATTCAGTACTACATCAAAACAAACATTGACATACTCAAGGCTAGTCGAAATAAACTACGAATAAAAATGAAACTCGGAAGAGTAGCCTGATGATACCCTCTCACGCAATGGAGTAACGAAAATTAGGTGAGCACAGACACTCTAGCGCTGTCAGCAAGAACTAAAGTAGAGTTTCTCCCTTTTTTTCTAGTGTGAAAGTGGAATACTAATGAATTCACAAAAAAAAAATCATACTAGAGTGGGCGCCCCCAGTCTCCTTGGGAACACCACTCGTCCCAATTATTATGAAAGTAATAGTAGACAATAGAGTAGACAAATGAATTGTGGATTCAATTCTGTTATTCTCATTGATCTCATTATTTCTTATATACATGTTGAATGGACATGAGGGAGGGAACCGCCGCCGTTGTCGCGCCTGTTCGGGATGTACCCGCTGGAGAAGGAGCAACCGCCGACATCTACTGTTCACACTTGTAACTATTTATTCTTAACACTCCCCCTTGACAGTTGATGCCCATTTATCATATGTTACATTGTATTATATTGACATGTCTCTATGTCTCTTTCAAAAACTCTTTGGGAAAAAAATCAAGAGACAGACATAAAATTTGTGTGCATATTGCCTCGTTAAAAACCCTTTAATGAGAAATTATATAAAAATCATAAAGGTAAAAGAGTACAATGTGATGCTTAAATTAAGATATTTCATAGAGGTTCTCCCCCTGAACCTTGCAAATCCTTAAGTCTTTTTATTTCAATGCCTTTGACACATTTATCGAATATGGCTAGAGGTAATGATTTTGTGAATAAATTTGCAAGATTATCACAAGACTTTGTTTGTATGACATTTATTTGTGAGCATGTAGCTCATGTGGATAAAATAACCTTGGAGAAATATGTTTCGTATAATTAGTCTTTATGTATCCCATTTGCATCTAAGCAACACAAGCCGCATTATCCTCATAGATAATTGTAGGCGACTTTATTTCACCTATACCAAATGAAGTTTCTATGTGATTAATCACTCTTTGTAATCAGGCACACTCTCTTGATGCCTCGTATAATGCAATGATTTCTGGGTGATTCGTAGATGTTGCTATTAAAGTCTGTTTCGAAGACTTCCATGAGATAGCAGTGCCATTGCGTAAAAACACAAATCCAGTTTGTGATATACCATTATGTGGATCAGATAAATAGCCGACATCGGTATATCCGACTAGATCAGATTCTTGATTTATTTGAAAGAATAAACCAAAATCTATTGTGCCATTTAAATATCTTAATATATACTTAATGTCTTTCCAATGACGCATTGTAGGTCCGGTACTATGTCTAGCAAGACAGTTCACTGCAAATGCAATGTCGGGTCTTGTATTGTTTGCTAGATATATCAATGCACCAATGACACTAAGATATGTGTTTTCTGCTCTCAATATCTCTTCTACTTCTTGTTTTGGCCTAAATGGATCTTTATACTTTTCCAAGGTACGAACAATCATAGAAGTTCTTTGGGGGTATGCTTTGTCCATATTGAACTTTTCCAATACTTTCTTGCCATAAGCAGACTGATGTAGAAGGATACCCTTCTGTAGATGTTCTATTTGTAGTCCTAAGCAGGATTTGGTTTTACCCAAATCTTTTATTTCGAACTCTTTCTTAAGATGGTCACGTGTTTCATTAGTATCTTTTTCATGACCAATAATAGTTAGGTAATCAACATATACTGATATTATACAAAAATCAATATTTGATTTTCTTATGAACACGCATGGACAATCATCATTATTTGAATATCCCTTATTTAAAGGAATACTTTTAATCTGTTATACCACATTCTACCTGATTGTTTTAATCCATACAAGGATTTAACAGACTTTACACAATACATATTGCGATTCATATTTGTATTTGACATAGAAATTCTATCAAGAACTTTCATGTATATATCCAAATCTAATGACCCTTATAAATACGCGGCGACGACATCCATCAACTGCATGGATAGATGCTTTTGCATTGCCAGAGATATTAAATATCGTGTTATTCCATTCATCACTGGGGAATATGTTTCGTTAAAATCAATTTCAGGTCTCTGCGTAAAATCTTATGCAACCAGCCTCACTTTATATCTTATTACCTCATTATTTTCGTTTTTCTTTTAAACGAAAACCCATTTGAACCCAATTGGAAATGTTCTAGGAGGTGCAAATATCACATCAGTGAATACCTCTCTTTTCTTAAGCGATTTAATCTCAGTTTCAATTGCTTCTTTCCATTTGTTTCAGTCTGAGCGTTTCTTACACTCTGTCATGGTCTTAGGATCTGGATCATCTTGGAAATTTTCAGCACTAACAGTTAAGAAGCATATGTCTGCAATTGTAGTACTACAATCATAAACTTTCCACGAACTAGTATAATTAATGAAAATCTCTTCTATCTCATTTAACGTCTCATGATTTCCCAATACGAGATTGTCGGATTTTCTGATTTTCTAGTCTCATTTATATTGCTCGCTTGAGAACTAGATCGTAGATCATTTATATTCACATGATGTTGTATACCTTTTGGTTTCATCACATTCTTAGTTTTTCTAGGAGCTTTTGCTCTCTCTTTTTTTGGTCGCTTTTCCGAAGCGATATTCTTTCCTTTAGGTTGTATCCTCCCCATCTTCCTCACAGAAGGGGCCAGAGTGGTTTTGTTTGGTACCTCCACTCGTTCAGGTGCATTTACCGCAGGATTTCAAGATTTTATAACACCATTATAATCTGTGAATGCATCTGATAAATTATTTGCAGCATTTTGCAAATTTATTATTCCCTGAACTTGAGGTTCAGTCTCTTGTGTACGTGGATATGAGGATATCATGGATTTATCATCCCAATTTATTTTCTGACATTCCGAATTATTCTTAAACTATCCCCCTAATGTCGGGAAATGTTTCCCATTAAAAATACAATCAATATACCTTACTGTAAATAAATCTCCAGACATGGGTTCTAGGTATTTTATGATCGAAGGAGAATGATATCCTACATAAATACCCATCTTTCTATGAGGACACATTATGGTACGTTGCGGTGGTGAAATTGGTGCATATACTGCACACCCAAATTTCCGCAGATGGGAAATGCTCGGAGCATTATCACATACTAACTGTAATGGGGAGACACTATGATATGCAGTTGGTCGCAATTGTATTAGGTCTCCAGCATGTAAAACTGCATGCCCCCAACATGTGGTAGGTAAATTACAATTATGTAATAATGGTCTTACTATCAACTTAATTCTCTTAATAAGTGATTCAACCAATCCATTTTGAGTATGTACATATGATACTGAATGTTGTACTTAAATTTCTTGAGCTATACAATAATCATTGAAAGCATTTGAAGTAAATTCTGCAGCATTATCTAGCCTTATAGATTTTAGTCGGTGTTTAGGATAATTTGCTTTAATCTTATGACTTGCGTCATAATTTTGCAAATGCATGGTTTCATGTCGATAGAAGACATGCATGTGACCATCTTGTTGATGTGTCTATTAAAACCATAAAATATCTGAATGGTCCCGATGAGGGGCTTATAGGTCCACAAATATCTCCTTAAATTCTTTCAAGAAATTTAAGTGGTTCAACTTTAATCTTAAGTGGTGATGGTCTCAAGATTAATTTTCCAGTTGCGCAAGGTGTGCACATAAAATCTGAAGACTGAGACATTTTGGTCGTCTTTAAATTATGACCATAACTATTATTAATAATCTTCCTTATCATTCCAACTCCTGGATGTCCAAGTCTTTCATGCCACGTTTTGAACGCATCTACTTCTTGGAAGACTACCTTGTATGTAACATGTGATACAGGTTGTATGTATGTATAATACAATCCAGACGATAAGCATGACATTCTCTCTAGAATATCATAGCTCTCACCGTTTTTCTTAATAATGTGAAGAAATTTCTCATTATTTTCTTCATAGGTATTTACATGTAACCCATTCATACGGATATCTCTATAACTTAGTAATGTACAGGTAGAATTGAGATAGAAAAGTGTATTCTCAATTGTTACTTGTGTATCCATTGGAAGGACTATAGTAGCTCGTCCAGAGCCTACTATATTCGTATCATGTCCTGCAATTGTCAAAATATTCCCAGTTCTTTATGTAAGAGTTTGAAAATAGTCTGCCTCTCTAAGTATAGAGTTTGTTGTGCCACTATCCACAAGACACAATTCTTGTTCCATAGGATTGACTTCAAGTATGTATATAGAATAATAATTTTTTTCAGTATAAAATACATAAATACATATTTGTAATATCAAAGTATTTACATACTTATATTTACATTACATTTCACAATCCTTAGTGTCACTAATATTTACAAAGACGATAGATTAATAAATCTACTAAGATAAATGGAGCCTATTCTTAGTCTCCAAACACACCGTTGATATATTCAACGATCATGTTCTCATCGTCAATTTAGTCATCATTTGATGAACTTGGTTTCATTTCGCCATCAAGGACTTTTCCCGAAGTTGTAGCCTCATCGGATGTAGTATTGAAATGTGCTTCATACGATCCTTTTGATTTTCCTTCTTCTTTGAGGGATTTCTGGTATAAATCAACCAAGTATTAGGGTGTTTTCATTTTTTTACAATATGGTTAGGACCACCACATCAGTAGCACTTGAATGGTTTCTTTCCTTTCTCCTTTTCTTCTTGTGCATATTTTTCTTGTCTTTCTTGAATTTACCAACATTCTTGGATGATTTAGTATCATTCATTTTTCCTTTGAACTATAATTAACTTTAGACAGTGGAGTCGTACTAACTGGACGTTGGTGATGATTTCTCATAGTGAGTTCATCATGTTTTTCAGCTCGAAGATCTTGTATTAGTTCTAAGTAACGTTATAATTTCTAGCACGGTATTGATGCATTAGGATCCTATGTGATGAAAGTATAGTTGTGAGAGTTTTCTCAATCTTTTCTTCATCAGATGGTTCCTTCTCACAAAACCGTAATTTAGCACAAATCTTATGAACAACATGATTATAATCTCCAATGGATTTATAATCCAGTAGGCGTAAATGTATCCAATCATGATTAACCTCAGGTATAATTACTGTCTTTTGTTGTTCATAACGATTTTGAAGAGCATTCCAAAAAACATTTGGTTCTTCTTCCAGTACATATTCTGATTTTAAATCAAAATGTATATGATGCCTTAAGATATATAAAGCATTATACTTGTATGTAGGAGACAAGTCTTGTTATCGATTTTCTGGTGGAAGTATTGCCTCATACATCCCTCTAAGAGTGAGGCTTATCTTTACGTCTATCGCTCATGTAGGATAATTATGTCCATCAAGAGCAAGTTCTTCAAATTCACGAGCCAATAATCCTACAATTTTAACAAAGATTTGTTAGAATCTAGGTCTTATTGTGACATACGCAAGTATATTTGGGTTCTTCTGATATTTGAGTAATAAACACTTATCCAACACCATGTGTTGTCATTTATAATCTTTGATTTCATATCTAATGAAATCTATCAATTTCATGTTTGTTTTATAATTATAGTTTTGTAAAATAAACTCCATGAGTTCAAAATTTTATGTGTAATTCATCTTTAGAAACTCCATGAGTTTGATGAAATTTGCAAGAAATAACTCTGATTTCATGCCTTACATAAAATTATGCTTAAAATAACTATGTATCAACCATATCTTTAATTCCATAGAAATAGAAAATGAGTAATTACATGTACAATACCATAATTATACTATGTACAGTACTAAACTGAAATTTACAGAAATTTAAATGCTAAATACATACTAATTTTTCTTGTATTATATCAAAAATTATCTGATCTACAAGAAAAATAATAAAGCAAATAATAAAACTGTACATATAAACATCAGCCCCATTGGACTGTTTTTTTCTTCCTGGTTCAATCGGCCATTCGACCTGCCCCATTCGATTGTTTGGTTTGGCCCAGCCAGCCACCCGGCCCAGCCCGTGCGACATTGAAAAGGGGTCAAGGGGTTAGGGTTATCCATCACCCCCTCCCTTTTCCTCCTCGCCGCCACAGCTTCTCTGGAGTCTTCTACCGCCTCCTCGGTTCTTCCGCTTCGGTCCACCTTCTCCCGTGCGATGCCGGCGGCGCCGCACCTTCTCCGGTCCTCCTCCTTCCCCTCCCCCCCCCCCCCCCCCCCCCCATCTCTAGGTCTTCAAGACCGACAAGGGAAGGACCAAGCCCCCGGGCGACGGCCCAAGGAACTCGGTTTCGCTAGGTGAGTGAAACAGCGAAAGATTCGGCCCCCGTTGGAGCTCCGGAGTGGTGGCTCTTCACTTGTTGCGGTTGAATCTTGATGATTTGGTGTTGGTGACGGCAGTTGAGCCCCGGATCCGACGATTGTTGCACTTTGTTCATCTTCTTTTGCAGATGTTCTTGGTGCTAGGAGAACGGTAGGGCGTCCCAATGGCCCGATTCAGATCCTTGTCGTTTTCTTGTATGCCGGACTTGGGGTTGGTGAGTCCGGCACCAGTATGAAGTCGACCGGTTGGTCGTCGTCCTTGGCAATGGCCACTACAAGCATATCACCTTCTTGTTCGACGACGGTGACCTCCGCGTTACCCACACCATCAGCGAGCTCTTCTTCTCCCTCTCCCCTACCCGGTGATGATAAAACCGGTTGTCCTTGTGCAATCGGTATGAGCAAGGGCCCATACCATGGATGGCGCAAGGCTTCTCCCAGTGGCTCCATGAGGAGTTCGCCGGGTCTGAGGGTTCCATCGGACAATACGCTGGTGGATTTGGAGATGGGGACCTTGGTCGTTTTTCAACCCTAACCCTAAGGTTAAGGATTTGGTCCATTGCTTGGCTTGATGAACCGGCCCCAGCCTCTCCACTATTCCGCCAGATCCAGGCGAGGGCGCCTATGGCGTTGACGACAATGACAATTTCTTCCTTTGTTCTGTTGTCGTTCTTGTCGGCAGCATTCTCTGTTTCTTCTTCGATTTGCAAAGAGTCGCCAGCGACGGTTTCAACGATTACCACTTGATGAACCAAATTAGTCCAGAACACAGCGCATATTATGGATTAAAGACTAGGTAAGTTTGTTCTTCGCCATTACCTTGTCTTAATCCTTCTCGTTCTTGAAGCCTATGATCTCTTGGTTGAACTACGTGACTGATAACGTATTATGAAAGTAATAGTAAACAATAGAGTAAACAAATGAATGTTGATTCAATTCTGTTATTCTCATTGATCTCATTGTTTCTTATATACATGTTGAATGGGCACGAGGGAGGGAACCGCCGCCGTTGTCGCGCCTGTTCAGAATGTACCCGCTAGAGAAGGAGCAACCATCGACATCTAATATTCACACTTGTAACTGTTTATTCTTAACACCAATATCCAAAATGCAACCAGGCAACGGTGCCAAAAACCGTCTTGATCGTCCGCAAGCCCGCGCTTCAAACGACGGGATTTGAACAGGGGAAAGTGCACACAAACGATTTGATAGGTTTGAACAGCGGAAACACGGTGAGAAAACAAAACCAAAAGAACGAACCAGGAGAAAAGAAAAAAAAATAGAGACGATTAAGAAACCTTCAGTACGAGCATCAGGTTACTTGAACGACAGATGCTCGCGTAAAGAAAAGGAGGGCATTTTAGTGGGCTAGGCAGGAGATATGGAATAGGATTCCATGTTCAGTAAAGTCCAGGTCCAGATCCTCTATAACCAGAGTGCACTTCACGCTCTCCAATTCATCTGATCCTTCAACTTTATTGTATGCATGATCTCAAAACTGTTTTCCTGTAACCTATTCCATCAGTTCTCAAATTACTATCAATAAGACAACAGCTTTAATTTATTTTTAAGGCAGAATTATTGTCTTAATGATAATTAATAACAATTCAAAACAAAGTAAATATGTACCCAAAGAGGGTTAATCATGTCGGCCATCAACACTTTAACACACTGCTGAAACGTTGTTTCCTTCCCCTATAATAGTTGAGAATGCATCAAACAGGTAAAACAGCGCAAATGGAGTTGATCAACCACCAGATCTAAACTCATTGGCGGTGTTTTCATAGAGCTCAGACGGCCGAGAAATGTTACTTACGAGGCCTGCAGATAGTTAAATCAAGATTTGCACAGGCACAACACATTCCAGAAACAACAGGAAAAAGTTGATCAACTGATCAGCATAGGAAAAGGATAGCATTGACCGGAAGTGATTATCAGTAGCTATCATTTATCAGGAGCAATGAACTATGATCACATTTAATTGAGACAAGTAATCTAAGAACACCATGGCCATCTAAGACCTTGTGCCTGATGTTATGACGAATGCTGGACGATTAAATAAATGTACTAAGCAACAAGGACCTGAAGTAAGACAACCTGCCAAACCTCTTAAAAATACACTCAATGAAACTGTTTTCTTAGCCATATCAAGAACAAAGATCATATGCACAAGCACAAGAGGACTTTACCTACTTGTTCGTTGAGAAATGGAGGATGCAAACATTGTTCGCAGAAATGGTTAGGATACAAAAAGGAACAAAAGTATAATGATACAGAAATTAAAGCATCAGTTATCACATAGACAAAAAAACTACAATCGTACAAGTGAAACATAGTTTTTTGTTGACTGTGAGGAAATAAGCTAAAACAAAGCAACAAAATCCATGAGAAAAGTATAAAAAGAAACTCATGTTATCTTATGTGGGACTAATTCTACCATTTATGACGATAGTTTCCACTTTCCACACGAAGGAAATAACTCAGGTAGCCAGGTTACCGGAGAATAAACCTAATTTCTATCCAACTTCCATCTGCAGACATAAGGCACAATCTGCAAGCCAATCAGTTGTATCTTGTTACTTTGATTCTCCCTTTTACCAAGGCTAAAAAAGGGATTTGTTGGTGCTATTACAGCACTCAGAAACCAAATAGCTTGTTGCTCGCCCATTCCTTTCCTTTTCTTTTGGAGGGGGTTCGAGGAAACCTTTTCTTTTACCGAGTCAAGTTTGATGATTTTTAAATCATCAAATACGCAGTCAGAAAATTTTTTGTGGTTTTCCTGACATTAATTCTTTCTTTCTACACATTTTACACCCCCGAAGGGGCCTTTCCCGTATAGCTATCACGTCAGTCAGTCGCAGGGTAGTTGCCTCATATCATAGGTCTACCCAGTGGGTGTCAAAACTGCTAGCGCTTTTTCCACGGTTCCGAAAAGGTTTCGGCTCCTCACTACATCCCTTCTGCTCCTACTAAGGACGCCGCTGAACCGATACGTCTCCCCTCAAACTGCTTCATTCACCCAAGGCTCTAACTTGACTAAGTACGAGAAATTAGGGGTGGCTGGTTTTTAGACTGAATTACTCCTTGCATGCCCACCCAGCTCACTACTTCATCTTACCTTGCTTATGAAATTCCTTAGGGCAGACCGCAAGGTAGCCAGAGCCTGCCAGACTCATGTATTCTAGTTACCAGTTGTTCAGGGTCCAAACTACAGCCCATCAAGAGTTTAACAAAAGTTGGTGCATTCCAGATGCAATAAGGGTGTATCCAGTGCTGAAAGCTCCCACACAATGTGAGGTCTGGCCGTCTGGGGCAGGGAATTTCTAGGCAGACTTCACCTTGCTTAGTTTGCAAGAAGGTTGATTTGAATCCAGAACCTCCAGAACATAATAATGGCATTCTGGTAAAGCAGCCAACTGCCCAGGAATCAGAGGAAAGGATTAAAGGGAGGGAATGAGAGTTAAGGGGTTTGCAATAGAGGCAGGTGGCTAGAAGTGAGGGTCTTCATTTGTGTCTAACCCTAAGAAAACAAAGATAAAAGAAAATGAGAGCGGGATGGCGTGGGTCACCCCCATCAAACAGTATGCTTAATAGTGTCTTCTCAGCACCTCAAATTTGTGTTGTAGACTCCGCTGAGGCAGTTGTGTGCGTTTCAAAATGTGATCTGAGAAGACATTATTATATAGTTGAATGTGCAATAACGAGCTTACTGGAAAAATAATAACATCTTTCCAGTCTATAAGATAGCAACATGCATTCAACAAACCACCAGGATACAACCAGCATAACAATTTTTTTTATCAATGGTGATGCCACTTTTATGTTGACATATACATATCCACAAGCAGCCTATACAATACATGAACATGAACTATTCTGCTTTCATATGGAACTACATTATGATGCAAATGGAATAGAAAAATTACTAACATGGATTAACTCAATAATTTTCATATTTGCCCGGTGATGCTTCAACAGCTTATCAAAATTTAATAACAGATAAAAACTTGATGAACTAAATTGTAACATAGCAAGATAGAGAACAACTATTCTTTTTACGATTCAACATAGTTATAATATCAACATAAGAAATATTCATTTCAATAATTTAACTCACTATAGTGTGACTCGGAAGTAATCGAAGTAGGCAGTAATTTAAATAAAAGGCCAGGGCATTAATGGTTCTGCAGAATAAGAGTAAACACAACAAACGAGCTTCTACTGCTATGCCTCAGACTCAAATAAATGTTCAAGTTACTATGCTAAAATGTGGCTTATATCTCCAGCAGAGATGCACATTGCTTTCCAGCACCAAGCCATACCGCAAATCCTGTCTTTTAAGAGATGATATAAAGTGTGGTGTGCATTCAATTTATTTTACATAGGTTCTTGATCACCACGGGCAAATTCAGAGCAAATTCCACGAATGACAAAAGGTAAAACACTCAGGATTTGAATGTTGTTGCTGTATCCACTTAACCCACCCTCAAAGCAGAAACATCCAAAGCAAAACTTATTGATACCTCCAAACACCATTGCAATTGCAACTAAAATGTTGCCAAGCGCCCAGAAAACACACGGTAAGTTAAGACGGGATAACAGCCAAATAGTCAAGATACAGATATGCTGGTACATGAAACCCAATACAGGTCCATAAAGTACATAATGAAGTCGCAATAGCAAAACTACATAATAGGCAATAAAAAGAACATAATTCTTCAAGAAACTTCCTTCTTCAAATACTGCCACAAATGTATCTGATGGAAATCTGGTTGTAAAATTCAACAGCAGGAACCCTTTCGCAAGATCTTGGCACCAACATAGACTCAAAAGCCATCTGAATGCAAAACCAGACGAACGAACCATGACCCCGCAGATACAAACTAAAATACAAGGAACACAATAAGAAAAATATAAGGGCAAGATCAACAAATCACAATGAATTCATGGAGAGTGAACAAACACAAATCAATTGTCAGAAAGGTGAATCACAAAGCAGTGTAAAGATCAAGAGTTGACATACCTAGTCTTGTCAGTATCCACCCTGAAAACCAGTCCCTCCTATCTGAGCACCAGGCACTTGGCCCTGCCCAGTAGCAGTACCAGCCTGATAACCAGCAGCTGCTGCAGCTGCAGTACCTGCCTGTGTAGTTGCTTGGCCAACCTGAAACCCAGAAGAACTCGGAAACCCAGGTGGCCCTTGAAAACCAGGAGGGGCTCCTTGATATGCAGTGGTGGCTCCTTGAACACCTGCTGCATTTGGAAAAGCAGCACCTCCTGCTCCAAACGCCTGTGTCCCAAAGCCCTGAGCTCCAAAACCAGAAAGGCCACCTGTGTGCACCTGCTGCCCACCAGCTCCCAATGCAGCAGCAGCGAGGGGGTTCATGGCTGCAAGCATGGCTGGGTTCTGCATTGCTGCTGCCATCATGGCAAACATTGCAGCATTGGGTTGCGCAAATGCTTGTTGTTGTGCACCTAACCCCAGCATAGCAGCTTGCTGTGCAAACCCCATGTCAGGAACTGCAGTTGTGCCATATACTGATGCATCATAGGGGCTAATGGCAGCACTGGCGGGGGCAACCATCTGTGCAGGAGTCACCATGGAGGCAGAGGTGGTACTAGAGTTAGCATTTGCATTCGTTCCGGATCCACTTTTGGTCCTCCCATCTAAAGCCTTCTGCACATTGAGCATCTTGCCATCAAAATTCTTCGTTGGTTCCTCCAAGGCACGACGAGCACTCTCAGGAGACTTGTAAACAAACAACGCAAATCCCTTAGGTTTGCCAGTGTTTTTGTCAAAACCTAAAGGGCCCTCCTCAATCTCACCATACTGCGCAAAGTACTGGTAGAGGCGATCAACGTCCACATCAGCGTGCACGTTACCAACAAAGATCTTGCGTGGCAAATTGTCCGGCTGCGAGGACGAGGAGCCAGAAGCGTTGTTGGCGGTACCGGAGTTGGAATTGGCATTAGCGTTGGAGCTAGGGTTCTGGGACTGGGAGGATGGGGGCGCTGGGCCCGAGGCAGCTAGGTGGCAGAAAGCAAGACGTCCTCCGATTTGGAGCTGGGGCCGCCGGAGAGCACGAAGCGCTGAGCGACGGGAGCGGAAGAGCACAAACCCGTAGCCCTTGGATTTGCCCGACTGCTTGTCGGAGATGACGCGGCAGTCCTCGAGCTCGCCGAAGCGGGAGAACGCGGAGCGGAGGTCGTCGGGGCCGGCGCCCCACCCGAGTCCGTGCACGAACAGCTTCCGGCTCGCGGGGTCGGACTCCGCCGCGCGCCGCACGGCCGCCATCGTGGAGGGGCTCGTCTCGGCAGCCGTGCGGAGAAGCGCCACGAGCTGCTCCCTCGACAGCGGCTCGAGCAGCTTCCCGATGTCCTCCACCTCCTCCTCGTCGTCGCCAGCGGCCCCGTCCTCCTCATCCTCGGCGGCGGCGGCGGCGGCCTCAGGAGGGTCGTCGTTGATGGGGAAATAGATGGTGCCGCGGGGCTTGGTGGCCGCGGGCTCCGCGGCGGCGGGGGATTCGGCTGGATCAGGCTTTCGCTTCTTCGGCGGCATCTGGACGTGAGCTAGGGTTTTACGCTCGAGCTTGGGCAGGTGGGGATCGGGATTTCCCACCAGATGCGACTGCGCGAGAGAGGTACAGGTAGAGTACAGAAGAAAGAAGGAGAGCACGGAAGGAAGGAAGCGGAATTAAACAGGCGAGGCCTTTATTAGCAACGGGCTGTCGTCGCCAGAAGCCCATGAACACTTGGGCCATATATAGTGGAAACTCTCTGGAGGCCCATTATATGACCTACGTCTACGTCACGGTTTTGTTTAGGTCATCCTTCAGCAGGGAAATCATCATTACCGAATATACAGTCGATTTTTGTTGCCATATTACTGATTTTTGCAGAAGAACATTGTCGATACAAAAATCCACAATGAAAACTAATAATGCACGTACTAGTTACCTAGCCCCTCTCCTGTCACACATACCAAACTGAAAATCAAGAGAAGCACCTGATCTAGGTCAAAACCAACCACAAAGGAGATAATTGAATTAAAAAAGTTGTCGAAACGACAACTAAGGGAAGGAGAGAGTATATACCAAGTCAAAACTTAAAAAGCATATATGCACTGCTCTCCTCCCACATCTGCAACGAGCTTAAAGGCACGCCAGCATTTCAAGGCCAGCCGTGGTGACGCGCACAGTGTTCTCCACGAGTTGAGGCTTCCTGTTCCTGTCCCCAAGCCACTTGCAGCTATGCGTCCATGCATGGGGCCTGCACGGCTGATGGCTCAAGGAAAACGGAGCCTGGTGCGCTGTCCAGATAAAGAAATGTGGGTGGTCCATTTTGATGCATACATTCATCCAAATTATTGCCTCGAGTGGGTCAAAGGTCCTCGAATTCAGAGGTGGAGCGCCCCCACTATTGGGACCTCGTCACTCTACTATCCTTCAGTTTTTTTCCTATCCCTTTTTCAGAAAGAAAGTGCTTCCCTCATTCCATTTTCGGTGATAGTCATCTCTGATGTACTCCTCTATTTCTAAAAGTTTGTCGCTTTTTAGTTCCAAAATGAACTAGAAAGCTACAAACTTTTAATAATAGAGGAAGTATTACACATGCACCCAAAGAAGATTATAGTTTGTCAATAATTGTTGCACCCAGATCGTTTTTATCTCTGATGAAGCTACAGTCACAACCAATCAATACATTTGGTTGCTGGTATGAAGATATTTTCTGCACCATGTCTGAAAATAATATCGAGATCACTTCCATAATGCGATTGTTGTCCATCATATCACGTGGCTTGTTAGCATACCTAACAGATTTCAGATTTGCATATGCGAAGCATATCTAAACAGGTTTCAGACCGATGAGATTAGCCGTACGTGCAGCCGCAATCATATGCGCAGAGTCCAAAATTGCTGGGCTTCCTTGGATCGACATGAAATGCGTTGCGTCGAAGAGTGAGCAGGAAGGTCCGTAGCTGGCCGGCTGGATAACAAAGACGAAGCTTTAATTAGCAGGCGAAGCTTGCGTCTCCCTCTCGAACAGTGAATACTCTACCTTGTCCTGATCCCCTGCGTGCGTGGCTGATGTGAACGCAGCTGATACTGCGCCAGCACGACATCGACTCGTAGCAAAAAAAGCACTGCAAATTTATGAAAAAAAAAACATGGATGAATGATCTGAAGGACAGAAGGTCTCGCAGTCGCGCATTTTGTACTGTGAAAAAAACATGTCTGAATTATCTGAAAAAAAGCGGTGCTCGATTGATAACGTGAGAGAACATAGGGTGCATTCAGAGTTTCAGACATTTCAAATTGTTCTCATACCGGACAGGCATTTCAGACGAATTCCAAAGAGGGTTCATGGCCGATCCATCTCTAGAAAGACTAAGAACAAGTCGTCACTGCTCGCCTTGTCACACGCCAATTTAGCAGAAGAGGTACCCGAGAATATGCCTCGAGTAAGACCTGTGGACACCGGCCTTCCAACTGTCGAGCCTGCAAATATGAACAGCATGCTCATGTCGCCCATGTAGAGTTTTCTCCTTCCAAAAAGATGCACCACAACATGACCCGAAAGCATTTTCCTCCCAACCCACAAAGGGTGGTACAGAAACGAACGACCAAAAGTGCAGCCATTTGTGGGGTTCACCTCATCCTGTTTATTTTCCATTGAGGTGATCATGGCTCCCGTCTTTGGCATCTGCTAACCAAATGCCAAGCAACTTGCAGAGAGTATCAGGGCATTGTCCCATGGCACCATCCAATAGTCAGGTTACATGCCTCTTAAGTCTTAACCCTGATCTTTCTCTGCACAAAGATCATAGTACTAGCAACTGGCACCCGGAAACATCAGTCTCCATCAGCTTCGCGCACATCTACTCACTGACCAATAAAATACATGAAAGCCAAGACCCATAGTTACTTTGAGATACAAAATACTATGTTTAATTGCTACTTGCTCTCTCTTTTGCAGTTACATATGTTATCATCACCGCGCCTTCTCACTCCAACGTTGCACGGTTCTTTTCATTATAAGCAAATTTGCCTACTTTTTTTAAAAAAAAATAGGGCAGGAGCTCTACCATTCATTAAGCGGGGAGGAGTTTACAACCTAGCTTACAACATCTAAAAGGGGGGAAACAAAACATCTCAGAACGAAAACACCTTACAGGCATCGCCAAACTGCTACCCGAGCTCGGCACACGCAAAAAATGCCTTGACATGATCTACTAGCATCTGAGCAATGTGGCTAGCTTCTATGATCTGTCTTTACTTGTCATCCGAGTGTTAGGTTGATCCCGGTCCAACCCGTTGGGCAACAACCAACGGGGAGGACTCTATCCTCCCATCAGAGTCGGACGTGGGGTAACAACCCCACGCCAAGTCTCTCAGCCACGCGTGTTTCCATAGGGGGGCACAACAGACTCGTTCTGTTGCAACCCCCCACCTTGGTGCGCGCTATATAAGTCCCAGGGGGACCTCAGGGCATATACACAAGAGTGCATACGATCCCAGAGGCCCCCGTCACAACTAACTAATCTTCAGCCGTCGCCGTCCTCTGCGCCTCAGGCTACACCGGCGTCGACACTGCCTCAGCGATCATCCTGCATCGACCTAATCTTCACCAATCATCCACTTGAGCCCAATGGCCACAAGTGGACCTTCTGAAGGTAACCTCACCCCTCACCTCTCTCTCTCTAATTGTACTCTGCCCGCCATGCCTATAGGATGCATGTTAGATCGTCCAACTAAGTCTTAATGCTATTGATAATGATTGTTCATGCCTAAGTAATTTTCCATTAGATGTTCATAGTGTAGATCCTAAGCCTATTCAGAATCAACAATGGCATCAGAGCCACGCTATTGAACTTCTAATTGGATAATTAATCGGACTAATTAGATTCTAATCATTCCATTAAGGCCTAATCCTTATTAACTAAGATCAGTTTAGTTAAGTAGTTTTTTACCGCAGCAATTAGAAGGAGGGGATCTTTTTCAGTTCGGTTGCAACAGAGAACTAAGCAAATCAGAACCGAATTGAATTAAGAAATAAAGATTAGAAAGGGGACTTATCTGGTTTAAGGGCCTTGGGTCGCCGAGTCCTTCTCAGAGCAGGGTTAGGCGAAACCCTAACCCTCGCCCCCTTTTCGGAAGCAGTACTAGGGTCTTAGGGTCGAAGCCCTAACCCTAGCTGTTCACCCGTCCGTCGCCACCACCTTAGAGCCTAGGGCTAAGAAACCCTAACCCTAGGCGCTTCACTCCACTGGCGGCACGAAGTGCACGCCATGGTGGAGCCCTCGGCAGCGCCAGCGTCGTGCGTGTCGTAGGAGTGGCCTTGGCGGCGCCGGAGGTCCCGCGCGGCCGGTACGGCCTCACCGCCGCACCCTCTCCTTCGCTCGGGCTCGCCGCCGCTCTGCCTCGCTCCCTCCGCCGCTCTGCCTCGCGCCGCTCGCTCGTCGCTCGCTCGGGTAGGAGAGAGAGTGGAGGGGGAGAAATGAACTAGGGTTTTCAAAACCCGCGGCGGCGAAGTTTTTTATATCGTCCGATATCGACGCGTGGCCGTTGGATCAGCGTCGGACGGCTCAGATCAACCTTAGTTATAATTCTCCGTCAGATCGTAGCCGTCGGATCGAAATCCGACGACCCTCAGTGCGCGCCAGCCGCCGCTTTGCCTTAGCAGGCTGGGAGCCCATGCGGAAGCGGTTGATGGGCCGTTGGGCTGCCCTTTTTATTTTCTCGGATTTTTCCGGTTTTTCTTTTGGGCTGCTTTCGGCCGTGGGCCAGGCCACCATGGGCCGCGCTGAGTTAAGACCTTTTTCCATTTTCTGATATTTTTAGCTGATGGGTTGGGCCAATTTTTGCTCAGTGGGCTGAATTTAGAGTTTTTAGCCCATTTAGTCCTTTTAAGTGTTTTCTGTTTTTCAGAATAAGTTTAAAATAGAAAAAATAATTTCCAGAAATTAGAAAAAGACTAGAAAATTAAGTAAATAGCTGAGAAAATTGTAGAAAAATTTTGTATGATGTTATGAAATTTTTTTTATTGCATTTTTCCTACATTTCATACTATTTATTGTCAATAAGAGCATTTTCTCAGTTATTTAAATATTATTAAGTGCTTTTCTCATTAATTAAGAAATTAAGTTTTAGCTTCCGCTGTGATTAAGTGATAAATTAATTGAGTAACCAAAGTGAAATTTTAATTTATCAAGTTTTGAGTTTAAGATAAGTTATGCTATGTCTATAAGTGGTAATTTAAATGAGTAACCAACGTGAAAGTTTGAATTTGCCAATTAATTTTGGTCTTATGCTTAAGTTTATGTTTATAATTGTTTTAAGATCCATTGAGTAACCAACGTGAAAAATGATGTGTTAAGTTAATTATGCATGGAATTTGAAAGTAACCAACGTGAAATTGAATTGCCATGATTAATTTAAGTTTATCTTTGAGTTTATCATATTAAGCTTTGTTATCATGCTAAGTTTTAATGTTTAAGGGCATTATTTGCTAAGTAACCAACGTGAAAAAGCAATAATGCCATTCTTAAGTCATGATTTATTATAAGTCTTGTCATTAATACTCAAATCTTTATTTTTTGAAGGATCAGGCTTGTCCTCAGCACTTAGCTATATCTCCGCAATTGAGACCCTCAATGGTCAAAATTACGGAGTATGGAAAGAGAGGCTCCAGATGGCTCTAGTAGTCTCTGACCTCGATTTTGCGATTACGTCACCACGACCCACTGAGCCACCTGTCCCCATTGCTGAGACTGGGGAATCTGAGGAGTCTTTCACTACGCAGAAGGCTAAGTACCTAAGCTTGAAGGATCAGTATGAGAAGGATCTCCCTAAGTGGGACACTTCCAACAGGAAGTGTCTCGTGATCATTAAGAGCACCATAGCAGACTCAATTAAGGGAAGTATTCCTGATTGTGATACTGCTTCAGAGTACTTAGAAAGAGTCAGAGGTCAGTTCACTGGCTCCACTAAGGCGAGTGCTAGCACTCTCATGAGAAAGATTGTCACTGAGAAGTACTCTGGAGGTGGTGTGCGTGAGAACATCAATAAGATGAGTCACTATAACTCTAAGCTTAGGGAGCTAAACATTGTGATGCCAGATGAGATGCTCATTTACTTCATCCTAAGTTCTCTTCCTAAGGAGTTTGAGACCTTTGTGGTCAATTATAACTCACTTCCTGAGACTTGGAACATTGATAAGATTGTTGCTATGTGCGTTCAGGAAGAGGAACGCATAAAGAGCTCTAAGAATGGTGATTACATCAATCTGGCTGACATTAAGGGTAAGGGAAAGGCAAAGAGGTACTTTTCCTCTCCCAAACCACCCTCCTTCAAGGTTTCAGGCTCTAGTTCTTCATCAAACAAGTTCAAAGGCAAGTCCTCTCAAAAGAAGGACAAGGATAAGTGTCATTTCTGTGGCTCAGATGAACGTTTCCAGAAGGACTGCGTTGGATTCATTAAGTGGTGTGCTAAAAGGTAATGATATAATTACTTTTGTAAATGAGGCCTTATATGTGAATTATTCACGGTCCACTTGGTGGATTGACTCAGGTGCCACTGTGCACATTTGTAATTCAATGCAGACATTAAGTACGATGAGAACTATAAGAAGAAGGGAAAGAGTGATTAAGGTGGCAGATGGGCGTGAAGCCGAAGTCGAAGCCATTGGAGACTTATCTCTTAGATTACTTAGTGGCTTTGTACTTAGGCTAAATAATGTTATTTATGTCCCTTCATTAGAAAGGAACTTGATTTCAGTTTCGTGTTTGGATGATTCAGGATACATTTGTCATTTTGGTAATGATAAGTGTTCTATTAGTTATAATAATGAGATTATTGGTCTTGCCTTTCGACAAGACATGCTCTACTTGTTGTCCACTCACGAGAATGTGTTTGCTATATGTGATGATCAAGTTTCATCTAAGAACGACTTAGGACGTAATAAGCGCAAAAGAAGCGATTTAGATACTTCGTCGAAATTATGGCATTGTCGTTTATGCCATATTTCGAGGGGGGGATCGAACAATTAGTATCTCAATCGATTCTTCCACACTTAAAATTTTCAGATTCTGAGGAATGCATTGACTGCATCAAAGGAAAATTCTCCAAAACTATTAAGAAAAACGCCAAACGTAGCTCGGGAGTCTTAGAAATAATCCACACAGATATTTGTGGACCTTTTCCCGTGACATCGGTAGATGGTTATGATTCCTTCATAACCTTTACAGATGACTTTAGTCGTTATGACTATATTTATCCAATCAAGGACCGATCCGAAGCGTTGGATAAGTTTAAGATATTTAAGGCTGAAGTAGAAAATCAGCATGACGTTAAGATTAAAGTAGTAAGGTCTGACCGTGGAGGTGAGTACTACGGTCGACACACCCCTTACGGCCAAGTCCCTGGACCTTTTGCGAGGTTTTTACAGGAAAATGGCATAGTAGCCCAATATTCTACACCGGGCGAACCTCAGCAGAACGGTGTAGCGGAACGGCGAAACCGTACGCTTATGGACATGGTGAGAAGCATGTTAAGCTATTCTACACTACCACTTAGTTTATGGATGGAGGCCTTAAAGACCGCCATTCACGTACTTAACCGTGTTCCATCTAAGTCAGTACCTAAGACACCGTATGAGATGTGGACGGGACGTAAGCCCTCACTAAACTATCTACATGTGTGGGGATGTCTAGCTGAGGCTAAGATGTTCAACCCGAACTTGAGCAAACTGGATGCTAGAACAATTAGTTGTCATTTTATTGGCTATCCTGAAAGAAGTAAAGGATTTAGGTTCTATTGTCCAGGTAGACACACTAAGTTTATTGAGACAAGACATGCCGTGTTTTTAGAGGACACTATGATCAGGGGTAGTACGGTACGGCGGGAAATAGACCTTGAGGAGGAACGAATTAGTCTACCCGTTCCGATGACTCAAGAGCCTTATTTCACCCTACCTGCTGTCGTCGTGCCACCCGCACCTAGTGCTGGCGACGCAACGCCTGTTGCTGCACCTCCATCGGCCACAACAGAAATAAGTGAGGTACAACCTCCTCAGGCTGTTGAGGACATGGTCGAACAAAATGAGGTTCAGCAGCAGCCTCAACCATTAGATGATGCTCAGGTAAGAAGATCACAAAGAGTAAGACGGTCGGCCATCCCGGACGACTATCAGATATACTTGAGCGAAGAAGTTAAGATAGAGGATGATCCCACCTCTTACGAAGATGCCATGAGTAGACCTCAGTCATCCGAATGGCGTAAAGCCATGGAAGATGAAATAAGATCCATGAGTGCCAACAAAGTCTGGGACTTAGTAGAGATTCCTAAAGGAGCCAAAACAGTAGGCTGTAAATGGGTCTACAAGATTAAGCGTGACTCCAAAGGGAAGATCGAAAAGTATAAGGCTAGGCTTGTGGCTAAGGGGTTCACGCAACGGGAAGGTATTGATTACAATGAGACCTTTTCTCCCGTGTCGTCTAAGGATTCGTTTCGAATAATCATGGCATTAGTAGCACATTATGACTTAGAGTTGCATCAAATGGACGTAAAGACGGCGTTCCTCAATGGGAATCTTTATGAGGACGTCTACATGGCTCAACCAAAGGGTTTTGTCATTGAGGGTAAGGAACATATGGGATGCCACTTGAAGAAGTCTATTTATGGACTTAAGCAAGCTTCAAGGCAATGGTATCTAAAGTTCGATGAGACGATAAGGAAGTTTGGGTTTAAGGAGAATGAGGAGGATAACTGCATTTATGCTAAGTTTAAGAATGGGAAATTTATTTTCCTTGTGCTGTATGTAGATGACATACTACTGGCAAGTAGTGATGTCAATCTACTCTTAGAAACTAAGAAGTGTTTATCCTCAAACTTTGAGATGAAGGATTTAGGTGAAGCTTCCTATGTCCTAGGAATTGAGATTCACCGAGATCGAAGAAAAGGGGTATTAAGATTATCTCAGAAGGCATACTTAGAAAGCGTACTCAGAAAGTATGGTATGCAAAGTTGTAAGCCCTCGTCTGTCCCAATAGTTAAGGGTGACAAATTTTCACAATCGCAGTCACCTAAGAATCAGTATGAGGTTGATCAGATGAGAGGAATTTCGTATGCTTCTGCTGTCGGAAGCTTAATGTATGCTCAAACATGTACACGCCCTGACTTAGCTTTCGTGACTGGGATGCTTGGCAGATATCAAAGTAATCCAGGCTTAGACCACTGGAAAGCACTTAAGAAGGCTCTAAGATACATTCAGGGTACTAAGAACCTCATGTTAAAGTATAGTAAGTCAGACTCATTAGAAATAGTAGGTTACTCAGATTCAAATTACGCGGGTTGTGTGGATACTAAGAAATCCACGTCAGGCTATATATTCACCCTCGCGAATGGAGCTATATCGCGGAGAAGCTCCAAGCAAGTCATAACTGCATTGTCCACAATGTATGCTGAGTTTATAGCTTGTTATGAGGCCACTGGACAGGCATCTTGGCTTAAGAAATTTGTTCCCGGTTTAAGAGTGGTAGACAACATTCATAAACCACTTAAGTTATACTGCGATAATGAGCCAGCAGTGACATACTCTCACAACAACAAGTCGAGTGGTGCTGCCAAACACATCGACATTAAGTATTATGTTGTTAAAGAGAGAATCCAGGATAATTCAATTAGTCTGGAGCATATAAGAACTAATAAAATGCTTGCGGATCCGCTAACCAAGGGTCTCTCTCCCAATATGTTCAGAGAACACGTAGCCGGCATGGGATTAGGGGAGAACCTGTGAAACAAATCCTGGATACTAAGGGGACACCTAAGTATAAGGATATTTCTAATTGTGAGACATATTGTGGTCTTCGAGTCGAACAGTACGTAAATGGCTGTTTCTGATGCGTCGTGCTCCTTATGTCAAAGCAAGAAGAAATATATATATATATATATATATATATATATATATATATATATATAAGTTTAGTAACTAAGAATAAGAATAAGCTAAGTAAGAATTAAGTTGTCCCAAGATCAAGGGGGAGAATGTTAGGTTGATCCCGGTCCAACCCGTTGGGCAACAACCAACGGGGAGGACTCTATCCTCCCATCAGAGTCGGACGTGGGGTAACAACCCCACGCCAAGTCTCTCAGCCACGCGCGTTTCCATAGGGGGGCACAACAGACTCGTTCTGTTGCAACCCCCCACCTTGGTGCGCGCTATATAAGTCCCAGGGGGACCTCAGGGCATATACACAAGAGTGCATACGATCCCAGAGGCCCCCGCCACAACTAACTAATCTTCAGCCGTCGCCGTCCTCTGCGCCTCAGGCTACACCGGCGTCGACACTGCCTCAGCGATCATCCTGCATCGACCTAATCTTCACCAATCATCCACTTGAGCCCAATGGCCGCAAGTGGACCTTCTGAAGGTAACCTCACCCCTCACCTCTCTCTCTAATTGTACTCTGCCCGCCATGCCTATAGGATGCATGTTAGATCGTCCAACTAAGTCTTAATACTATTGATAATGATTGTTCATACCTAAGTAATTTTCCATTAGATGTTCATAGTGTAGATCCTAAGCCTATTCAGAATCAACACCGAGAATACGTGCAATCGGCTTTTGGAAGAGTTTGCAAATAATTTAACAGTTACCTGATTAAGTGTACATTAATAAAATCCTTAATTTTCAGTAAGATCTACTATTTTTTAATGAAGTAATATCAGCTAAAAGGAACGGGAAAAATAATAATTAGTCAAATATTTTTATTGAAGGCCATACTGTGAGTTTTTCTTTATGAAAGACCAAAACGAAGACAAGGCGACGAAGGAATCAAACAGCCGCAGCCACGACCATAGCGGCAACGCATTCTCACTCCAAAACGAAAAAAATAATAAACCAAGCGTGATGTGGACATCCACCAACAGTTTCAACAATGCTGTCATCGGCAAGCAGTCCTCCGTCTGCATTAAGGTTTAGCAGTTTGCATATATTGGTATGAGACTGCATCATTGTGGCCTAATTATACTACCATTGATCCCTTCTAGTGCCTATCTTATCTCGTCTTCTTTAGGTTACCACGCAAAAGGTTCCTCTTCTTTTGTGCCTTTATGGCAAAGGAGAATTCTTCGTCGTCGCGCACCAGCGTTACGCAATGTGCAAAAGAGTAGCACCACCACTAGGCATAATATATATTCCTCTTCATTTTGGTTTAGTTTGCTTTAGATCAGATTATGATGCAGTGTAATTTCCTCTTGCTTTTGAGAAAGATGCGAGCAATGATTGCCCAATAGCGAGACGACTTAGACTCGCAAATTTGTATAAGAAGTCGCTATTTGCGCAAAATCAAATGGATTAGCCTATGCGTATGACTCATGCAGTTAGACTGCAAAAACGACCGCACACATGCCACCACTGCATGAATAAAAAAAGTCAAAGGTGAATTTAATTGCTTGATGCATAAAGTCGAACCTATGGTGAAGATCAAATCAAATATAAAGGTTCTTACATTCATACTTTGTTTCAAGTTCTGAATGGATGTTATGTTAGAATTTAATGTTACAATTTACTGCAGATCTCATTGGTCGTCTATTGTATAATTACACAGAGAAGTTGAATACAAACGACTTATCAACATTTTTTGTCTTTTTATTCGGGTGATTCACTGTAACACCCATATTTTATGTACCAAAATTTGCTCAAACCCTTGATCATTGTAGCCTGCATTTTTGTGTGAATTTTTGGTGTTCAAACGAGTAGCAAACATTCAAATTTGAATTTGAATTCAAATCAAAAGAAAAGAAATGGAAAAAGAAAAAGGAAAAGAATTAAACCCTCCCCTGGGCCGAATTTCCCTCCCCTGGCCCATTTCTCCTCCTCTCTCCCGCGGCCCAGCCAGCCTTTCCCCTCTCTCCCTCTCTCTGCCGGGCGGGACCCACATGTCGGCGCCATCCCCTACCTCTCTCCCCTCTCTTTCCCGCGCCGCGCATGCAACCGCCACCCCCACGCCCACTCCGCACCCCCCTCTCCAAACCGCCCTCCCACGACGTGATCACCCCGGGAAACTTCCCCCATCGCGTGCGCCAGCAACCACCGCCTCCCCCAGACCTATAAATTCAGCCCTTCCCCCTATGTTTCCCCTTCCCCGCGCCATAACCCTAGCCTCGCCGTCCCCAGGTCTGTCTCGCGCGTTCCCGGCTAGTCGACGGTTGCAGCACCTCACCTACCCCGCTAACCTCGTCGCCGTGTCACCAGGAACACGCCAGGCAAGTCTGCGTGGGGAGATCGCCGGAGGATCGCCGGATCCGACGTGCACCGACGCCAACCACCGTCCCTCTCGCTGTCGACCCCTCTCCGGCCAACTTCGGACCTCGCAACCCCCTAGGTATGCTCCTCACCCTCTCCTCTTTCGTTCTGTGTACTTGGCGCTTAGAATCAGTGGCGTTTTCGCCGTTTTGGCCGTCTCCGGCGAGCTCGCCGTCGCGGGCGTCTAGCGCCGCCGCGCCGGGCGCCGTCGACGTCGCCGGGGGCGACGTGGCCCCATCTGGACCGTCGGTAGAACCCCAACGGCTGAGATTAGAACCCCATAACGGTTCGGTATAATAAAATCTGGGCCGTTCGCTTCGGATCCAACGGCCAGCATTCAAAACACCTTTTCCCGCCGCCAGCTTTACACCCAGGCCCCTGGAAACTTAGTTGCTACCCCCTGTGCTTCTCGGTAATTCGAATCTAGCCCCCAGAATTCACAGACTAGCCCCTGGAACCCTAAAAATTGGTTTTAATTATTTAATTAAGCATTCTAACCCCTGTAATTTTGTAGAATGATGTATATAGACCCTGTACAGTGTAGAAAACTATTTATTTAGCCCCTGGACTTTTATTTATTTGCTGGATAGGGTTTTTAATTGCATTTGAGGTGTAGAAATTAGATAAAAATGGTAATTAAGTGTAGGAATGTTATGAAAAATTGTTATAATCTATTTTATGCTGTGAATTAATTGTAGTGTTCAGATAAAATATATTTGGTCCCTGGAATAATTATTATAAAGGTTTTAAAATACATTTTTGCTATAGAAAATTCAATAAAAATGGTTTTAGGCTATAATAAAATCCCAAAATTCTAGGAAAAATATAAAATGCATACTTTGGCCATGTTAAGTGATAAATACCTCGTAGGGACGCATTAGTGTAGGAGTTTGTGCTTATGTGTATGTGTGATGTATTGTTTGTGTGCCTTTACTTATTTAGCTTTATTCTATTCTTGCCTTGCTTGGGCATATGTCTAGAGTCGTACTACGACCCAAATCTTAACCTCCAAGACCAAGACTTCGACAACACCCAAGTCTTCAACGAAGGCAAGTGCCCTTGACCATCTTGTACCTATTTTAGGAATTTAGCTAGTTGCATGCTAATTAAATTGATGTCCTACTTCATGTTTACATGCCCTGTTCCTTACCATTCCTTGTTACCCAAAATGGGGTGGGAAGTAGATAGGCTTTATTTATGCTTAGCCATGCTTAGATGTTGGGATTGGGATTTCATACAAATGTTCTATGCTCAACTTTATGGTTACTTTAATTTGGTGATGAATATACATAATGTTAGTAGATAGGAATCTGGTGGTTGGTTAGTTTTGGTATGGTGCATTTTGCACGAGACCCGGGATTGGGGTTTGTTACCACCGGATTCTAAGGACCGGTTTATGGAGGAAGCCACTAAGCTTTATAGTACCACCACGAGACTGAGATGGGGCAGCTTGGTCAATTAATTAGGTTTCTCCCGATGAACTGCTAGTGGTTGGATGGTGCGGGGAATGAGGCGGGTGATCTGCTCTTGGAACCGCAAGGCTCAAGAGGGGGCTCTGGGGCGGAGGGTTACTCTGAGAATCATCAGTGGTGGAAACCTTAGAGGGCTAGCACTAATCGGGAGTACCTTTGTAAAGACCCTGTTGTGATCTCCTGGCCTCACACCAAAGGAAGTGTGTAATGTGGTTAGCTACCACGGGCATTCAGGGAGGTTCACTTAGTCCACCTGGCAACAGGGGATGAAATCACTGCTTGTGGGGAAAGGATACACTCTCTGCAGAGATTTGGTAAAACTGTCATGATAACCGTGCTCACGGACAAGAGCGGCTTGGGGCCAGTTCATAATTAGCCTATGGTTGGGAAATGATGGTTCATTATGATTCAAGTACTTTCATTATCATTAATCATGTGATGACTATTTTTTGAATTATGACATTGATAATTGGAAGCTAAGGATAGGTTCTAAGCATAGTGCTAAGCCATATTTGGCCTTTCCTTGCTCTAGCCATTCATGTCATCCTCTTCCCGCACTTGCTGAGTACTCTATGTACTCAAGCGTTTAATTTTTCCCTTAGAATATGAAGAAGAAGAAGCTGCGCCAGAAGACTTCTACGTCAATCCGGAGAACTTGGTCTAGGCTGGCGACCTCACGCGCAACGGCTGCCTGTGGAGTTGGAGCGGCTCTTACCTACTAGTCTTCTGCTGTAGTTTGGTCTTTGTTAACCTTGTTGTTGATGTAAATATTTGTGGAGTGTATTTGTAGACCTTCGGGTCATACTGTAAGACTATTTATGTACTCGAACATGGCAATGTATGATATTTCACTTTCGTCGACGCATGTACGATTCAACTGATCCTGGCGTACATGTGATTAGCGTCTGTTCATCTTTATGATGACCGGGCGTGACAAAGTGGTATCAGAGACGTGTTGCCCGTAGGACGCAAGCCTAGTTATAAATAACCGAAAATTAAGGACTATACTATTTTCTTATGAAATAGTATTTCCAAAATTTTGTGCTCTCTATCTCAAACCTTGTGCTTCTTATCTTGCTATGCTATTTGCTTTATTCTAATTTAATTTATGGATTATTAATCTCACTCTCTTCTTTTCAAATGTTTGTAGATGGCGCGAACCAAGCAGACGGCTCGTAAGTCGACTGGGGGTCGTGTTCCTCAGCACGCCCTAGCCAGTCGCTCCGCACCTCACACACCCCGGAGGGAGACGACGCTGTTCTCCAACGGGAGTGCTGCTTCGAGGATGCGCGTCCGTCTTCGTTCTCTTCTTCGAGCCGCGGGGTACCGTGAGTACCGAGTTCGTCTGGTCTACCACTCCACTAGGGTCTTTGCACCCTATACTGGTGAGCTAGAGTGGAGTTCTCAGCTGGCCGTCTACTACGACTCGGAGCTGCTACACTCTCACTTCTCTCCGGCCTGGAGGAGCTCCCAGCGTGCGGCTGAGGAGGACGCCATGTGGGAGGCGACTACCTACTGGAGCCACGCCCACAGGTTCCTTCTTGGGTGCACGGAGCACGCATACACCCCTCAGCGCCCTAGTGGCACGACCGCCTTCACTGGACGTGACGTCGAGGGGCCCTTGACTCACCCCCAGTGCGAGAGGCTGGTGGACGACGTTGTGGAGTTGTCTTCCCGACTCCAGCGTTGTCAGCAGGAGCTGCAGGACAGCAGGGACCTGGTTGACCGCTACGAGCGACTTCGCTGATGCTACGCGAGGATCACTGCAGCTGATCCTAACTCTTCTCAGTACGCTTCGGACGTGGAGCCTTGGGACCCGAACTCTCCAGACCGTCGCATGAACTCCCCCGAGAACTCAAGAGAAGACTCAGAAGAAGAAGACCCGGAGATGGAGGTTGAGGAGGACTCCGACGAGTAGGAGTGGACTCGTTTCCCCGCTGGACGACTCAGGACAGTTATCCTTAGTTTGTAGGAGCGTGTAGCTACGCCCTTCCTAGTCTTGATTTGTGTCGTTTATGTTGTTATGCTAGTAATTTGCTCTATGTTGTGTGTGTTGGGTGCGACATGAGTTGTGGAATGCTTCGGCATCCTGTCCACATCCATGTCTTTAGACTTGTTTATGTGTCGTGTGAGTGGTGGAATGCTTAGGCATCTTGTCCACCTCCACACTAGTTGATTAATGAACTTGCTTTATATCTATTACCCTTGATGCATATAGTTGGGACCGTGTTACCCTAGTATATCCTTTCTCATCTTATCTATTGTTCTAAAATTTCAATTCTTCCCTACACAGATGTCTGGAAGAGGTAGAGGTAGAGGCCGTGGTCGTGGTATCCCATCCCTGGATGAAGGACTTGGAGGTGTGCCTGGATGGAATGCAAGGGGTGCTCGAGGAGCCCCAGCCTCTCAACAAATGCAACAGATGATGGCTCTTCAGACTCAGTTACTTAACAACCTCACCCAAATTGTCACCAACCTGCAGCAAGCCCCACCACCACCACCCCCTCACTACAACCTTCCGCCACCACCACCTTTTCCGCCTAGGTCCTTCCTAAGGGACTTCCTCAACACTCATCCACCCACTTTTGCCACCGTTACTGAACCGATGGAAGCCGAGGATTGGCTCCGATCTGTTGAAAGCAAACTGAGGCTCATTCACTGCGAAGGAAGAGAGAAGGTATTGTTGGCCTCCCATCAACTCCAAGGGCCAGCAGCTGACTGGTGGACCGCCTTCACCGAAGCCCACCAGGACCCGGAAAATATTACATGGGAAGAATTCCGAGCCAACTTCCGTAATCACTTTGTACCTGAAGGAGAGATACAAGCCAGGCGTGAAGAGTTCCTGATGCTAAAGCAAGGCCGTATGAATGTGAGGGCCTATTTGAATGCATTCACTCAGTTGTCCCGCTATGCTCCAACCGACGTGGACACTGACTCCAAAAAGCAATTCCGCTTCAAGAATGGGTTGGACAAGGAGTTAAAGTTTGCCATGTCTTCCAGCGACTACGGCGACTTCCAGAAGCTGGTTGACAAAGCCTTTGAAGTGGAGAGGACTAAGAAGGAATTAGAGGATGAAGAAAGAAAAAGGAAGTTGACTATGGCACATGCCTCTAGCAGCAATGTGCGCCCCCATCTTAACCCTCCGCCTGCAAACCAAATGACCCGTCCCATGAACTACTCGGGACAGAGGTTCCCAAACTCCAACTACAGGCCACCCACTCCCTATAACCACCAAATGCGCCAGCAGCAGCAGCAACAGCAGCAGCCACCACGCCAGCCAATGCAACCCCCACGTCAGCAGATGCAGCCGCCCCGCCCTTCAGCTCCAGCTAACCGTCCAAGTGGCCAATCCCCAAGAAACCAATCAGGAGGCAACAAGGGCCCAAATAATGCTGCGGGAGTACAATGCTACAAGTGCGGAGAATGGGGACACTATGCTAGCAGTTGTCCAAAGAAGCAACAGAACCCATCTGGCCGTGTCAACCATGTGACTCTGGAGCAAGCACAGGAAGCGCCTTATGTGGTGATCGGTATGTTTTCTGTTAACTCCCACCCCGCCACCATATTGTTTGATTCGGGTGCTACACATTCATTTATATCCAAGGATTTCATAAAGAAGCATGACATGGTAGTTACATTCTTGAATGGGCCATTATTGATAAACTCTCCTGGAGGAGAGATGGTGGCAAGGCATCTATGCCGAAAAGTGAGTATAAACATAAGGGGGGTAGTCTTTTGGGCCAACCTAATAGTGTTGGACTCACAAGGATTAGATATCATTCTGGGAATGGACTGGTTGACGAAGAATCAAGGAGTAATTCATTGTGCAACCAGAACAGTCTGCTTAACACACCCGGATGGCACTACAGTGGAATTCAAGCCAGATCAGACACAAGAGGCAGTAGTACAACTCAATCATCTTGAGAGTACCAAAGACATCAGGGTTGTGAAAGAATTTCCGGATGTATTCCCGAATGACTTACCAGGTATGCCCCCTGATCGAGAGATTGAATTTATCATTGAATTAGTACCTGGAACGGCCCCAATATATAAGAGGCCATATAGAATGGATGCTAAACAATTAGCTGAACTAAAAGATCATATTGAGGAATTATTGGCAAAAGGATATATTCGTCCTAGCTCATCGCCTTGGGGAGCACCAGTTATATTTGTACCTAAGAAGGATGGAAATCAAAGGCTGTGTGTGGACTACCGTGCTTTAAATGAGGTAAAAATCAAGAATAAGTACCCACTACCAAGGATTGAAGATTTGTTTGATCAGTTGAGAGGAGCATGTGTGTTTTCCAAGATTGATCTTCGTTCGGGCTACCATCAACTGAAGATTAGACCATCAAATATTCCCAAGACGGCATTTGTCTCTCGATATGGATTATATGAGTATACAGTTATGTCATTTGGATTGACCAATGCTCCGGCATATTTTATGTATCTTATGAACAAGGTATTCATGGAGTACTTGGACAAGTTTGTAGTGGTATTCATCGATGACATACTTATCTATTCCAAGACTGAAGAAGAGCATGAGGAACACCTCAGGATGGCCCTGCAGAAGCTTCGCCAACACCAACTGTATGCCAAGCTTAGTAAGTGTGAGTTTTGGCTAAAGGAGGTATCATTTTTGGGACATGTCATATCCGAAGGAGGTATAGCAGTGGATCCAGGCAAGGTGGCCGATGTTCTTAAGTGGGAAACACCTGAGAGTGTACATGATATAAGAAGATTCTTAGGTATGGCTGGTTACTACCATCGATTCATCGAGGGATTTTCAAAGATCTCTCGACCACTAACCAAGTTGCTTGAGAAAGGAGTTGCTTTCAAGTGGACCCTCGAATGTGAAGTAAGCTTCGCCGAATTGAAGAAGAGGTTGACCAGTGCACCGGTATTGGTGATGCCTGATATGCAGAAGGAGTTTGTGGTCTATTGTGATGCTTCTGGTCATGGTTTAGGATGTGTCTTAATGCAAGGAGGACATGTTGTGGCCTATGCTTCAATACAGCTTCGGAAACATGAGAGGAACTACCCAACGCATGATTTGGAATTGGCAGCTGTTGTCCATGCTTTGAAGATATGGAGACACTACTTGATGGGAAAAAGGACTGAGATATACACAGATCACAAGAGCTTGAAGTACATATTCACACAACCGGATCTTAATCTCAGGCAACGTCGTTGGTTGGAGTTAATAAATGATTTTGATGTGGGAATCAACTATCATCCAGGCAAGGCTAATGTGGTTGCTGATGCTCTAAGCAGGAAGGGACAAAGCAATAACTTGTCAGTACAAGCTCTTCAACCCCAGCTATGTGAAGAGTTTGCAAGGTTAAACTTATGTCTAGTGTCTAGCGCTGAAGCAGTTGCTATGGAAGTGGACACAACCCTTGAACATGATATACGAGAAGGGCAAAAGAATGATGAGAAGGTCAAGGAGATCAAGCAATTGATGAAGAAAGGGAAAGCTCCAAACTTTAGAGAGGATGAACAAGGAACCTTATGGCTTGGGAAGCGGATTTGTGTTCCTGATGTCAAGGAGATTAAAGAGTTGATATTAAGAGAAGCTCATGACTCATCATACTCCATTCATCCCGGAAGCACAAAGATGTATCAAGACCTTAAAGATCGATATTGGTGGCATGGAATGAAACGGGATGTAGCCGAATATGTGGCCATATGTGATACATGTCAATTGATTAAGGCGGAACATCAAAGACCAGCAGGGTTATTGCAACCAATCAAAGTGCCAGAATGGAAGTGGGAAGAAATTAGTATGGACTTCATTGTGGGACTACCAAGAACACAGTCTGGATATGATTCTATATGGGTTATTGTGGACCGTCTAACTAAAGTGGCTCACTTTATTCCTGTGAAAGAGACCTACAACGGCCCCAAGTTGGCGGAACTGTACATCTTCAGGATTGTATGCTTACATGGAGTTCCTAAGAAGATCATCTCAGACAGAGGCACTCAATTCACCTCAAGATTCTGGCAGAAGTTGCATGAATCAATGGATACCCGTCTAAATTTTAGTTCGGCGTATCATCCTCAAACTGATGGTCAAACTGAACGCACCAACCAAATATTGGAAGACATGTTAAGTGCGTGTGCTCTAAAGAATAGCAAAAGTTGGGACAAGAATCTGCCGTATGCAGAATTCTCTTACAACAACAGTTATCAAGCCAGTTTGAAGATGTCTCCTTTTGAAGCATTGTATGGGCGAAAATGTAGGACACCGTTGTTTTGGAATCAAACTGGGGAAAGCCAAGTTTTTGGGCCTGACGTGTTACAAGAAGCTGAAAGACAAGTACAAGAAATTCGGAAGAATCTAAAGGCAGCTCAAACAAGACAGAAGAGTTACGCGGATACTCGAAGACGTGATCTCACATTTGAAGTTGGTGATTATGTGTACTTGAAGGTGTCACCTATGAGAGGGTTAAGAAGATTTAAAGTAAGAGGCAAGCTGTCACCACGCTATATTGGTCCATTCAAGATACTCGAAAGACGAGGTGAAGTGGCATATCAACTTGAGCTTCCGCCACACTTGTCAGATGTGCACAATGTGTTCCATGTATCACAGCTTAAGAAGTGCTTAAGAGTGCCTGAAGAGCAATTGCCTATGGAAGCCGTGGATGTACAGGAAGACTTATCTTATGTGGAGCAGACTGTCAAGATACTTGAAACGCTGGAAAAGGTCACAAGAAACAAAGTCATTCGCATGTGTAAGGTGCAGTGGAAGCATCACTCAGAGGCAGAAGCAACTTGGGAAAGAGAAGAAGATCTCAAGGCGGATTTCCCTTATCTATTCTCTTAGAACGTCCGAATCTCGAGGGCGAGATTCCTTTTAAGGGGGGTAGAGTTGTAACACCCATATTTTATGTACCAAAATTTGCTCAAACCCTTGATCATTGTAGCCTGCATTTTTGTGTGAATTTTTGGTGTTCAAACGAGTAGCAAACGTTCAAATTTGAATTTGAATTCAAATCAAAAGAAAAGAAACGGAAAAAGAAAAAGGAAAAGAATTAAACCCTCCCCTGGGCCGAATTTCCCTCCCCTGGCCCATTTCTCCTCCTCTCTCCCGCGGCCCAGCGAGCCTTTCCCCTCTCTCCCTCTCTCTGCCGGGCGGGGCCCACATGTCGGCGCCATCCCCTACCTCTCTCCCCTCTCTTTCCGGCGCCGCGCATGCAACCGCCACCCCCGCGCCCACTCCGCACCCCCCTCTCCAAACCGCCCTCCCACGACGTGATCACCCCGGGAAACTTCCCTCATCGCGTGCGCCAGCAACCACCGCCTCCCCCGGACCTATAAATTCAGCCCTTCCCCCTCTGTTTCCCCTTCCCCGCGCCATAACCCTAGCCTCGCCGTCCCCAGGTCTGTCTCGCGCGTTCCCGGCTAGCCGACGGTTGCAGCACCTCACCTACCCCGCTAACCTCGTCGCCGTGTCACCAGGAACACGCCAGGCAAGTCTGCGTGGGGAGATCGCCGGAGGATCGCCGGATCCGACGTGCACCGACGCCAACCACCGCCCCTCTCGCTGCCGACCCCTCTCCGGCCAACTTCGGACCTCGCAACCCCCCTAGGTATGCTCCTCACCCTCTCCTCTTTATTTCTGTGTACTTGGCGCTTAGAATCAGTGGCGTTTTCGCCGTTTGGGCCATCTCCGGCGAGCTCGTCGTCGCGGGCGTCTAGCGCCGCCGCGCCGGGCGCCGTCGACGTCGCCGGGGGCGACGTGGCCCCATCTGGACCGTCGGTAGAACCCCAACGGCTGAGATTAGAACCCCATAACGGTTCGGTATAATAAAATCTGGGCCGTTCGCTTCGGATCCAACGGCCAGCATTCAAAACACCTTTTCCCGCCGCCAGCTTTACACCCAGGCCCCTGGAAACTTAGTTGCTACCCCCTGTGCTTCTCGGTAATTCGAATCTAGCCCCCAGAATTCACAGACTAGCCCCTGGAACCCTAAAAATTGGTTTTAATCATTTAATTAAGCATTCTAACCCCTGTAATTTTGTAGAATGATGTATATAGACCCTGTACAGTGTAGAAAACTATTTATTTAGCCCCTGGACTTTTATTTATTTGCTGGATAGGGTTTTTAATTGCATTTGAGGTGTAGAAATTAGATAAAAATGGTAATTAAGTGTAGGAATGTTATGAAAAATTGTTATAATCTATTTTATGCTGTGAATTAATTGTAGTGTTCAGATAAAATATATTTGGTCCCTGGAATAATTATTATAAAGGTTTTAAAATACATTTTTGCTATAGAAAATTCAATAAAAATGGTTTTAGGCTATAATAAAATCCCAAAATTCTAGGAAAAATATAAAATGCATACTTTGGCCATGTTAAGTGATAAATACCTCGTAGGGACGCATTAGTGTAGGAGTTTGTGCTTATGTGTATGTGTGATGTATTGTTTGCGTGCCTTTACTTTTTAGCTTTATTCTATTCTTGCCTTGCTTGGGCATATGTCTAGAGTCGTACTACGACCCAAATCTTAACCTCCAAGACCAAGACTTCGACAACACCCAAGTCTTCAACGAAGGCAAGTGCCCTTGACCATCTTGTACCTATTTTAGGAATTTAGCTAGTTGCATGCTAATTAAATTGATGTCCTACTTCATGTTTACATGCCCTGTTCCTTACCATTCCTTGTTACCCAAAATGGGGTGGGAAGTAGATAGGCTTTATTTATGCTTAGCCATGCTTAGATGTTGGGATTGGGATTTCATACAAATGTTCTATGCTCAACTTTATGGTTACTTTAATTTGGTGATGAATATACATAATGTTAGTAGATAGGAATCTGGTGGTTGGTTAGTTTTGGTATGGTGCATTTTGCACGAGACCCGGGATTGGGGTTTGTTACCACCGGATTCTAAGGACCGGTTTATGGAGGAAACCACTAAGCTTTATAGTACCACCACGAGACTGAGATGGGGCAGCTTGGTCAATTAATTAGGTTTCTCCCGATGAACTGCTAGTGGTTGGATGGTGCGGGGAATGAGGCGGGTGATCTGCTCTTGGAACCGCAAGGCTCAAGAGGGGGCTCTGGGGCGGAGGGTTACTCCGAGAATCCTCAGTGGTGGAAACCTTAGAGGGCTAGCACTAATCGGGAGTACCTTTGTAAAGACCATGTTGTGATCTCCTGGCCTCACACCAAAGGAAGTGTGTAATGTGGTTAGCTACCACGGGCATTCAGGGAGGTTCACTTAGTCCACCTGTCAATAGGGGATGAAATCACTGCTTGTGGGGAAAGGGTACACTCTCTGCAGAGATTTGGTAAAACTGTCATGACAGCCGTGCTCACGGACAAGAGCGGCTTGGGGCCAGTTCATAATTAGCCTATGGTTGGGAAATGATGGTTCATTATGATTCAAGTACTTTCATTATCATTAATCATGTGATGACTATTTATTGAATTATGACATTGATAATTGGAAGCTAAGGATAGGTTCTAAGCATAGTGCTAAGCCATATTTGGCCTTTCCTTGCTCTAGCCATTCATGTCATCCTCTTCCCGCACTTGCTGAGTACTCTATGTACTCAAGCGTTTAATTTTTCCCTTAGAATATGAAGAAGAAGAAGCTGCGCCAGAAGACTTCTACGTCAATCCGGAGAATTTGGTCTAGGCTGGCGATCTCACGCGCAACGGCTGCCTGTGGAGTTGGAGCGACTCTTACCTACTAGTCTTCTGCTGTAGTTTGGTCTTTGTTAACCTTGTTGTTGATGTAAATATTTGTGGAGTGTATTTGTAGACCTTCGGGTCATACTGTAAGACTATTTATGTACTCGAACATGACAATGTATGATATTTCACTTTCGTCGACGCATGTACGATTCAACTGATCCTGGCGTACATGTGATTAGCGTCTGTTCATCTTTATGATGACCGGGCGTGACATTCACCCACACTTACCTAGGGACGAGCTTCACGTGTGGTGTCAGGGATCGAACCCGGACGGACGCCGATCCCATCCAGTATAGCATGAACATGATTTGTTCTTGACAAGATGGTAAGGCCTCGTACAGTATGACGAAAAATGGTGATGCACTAACGAGAAATCAATGAGGAACGGAGACAAGTAGCACTGTTGGGGCAAAAAGAAAAGGTGTAAAGGTGGCTTTTTTTTTGGAAGGGTTGAGAAGGTTTAGTGGTCAGGAGGGGTACCCCAGAAATGGGAAGTTCCACCATGCAGCAAGCTGGTGAATCTAGTGGTGTCTTTAATTGCATCATGGAATCTAACGAGACCCCAGTATAAGGTCATCACAAAATGAGCATTACTTAAATCTTTATTATGACGTCCTTGTCACACCTGGTCCCAACAAGCTAACCAGATGCATTCCACATGTATGCCAGGATCAGTTCATTCATATATGTATAGACAAAAAGTAAATAGTATCATATTACAAGTCATGTTCGAAATAAAAATAGGTCTTACAGCAATGACCCGTAGGTCTCAAATAAACAACAGTAAAGCAAATACATAGGTAAGTAAGAAGATGGCAGCAGCGTGACGCTTTCTCCAATCCACAGGCAGTTGCGCGAGGGTACGCCCGCCTAGAACATCTCCTCTGGATCAGCGTAGAACTCTTCGTTTACTGCTTCTTCTTCTTCTTCATAGTCTGGAGGGGGAGAGAGGGAATCATTTTGAGTACATGGAGTACTCAGCAAGTGTGGGAAGAGAGGTGAAATGAAGGCTACAACAAGGAAGACTCATAATGGTTGTTAGCACTATGCATTAGCTATACCTTAGCTTTCATTATGCAACTTATAACTAGGTGATTCCACCCAATCAAGATTATAGTAAAAATAATGAGTAAATAAGTAATAGCGCATGTGTATTTCCAATCCATAAATCCCACCATAAACACAACCATATACTAATTATGAAATCGACATCAAGCCGCTCTTGTCCGTGAGCACGGCTGTCATGACAGTTTCCCAATCTCTACAGAGAACGTATTCTTTACCCACAAGTTATGATTTCATCCCCTGTTGTCAGTGGACTAAGCAAACCTCCCTGATGCCCGTGACCCGTCGGTCACATTACACACTTTTGTAGGTGTGCGGTCAGGAGATCACTACGAGGTCTTTACAAAGGTTTCCCCGACTAGTAACCGACCCTCTGAGGTTTCACCGCTCCGGCTCCTACAATCCATTTTACCTCCGTCAGGAGAAGCCCCCTCTTGAGCCATGCAGATCACAAGGCAGATACGCTGAACCAATTCCCCACACTATCCAATTACCAGCACTAGACCAGGAGATGCCTAATTAATCGACCAAGTTGCCCCATACTCAGTCTTGTGGCAATACTGTATAGCTTAGTGGCTACTCCATAAACCGGTCCTTAGAATCCGGCAAGGTTCAATCGCCAAATCCCGGGTCTCGTGCATACTGCACCATACCATTCAAATCAACCTGCCAGATTCCTATTTACTACGATCCATTTCCAACATCATAATCATAATCATAATAATAAGTCATGAATAATAAGTGTGGTCCATGTTTTCCCACCCAACTAGTATGCATGGCTAAACGTAAAGTAAATCCCATAACCACCCTTCCATAACCCAAGCGACAAGGTAAAAGGTAATACAACATGGCATAGCATAGGATTCATATTAAATAATCATGCAACTAACTAAACCCTTAAAAAGGTGCAAGATGGTCAATGACACTTGCCTCTTTCGAAGTGGTTGTCGAACTGGAGTTCTTGGAAGTTGGTCTCCGGCTCGGGAACCGGGTCTACTCGAAGAGAAATAACATGTAATAAGTACTACATACAATGCTAAACATACACATGCACACAATCACAAAAGTCTACGCAATTATGTGCCTACGAGGGATTTAATGTGTATGTGCATTAGTTCAATTAATGATATTCATTAAAGGTGAATTTTATGTGTTGGAAATGTGATTTACCATTTTATAACACTTTTATAATTATTTTTATGCTTAATACACATTTTTGGGGATTTTCCTACATGCAAATATAATTATTTATGAGTATTATATTATTTCAGATTATAATAATGCATGAAATAATTTTTAATGTTGTGTGATATTTATTTCTAGGCTTAAAATCATTTTATACAATTAATCCCCAATTAAATATAATTTCTACATAATTTTTAGTGGCTAAAATGAATTATTTAAATTTATACAGCAATAAAATATATTTTTAAGTTGTATAAATATTTATTCTGAATTTTATAAATTTTTATCTATTTTTCTACAATTGTTTCTATTTTATTTCAATTTCTAGTAAATCTGAAAATATTCTATATGCTGTAAATAGTTTCTGAATTGTCCAGAGGCTAGCTCGCATATTTCCCTAACTGGACAGGGGCTAGAAGTAGTATTAAACAAAGTTCCAAGGGCTAGACATGAATTCTGCAGTCAAAACTTAATTAATTTAAAGTGTAGAGGCTAGATTATAAATTTCCTAGGTCTCTGCGTGATTAGTGACTTCCCCAGGGGCCAGCCCGCAAATCTGCAGGGGCCCCAGTGTAAAACGGTGGGCGCGCAATCCATGTTTGAATGCTAGCCGTGAGATTTAATTTGGGCGGCCAGATTTAATGTAAACCGAAGGGGTACGCCAATCTAATCGTGGCCGTTGGCCGCGAGGAAACGACTCTGATCGAGCCACGTCGCCCCTGACCGACGCCAGCGCGGCGCGAGGCGGCGCCCGACGGCCGACGGCGGCGACCTCGCCGGAATCTGGCTAAACTCCATGAAATTGACCCTAATTCTTGAATCTAAGTGCATATAATTGAACGGGGCGACACTGCGAACTCACCGGAGGCGTTGATTGGACTTGGGGAGGAGCAGAGAGCGTCGGCGACGGTTGGAGGCGGCGAAGCTCGTCGGTGAGCGGCGGGAATGGCGATGCGAAGGCGATCACCCGAGCTAGCTTGTCCGGCGTGTTCCTGAGGGTGCGGCGAGCTTGTTAGGCCAAGAAAGAAAAGGAAAAGGGGGTTGCATCGACGGGAACACGAAGAACGGCGGCCACTTACCGACGGCAATGACGCTAGGGTTAGGGGAGCTCGGGGAAGGGGGGGAATGGGGGCGCCGGCTCCTTTAAAGCGCGGAGGGGGGTGCGGTTGGGGTGCGCGTGCGAAACCTGACGGGGGGGGGGGGGGGGGGGGGGAGTGGATCCGAGGTGAGGGGGGGGGGGGGTGTGGGCGCGGGGCGGTTGCGCGCGGGGAAGAAGGAGCGGGGGGGGGGGGGGGGGGGGGGGAGGGGAGGAAGGTGCCGACACGAGGGCCCGGGTGGCCAGAGAGAGGAGAGAGGGAGAGGGGCTGGGCTGGCGGGGAGGAAATGGGCCGCGGCTAGATTCGGCCCAAGCGGGGGGTTTTCCCATTTTATTTCCTTTTCTTTTTCTATTTCTTTTGATTTGATTTGAATTTCAAATTCTTTCGAAGTCTACACGTTTGAATTCAAATTTTCACACCAAAATGCAAAATTCAAATGCACCCCAATATATTTGAAAGGTTGTTTTACAAAGCTTGAAGTTTTTGGGTGTTACAGTCCTAGAGGAGTAGATGTCCCGAAGGGGATATATAGCAACGGAAATAAACCACATGAGGCTCACTTTATAACTTTGTGCAAACCTAGTTCTTCCTTCATTTCATTATACTCGTTGTAGTGGTTTATATAACATATTTACATATGGAATACTCCCTCCGGATCCTTTTATTTGTCACCAGCTAGTTCATTTTGAACTAAACGGTGACAAATAAAAAGATCGGGGGAGTAATAGGGTAACATATGCAAAGGCTTCTATGGTTTATTTTGCATAGAGGAGCTTCTTTCACACTTCAATCTGGTCATCTAAGAATAAGTTCAACCTGCCTGCAATCTGCAGAGTCTTCCTGCATGCACCTTTCTGCCTAATAAGTAGATGTGGTGTGTTTAACCTTCTTTTCTTAGTAGTGTTGTAGTACAATGCACTTGGAAACTACTTGGAGTCGTGCCTTTACAGGGCACTGTCAATCATCTGTGTTATCTGAAATTATTGAGCAGCTAATGTGTCGATATGACTAAGTAACCAAATGTGTGTCTGCAATGCAGGCTTAAAAGCATGCTTGTTTTACACCTGAAATTTACTGTCTTTTATCTCTGTCAGAATCATGTGCATACTTTTCAGGCTCTCACTTGTTAGGTGATGATGGGTGTGCAAAGATAGTCCAGTGTGCAAGCATCTTCGAACATATCCAACTAGTTTACGCAAAGAATAATTAGTGCATCTTAAGCATGAGGCCCAGGTGATAACATTAGATACTAAAAGCCTTTATTATGCTTAGCTCCTCCTTTCAAGGGGAAGGCAGCTGGCCCCTTATATAACCCTGCATCACTTCCTCCGGCCAACTGGTGGTGTCCTTTGGAGCTGAGCTAGAGCACATCTGAGGAGGCCCGGCCCCCCTTTGTTCCGTCTTCCTTAATCGAAGAGAAAGAACTCCAACCAGGTGCTCAGTCTTAGTGTATTCACTGATTTTGCTTGTTCTATGTGTGCTGATCTTACTCAGCAGCAAGTAAAACTCTATTCTGTAGCTGCTATACATGTGGGCTAAAATCAACCATATATAGGTGATGTTTTGTTAGGAACTGACAAGGAAAATAACGTCCTAACATGCCTGGTTTATCTTTTCGTTCCTGGTTGGTTGAGAGAAAGGAGGCATGGTTCTGGAGGTTAAACCATATGAGCTTCTCAGTTGTTGTGTTCTTTATTTTGATTCATTCGCTGTCTGAACTCTGGTCAATCACGCACAGTTTATTGCTGCCCTCTCTGAATGACTACTGCTTCCTGCAAGGATACAGAACAAATTAATGAAATTGGCTTCTCCAATAAGCCTGGAATAGCACTCCTGAACCATATGGTTATGAGAATCTTTGTATTTCGACCGGACTAAAGCAATCGGAGCAAGTGATCAAACATGTGTTGTATTTTTAAAAATAGTGTATCGATCTTTCTCAGAGTATTTTTGAGGACCATACATACCTTCTTTTATGTTCACTCGACGCAGCAGCCTGCTAAAGCAGATGCATAACCTTGAATTTTTTTTAATGAAACCTACAGCTAGAAATCTTCCTTTCGGTTTATTAATTAATTGATTTTTCCCATCTGACAGATACGTGCTGATCAGTTCTAGTGTTGCATTTGATTTGAGGCAGATGATATGATATAATGGAGCTCTACCCTGGCTATCTTGAAGATCATTTCAACCTCCACAAGCTCAGGTGTGTATTTCCTCTACCCCAATCTCCCTAATTCAGCTGTCATGCCACTTACACAAATAGATTACCCCGTGCAATTTGCACTAGAATTCCAATTACCTAGTGGCACATCATGATGTAAACGGAATACTAGATCTTTAGAGGAGCAAGTGGAGTAGTTCATCCGAGGTGAGGCCGATCATGTCAGCTAATAAGTAAATAAACAAAGGCGGTGCTCAAAAGCAGGAAAAACAATACGATGGGTACCGTCTTTGGGAATCACGTACCGGTTAGGACCAAACTGCCACTACGTCAAGAGATACTTTGTGCTAAATACTAACTCTCCAAAAGTAGTAGAATGACAAGGAGCTTGCTGGCATCAGGTCTCCTTTAGTTGATTGAGGTCCTCTGGTCGTTGATCTCATAAAACGGAAGTCAGAAGGATAACGCAAAGAGCCTTATTTGGCAGAAGCAGAACAGTGCGGAGGCATGCAGCGAGGCGATGGTGCAGAAAAAGGCGTCGTCTCCAACCCGGCACCCTCCTCTGCTGCATTGTTTGCTGGATAGACACACGGCAAACCTAACCTGCTTTTTCTTTTTTTTGCCGTCCGTAAAAGCCAAGTGGCCTCGCCAGGCCAATAATCGAGGGCCCTCTTTGCCTGCGTGCTGTCTCGGCGAGCCCTTCCCCTCCACTAGCGAAAGGCAGCACCAGCACAAGTTCTCACATGGTCCCGTTGGCGTTAGGCAGCACAACCTTAACTCGTAAACGCAACTTGCCATGGAGATCCAATATTTCCTCCGATATTTCCCCTTCTGAAACATTACATAGACGATACGATTTACGGTGCGCAAAAGTAGGGCGCCTTCACCTCAGCACGCCACTCATCATAATCACCACACCATAATTTGTTGCGTACGCGGTCATCCTCCGCGGCTGTGCTCAAAGTGCGTGCTCGCCGGAGCGGAGCCGCCTTTCCCGCACTCGGAGAGCATATTTGGCTTTGCAGCTTATCTTTTTTGCTGCCACTTGCTACGACGACAGACGACACTCTGTGACGACGCACGACGGTGCCGGCCCCCGCTGATCTCTCTGCTGTTTGTTAATTTGTTGCCCCGATTCTAGTTTCAGCGGCATCGGCAGCGCCGCCTCCCCGGCGCCGGAGGAGTACATGGCCTCGGCGTCGGCGCAGCTCGCGGCGCCCGTCGTCGGGATGGGGGTGTACGAGCGCCCGGCGCCGGGGCCGATCGGCATGTGGAGCCACGACCCGTTCAACGTCGACGACCAGGCCACCAGCGCGTCCACCGTCATGGAGGCGGACAACAGGTTCCACACTAGGGTGAGGAGGCACACACTCATCAGTTTGGTTATTTACTCTATTCTTCTGCCTGCCTTTTTTCTTTTCTTTCGAAATCTCACTGCCTGCCTTTTGTGGAATCGAGGAGGTCTGTGATTTTGTCGATCCCATGTGTACTCATGTTGATGAGCTTTCTGCAGCTAGAAGATGTTCCATATGCAGCACTAGAGCCAGCAAGAAGTACAGATCAAGGAACAAGCAAGCCGCCAGACAAGGTGACAACCTCATCCATCCATGTATTTGTAATACAATTTCATTTAGGGATGTTTCTCGTGTTTTTACCTTTTTCCTTTGTCTGACACAGTATTTCAGCCTTACATTTATATGGCACCACACAAAAAATTATCTAACCTTCAATAGTTAATTTGTTTGCTTGGCTAATTTGATTTGAAATATTCTCGGAAAGGAAAAATGCTTTTAAATATAAATCTGGAATGATTTTACTTACTCAGGTCCTGAGAAGGCTTGCACAGAACAGAGAGGCTGCAAAGAAAAGTCGCCTGCGGAAAAAGGTAACTCCCACAAAAACTTCATCACTAATGCTGTGAATTCATCATGCTAGACATTCTCTTTGTTTTAAAATTATTATCATTAGAATAATAATTCCGAAAAACGACGATAAGAATTCAATAATACAATACAGTGATTGCTAGCTTATATATTTATTGTTGCTGCCGTTATTGTTGTTTCATAGGCTTACATCAAGCAGCTAGAGACAAGTCGGACAAAGTTGTCCCAGTTAGAGCAAGAGCTTCAACGGGCTCGACAGCAGGTTACAAGACAGAACCTACTGATTCTGCCACTTCATCAATCCTTGATACATTCCCTGATCCAGTGTATTAGCTGAGCTGCAGGGCGTGTCTGCAAATGGGAACCTGGGAGAGTCGACTCTCGGATTTACAGGAACATTAGATGCAGGTCAGATCATATTCTCTATTTTATTCCTCATATCCAAGAAGAAGAAAAAAATAGTAACTCGCAGTGTTTTTTACAGCAGTGTTCAGTGTCAGAAGCAGCATACTCTTTCTGTCTTACTGCTGGCTTGTGTTGTGTGGTTCCTGCATGCAGGTGTCGCTGCGTTCGAGATCGAGTACAGCCATTGGGTGGACGAGCAGAACAGGCACGCGGCCGAGCTGAGGAACGCTCTCCAGGGGCAGCAGCAGGCGTCGTCGGGGCTGGAGCTGCGCATGCTCGTGGAGACCGGTCTCAACAACTACGAGCACCTTTTCAGGATCAAGTCGATCGCCGCCCACTCGGACGTGTTCTACATCATGTCCGGCGTGTGGAGGACCCCCGCCGAGCGGTTCTTCCTTTGGATCGGCGGGTTCCGGCCGTCGGAAGTCCTCAAGGTCGGTGGCCGCTTCTTCACTATCATACCACTGCGCGCGCCGTTCAGTTTTTTGAGATGTATGTATAATACCGGCATGAACGGTTTGTCTGATCTTAACACCTTGTTGGATCGGATGTTGTTGGTGGTGCCGTCAGATCCTGAGGCCGCAGCTGGAGCCGCTGACGGAGCCGCAGCGGGTGGCCGTGTGCGGGCTGCAGCAAACCTCGACGCAGGCGGAGGACGCCCTGTTCCAGGGCATGGAGAAGCTGCAGCAGAACCTCACGGAGGCCCTGACGGTGGTCGACCCGTTCGCTTCCTCCGAGGCCTACATGCAGCAGATGGTCGACGCGGCGGGCAAGCTGAAAGAGCTCGTCGGCTTCGTCACCCAGGTATAGTATAGTATAATCAACCCATCCCAAACCGATGTCCTTGTGCTGTTGCTGCTCACACGCACCCATCATGTCCCGTTGCCCCTTTTGCAGGCGGACCATCTCCGGCAGACGACGTTGCAGCAGCTGCACAGGATTCTGACGACGCGGCAGGTAGCGAGGGGCCTCCTCGCGCTCGGCGACTACTTCCAGCGCCTCCGCGGGCTGAGCCAGCTGTGGGCAGCACGCCCGCGCGAGCCAGCCATAAGCTAGGTGCAGGGAAGATATATTGTTAACGATATGCCCAAGGTGGAGGTGGACGACCGGCCCCATTCGAGGACGAGGAAATCTAGTAGAGTACGTACCTCGCTGGTGTGGCTCGGATGAAGAAGAATCGATCAAAGGTTTGTCACTTGTCACCAAGCGGCGCTGTGCTGCGCGCGTTTCAAGTGGTGTGCGTTTGTCATCAGGTGAAGGAACAATACGAACCAGAGTCCACAGGCCCTCTGAATCTGTGATGGGCGCAAGACGTGTAAATATATTCTACTCTACAGCGTTATAAGTGATAATGCTTTTGTTGAGTAGTGTTGCGGGTTTATGTCATGTAATTATCTGTAATTAGGGTCGATTCAATTTCTCATGCAGTCCTGTTCCGCCCTCGTAAACTACAAGTATTGTATGGAACAAGCTGGTTTGAATGAGAATCGGAAAAAATCTGTAGCATTTCAGATTTTGTCAGTTTCTCACTGCTCTCTTTTGGACCGTTTTTTGCTTATTTCTCAGTTGTTTGGCAGTCAAGAATTGTCTTCACGATTTTTTTATTAATATACAATTCTTAAACATTTTTAATATAAACAATACATAAAATAAAAAAATTCAAAACTGACCCACTTTTATATGTGGAAAAATTTCAAAAATGAAAAAATTGCTAACCATAAGCCCAAGGTGGACGACCGGCCCCATTAGAGGACGAGGTAATCTAGTAGAGTACGTACCCCGCTGGTACTGGTATGACGCGGATGAAGAAGAATCGATCAAAGGTTTGTCACTTGTCAGCAAGCGTGGTTGTGCTGCCTGTTAAGCTGATGAGGGATGATAAGCAATTCACTTACATTTCAACACTCTCCCTTACGTGCAGACTCCTTTGGACCGCATACGTGGAATAGGAGTCGGTTGCATTTTTTTTATTTTTTTTAATAAATTGCACCCGCCAAGATTCAAACCCGAGACATCTGGCTCTGATACTATGTTAAGTTACTATGTGCTGACCAGTTGCTCTCAAAAGCTTAAGCTTATATTTCAACACTGCCCGCGTTCCAAGTGGTATGTGGTTGTCATCAGGTGAAGGAACAGTATGAATCATCATAGGCTTTCTGAATCTATGATGGGCGCAAAACGTGTGAATATATATGTTCTACTCTACAGCGTTATAAGTGATGATGCTATTTTTGAGTAGTGTGTTGCGGGTTTATATGATGTAATCATCTGTAATTAGCGTCGATTAGTTTCTCATGAGCACGGACTGCAGATGCAGTCATTCCGTTCTGCCTTTGTATGCTACTAGTATTGTATGGAACAAGCTAAGCTGGTTCGAGTGAGAATCGTAGCATTTCAGATTTTGACAGTTTCTCACTGCTCTCTTTTGGACAGTTTTTGCTTATTTCTCAGTTGTTTGGCAGTCAAGAATTGTCTTCACGATCGCGTTGTGCGCTTGGTTATCCTGATGCGATTTCTACGTGCATTGACTAGTGTATCACGTCTGCATACGAGCTGCACTCGTATATTCAAGATGGACGATGACGCTTGGAGGAGCATGACAGCAAGTTGCAGATTAGAAAACCCAAAACAAATAGCTTAGGGAATGGAGTCAGATCAAAAGATAAATATTGAAACTGAGCAAAAAGAGATCCGATTGGATCGGGATTGAACCCGACGTGAATCGAACACGCAACCTTCTGATCTGGAGTCAGACGCGCTACCATTGCGCCACGGATCCGTTGGTGACAAGATGGAGAAATTAAACTATTTATTTGTTTTTTCTTAAAACTCTGTCGTGGTCTTGCGGACGCCCCAACACGTACTGAGCACTTCACGGACGCGAAGCTGGAACGTATTAGTATTGTTTTGGGGGACGGGTACAAGTACTTGTCGATCTTGACACGGCAACACCATCGCCGTCTTTCACTCCATCGGAAAGCTAAGCAATGCTGTACGAAAACTAGCATCAGGTAGCAGCCATGCCTATTGGACAAGGACAACCTCCATCGATGCACGGAGGAGTTCAGTCAGAGAGTAATCAAGGAGCAGACAGGCAGTGAGCGAGAGGTCCAGGGCGTGACCAGCCCAGCAGAGGATCAGGGAGCGAGAGCACACAGGTCGAGTAGACAGGGCAGGCAGACGTAGACCTCATGCCGCAAAGGCACCGATGACTGAACGAAGTCTTCCACTGTGGGATCACGAACGGGAAGCGGAACCGATAGGCGGCTTCATTCAAAGCAACACCGGTCTCGTCTCCCCGCCTCCTCTACCTTTACGCCCTCGTCTCGTCGCGGTCACGGTCGTGGTCGCAGAGCTGCGGTGCCGTTCGTGGCGGAGAAGGGCAGGGCAGCCCCCCGCGCCTCGTGGACGCGGTGCTTGCGCCGGCGCGCATCGGCAGCCTGCGCAGAACAGAGTGTAAATGGCCATGCACATGTACGCCTCGTATCGCTGTCCCCTGCCGCCCTGCGCACCGGCGCGGGGTCGCGTCATTGAATCCGTGTGACCGAGAGGCCGCGCGGGGCCGAGGATCATGTGACGCCGCAAGCGTCTCTCATCAATGGCCGCGCTCCCGAGCCTGCGGCTGGGCGCTGGCTCGTGCGCGTCTCTCATCAATGGCCGCGCTCCCAATTAAGCCTGCTGCTGGACGCTGCTGCACGCGCGGGTTGGTATATACATTTGATTTGCTGCCTCCGATCCACGAACCACCAGCAGGCGATCCGCGCTGAGCGATCGCAGCTTCGTGAGGGTGTGATGAGGAGACACGCGAGATTTCTCGGCATTCTTCTTCTTGCTCTCACGGTTGTTGTCTTGCAGCTTGCTCCCGTCAGCGATGGCGTCAGGCTAGCTCCTGGTAACTGGATGCAACCGTACAATAATGCACCTTTTGCATCCAGCTAGCTCTAGTATCCTTTGAATCATTACGCAGTGTGCTGTCAGCTGATTACCGTGCTAATTCCGCGGTTTCCGCTTCAACAGCTGATGTGAAACTGGTGCATGGACAGCAAGAGAAGAGCACAGCTGCACCACTGGTACGTTACATCAACGACCTTACTCGATCTCGATCATCTACAAGTGCACGTCCAGTGACGACACGTATAGCAGGGGACCGGCGGCGGTGGATTGCTGCTGCAGGAGGAGGACGAGGTGCGCGCGACGGGGTTGAGCCTGCCGCCGCACTGCACCAACAAGTGCGGGACGTGCACGCCGTGCATCCATGTCAAGATCTTGTACGACTGCTCCGTCGCGAAGAACCCGTGGAATCCGTTCAAAACGTGCCCTTATAAGCACCGATGCATGTGCAACGGCAAGATCTACTAATATTACTGTAATCCTCGACAGTAGGGCAAGATCTACCCGGTGCTGTAATTTCTGTAACATGTCGTTCGATGAACAAATAAATAAAGAAAAAGAAGAAGTAAAAACCAAAAGAACCTCGTGTTGGTCTTCAGGGCCGATTCCCACCCTGCGGCCCACCTAACCCTCGCAGCCGCCCCCCCCCCCCCCCCCCCCCTCCCCCACGCCAGGTCAGCCCTGCTGCCGTTTGCGCGCCGCGCCCCGGCCCAACTATGCGCCTCACCCGGCCCACAGCCCAGCTCACGCCCCGCGCCAGGAGCCCTTGCGGTTCCGCGCGGCATCAGCCGCGCCGTCGCTGCCTCGCGTTCCTTGGATTGGCGTGCGCGCCCCGACCTTTGGCTTCCATCTCACCGGCATCATTCGGACCTGGCTACCCCACCGATTTCTGTATCTTGCATGAGCGGAACAATGAAGACATCGAGACAAATCTGGCCAGCCAACGAGGTTGGTTTGCTATCTGCCAATGTATAGAATGTGAACCCGCGGGTTAAGGCAATCCCAGAATGGAATGATCATGCTCATGTGTAAGCTCTCAAATAATACACACATAACAAAAGTGTCGGACCACAAGTGAGCTGCTAATGGCGGATTAAAATCACCCATTAGCAAGCCGCTACCTTGGTTAGGACTTGGGAGGATACAGCTCTAGAAGCTCAGGAGCCTGTTCACGGTATCTCAGTATGTACCTCTCCATGAACTTGGCCTCCGACAATCTCACGACGCTCACCAACTGCTGCTTGCCGATGTCCACGCCTTTGGACCTCAGTGCCTCGATGGCGCGGCACCGCGGCACCATCCGCTTGCCGAGGCTGAACGTCAGCAGCACGGGGTTCCTGACGATGCAGTCCCCGTTGCAGCCAAGCCTGGCCTTGAGGAACTCCACCTTCCGTAGCAGCAGATCGGCGGACATGAACAGGAAGCACGGCGCGCGGCGGAACATGTTGAGGAACTCCTGTTCCGTGCACCCGATCCCGCCCATCACGGCGGCCTTCTTGTCCTGGAACGCGGCGCGGCTGACCCCGTGCAGCGCGAAAAGCGCCCACACGTACATCCCGGAGCTGCGCGGGACGCCGCACGCGTCGACGCGGTCGATCAGGGCCTGGACCCTGTCCGGCGTCTGCATGATCAGCGACGGCTTCAGCCGCAGCATCATGGCGAGCCGCGCCTGCGGGACGCCCAGGCCCCGGAGCGCCGACAGGTTCCGCAGGAGCAAGTCGACGCTGTACTTGAGCAGCCATTCCTTGTTGAGCCATTTCATCAGTAGCCTGGTGGACCCGAGGAGGTCGAGCCAGAACAGGAGGCGGGGGAGGAGGTTGGTGTCGACGCCCCATGTGAGCGCCGGCGGGCAGAGCGCGAAGAGGCGCGCGGCCTCCAAGCGGGTGAGGCCCACCGACCTGACGGCGCGGAACTTGCGGGCGATGGTGGCGTCCACGTCGCTGAGCAGCACCGTTGGGCAGCAGGACACGACCGCTCGGACCTGCGCGCGGCTGAGGCCCTTGGAGCGGAGGAAGGCGAGAGCGGCGTCGGGTTTATCGGGGGAGCTGAGGTGCGCGAACCGCGGGGCCGCCTTGGCGGCCTTGTCTGGCGGGAGCCCGCAGGTGGAGACGAGGTAATCGACCATGAAGTGCGGCGGGGTAGGCGAGGAGGTGCAGAAGCGGAGGTGGACGAGGTAGACAAGGGAGTTAGATGAGAGCGAGGTCAGCGGCGGCGGCGGAGCAGATGCGCGGTGGAAGGCGCAGCGGGCAAGCCGCCGCAGCGCCATCGTTGCCGGCCACTGGAAGTGGGAAGGAGGGTGCAAGTGCAACTGTGCGCTGGGCTCTGAGCAAGAAAAGTCGGAACAGCCCACTACAGTCCGCACGACCAGCATACGGCCCATATTGCTGCCACGCACGGAACGGTGGCCTCATGAATCGGTATGCTTCCCAGCCACCACGAAACGCAGAAATTTCCACTAAAAATAATTCTGCATTTGGGGAACAGAAATTCGTACAAAACAGTTCATTCATTTATGAATTAAGACTCCAGGGCTAAACTATTGTTTAAGTACACGAGTACGGGGTACGCCAAATGCAGAGTTGAGTGAACTGCACACATTCATACAGCATACTCCCTCGTTTCCTCAGTAGTTGTCATTAGGACAACAAACTTAGTTTAATTTTGAACTAGATTTGTTGTTCTAATGACAACTATTGTAGAAAGGAGGGAATATTGATAGAAAACAAGAGGGAGCCCAAAGATCAAATAGCCACTAAATCATCTCGAATTATATGGAGAAATCTGATTACAACATGAACACCAAGTGCTATCTCTCAAATAGCACAAGAACATCAATAATACCTTCTCCTCCATCTTTGTTGTTGCTTGACGATGCGGCCATCTAGCCAACAAGGCGAGGCCGCAAGAAGAACGACGACGACGAGAGGCGTTTCCCCTTGTTCTTCTCTTGGTATCTTGATCGGATTCTAAGTGGATTAGAGTGTTCAAGTGTGTATGAATGTATGCCCTTAAGCCTTCTTTGATCACACACTTGACCCTCTTCTTATAGTTGACCAAGAGACACAAGAGGGGGCCTCCCACCCTTAGGAATTATTGAGTCTCCCGATCAGAGACTCAAAATTCGGTGGGTTGTGTCCTTTCAATTAGAACACATGTCAATTTCGAGTTCAAACTGACAGTTACTGAAAAATCGGACTAGTCCGTATAGGGTCCGGACTAGTCCGGTCACCCTTACTGGACAATATCGGACTAGTCCTCTAAGGGTCCGGACTAGTCCGATCACCCTTACTGGACAAAACCGGACTAGTCCGGTCTTTACCGGACAAGTCCGGTACTCTCCAACATTCTCCCCCTTGAACTCGAATCTGAAACTTACCAACTTACTTAATACTAAACTTAGTGTCCATTTTCTCATGCTTGACATATAGGGCACGACGCATCACAACAACCATTTACGTATTGTTGGACTCGAAGACCACAATACATCTCACACTTGAAAATGAACCTTACTCTTACTTGGCCCCTAAATATCCAGTGATCATAGGCTCTCTCTTAAACCCATGCCGGCTACGTGTTCATTGAACACGCTGGGTGGAAGACCTTTTGTTAGCGGATCCGCAAGCATACGCTTGATACTTATATGCTCAAGACTTATGGTATGATCCTGGATTCGATCTTTGACAACATAAAACTTAATGTCGATGTGTTTGGCAGCACCACTCGACTTATTGTTGTGAGAGTAAAATACTGCAGGCTCATTATCGCAGTATAACTTAAATAGTTTTTCAATGCTGTCGACCAGTCTAAGACTGGGTAAAAATTTCTTAAGCCAAACAGCCTGCCCGGTGGCCTCATAACATGCAACAAACTCGGCATGCATTGTGGACGATGCAGTGACGGTTTGTTTGGAGCTTTTCCACGAAATGACTCCATTCGCGAGGGTGAATATATAACCTGACGTGGATTTCTTAGTATCCACACAACCCGCGAAATCTGAATCTGAATATCCCACTACTTCAAGTGGGTCTGACTTACTATACGTTAACATGAGGCCTTTTGTGCCTTGCACATATCTTAATGCTTTCTTAACTGCCTTCCAGTGATCAATCCCTGGATTGGCCTGATATCTGCCAAGCATTCCGGTCACATAAGCTAAGTCAGGGCGAGTACAAACTTGAGCATACATAAGGCTTCCGACAGCAGAAGCATATGGAACCGACTTCATTTGATCGATCTCATATTGGTTCCTGGGACACTGAAAGTTCCCAAACTTATTGCCCTTGACAATCGGAGCAGGCGAAGGCTTACTCTTATGCACTGTACTTTCTCAGTACATTCTCTAAGTATGCCTTTTGTGATAAGCCTAATACCCCCTTATTTCTATCTCGGTGAATTTCTATGCCCAATACATAGGATGCTTCACCAAGATCTTTCATATCAAAATTAGAGGACAAAAACTTCTTAGTTTCTGATAGTAGATTGACATCACTACTTGCAAGTAGTATATCATCTACGTAAAGCACGAGAAAAATAAATTTCCCGCTCTTAAACTTAGCATAAATGCAATTGTCCTCCTCATTTTCTTTAAACCTAAACTTTCTTACTGTTTCATCGAACTTGAGATACCACTGCCTTGATGCTTGTTTAAGTCCATAAATGGACTTCCTTAAGTGGCATCCCATATGTTCCTTACCCTTAATAACAAAACCTTTCGGTTGTGTCATATAGACGTTCTCATATAGATCACCATTGAGAAACGCCGTCTTTACATCCATCTGATGTAATTCTAAATTATAATGTGCAACTAATGCGATAATGATTCTGAACGAATCCTTACTTGAGACAGGTGAAAATGTCTCATTATAATCAATCCCTTCTCTTTGAGTGAAGCCTTTTGCAACAAGTCTGGCCTTAAACTTATCAATATTCCCTTTGGAGTCACGTTTAATTTTGTAGACCCATTTACAACCTACTGTTTTGGCTCCATTAGGAATCTCAACTAAATCCCAGACTTTGTTTGTTTCCATATACCTGATTTCATCCTCCATGGCTTTACGCCATTCAGATGATTGAGGACTTCTCATAGCTTCTTCAAATGTGGTGGGATCACCCTCCATTTGAATTGCCTCACTCAAATAGATCTCATAATCGTCCGGAATGGCCGATTTTCTTTCTCGTTGAGATCTTCTTAATTGCACATTATCCTCATTTTGAGGCTGTTGTTGCTCTTCATTATTAGTGACAACGGGCTGAAAATGCTCAACCTCTCTTAATAATTCCGTTGTCAATGGAGAACTAACAACAGGTGTTGAATCATTACCAATAGGCACTGATGATTCAACAGCACTAGGCAATGAGAAATATGGTTCTTGAATCATAGGAGTGGGTACATAAACCCGCTTCTCTTCAAGATTAATTTCTCGTCTTATCGTACTCCCTCTGATCATGGCATCCTCTAAAAAGACGGCATGCCTTGTTTCTACAAACTTAGTATATCGTTCTGGACAATAGAAACGATATCCCTTACTCTTTTCTGCATAGCCAATAAAATGGCAACTTACTGTCTTAGAATCCAACTTACCAATGTTTTGGTTAAACAATTTTGCCTCAGCGGGACAGCCCCATATATGCATATAACTTAATGAGGGCTTACGTCCTGTCCACAACTCATACGGTGTTTTGGGCACCGACTTAGTAGGAACCCGATTTAGCACATGAATGACGGTTTTTAATGCCTCCATCCATAAGCTAACCGGCAAATCTGATTGACTTAACATGGATCTAACCATATCCATTAGCGTACGGTTGCGCCGTTCCGCTACTCCATTTTGCTGAGGCTCGCCCGGTGTGGAATACTGGGCGACTATGACATTTTCCTGTAGGAACCGAGCAAACGGTCCAGGAACTTGGCCATACGGGGTATGACGACCGTAGTACTCACCACCACGATCAGATCTTACCACTTTAATCTTAATATTGTGCTGATTTTCAACTTCAGCCTTAAATATCTTAAATTTATCCAACGCTTCAGAGCGTTCTTTAATTGGATAAATATAGCCATAGCGAGAATAATCATCCGTGAAGGTTATAAATGAATCAAAACCATCAACAGATACTACGGGGAATGGACCACAAATGTCCGTATGTATTAATTCCAAAATTCCCGCACCGCGTATGGCACCTTTCTTAATTTTCTTAACAAACTTTCCCTTAATGCAGTCTATGCATTCTTCTGAATCCGAAAAATCCAAATGGGGAAGAATCAATTGTGAAATCAATTGTTCAATTCTCCCCCTCGAAATATGGCCCAAGCGACAATGCCATAATTTTGAAGACATTTCGGAATCGATTCTCTTATGCTTACCCTGATGTGAGGAAAACTGATTGTCGCTTACAACATTAACATCATCATGCATAGATAATAAGTATAGCATGCCTTGTCTTATGGCAACACCAACCATCTTATTATCATACTTAATTACACATCTGTCTTTGCCAAACTGGCAAACATAACCATCATCATCTAAGCATGATACTGAGATGAGATTTCTACTTAAAGAGGGTACATATAACACATCCTGAAGTGTAAGTACAAAGCCATTTCTTAATACTAATGGATAATCTCCAATGGCTTTCACTTCAGCTTCATGGCCATCAGCAACTTTAATGGCCCTTTCCCCTCTTTCTAGGGTCCTCCTCATATTTAACCCCTGCAACGAATTGCAAACGTGCACAGTGGCACCTGAGTCAATCCACCAAGAAGATGGTGTATAATCTAAAAGCAGGGATTCATCAACAAAGGTCACAAAGTCATTACCATTTTTGCAACACCATTTAAGGAAGCCAATGCAATCCTTCTGATGGTGACCTTTGTCTAAACAAAAACGACACTGATCTTTATCCACTTTCACATCCTTATTGTAAGGATGGCTTTGTGGAAACTTACCCTTATCTTTATCATGGTGAGATGAACCATGATACTTAAAAGATTGCTTAGAAGAATAATTCTTCTTAGCCTTACCTTTTCCCTTCACGTAATTAATAGCGTCATAACCGTGAAGGGACTTAATCCTCTCTTCCTCCTGAACACACATAGCCATGAGTTTTTCTATGTTCCATAGTTCAGGTTGAGAGTTGTAGTTGATGACAAAAGTCTCAAATTCCTTAGGAAGTGAGGCAATGATGAGATGCACAATGAACTCATCTTTAATCCCCAAATCCATAGGCTTAAGCTTTGCAACCATATTTGTCATCCTTAAGATGTGCTCACGCACACCACCTCCATGATATTTTTCAGTAACAAGCCTCTTGATAAGAGTGTTTGCAGTGGCCTTAGAAGAACCAGTAAACTGATTCTCTATCCTTTGGAGGTACTCAACAACAGTTTCACATTCAGGGATTGCTCTCCGAATGGCCTCAGTGATAGTGCCCTTAATTACCATCAAACATTTCCTGTTTGATTTCTTCCACTTATAACAATCAATGTCATAAGCCAATAACTCAGTAGTATATTCCTTTGTCCTCACAGCAAAGGCTTCCTGAGTTTCATCATCATTTCTTACTGGTTCAACCGGTGCAACCGGATATGGAGTAGTGAGGGCCAAGTCTATCTCAGAGACTGCCAAAGCAATCTCCAACTTCTCTCGCCATCTCCCATAATTGCTTCCATTGAGTGGATCAATAGAAGCGATGAAACTCAGTGCTGAATTAGCATTGGAGGACCTTCATAATCAAAAAACCAAAATCAAGAAGAATGCATAGATGTTAACCACAAGAAAATGATGAGTTTTATCTTTCACTTTGGTTACTCGACCAAAACTCAACATTTGAGAATAACTGAAAATTAACATAGTAATTTATCTTTCGCTTTGGTTACTCGACCAAATTACTATGTTCTTACAAAAAGAATGTCATTAATGCCTTTCGCTTTGGTTACTCAGCCAATAATGACATTGAAACTGAATATTGAAGAACAACTGAAATACATAGTAATTTATCTTTCGCTTTGGTTACTCGACCAAATTACTATGTACTTAGAAAAGATAATGTCATTAATGCCTTTCGCTTTGGTTACTCGGCCAATAATGACATTAATAAAACTTAAAATCATGATAATTCTATTTTTCACTTTGGTTACTCAATAGAATTTCATGCAACTTAAATTGACATAGCAATTTATCTTTCGCTTTGGTTACTCGACCAAATTGCTATGACAATAAACTTAATTCACAGCGGAAGCTTAATTTAATAAGCAAACTTAATTGTATAGCACGGACTAGTCCGCACATGGCCGGACTAGTCCGAACTCTTACAGTATGGTTTTCGGACTAGTCCGGTCCATACGCCGGACAAGTCCGGTCCCATCAAAACATTTGATCCGTTCTTTATTGAACTTTTCGAGTTTGGTCCGTACTATTCCGGACTAGTACGACCAACCCCGAAAAAGTTTCATATAAAAACTGGAAAAAATGTCAAAATACCCAAAAGGGAAACTTAATCTTACCATCTCACCAAATCAACTTAAATTTCACAATGGATTTCAATCCAAAGTGCTTAATTGGTTTTCAATCAGATGAACGCGTCAAAATGCTCTGATCCGAAAACCTAACCACTTAACTGTGGCACACCGGACTAGTCCGGCCCTTCAAAACTTTCAGCGAAAAACTTCGATCAAAACTCAATTCGAAGTGATTAGTGGTCTAAATGGCTCTGATATCATTGATAGAAAACAAGAGGGAGCCCAAAGATCAAATAGCCACTAAATCATCTCGAATTACATGGAGAAATCTGATTACAACATGAACACCAAGTGCTATCTCTCAAATAGCACAAGAACATCAATAATACCTTCTCCTCCATCTTTGTTGTTGCTTGACGATGCGGCCATCTAGCCAACAAGGCGAGGCCGCAAGAAGAACGACGACGACGAGAGGCGTTTCCCCTTGTTCTTCTCTTGGTATCTTGATCGGATTCTAAGTGGATTAGAGTGTTCAAGTGTGTATGAATGTATGCCCTTAAGCCTTCTTTGATCACACACTTGACCCTCTTCTTATAGTTGACCAAGAGACACAAGAGGGGGCCTCCCACCCTTAGGAATTATTGAGTCTCCCGATCAGAGACTCAAAATTCGGTGGGTTGTGTCCTTTCAATTAGAACACATGTCAATTTCGAGTTCAAACTGACAGTTACTGAAAAATCGGACTAGTCCGTATAGGGTCCGGACTAGTCCGGTCACCCTTACTGGACAATATCGGACTAGTCCTCTAAGGGTCCGGACTAGTCCGGTCACCCTTACTGGACAAAACCGGACTAGTCCGATCTTTACCGGACAAGTCTGGTACTCTCCAACAAATATATGTATAAGAATCCCAAGAGTGATTTTGTAAGCTCTGATATCATCCTCAAGATATATATATTTGGTACAATAGTATTTGAAACAATATATGCTCCCATTACACTCAGAAGTTTGCGCATTAGAATATTTCTGATCAAAAGTACATGCGCGATAGTATATCAAACAATTAAGCTTATTGGGTTGAAATGTAGTGTTTCAGTCAAAACAGTACGGAACCCAAGTTCTTCGGTCCATATAGCTTTAGCTCTGATGACAAGGTTGCACGTTTCTCATGCGACTGGCGTAGTAGCACTTTACGCGTACCACAACTGCACTGACCATGCACAAGATTTGCGTGGTAGACGAGATATTCTCATCCTATATATTCAATTATGGAGGATCTGAAAAGGGCAAAGTGATCGACCTGCAGAGAATATTTCATGGTGAAACCAACGCGACAGCTGGTGGGATGCCATGCATGTACTCTTTTATCAGGTACTCCCATTATTTTAAATTATTATTATTAGGATAACGCATCTAATTTATTTTCTAACTGGAATTATTGTCCCGATGACAATGACTTATAAAAAAAACTGGTAAATGAAAAATCAACAATACTAATGTGAAACCAAGATTATCGGGACAACAAAAACAACATGACCAGGCAGGTTATAAGTAACAATACAATAACACACATTTGCGAGTTCCTCACTGATCACGCTCCATTATTGTAGTATTATTAGCCGAGTCAGCAATACAAGTGGCTGAGTAGTCACCTGCCCTGCGACTATCATATTTGCACCGGACGTAGAAGTTGATCTCGCCATGCAGGAATGAAGTTATTATATAACCCATTTGAAGAACGTGATCGAGCGAGAGTACAATTTAGTTCAGGTCCTTGCCAACCATATCCTCTAGCTATGATGATAAACATACACAGCGACCGAGAAATTCTGATTCCGTCGTCGTGGAGCTGAAAAAAGCGAGATATTTTCGGGATATCCTGTCTGATACATTACGGGCCTTCTCTTGGTGAAGCTGACGCGGCATTTGCTTATCGGAACCGTGTATAAATGGAGGCCCCTGAGATAGCTGACACCAGCAAGCAAGCTCAGCACAGTTTGAGCGATCGAGGAGAGGCAGGGTCAGTAGCAAACAGGCACGCTTAGCTAGAGCTCAGCTTGCTAGCTAGTCAGGTACGTGTCTCCCATGGCAAGCTTCGCTGCCCAGCTCAAGGACTTGTTCTTCGTCCTCGTCGGGCGCGTCACGGGCTACGACCATCAGGCTGCAGCAGGTAATTTAACATGCATGATGCCCTAACTCTAGAAAACGAAGCTGAAGACAATCGAGAAGACTAGAACTCAACGTGTGTATGTTCGGGTGTTCCTTGTCTCTCATCTGCAGGCGCGCAGGAGCCCGACAAGATGGCGGCGCCGGCAGATGTTCCTCAGACTGAAGAAGTGACGGTGGCGATGCACACTGATGTCAGAGCAAGAAGCGCAAACATGTTCGAAGAGAAGAGAGCCAAAAACCTAGACCCCTTTGTACCGAGTGGCTCAGGGGCTCAGGTTAATTGATACTGGGGCTACTTAAATATAGTTTCATCTCCGCGGTGATGTGTATGTGCTTGAGTGCTTCCCTGACCTTGAAATGATGCTCGCTTGGCGGTGCGTTGATTTCAAGCGGGATGCTGTTAATCCCAATAATCCTTTGATCAATTTCCTCCCATGCAATACGATCAACTTTCCAGTTCTTTCTTTCTGCTTCTGTAATCCGATTGGACGTGAACGTTTGCGATGTATCTTGTTGCAGTGACCTGTGTAACAACATTAGTCTTTTATTGAGACATTTCTTTGTTCGGCGTGCATGTTTACTCTATTTCTTGTTATATATAATCCGTTTACTGGGTGATCCATACTATTAGTTGCCTATTGTATTTTAGTGTTCCAGAAAAGGACTATTTGAAAATGGAGATAGGCGCCTTTTATAATCAAAGTGATTACTAAAAGATGGCGAGGTTCAGAATTGTAATCAAAACCTGATTACCAAACACGCGTGTTCCGATTTCGAAGTAATAACTCGGAGGAAAGGCTGAAATACCTTCGGGCAAGGGAGCCGGTCAGATGGCAATCGGACCGTACAGAATGGACCCATGATCCTGCAGTGCAGCGCCGAAAGCAACGCCTGTGTCCGAGACCACAGCCATGTTCGTGCGCCCGCGGAAGGAAATTATCTGCAACATGATGTAAACAGACCCCCCTGTGCATCACCTCTCCCAATTCGCGATACCTATCCACGGCACGAATCTTGAAGCGACCGGAGGAAAGCTACTGGAACAAACGATTTTTTTTTAATTAAAAAGGCAGGTGTTCTGCCGTCGCATTAAAGAAGGAGTAAATGTTTAGACAAAGAAAAACGCACAGGCAATAAGCATTGCCAAAGGAAATGAGGGGATACAAATACGCCTTAGACAGGCACTGATCTATTCACCCGCGAGGATAACTTCATTCCTGGTACTTGTACTTCTTTCTTCCGCCTTACTCTTCCAGTAGAGATCTTCCTTTATCATGGTAGCTACCACTATAGGCTCCTTCTCTGTGCCTTGAAAAATTCTCCTATTTCGCTTTTTCCAAATGTTCCACCATGAGTATAGCACCAGACCCGCCTTTCTTCTTCGTTCCCCTTTTGGTACACTTAGTGCGGCTCCGTTTAAAAGACTCGGCATATCATGTTGCTGGACTTCTGGTAAGAGTTTTTGATCCTGCAGATCAAACCAAGTCTCTATATATTGTATCACCCTCCTTGTGAATGTGCAGTCAACCATAATGTGCCATATCGTTTCCAGCTCTAGTAGACATAGTGGGCATATTATTCCATTTTCCAATCCTCTTTTCTCTAGATTGTCTGCTGTCAATATTTTTCCATGCAACGCCGTCCACCCAAAGAATGCGACCTTCGGTTCTACCATTGCTTTCCAAAGGTGATTAGATTCAAAGGGTATCGTCACACCAGTGAACTGTATAGTATATGCCGATTTTGTTGTGTATACCCCATTGCCATTCCATTTCCAAGTTATTTTATCTTGCACTTGATTGTCTAACTGCACTCCTTGTATGTTCTGCCATACTGTGACCAATTGGTTAAGATCTTCAATCCCTGCCAATCCTCATAGTCCTCTTGCCCAGTTTAGATTATGTAGTTCTGTGGCTACAATTCTATTTTTTCTTCACGCCTTGTTGTAGAGATTTGGAGCAATGTCTTTCAGGGCAATCTTCCCATTCCATTTATCATGCCAGAATAGGGCCTTGCGTCCATTTCCCACCGTGATTTCTATAGAAGCAGCAAAGAGGCTTCTATCTTGTTCTGTGCATGGCAGATTCGTTCCTTGCCAAGGCTTCTCTTCTTCCATCCACGATTGCCATAGCCATCGTAATCTTAGTGCAGTGCTGAATTTTGTCATGTCAAGTAGACCCAGTCCTCCTAATTCCTTCGGCCTATACACCATATTCCACTGAACCAGGCACATTCCATTTTTTCTCTCTTCCTCATTGCTTCCATTCCATATGAATTGTCTCTTTGACTGGTCTATTTTTTTAATGACCCATTTTGGCAATATGAGTGATGTTGCATGGTATGTTACTATGCCAGTCAGCACTGCTTTAGTGAGAGCAACTCTTCCTGCCTTTGATAGAAACCGGCATTTCCATTTCTGCATCCTCCCTCTGACTTTATCTACCAGGGGCTGGAAATCTTGTCTTTTCAGTTTTTTGGTGTATAACGGTAGGCCCAAATACTGACACGGGAATTTGCCTTGTTTCGCAGGGAAACCTGCAAGCATGTTTTCCATCTCTTCCTGTGGCACATGTATGGGAAAGACCACTGTCTTGTCCATATTAACCCTCAGCCCTGATGCTTCTCCAAAGAAAGTCAGAATGATGGCTAAGGATGGCTCAGGAACAAACAACATGTCCGGCTGTTTTGTTCCGGCTCCTATCGTCTTACGAGTCGGCTTGCGACTATTGCCTGATGGAAATAAAACTCTTACGCATCTACTAGAACCGAAACCGCCGCTGCAGATTCCTACCGCACTGCCGCGACAGATCGCTGTTGCGTTCGTCAAAAACCGCCACTGCAGATCGCTGCTGTGTTTGCCCCAGCGCCGTGCGATCCACCAAACCTGTCGTGCCGCAAGATTTTTCGTTCGTCCCGGTGCCGTGAGATCCACCAAACAGGCGTGTCGCACAATCCTTCGTTCGTCCCGACGCCATCGAAGGCTCGACGTTCGTCAAAACAGGCGTTGTGTGATCCAAGAAGCAGGCTGTGCTGCACGATCCATTCGTCCTTATGCCGTCGAAGGCCCTATCGTTCGTCAAAACAAGCATCGTGTGATCCACCAAGGCCCTGTCGTTCGTGTTTACTGGTGAGTTAAACACATATCGTCTATAATGGTGTGCTGATCACATGTTAGAATGTATGTTTGACTCTGTAAAGGAAACGTCAACTACTGCTCAAATTCATGTACTTACTTTGAGACGATGTATGCTTGGCAGGGATTCACATCTCAGAAAATAACAAATACAATGGATGACGGTAACCTCACATCATTGAGTGAAGCCGATGTCAAGACGACCAAGCTTGTGTCTCTAGACACCGGTCACATTAGCATGGCAGCACAACCGTCATCATCTGATTGGGTGGTCTGTGACTCTGACATGCATCAACGTGACTGCACCATCGTCGTCCAAGCATGATCACATTAGCATGCAAGTCGAGCCATCATCTCCTAATGCATCCAGATTATTTCAGGATTTCACATTGGTGCATCCGGATGGTTCAGGGTAGTCCGAAACTAAGGTAAATAACATAAAAACATCTTGTTTAATTTTCCTTAGATTTTTCAATAGTGTTATAACTATTCATACTACACTGTAGGAGGGTGATGAGCATTATTTATCTATAAATGCTCCTGAAGTAGGGATGACCTTTCAATCAGAAGATGAGGCATATGACATGTATAACTCGTATGCGAGGAAGATTGGTTTTAGTATTAGAAAAAGTCTTCTGAGACACAGACCAGATGGTACTATATTTCAAAGGCAAATTCAGTAATGAAGGAAAGTGAGGTTTACACTCATCGTATGACACTTTGAAGCAAAATGCTATTACACGGACAAATTGTAAAGCTCGTGTTCAGTTTAGTGTTTGCCGAAAAGGAATGTGGACAGTTCAAAAGGTTGTTCTCGAGCATAATAATTATCTTGCTGGCCCGAATAAAGTGCACAAGTTACGGTCACAAAGACGTGTTAAAGAGGCAGATAAACTTCTTATCAATCAAATACGGGAAGCAGGAATGAAATCGGCACAAGTATATGACTTTTTCATACAGTGGTATGGTGGAGTTGAAAATGTACCATTCTCATGGATAGATTGCAATAATCAGATTGGTGGTGAACGCAAGAAGTACTTACCGTCAAACGATGCACAAACTTTGCTAGATTACTTGAAGAATAAACAGCTACAGGATCCTGCTTTCTTTTGGGCCATAAAGATAGATAAAGAAGATGGCCGGATAGCTAATTTTTTTGGCAGATGGTCAATCTATAATGGATTATGGATGTTTCGGAGATGTTGTGTCTTTTGACACTACATTTCAAACAAACAAGTTTGAGATGCCTTTTGCCCCACTTCTTGGAACAAATCACCACAAGCAAACTATAATTTTTGGAGTGGCATTGATGTATAATGAGACGATTGAATCATTTGTTTGGCTTTTCAGAACATTTTTAGCAGCAGTGTCAGGAAAGCATCCAAGTACAATTTTTACTGATCAATGTGCAGCCATATCAACATCAATTAATATTGTGTTTCCAAATACAAGACTTGCTAGTAATACAAACTTCCTTGCTGATTTTAAGAAATGTGTGTATGAGGAAAGGTCAATCAAATGTTTCATTGAGTCATGGGAAGAACTATTGACAACTTATAAACTTGAAGATAACTCTTGGCTGCAAAATTTGTACGACCTACGAGAGCATTGTGCTATTGTGTATCGAGATTTATTTACTGCCGATATGACATCAACTCAGAGTAGTGAAGGCATGAACAATGTTTTCAAGAAACGATTTCAAAAAAACATGGAATTTCGGAACTCCTAGAAGAATGCGATAAATGTGTCATAAGTATTCGATAAAATGAATTAGATGCAGACTTCAAGTCACGCCGCTTCGACCTGATTATTTATATCCACGATTTACCAATGTTGAAGACTGCATCAGAGGTATGTACAATAAGAATTTATTTAGAATTTGAGTAGCAAAATAAATTATTGTTTTATGTCTCTTGCAATTTTGAGGATCAATGTTGACGAGAAAAAAATATTTCGTAGGTATACACAAGAAGGATGTATTTGGAATTTGATGAGTAATTTAAAGCACAATTTTATGTCTCTTATAATTTGATAGAAACTGAAGGAACAATCATGACTTATAGTGTTACGCCTATGAAAGGTCAAGATGAAGCGACTGCCTTGTTTAACTTTGAGGATCAAAGTATATTGTGTTCTTGTAGAAAGTACAAATGCATTGGTATGTACAAATGATGTATCATTAGTTCATTCTTCTACAATGCATATTTTAAAAATAATTATTTTCATTGTAGGTATATTGTGCAAGCATGCTCTTCGGATACTCAATATTACTGGAGTTTTCAATTTATTAGATAGATACATTTTAAATAGATGGACAAAGTATTCAAAAAGAGGTTATCACCCTAATAAAGTTAGAGTTGATGAAGATTCTTTAAAAACACATGTTACATGAATATGTCGAAAGGCGACTTCTCTTGCACTGAAGTCCTCGATTTCAAAAGAACTCCTTGAAGATTTGGTGAGAGCTATTGATAAGTTAGATCTTGATGCAGACAAGTCTCTAATGAAAAAACCTTCAAATTCTATTGAGATTTCACAAAGTGGTAATGATAATGACAGAATCGTGCTGAAGGGTACAATTTCAATAAAAGTTCCTCCTTTGATCAAAGGACCAAAGGCCAAAAGAAAAAGAAACATACTTGAAAAAAAGAAAAGGAGCAACAAAATCACTCGCAGGAAACAAAACACAGGTACCTGTTACAACATATAATTTTTAATATTACATTGAGCATGGTAGTAATAACTTGTTTCTTTCTTATATGTTTGAAATGTAGGACAAGAACCAAGTAACACTGGAGATAATACAAGTGTCAATATGGCAGTACCAAAAATTTTCACAAATATGATGGTCAATTTTACAAATACTGTGCCTAATTTCATACAAAGAGAATATACAAGCCTTTTGCTTGGTGGTGAACAAGATTGCGCAACTGTACGACAATTACATTTCGATGAACGGGCAAATGATACAGAATTTCAGGAATAGAGTTTTGCTTGAGTGATTATTGTGTTTACAAAGAGAATATATAGAATTACATGTGTCACTTTTTGTGATTGCTTGGGTTTACTGTTTACTGCTAAGTGTTCTGTAGCTGATATGTTCCTATGTTGCAATTGCTAAGTGGGCATGTGGTTGACTACCTGCTTCAAATTTATTCTGATCTGGTATTCTGGTCATAATTTTCTGGTCATCAACATTGGATACAACAGCCATACAGGTTCTTCATACTGCAATATTATTGAGTTTGCAGTCAAATGATTAAACCAAATTGTAGGACAGATAACAGTTTTGTTGAATATAGCTGAACATATGGCTTACGATGAGCAGCAAAAGATTTCAAAGAACAAATTTCACATTCAAATTTGAACAACTCTCCTGACATGGCTGACCATGAAGATAAAACGCCAGAATCAAAGGTTTCTTTTCCTAAAATTTGTTTCTTATGTAGCTTTGCATTCTATGTATGTCCAACATTGAATATACTTTATGAAACCAGAATGAAATAGTTGCATCTGATAAGTGACCTGATCATGTTCCTAAGCAGCAACACCATACATCTTCAAACTTTGCTGTGTCACCTATGCAGAATCACTTCAAAATTAGTGCAGCAGAGTTAAATCCTGTTGTTGTAAATCAGGTTGACATAGTGAAATCAGCTGGGGGTGGCCTGGTTTCATCAGCACCCCGTACCACTCCATTGTTTGGGCCTGGTCTGCCTCCGCCTTCTCTTCCCTTCCAGTGTTCCTCACTTCCTTTGCTCCGCTTCTCTCCTCACCAACTCGGTGGCATGTGCTGCTGCTGCTGCTTTTGGGCCTTCGGAGTCGCAGTGGGAGGCAGACACGAAGCTCGACGACGAGCTCCCCCGAGGAATGGAGCCTTCGATCGCGGGAGGACGGCGGCACGACAACAGAGGACGGAGGACAGCAGCGCAGCAGTGTGAGAACGGCGGTGCAGCGGCGGGAGAACGGCGGAATGGAGCCTTCGACCACCGCGGGAGGACGGCGGCGCGGAGGCAGGAGGACGGCGGTGCAGCGGTGAGAGGACGGCGGCGCGGCGACGGGAGGACAGCGTCGCAGTGGTCGGAGGACAACGAAGCCGTCAGGAAAAAGAGATGAGGACCGAGCCTACTCGCACCTGGAGCCGAAAGGAAATAGCCAGGCCTAGCTTTCCTCCCGTTGCTTCAAGATTCGTGCCGTGGACAGGTGTCATGAATCGAGAGAGGTGATGCACAGGGCTCTGTTTACATCATGTTGCAGAGAATTTCCTTCCGTGCGCCCCCACCCCCCTCCAGCCCACAGGCGTCTCGGCGAAGCAACGGTCTCATGGTCATGAGCTGCTAGATCAGAAGGCGGAATGCAACAATGCCGCCGCCGCATCAGCGACTGTAATTTGTCAAGTGTCCGCGTCGTGTGTTGCCCGTAAGCCGAGAGGTAGGTAGACCCTATGGTGGCCGCAGCGCGCGCGATCATCTGCGAGCTGGCACAACAGAAGGCGGCAGAATCGTCGGTGCCAGCGCCGCCGCGGGGGGGGGGGGGGGGTGACGCCATGATGAATATGGTATCGGTTAACTTAGAGTCGTCGGGGTCGTCGCATTTAAATCGACTAAAAGTGTCAGTTTAAAAAAAACAACATTCTTAATATAAATGCGTCAGTCAGATTTAAAAAACCGATGCTCTTATTAAATGTGTCGGCTAAACCGACACTCTTGTTAAATGAGTCGGCCAAATCGACGCTTATAAGAGTGGGTCTGAGTTTTTTTCTCGCTCAGGCGCGCTCAATCCCAATTTTTTTTCCTGCCCACTGCGCGCTAGATCCCGATTTTTTTGCTCCGCCGCTCACTCGGTTGCTTTTAATATTCATACAACCCAACCTCCCTATTAATATACGCAGCTCCCACACCTAGAAACCCTAACTGGCGGCCGCCTCTCATACGCGATCTCCGTTGTGCCCGCCCGATCTTGGTGACCCCGCCGCTGCGCCCCCTCCGCCTCCGCGACTGCCGCCGCCTCGGTGCCCCCGCATCCGCTCCGACTTGGCGGCCCCACCTCGGCGGCCCCACCTCCGTGCCCCCTCCAACTCTGCAACTGCCGCCTCACACACGGCCGTCGCAGTTGGCCTCGGCTCTCCCGCGCCTGCCGGCGCCACCGCGGCTTCGCCTCCGCGGTCGCCGCCGCCGCGGTGCCTCTGCGCCCACTCCGACTCGACGGCCCCGCCTCCACGACCGTCACAGCCGACCTCGACGCTCTCGCGCCTACTGCCGCCTCTGCCTCGGTGCCCCCGCGCCGACCCGTCTCGGCGCCCCCGCCTCCGTGCCCACCTCGGCCCCTTGCCGACCTTCCGGATCCGGTTCTTCCTCTCCCCCGGCGACTCCACCGACTATGCCTCTGTCAATTGTCTCCTCCCGCAGCGGTGTCCTGCACTTTGTAATTTTCTTTGTCCCTGCGTAATGTTCTGGTGCTGGAAATGTTTGAGCGAGGTTTGATTTTGTTGATACTGAGATCTGAGATATGGAGCCAATAATTAATCTTGTTCATCTTTTACTGAGCTCATTCGTATGTGTTGAATTGGAGAAGCAAGGAAACGAGAAGCTATGAAACTATTTTTAGTTGGTGTGCGGACTTGGGAGAGGAATTGAATTGTTTTTTTTTTTTGTGTCTGAATACTAAGAGCGTTGGGACCAATAAAACGACGTCTTTAACTGCAATAAATGTGTCGGTTCGTAGGCCGACACATTTAACTTTAAGAGGGTCGGGTTTTTTAAAACGACGCTCATAAACGATAAGGGCGTCGGCTCCGATGCACCTATAAGTTAAATGCGTCCACAGGATTTCGTCGGCTAAGAGTGTCGGTTCACCAACGCTTTTACTCAATGAATGTCGGTTTCTATAGACAATCGACGCTTATATGGAGGACACCTGTCGGAGTGTTGATCCGACAATTCTCCCGGTACTACTGTTGGTAGCCCGCGGAGTTTGTAGTTAGGTATTAAGCGCACAGAGGTTCAGAACACGATGGCAAGTAGACAAAAGGATTTACATGGTTCGGGCCGCCTGAGCGTAATACCCTACTCTACGGGGTGTGTAGTTGTTGTCTTGGGTGTTAAAGCTGAGTTTGGAAGAGGTCTCAGAGTTCCAAGAGTCGTCCCCTATGTATCGTCGACCAGTCATTTTATAGTACAAGGGCTGGTCGTTACACTGTTAGCCTGACCCGACATGTGGCTCTGGCAGTTACTGATGCTTAATACACAATTAATAAGGTTAATTACCCTTAATAGCGTGGTAACGGGCCTTGACAGTGTCGTTACTGGTATTAAGAGTCTTCCGATAGTGTGTCACTAATATGGTATTAATGACACTTAATCGGGTCTTGAAGTCTTGATTGCCCCTTGAAGGTCCAAGCCGTTGGGGGTCCACCAGTTTGATTGTTGAGGCTGAAGGTCTCGCGGTTGGACACATGACAGTATCAGAGCTTTCCATCTGGGACGGGTAGGTCCGATATAGATGTACACGTGTTGGTACCGGAGCTTCCCTCTGTCAGGGGTTAGGTCCAGGGGTGCCACACAAGTGTTTAGCCCGGAGCTATCCCATGTGTGGGATGTAGGTCCGGTTGCTGTATACACGTGGCAGCACCTGGACTAACCATAGATGGGAGGCAGGTCCGGTCCCGTATGACACGTGGGGCCTTCGCAGGTCTTCAACTCAGACAGGTGACGTTCCTTTGGTCTTTTTTTGTAGTCCCAAGGGGTATACGGTACGCAGGGTATCGACAGTGGCCCCCCTGGGCCCACCTCTAGGAGAGACCTTTTGGATGAAGTCATTCTGCCGGAGGTGGGTCCATCCTTCGGTTTTTGAGCCGTGTCTTCAAGGGTCTTCAGATTTGCCGTTGGCGGTAGTTCGTAGTTAAGCCAATGCTGCGTGGCATATTCAGGATGCGGCAGGTGAGATCTGAGCATGCAGATCTCATGCAGTTGAAGGTCGCCGGTTCCTGATACAAAAATTGTATCGGTTTCGCGCGCTCTGTCAAGCCGCCGCCCTCGGGCTTCCCGCCTTTCATGATGACAACCGTTCGCATGGGGTAAAGACCTCGACTTGATCGTTGGGGTGGCCCCAGGCCCCCTTGTCATTGGCGGGGTGAAGTTTTTGAATTGTATCATCGGGTCCTCTGCAGTTTCCATCCAAGCGTTGTGGGGGCTTACTTAAGAAGGAAAGCGCGCACCGTTTGGGGATTCTTTACGCCTTCATTCGAACTTGCGTTCAAATCCTCCAAACTTTCGCTTGCTTTTCATCTCTCGCCACGTTGTGCCGCGATGAAGTTGGGACTCCCCACGAGCTGCATTGGGAGCAAGAAGGAGTTGTCCAGGGTCCGGACCTACATGGGATGGTCCAGTGACTCCTTCGACAACGACATTCACTGCGGCGAGCTTCCCTTTGAGAAGAACCGATCCGAAGATATGGTGTACTTCCTTGGGTACGCCATGGCAGGTTTGATCCCGCCTTTCTCCACCTTCTTTCTGATGCTGCTAGATTTCTATGGTCTGCAGCTCCACCATCTGGGCCCCCACTCAATCTTGTTGGTGGCGACTTTTGTCCACTTTTGCGAGATGTGGGTAGGTGTGCCCCCTTGCGTGGAGTTGTTCCGGACCTTCTTCACTGTCCACCCGACTGGGAAGAGTGACGAGTTCATCGGCTTCTACTACTTCGTGAAGCGGAAAAACTCTCCTCTCAAGTACTTGAGGTCCTTCCCTTGTGGCAAATGGTACGATTGGAAGAAAGACTGGGTGGCATCACCATCGAGGGACACGAGAGGCTGGAGCTGCCTGAAGGCCTTCCTCGCATCGACACCGTCACTTGGAGTGACGTGCCGGTGCTGTCGAGGGAGTACAGGCCCATCCTGGACAGAATCCAGGAATGTGTCGAAGGTGGGGTGACTCCGCAGATGGTCTTCGGCAACTTCTTGACGAACAGGTGGGCCCCGCTGAGGGCTAGGATCCGACCTGCCTGGGCCTTCAATAGTGATATGGATACCAACCGCATTGAAGTCGGCTTAGACACCAACTTGGTCGGAGAAGCCTTGAAGACCCATCTCAAGAAGTTCCAGTATGGGAACATCGGTCCTGGCGACATGTCTCCACCGGCGGCCTTCCCGCCTCTGAATATGATTCCAGAGGAGTGCAGAGAGCTTCAGAGGAAGATGCCGCTGTTGGACGACTTGGGCCTAGTGGAGAGGCGATCAACCTTCGGGGTGGCAATCCCCGGAGCTTCTGAAAGCGGCTCCACTCCTGCCCTAAAGCCAAGAACCGAAATCGTAGGCAAGGGCAAGGAGTTGGTCGAGCCCTCGAGCCACAAGAGGAAGCTGAATCATGCTAACGGGAGGTCCGTCAGACCTGCTCCTTCCTCGACGGCTCCTTCTCCCCGGCAGAGGAGGTCTTCGGTGGCGGCAACTACTCCAGCATCGACATCTCCCCGAGGTGCTAGCTCCGGCTATGTGGCTCCAGTACTAGGGCGAGCTGAAGGCTCTGGTTCCAGAGGTCCTTCCTTATCGAGGGAGGCCTCAGCCAAAACAACGCCGACAGCATCAGCAAGCTTCGAGGAACCTTCCGGAGCTGACATACCAGTGGCGACAGGGTCCGGCTCTGAGCGTCTGGGGAAGAGGTTCCACGCTAGCTGGAGTGGAAGCCTTCCGAGGTAAATTTTGTTTTTTTATCTAAATTGGTTGTTTTTTGTTGTATCTGTGTTTTGAGTTTCTTCGTCCTTCATACACAGAGTGCCCAAGAAAGGGGCTGAAGCTCTGGTTCCTGCAGCAGCAGCTGAGGATGTGCAGGCGGAAGCTCCAGCTCCAATCCTAGCGCCGCCCCAAGAGGTGGCTGAGGCTGCAGCAGCTCCGGCGCCAGCTGTCGTGGTCCTGGACCTCGACTCATCCCGAGAAGCTCCCATGGTAGCGCCTTACCACGGGAATGAAGATGTACCAGCGGCACCTGCCCCGAAGGTTGAAGCTCCGGGTTTGGATGCTGAAATGATGGAAGCTCCAGCCTCAGAACTAGAGGTAGCTACGATTCCGGCCCTAGAGCCGGATGTTGTTGAAGCCCCGGCGGTGGGGCCGATGGTTGATGAGGCCCCGGTGGTAGAGCCAGTGGTTGATGAAGTTCCGGCGGTAGAGCTGGTCGTCAAAGAAGTTCAGGCGCCTGAGCCGGTTGCTGCAAAAGTGCCGGTGCCCAAACCCATGATGGTCGAAGCACCAGCGTCTGAACCGGTGGTGGAGGAGGTGCCAGCGTCGGAGCCGGAAGTGTCTTCAACTCTGAACGAATCTTCAATGCCTGCCCCGGAGGTGCCCGCATCTGAGCCAGGGTGCCAAGATGAAGTTGCTAGCCCCCCGCTTGAGGGACCAGTGGTTGATGACCTGGCGGCGGGACCTTCGGAGCCAGCTCTGGAGGTCGAAACTTCTGTACCAGGACCTTCCTCGGCGACGGCCGAGGCTATCTCGGAGGATGGCCCTAGTGCTGTGGAAGCTCAGGGAACTGCTCTTGTAGAGTGGGACCTGATTTTTGTCACAGAGAACCCGCTGGAGCCAACGGAGAGGACCCTGGCAGGTCCGGACCCAGTCCCTCTGTCGTTGTCTATTGACAATGCCTGCTCCAGTTTTCGTCAGGTCCAACTAGTTTTTTACCACGACAGCAAAGCCCTCGAGGAGGAGCGCCAAACTCTTAGGAGGTGGCGCAATCGGCTCCAATTCGAGACCAAGCTGGCAGAGTCGAGGCTGGCTGACGACAAGGAGTGGGTGAAGAGGGAGAAGGTCCGGTTGGAGTACTGGGGTAAGCTGATGGACGAGAGGGAAAGCATGGTGCGATCCCTCGACAACCAGTTCTGGGCCATCCACAAATAGGCCATAGCTGCTAATAACGCAGCGAATGATCACGGGGAGAAACTCAGCACCATCCACGACAGCCTCGTCAGGCGTCGGGAGGCCCTTGAGGAGCGGGAGAAAAAGCTCGAGGATGAAGAGCAAAAACTCCTAGAGCTGCGGGATGACCTGGTGAAGAGGGAGGAAGAGCTTACTCAGATGCTGACTCTGGGTGACACCAAGAGTCTCGCAGAGCACACCAAGAAGTTGGATGAGCGCTCGGAGAAGGAGGAGAAGAAGGCCTGGCAGCGAGGATAGGACCTCCACAAGAGGGAGGATGAAATTGCTGCCAGGGAGAAGAAGGTGCGGGGCCGGGAGAAGAACCTGGTCGACCGCCGGAACAAGATCCACCTCCGAGAGGAGGAGATCAATAAACTCAAAAGACAGGTTGCTAAAAAGATTCAGCAGAACACCAAAGAGGTTGAGCGCCTTGCCCGTGAGAATTCAGAGCTTGCAGCGACCAGAAGATCCTTGGAGGAGATGCGAGGCTCGAGGGCTGTAGAGTCCCAACAGGTTTGGGACTTCCTGGGCAAAGCCAACGACGCGCTGACGCCAATGGGTTTTAGTCCCGTGCGTCTGGATGATCTGGAGTCGGAGCTGGACCAGGCGTTACAGGAGTTGAGCTCAGCAGGCAACAAGCTCACCAATATGGGTGATGTCATCGCGGACCAGCTGGAAACTGAGGGACAATCCTTGACGAAGAACGTCGCAGAATACGTGCTGACGTGCTACACAAGCCAGGATCCTCAATTCCCCCTGGACCCGATGCTTGCAGGCCCCATCGACGGAGAGGGAGAAGCTGCCCAAGCCAGCATATCGAAGGTTGCCTAGAAGGTCGCCTCGTTCTTACATAGGGTCTAGGACCATCTCATTGTAGCTCCCACTTGTATTCTCTCTTCTTTTTCTCCAATTTTGTAATCTCTTGTCTCCAGATGAATGAGATCCAAGTTTTTATGAATTTCATTTTTTGTCTTCAACACCTTTGTCCTCCCACTTGGCCCCCTGGTAGATGTACACAATTTGATTGTGAACATGTACCAAGAGGATGTCACAGTTGTTGAAGACTTGCGTGCTTCAAACTTGTAGAACGTAGGTCCGAAGTCTTCGATAGTGGAGGCCCCCTGAACTTATCAGAGCTTAGTGGCTCCGGCATTGACCATCGTCGGAGTTTAGTAGCTCCGGCAGTAGTCTTCATCAATGCGTAGAGCATCGACGGTTAGTCCTCTGGGGTGTCGAAGCTTGGTAGCTCCGGCAGTGACCACTGTCAACACATAGTGCATCGACAGCAAACCCCATTGTGGAGTCTTCCCACCATATTTTCTTCACGTTGAAGGCTGGCCCCCTGGCTTTACCGGAGCTGAGTAGCTCCAGCGATGCTTGTTATCAATGTTTGAAACATCGACTACGAGCCACCTAGGGGATGTCGGAGCTTTGGTACCTCCGGCTTAATTCACCATCATCATGAGATATTATTTTTCCTGCACACTGAAGTCAAGAAAAATAGTAAAATCTGTTTCCTATCTATAACTCAATTGCGACTTACTATTATCGTAAAAAAAAATTAGGTCGAGCGCAATTCTTCATACAATCAAGTGCACTAAGTAGTTTTCTCCAGGTCTAATCATTTTCAAGACCCGCCTTACTTCGGCCTGCCGTGGTGTAAGTAGAGTGGTGTACTTAGGGTGCAGGACCAGGCTAAGTCGATAGCACACTCCGAACCTAGATTGGCTGGCGGCATTTAGGTGAGTGAGCCATTCAACAACGTGAAAACCCGAAGGATTAACAGTGCGACTCGAGTTGTACATGAATTAGTCGAGCTAAAAAGTTCTTGAGAATCGCACAACCTTGTTATAGACAAGAAAGAGAAAAATGAAAAATATTGAGCTTGTACAAAGTAAATGCACGTGGAGTCTGTTTTCACACAATGATGTCTTTCATTATAGGTCTGGGGTATAGGGGAAACAAGTACACCCTTAGGGTACGGAACCAGGCTAAGTGTGTTTCGTTTCTTGTTTGACCCAAGGTAGCTAGCTATACTTTTAGTTCTGAGACTGTGACAAGTGTTGCCTGAACTTTGCGGACCTTCCGGAGAAGGTCCGGCTGTTCTCCCAGAGGAGCTACCCGACTCTGTACAATGACTCTATAATATACATCACATGTAACTACAGACTCACCTCCGTGATATTAAGCGTATAACTTATGGAGGTGCTCAATGTTCCAATGATTAGGGAGAGGTGTCCCATCCTCGGTTGCCAAGCGAACGCATCCGGGATGAGATATTTTGATCACTCAAAAGAGTCCTTCCCAGCCGAGGGAGAGTTTGTTTAACCCTTCTCTGGATTGTATTCTCCGTAGCAACACATCGCCTTCCTCGAGCTGTCGGCTGTGAACATACCTTTGGTGATAGCGCCGAAGAGCTTGGCGGTATCGGGCATTCCGAACAGCTACTCGGCACCTTCCCTCTTCAAGGAGGTCAAGGTCTTCATGCCGGAGCTTGTCCTGCGTGGCATCGTCGAAGGTTCGGACCCGGAGCGACCCCAAGGTGATTTCCGGAGGAAGGACTGATTTAGCTCCGTACACCAGGAAGAAGTGTGTCTCTCCAGTTGCCCGGTTTGGAGTTGTCCTGTTGGCCCATAGAGTGGGTGGAAGCTCTTCTATCCAGTTGGCTCCATGTTTTTTCAGGCGCTCATATGTGCGCGTCTTGATTCCTTTTAGGATTTCTGCATTTGCTCTCTCGGCTTGGCCATTGCTTGCTGGGTGAGCTACGGAAGCGTAGCTAACTTGGATGCCGAGGTCTTTGCAATATCCTTGGAATGCAGAGCTTGTGAACTGGGTCCCATTATCAGTTATGATTTTGTTTGGGACTCCAAATATGCATACGATGGACTGCAAGAAGTTGATAGTTGATTGCTTGTTTATTGTCACAACTGGAGTTGCTTCCGGCCATTTGGTGAATTTGTCAATGGCAACGTACTGGAACTTGTAACCTCCGACAGCTCTTGGGAAAGGTCCCAAGATATCCATCCCCCACACAGCGAAAGGCCATGTAGGAGGTATCATTTGTAGAGGCTGAGCCGGTGTATGAATTTGTTTCTCATGGAACTGGCATGCTTCACATTTCTTCACCAGCTCGGTTGCATCCTGGAGCGCTGTAGGCCAGTAAAAGCCATGCTGGAAGGCTTTACCGACCAGCGTGCGGGAAGACGTGTGGTTCCCACACTCGCCTCCATGGATTTCCGCAAGGAGCTTGCGACCTTCTTCCCTTGGAATGCACTGCATTAGGACGCCGTTGGCACCACGCCCGTAGAGATCCCCTTCTACCAGCGTGTATCTTTTATCCAATCTGTCTATCTGGTTAGTGGATACATTATCTTCAGGAAGGGAGTTGTCTTTCAAGTAGCTCCAGATCTCTGAGATCCATGCATCAGAGCTAGCTTGAGCGTTTGAGTCTTGCATGCTGGGTTGCTCGGAGCTTCCTGCAGCACCTACGATCCTTGATGGACGCCATGGTAACAGGGCCATTGGGACCGCCGACTTCGAGGTGCTGGTCTCACCCACTTCGCTCAGTTTGGCAGACTGGGCTATAGGTTTAGACAACCTTCGAACGAAGGTTCCGTTGGGATCCGGAGCCCTGGTTGAAGCTTTCGTCGAGAGTTCGTCAGCTTCAGCATTGTTGAGACGCTGGACATGGCAAAGATCCAGGACATCGAAGTCCTTCTGAAGCTTCTGGACCTCAAGTAGGTATGCAACTAGTTGAGGGTTGTTGCAGCAACATTCACCTTTGACTTGTTTTACAACAAGTTGTGAATCACCCTTTACCAACAGCTGCTTGACACCATACGATCGTGCCACCATGAGTCCATAAATTAGTGTTTCATACTCCGCCATGTTGTTGGTCACCTTGAAGTCAAGGTGCACGATGTATTTAACCTTCTCCCCGATCGGAGCGAGGAGAAGGACTCCAGCTCCGGCCCCTTGCTTCTGCACGGAGCCGTCGAAGTAGAGAGTCCAGTGAGGCTCAGTGAAGACTAGAACCTTGGGTTCCGACTTCTGCTCACTGGGGCCCCCAGGATTTGATGGAGAGGGGGTCCATTCCGCCACGAAGTCCGCCAATGCTTGACTCTTGATCGCTTGTCTGGGACGAATTCAAGGTCGAACTCGGCTAATTCCGCTGTTGTCGGACTGTTGATCTGGCAATTCTCCCGGTACTACAGTTGGTAGTCCGCGGAGTTTGTAGTTCAGTATTGGGCGCACAGAGATCCAAAATATGATGACAAATAAACACAAGGATTTACATGGTTTGGGCCGCCTGAGCGTAATACCCTACTCCACGGAGTGTATAGTTGTTGTATTGGGTGTCAAAGCTGAGTATGGGCGAGGTCTCCGAGTTCTCAGTAGCTCCTAGAGAGTCGAGCCATACGAGAAGAGTCGAGAGAAGGGTCTCCTGTGTATCGCTCGACCAGTCCTTTTATAACACAAGAACTGGTCGTTACATCGATAGCCTGGGCCGACATGTGGCCCTGGCGATTACTGATGCTTAATACATAATTAATGAGCTTAATTACCCTTAATAGCATGGTAACAAGCCTTGACAGTGCCGTTACCAGTATTTAGGGTCATCCGATCGTGCATCATTAAGATGGTATTAATGACACTGGTCTTGAAGTCCTTGATTGTTCCTTGAAGGTCCGAGCCGTTGGTGGTCCACCAGTCTGATTGTTGAGGTTGAAGGCCCCACGTGTCATACGGGACCGAACCTGCCTCCCATCTATGGTTAGTCCTGGTGCCGCCACGTGTATGCACCAACTGGACCTACATCCCACACACGGGATAGCTCCTTCATCCGATAATTCTCCCGGTACTACTGTTGGTAGTCCGCGGAGTTTGTAGTTCGGTATTGGGCACGCAGAGATCCAAAAGACGATGACAAATAGACACAAGGATTTACGTGGTTCGGGCCGCCTGAGCGTAATACCCTACTCCACGGAGTGTGTAGTTGTTGTATTGGGTGTCAAAGCTGAGTATCGGTGAGGTCTCCGTGTTCTCAGCAGCTCCTAGAGAGTCGAGCCAGCCGAGAAGAGTCGAGAGAAGGGACTCATGTGTATCGCTCGACCAGTCCTTTTATAACACAATGACTAGTCGTTACATCGATAGCCTGGCCCGACATGTGGTCCTGGTAGTTACTGATGCTTAATACATAATTAATGAGATTAATTACCATTAATAGCGTGGTAACGAGCCTTGACAGTGCTGTTACCAATATTAAGGGCCATCCGATCATGCGTCATTAAGATGGTATTAATGACACTTCATCGGGTCTTGAAGTCCTTGATTGTTCCTTGAAGGTCCGAGCCGTTGGGGTCCACCAGTCTGATTGTTGAGGTTGAAGGTCCGACGATTGGACACGTGTCAGCATCGGAGCTTTCCGTCTGGGACGGGTAGGTCCGGTGTAGATGTACACGTGTCGGTACCGGACCTTCCCTCTGTCGGGGTGTTAGGTCCGGGGGTGCCGCACAAGTGTTTGGCCTGGAGCTATCCCGTGTGTGGGATGTAGGTCCGGTTGCTGCATACACGTGGCGGCACCAGGACTAACGATAGATGGGAGGTAGGTTCGGTCCCGTATGACACGTGGGGCCTTCGCAGGTCTTCAACTTAGACAGGTGAGGTTCTTTCGGTCTTTTTGTAGTCCCAAGGGGTATACGGTACGCAGGGTACCGACAGTGGCCCCCTGGGCCCACCTCTGGGAGAGACCTTTTGGATGAAGTCATTCTACGGAGGTGGGTCTATCCTTCGATTTTTGAGCCGTGTCTTCAAGGGTATTCAGATTTGCCGTTGGCGGTAGTTCGCAGTTAAACCAACGTTGCGTGGCATATCTAGGATGCGGCAGGTGAGATCTGAGCATGCGGATCTCACGCAATTGAAGGTTGATGGTTCCCGTTACAAAAATCGTATCGGTTCCACGCGCCCTGTCAAGCCGCCACCCTCGGGCTTCCCGCCTTTCATGATGACAACCGTTCGCCTGGGGTAAGGACCTCGACATGATCGTCGGGGTGGCACCGGGCCCCCTTGTCATTGGCAGGGTAAAGTTTTTGAATTGTATCGTCGGCTCCTCTGCGGTTTCCATCCAAGCGTTGTAGGGGCTTACTTAAGAAGGAAAGTGTGCACCGTTTGGAGATTCTTTACGCTTTCATTTGAACTCGCGCTCGAATCCTCCAAACTTTTGCTTGCTTTTCATCTCTCGCCCCGATGTGCCGTGATGAAGTTGGGACTCCCCCAGAGCTGCATTGGAAGCAAGAAGGAGTTGTCCAGGGTCCTGACCTATATGGGATGGTCCAGTGACTCCTTTGACAACGACATTCGCTGCAGTGAGCTTCCCTTCGAGAAGAACCGAGCCGGAGATATGGTGTACTTCCTTGGGTACGCCATGGCGGGTTTGATCCCGCCTTTCTCCACCTTCTTTCTGATGCTGCTAGATTTTTATGGTCTGCAGCTTCACCATCTGGTCCCCCACTCAATCTTGCTGGTGGTGACTTTTGTACACTTTTGCGAGATGTGGGTGGGTGTGCCTCCTTGCGTGGAGTTACTCCGGACCTTCTTCATTGTCCACTCGACAGGGAAGAGTGATTAGTTCATCGACTTCTACTACTTCGTGAAGCAGAAAAACTCTCCCCTCTTGTACTTGAGGTCCTTCCCTTGTGGCAAGTGGGACGACTGGAAGAAAGACTGGGTGGTCATCACCGTCGAGGGACGCGAGAGGCTGGAGCTGCCTGAATGACTTCCTCGCATCGACACTGACACTTGGAGTGACGTGCCAGCGCTGTCGAGGGAGTACAGACCTATCCTGAACAGAATCCAGGAATGTGTCAAAGGTGGGGTGGCCCCACAGATGGTCTTCGGCAACTTCTTGACGAACAGGTGGGCCTCACTGAGGGCTAGGAGCCGGCCCGCTTGGGCCTTCAACATTGAGATGGATACCAACCGCATTGAAGTCGGCTTGGACACCAACTTAGCTGGTGAAGCCTTGAAGACCCATCTCAAGAAGTTCTGGCCTGGGAACATCGGTCCTGGCGACGTGTCTCCACCAGCGGCCTTCATGCCTCTGAATATGATTCCAGAGGAGTGCAGAGAGCTCCGGAGGAAGATGCCGCTGTTGGATGACTTGGGCCTGGTGGAGAGGCGATCAACCTCCGGGGTGGCAATCCCCGGAACTTTTGAAGGAGGCTCCGCTCCCGTCGCAAAGCCGAGAACCGAAGTCGTAGGCAAGGGCAAGGAGCTGGCCGAGCCCTCGAGCCGCAAGAGGAAGTTGAAGCATGCTGACGGGAGGTCTGTCAAACCTGCTCCTTCCACGACGGCTCCTTCTCCCCGGAGGGGAAGGTCTTCAACGGCGGCAACCACTCCAGCATCGACATCTCCCCAGGGTGCTAGCTCCGGCCATATGGCTCCAGTACCAGCTAAGGGCTCTGGGTCCGGAGGTCCTTCTCGGCCGAGAGGGGCCTCAACCAAAGTGACACCAGCGGTAGCAGCGAGCTCCGGGGAACCTTCCGAAGCTGGCACGCCAGGGGCGATAGGGTCCGGCACCGAGCGTCCAGAGAAGAGGTTCCGCGCTAGCTGGAGTAGAAGCCTTCCAAGGTAAATTTTGTTTTTTACCTCAGTTGGTTGTTTTTTTGTTGTAACTGTGTTTTGAGTGTCTTCGTCCTTCATCCATAGAGTTCCCAAGAAAGGGGTTGAAGCTCCGGTTCCTGCAGCAGCAACTGAAGTTGTGCAAGCGAAGGCTCTGGCTCCAATCCCAGTGCCGCCCCAAGAGGTGGCTGAGGCTGCGGCAGCTCCGGCGCCAGCTGTCGTGGTCCTGGACCTCGACTCATCCCCAGAAGCTCCCGTGGTAGCGCCGTACCATGAGAATGAAGATGTACCAGCGCCACCAGCCCCAGAGGTTGAAGCTCCAGGTTTGGATGTTGAGATGAAGGACGCTCCAGCTTTAGAGTCGGAGGTAGCTGCAGTCCCGACCCTAGAGTCGGACGTTGTTGAAGCCCCGGCAGCAGAGCCGGTGGTTGATGAAGCCCCGACGGTAGAGCCGGTCGTCGAAGAAGTTTCGGCGCCTGAGCCAGTTGCTGTAGAAGTACCGGTGTCCGAGCCCATGACAGTAAAAGCGCCAGCGCCTGAGCCGGCAATAGAGGAGGTGCCAGCGTCGGAGCTAGAAGTGGCATCAGCTCCGGCAGAATCTTCAACGCCTGCCCGCAGGAAGTGGTCCCGGAGGTGCCCGCGCCTGAGCCAGGGTGCCAAGATGAAGTTGTTGACCCCGCGCTTGAGGGATCAGTTGTTGATGACCTGGCGGCGGGACCTTCGGAGCCAACCCCAGAGGTCGAAACTTCTGTAGCAGGACCTTCCTCGGCGGCGGCCGAGGCTATCCCGGAGGACGTCCCTAGTGCCGCTGAAACCCAGGGGACCGCTCTCATAGAGTGCGACCCGATTTTTATCACGGAGAACCCGCTGGAACCAGCGGAGATGACCCCAGCAGGTCCAGACCCAATCCCTCTATCGTTGTTTATTGACAACGCCTGCTCCAGTCTTCGTTAGGTCCAACTAGCTTTTTACCACGACGGCAAGGCCCTGGAGGAGGAGCGCCAAACTCTTAGGAGGTGGTGCATCCGGCTCCAATTTGAGACCAAGCTGGCGCAGTCGAGGCTGGCTGACGATAAGGAGTGGGTGAAGAGGGAGAAGGTCTGATTGGAGTACTGGGGTAAGCTGTTGGATGAGAGAGAAATCCTGGTGCGATCCCTTGATAACCAGTCCTGGGCCATCCACGAACAGGTCGTAGCTGCCAATAATGTAGCGAATGATCGTGGGGAGAAGCTCAGCACCATTCACGACAGCCTCGTCAAGCGCTGGGAGGCCCTTGAAGAGCGGGAGAAAAAGCTCGAGGATGAAGAGCAAAAACTCCTGGAGCTGCAGGATGACCTCGTGAAGAGGGAGGAAGAGCTTACTCAGAGGCTGACTCTGGGTGACAAGAGTCTCGTGGAGCGCACCAAGAAGTTGGATGAGCGGTGCGAGAAGGAGGAGAAGAAGGTCTAGCAGCGAGGATAGGACCTCCACAAGAGGCAGGATGAAATTGCTGCTAGGGAGAAGAAGGTGCGGGGCCGGGAGAAGGACCTGGTCGACCGCCGGAACAAGATCCACCTCCGAGAAGAGGAGCTCAATAAACTCAAAGGGCAGGTTGCTGAAAATATTCAGCAGAACGCCAAAGAGGTTGAGCACCTTGCCCGCGAGAATTCAGAGCTTGCGGCGACCAGAAGATCCTTGGAGGAGATGCGAGGCTTGAGGGTTGTGGAGTCCCAACAAGTTTAGGACTTCCTGGGCAAAGCCAACGACGCGCTGACGCTAATGGGTTTTAGTCCCGTGCGTCCGGATGATCCGGAGCCAGAGCTGGACCAGGCGTTGCAGGCGTTGAGTTCAGCAGGCAACAAGCTCACCAAGATGGGTGATGTCATCGCGGACCAGCTAGAAACCGAGGGACAATCCCTGGTGAAGAACGTCGCAGAATACGTGCTGATGTGCTACACAAGCTGGGACCCTCAGTTCTCAATGGACCCGGTGCTTGAAGGCCCCATCGATAGAGAGGGAGAAGCTGCCCAAGCCAGCGTATCGGAGGTTGCCCAGAAGGTTGCCTCGTTCTTCCATAGGGTCTAGGACCATCTCTTTGTAACTCCCGCTTGTATTCTCTCTTCTTTTTCTCCAATTTTGTAACCTCTTGTCTCCAGATGAATGAAATCCAAGTTTTTATGAATTTCATTTTTTTTTTGTCTCCAACACCTTTATATCACTTGGCCCCCTGGTAGATGTACATAATTTGATTGTGAACATGTACTAAGAGAATGTAACAGTTGTTGAAGACTTGCGTGCTTCAAACTTGTAGAACGTAGGTCCGAAGTCTTCGATAGTGGAGGCCCCCTGAGGTTGTTGGAGCTTAGTAGCTCCGGCACTGACCATCGTCGGAGCTTAGTAGCTCCGGGAGCAGTCTCCATCAACGCGTAGAGCATCAACGGTTAGTCCTCTGGGGTGTTGGAGCTTGGTAGCTCCGGCCGCGACCACTATCAACATGCTGTGTGTCGACTGCAGACCCTACTGTAGAGTCTTCCCACCATCTTTTGTTCACGTTGATGGCTGGCCCCCTAGATCTGCCAGAACTTTGTAGCTCCGGCAATGTCTACTATAAATGTTTGGAACATCGACAACAGACCATCTTGGGGGGTGTCAAAGCTTTGATAGCTCCGGCTTTATCCACCATCATCATGGAACCTTTATTTTTCCTGCACACTGAAGCCAAGAAAAATAGTAAAATACATTTCCTATCTATAACTCAACTGCGACTTACTATTCCCGAGAAAGTTTTAGGTCGAACACAATTCAAAATACAATCAAGTGCACTGCCCTGTTTCCTTCAGGTCCGATCATTTCCGAACTCGCCTTACTTCGGTCTGTCGGTGTGTAGGTAGAGTGGCGTACTTAGGGTGCATGACCAGGCTAAGTCGATAGCACACTCCGGCCCTAGATTGGCTTGGTGGCATTCAGACGAGTAGACCATTAACAATGTTTGGACCCAGAACAATAGACGATGCAACTCAAATTGTACATGAACTGGTCGAGCTAAAGTTCCTTAAGAATTGCACAACTTTGTTATAGACAAGAAAGAGAAAAATAAAAAATATTAAGTCTGTACAAAATAAATGCACGTGGACTGTTTTCACACAATGATGACTTTCATTATAGGTCCAGGGTACAGGGGAAACAAGTACACTCTTAGGGTACGAAACCAGGCTAAGTGTGTTTTATTTCTCATTTGACCCAAGGTAGCTAGCTACACTTTTAGTTTTGAGACTGTGACAAGTGTTGCCTGAACTTTGCGGACCTTCCGGGGAAGGTTCGGCTGTTCTCCCAGAGCAGCTACCCGACTCTGTACAATGACTCTATAACATACATCACATGTAACTACAGACTCACCTCCCTGATATTAAGCGTAGAACTTACGGAGGTGCTCAATGTTCCAAGGATTTGGGAGAGGTGTCCCATCCTCGGTTGCCAAGTGAACGCATCTGGGACGGGATACTTTGATCACTCGGAAGGTTCCTTCCCAGCTGGGGGAAAGTTTGTTTAACCCTTCTCTGGATTGTATTCTCCATAGCACCAGATCGCCTTCCTCGAGCTGTCGGCTATGAACATGACATTGGTGATAGCGCCGAAGAGCTTGGCGGTATTGGGCATTTTGAACAGCTGCTCGGCACCTTCCCACTTCAAGGAGGTCAAGGTCTTCAAGCCAGAGCTGGTCCTGCGCGGCATCATCGAAGGTCCGGGAGAATTGTCGAATCAAGGAGCTATCCCGTGTGTGGGATGTACATCCGGTTGCTGCATACACGTGGCGGCACCAGGACTAACCATAGATGGGAGGCAGGTCCGGTCCTGGATGACACGTGGGGCCTTTGCAGGTCTTCAACTCAGACAGGTGAGGTTCCTTCGGTCTTTTTGTAGTCCCAAGGGGTATACGATACGCAGGGTACCGACAACTGCCCACTTTGCAATGTTCCTAGTGGAATTGGGGTTATGCAAGATTGGACGTAGTGGATAAGAGGTTACCACTGAAATCTTGTGAGCTTGGAAGTAGTGTCGGATCTTCCTAGAGGCAATAAGAACTGCGTAGAGCAGCTTATGCACCTCTAGGTACCAAGTCTTGGCGTCATGGAGTACCTCACTAATGAAGTACACCGGGCGCTGGACCGTTTGGACCCTCCCGAAGGGGCCCGGAGCTTCCTCCTCATCTACCCGGACCCTCCTGGAGGGGTCCGGACCTTGTTCGGGGATCTTTGGGTGCCGGTTAGAGGTACCCGGAGCTTCTTGTGAAGTGACCCGGACCTTCCCAGAGGAGTCCGGATCTTGTTGCTCTGCAGCAGTGACTCCTTCATTTGAAGGAGAGGGATCCTCCGGAGTCTCTCCTTGAGGATCCGGGTTTGGGAGTTGGGACCCAGACTCGACTTCAGGTAGCTCTGGACCCTCCCGAAGGGGTCTGGATTCCTGAACTGGAGATGGTTCTGGCCTTTCCGCAACCAGGACCATGCTAACAACTTCGTCAGTTGCCGAAATGTAAAGCAGGAGTGGCTCACCAGGGCCCGGAGCTACCAAGGTTGGTAGGGTGGTGAGGAGCTGCTTCAGCTCCTGGAATGCCTTCTCTGCTTCTTCAGACCATTAGAATGGTCCGGACTTTCTCAATATCTTAAAGAAGGGTAGCGCCCATTCCGCCAGTCTTGAGATGAACCGGCTGAGGGCAGCTAGACATACAGTCAACTTCTGGACGTCGTTGATGCGGGCTGGTGGTCGCATGTCTTCGATAGCTTTAATATTCGCCGGATTTGCTTCTATTCCTAGGTGATTCACCAAGAAACCAAGAAGTTTTCCGGAGCTAACCCCGAAGACACACTTGTCTGGGTTCAGCTTCGTGCGAGTGACTCGCAACTTGTCGAAGACAACTTGCAAGGTGTCAAGGAACGACTCCTTGTTCTTAATCTTGACGACAATGTCATCGACATACACTTCCACTATGTCTCTGATGAGCGCTCCAAAAGTTTTGTACATAGCTCGTACAAATGTTGAAGCAGCATTATTGAGACCAAATGGTATGGTAGTATAACAATATAATCCATCTACTGTGATGAAGGAGGTATGCTCTTCATCTTCCCTAGACATTCTAATTTGATGGTACACAGAATATGCGTCTAGGAAACACAGTAGTTCACACCCGGAGGTGGAATCCACTATATGATCTATTCTAGGTAGTGGGAATGGATCTTTTGGACATGCCTTATTCAGTGTAGTGTAGTCGATACACATCTGAAGCTTCCCGCCAACCTTGGGTACAACGACTGGATTTGCCAACCATTTTGGGTGGAAGACTTCTCGGATGAATCCAGCTTCGAGCAACTTCTTCACTTCTTGTCGTATGAAGTTATGTCGCTCTACTGATTGCTTCCGAGGCTTCTGATATACAGGTCGAGCATCGGGATAGATCTTCAGGTTGTGCTCAATCACTTCCCTAGGGATCCCAGGCATTTGTGACGGTTGCCAAGAAAACACGTCAACGTTAGCCCGGAGGAAAGTGATGAGTGCAAGTTCCTATTTGTCATTCAGACCTCCCGATATACGGGTGGTCTGAGCGGCATCAGAACCGATTTGGACGACTTTGACGGGAATGTCGATGTCGCCGCTTGGTTGCATGCGAGGTGCAAAGGTTGAGCCTCGATGACGAATGCTCAGTGGTTTCGAAGCTTGCTCCTTTCCGGATTCTTCTTCCTGCGCTGTAGCAAGCGCGTGGAGTTCTTCCAGAGCTGTCACTCCGGCGGTGCGATCTCCACGGATCCGGAGAACACCAGCTGGTGTTGGCATCTTCAACACCAAGTAGCCATAATGAGCAACAACCATGAACTTGTATAAGGTTGGTCTGCCCAGAATGGCGTTGAAAGATAAGTTGATCTGCGCCACGTCGAAGACCAACTTCTCAGTGCGGTAATTCTCCCGGGTACTGAAGGTCACCGAGAGAGTAATTGCACCGAGTGGGTTTATGGCCCCCGGACCTACTCCGGAGAAAGGTCGAGAGGGGCGAAGGTCAGAAGGTCAGAGCTAAAGCTGGACAAAAGCTTCGAAGCTTATGAGGTTCGACCCCGAACCTCCGTCCATTATTACGTGATGGAGTTTAATGTTGTTGATGGTCGGAGATACCATCAATGGGAGTTGGCCAGCTTCGACCATATTCTGAGGGCAGTCTGATGCATCAAAAGTGATGGCAGTATCCATCCACTTCTGGTGCGGCTCCGCCATGGCGGTGGGAGCTACTGAGGCCATGTTCTGCCACATGGTCTTGAGGACATGGCGGGAGGTGATGTCCCACAAACCACCGAAGATGGTGTTCATGGTTTTCCGACGTTCATTGTCGGAGACGTCGGAGTCGTCGTCGACGGAGGTGTAAACAACCTTCGAGACCTTTTTAGGGTCCTGAAAGCCTAACTCCTCTTCAGCCAGAGCTTTGTTGACTTTCTATTTTCCTTCCCTTTGACGGAAAGGAACTTCTTCCCGGTGCTTGTTGTAGCGCTCGGCAAGGTTCTGGACCTCTCGACAGTCTTCCAAGTTGTGGTTGTTCGACTTATGTATAGGACACCACATCTTGGAGCTGTCATCGTCTTCAGATGACGACCGATGTCGTTTCTCGGGGTGTGGCCCTCGGCCACCCGGAGCTGCAGCAGCTGCAGCAGTAGGTGTGCCGGTCGACGGCTTTTTCTTGCCATTGGACTTTTTCTTCTTTTTGCCACTTCCGGAGGTAGTGGTTTCACCCTTGGAGGATTTTTTATTGTCCTCCAGAGGTGGTTGGGAGTGCATTTCACGGCCCTCCGCAGCTTTGGCGCATTTGTCTGCCAAGCTAAAGAGCTCCGTGACGCTGGTGATCTCCTTGGTCGCCAGCTTCTCCAGCATCTTCTTGTCTCGTACGCCCTATCTAAATGCCACAATAACAGAGGCGCTGGAGATAGAAGGAATAGTGTTTCGTACCTGAGAGAACCTCTGGATGAAGGATCGCAGGGATTCTCCCCCCTTTTGCTTGACAGCAAAAAGGTCCAGTTTGGTGCCTGGTCGGGTGTATGAACTCCCGAAATTGACGATGAACTGTTGGCACAGTTCCGCCCAGCTTTTGATGGAGTCGGGTGGAAGGCTCAAGAACTAGGACCTGGCGGTCCCAGTCAAAGCCACGGGGAAGTAGTTGGCCATTATGGCCTCGTTGCCTCCGGCCGCAAGGATTGCGGTGGAGTAGATCTGGAGAAACTCAGCGGGATTAATAGTCCCGTCAAATTTCTCCAGCAGGTGAGGCTGGAACTTTTGTGGCCATCTGACCATGCATAGGTGCATAGCCAGGGCAGAACACCTCCTCCTACTCCCTTAGGAGCAGGACTGTCTCGAGCCTTTCGCCTTTCACGAGCACGCTCGATGTGGACGCGGCCGTCCTGTTGACGGTAACGACGATCAAGCTTCGCCCGGAGGTCGTGAGTTGAAAGTCTGGTTACCGTATGGGTGCGTCGCGCCCCGAAAGGCAGCGATGTCACTTGTTCAGACGCAACATGTCTCCTATGTTGGGAAGCATGTGGACCAAGTCTGCCTGACATAGTCCGATGTTGCGATGAGGCCCGCCCCAAGGGGGGAGGACCTTGGTTGCTGATGCAATCAGCTGCTGCTGCAACCAAATGTTCTACATCAGCCCTCCACTGCTCCATTGCACCCTGGGATGCAACTGTAGGTGGTGGGCGTTGGAGAATAGCACGCGCTGCATGGAGCGCATGTTCAGGGTTGTTGTTAGCCGATGCCGTGACCGACGCAGATGCTCCGTCCCGCTGTCCAGCTTGATTTGCCGGTGCGGACGGTGGCGGCGGAGGCATGACTCCTGCTGGAGCCGCGACACCTGCTGGCTGCTGCACATTGGAGGGATTGCCTCTAGCATGTTGCGCTGCAGGGTTGCCGTTGGACGATCCAGCAGCAGAGTTCACCATCTTTGAATATCGGGCGCTGCCCCTACCTGGCACGCCAACTGTCGGAGTGTTGATCCGGCAATTCTCTCGGTACTACTGTTGGTAGACCGCGGAGTTTGTAGTTCAGTATTGAGCGCGCAAAGATTCAGAACACGATGGCAAATAGACAGAAGGATTTACGTGGTTCGGGCCGCCTGAGCGTAATACCCTACTCCACAGGGTGTGTAGTTGTTGTCTTGGGTGTTAAAGCTGAGTTTGGGAGAGGTCTCAGAGTTACAAGAGTCGGCCTCTGTGTATCGTTGACCAGTCTTTTTATAGTACAAGGGCTGGTCGTTACACCGTTAGCCTGGCCCGACATGTGGCCATGGCGGTTACTGATGCTTAATACACAATTAATGAGGTTGATTACCCTTAATAGCGTGGTAATGGGCCTTGATAGTGTTGTTACTGGTATTAAGAGCCTTCCGATAGTGTGTCATTAATATGGTATTAATGACACTTAATCGGGTCTTGAAGTCTTTGATTGCCCCTTGAATGTCCGAGCCGTTGGGGGTCCACCAGTTTGATTGTTGAGGTTGAAGGTCCGATGGTTGGACACGTGGCAGTATCGGAGCTTTCTGTCTGGGACGGGTAGGTCCGGTGTAGATGTACACGTGTCGGTACCGGAGCTTCCCTCTGTCAAGGGTTAGGTCCGGGGGTGCCGCACAAGTGTTTAGCCTGGAGCTATCCCATGTGTGGGATGTAGGTCCGGTTGTTATATACACGTAGCAGCACCAGGACTAACCATAGATGGGAGGCAGGTCCGGTCTCGTATGATACGTGGGGCCTTCACAGGTCTTCAACTCAGACAGGTGAAGTTACTTTGGTCTTTTTGTAGTCCCAAGGGGTATACGGTATGCAGGGTACCGACAACACCCTATTTGCAAATTCCTGTAGTGTGTGGTCGTACGGCAGCAGCGTGGTGACGCCGCGGAGGATGCTGCTGAGAGAGAGAAGGACGGCAGCGGGGCGTCGAAGCGGGCGGAGCCTCCCCGTTCTTCGCCGCGCTCGCTGACTACTTCGAGAGCTCCCGCAAGAGCCAGGACTTCGAGACCATCGTTTCCGGCCGCCTCGCTATGCTGAGTGATCGAGGCCACTCTCTGCCTTCCTCGCACAATCACACTTGCCAAGATGTTGCTCTCTGCATATCAACATGTTTGACTCATATTGTTTGATCCTCTCGTGGCTGGCGCACGCAGCTGGCATTTGCGGCTGTTGTGGTGGTGGAGGTGAGAGCAGCTCGCTGTTCATATTGGAATATGATCTAAATGTTGATCTCGCTGAGAACTTTTAGGAGATGTGAGAGGTGGAGTCCTCTCACGTTACGGATTGTATTTATTTTGAGATATTTATTTCTTTTGTTAGGCACCTCTATAAATACATCTTGTAGGCTGTTGAGGGAGAGCAAGAGCGGAGAGACCCATATTATAATCCCTATTGTAAACTCTCATCATATAGTGATGATGAAGATCGCCGGTCGGTGTCCGTGGTTTTTTCCCGCAAGGGTTTTCCACGTAAAATCTGTGTTTCATATTCAATCTTGTTTACGCATCATTTGCTAACAAGTGGTACCAGAGCCAAACACGAGATTGATTAAAGAAAAATTAAGATTTTATTCCCTGTTCACCGGTTATCAGATTCATTTTTGGGTCTGTCGTGCGCCGCTGCCAGGGATTTGATCGGTTCGTCTTGCACTACTACCAGAACCGATCTGCTACGCGTTTCCTTTGAGAACGATCTGGCCGTCGCTCTAATCATCAGCGTGTTCCGTCAGGTCTTCTGGCCGCCAGAAGATTGTATCGAGCCGCCTTCTTCATGCGAACGCCAAACTTCGTCCGTGCGCCGCAGGTCAATCCGGCTCCTTGAGCACTTCGTCAAAGTACATCTGACACAGAAGCTGCTTCATCAAATCAATCAAGGTTGGCCCTATTTTTCCTCTACCTTTGCATGCGCGTAGCAGGTATGCATCATCAAGTCCAGGACGTCAGCCACCGCTATTGATTGAACTTGGTCCTGTTCTACTGCCCACGTGAAAAAAAAGGTGCAGGAAGATTGCGGTGGCCAAGTGAAGGAAAATTGGCTTGTCTGCTACCCGTACACAAAGACAAATCTCTAGGCAATTGTTTTTTTTCGGATCCTCTTTGCTGCATTGCGCACAAAAGTCTATCAAAATTTTTTACAGATTATTGTTGCTGATTTTCTTTCGATATGACTTCTCTAAAGTATGATATTCCGCTGTTAGATCGTGATACACGGTTAACTCTATGGCAAGTCAAGATGCGGACAATATTAACGCATACCGATCTAGATGATGCCCTTGATAGATTCTCCAAGAAGCAGCACAATTGGACTGACGATGAAAAGCGTCGTGATCGTAAGACTCTTTCACAAATTCATCTTCATTTATCTAACAATATTTTGCAAGAGGTTTTGGAACACAAAACCGCTGTTGCTTTATGGCTCAAGTTGGAATTGATCTTTATGTCTAAGGATATAACCAACAAGATACATTTGAAGAGGAAATTGTTTACTCACAAGTTGCAAGAGGGTGGTTCAATGTCCTCTCATGTTCAAGTCTTAAAAGAGATTATTTCGGACCTAGCATCCGTGGAGGTAAAATATGATGATGAAGATTTAGCTCTTATGCTCTTGTGTTCGTTGCCCTCGTCTTATTCAAATTTCAGAGACACTATATTATACAACCATGATACTGTTACTGTTCAAGAGGTTTATGATGATTTGCATGTTAAAGAAAAGACAAAACAAATAGTGTCTGCTGATTCTGCTGCCAATTCTGATGGAGAAGACTTGTCTGTTCGTGGTAGGATAGAGAAGAAATCAAATAAAAATTCGAGTGGTCGGAAACACCGCTCTAAATCCAAAGGTAAAGATAAGTTTTGCAGATATTTCAAGCATAATAATCATGATATCTCTGAATGATACAAGCTGCAGAATAAAGAAAAGAGAAAGACCGCTCAAAAGTCCACAAATAAATCCAATGATGATGGTAGTGCATCTGTTGTCTCTTCTAATAGCAGTTCTAATGGTGATGTTCTCGTTGCTTTTGCTGGATGTGCTAAAATTAATGATGAATGAGTTCTTGATTCTGCCTGCACATTTCATATTTGCATCAACAGAGATTGGTTCTCCACTTATGAATCTGTCCAGGGTGGAGGTTCTGTTTTGATGGGTGATTACACACCCCGCAAGATTGTAGGCATTGAATCCATTTAGATTAAGATGTCTGATGGTATTGTTAGGACATTGACAAATGTGGGGCATGTTCCAACTATGACGAGAAATCTTATTTCTTTGAGTACTCTTATGCTCAAAGGTTACAAGTATTCTGCTGAAGGTGGAGTTATGAATGTAACTAAAGGCTCTCTTGTTGTTATGAAAGACGACTTGTTAAAATCAAATTTATATATTCTACAAGGTGTTACTATTATAGGTAATGTTGCTGTTTCTTCTAAGTCACATGATTCTGATGCTACAAGTTTATGGCATATGTGTCTTGGTCATATGAGTGAACTTGGTTTGTCAATTTTGAGCAAGAGAGGTCTTTTTGATGGGCACAACATCAGTAAATTGGACTTTTGTGAGCATTGTGTGTTTGGTAAGCACAAGAGGGTGAAATTCAACACTTCGGTTCATACAACTGAAGGTATTCTTGATTATGTGCATTCTAATTTATGAGGAGCAACTCATAATACATTAATTGGAGGTGCTCATTTTACGTTGACTATTATTGATGATTATTCAAGAAAGGTATGGTCTTATTTTTTTTTTAAATCATAAATCAGAAGGATTTCTGCATTTAAAGAGTGGAGAATCAAACTGAGAAAAAAAAGTGAAGGTTCTTCGTACAGATAATGAGATGGAATTCTGTTTTAATGAATTTAATTCTTATTGTAAGTATCATGGCATTATGAGACATCACACTGTTGCTCACACACCTCGGCAAAATGGTGTGGCTAAGCGTATTAAAAGGACTATAATCTCCAAGGCTCGTTGCATGTTGTCTAATGTTGGTCTTAATAGACGTTTTTGGGCTGAGGCTGCTTCCACTGCTTGTTATCTTATTAATCGTTCTCCCTCTATTGCCATTGATAAAAAGACTCCAATTGAGGTATAGTCTGGTTCTCCAGCTAATTATTCTGAGTTGATGATATTTGGGTGTCCTGCTTATGCTCATGTTGATAATAGAAAATTGGAGCCTAGAGCTATCAAGTGCATTTTCTTGTTATGGTTCTAGTGTTAAAGGTTATAGATTGTGGAATCCTGAATCAAAAAAGGGTATAACTAGTAAAAGTGTTGTATTTAATGAATATGCTATGACTACTAATGCTATGGCTACTAATGCTCTTGTTCAGAGTTCTCAGACCTCTAGTGTGCAGGTGGAACATTTTATTGATTCAGCACATACACCAGATACTCATGACTCAGATGCACTTATTGATGATGATTCATCTGTTATTCCACATGTAAGGATCGAATGCCCAAGAGGGGGGTGAATTGGGCTTCTTTTCAAAAATCTAAACAATAAAACTTAATTCCTAAGAGCCCAATTCCCTACGCAAACTATCTATGCATCGAGATAAATAGCAACTTCGCGGAATATAAAATGCATAAATGTAAGGGAGAGGAAGAGGATGCAAAATCCTGAGGAGACACGAGGATTTATCCCGTGGTTCGGCAAGATCGTCAAGATCCTCCTACATCCACGTTGTGGCACCCACCAAAGTGTTTAGCCACACCCAAGTCACCGAGATGAGGGATCTCCACTATTCTTCTCCGTTTGCCAACCTTGGCAAGGTGGAGCTCAAGCCTTGTACAACTTCGACCCTCCGGGCTTCCACAAACGCCTTGGCAAGCTCCGAAAGTCTCTCACAGTTACAAACACCAAGGGGCACTCCCTTGAGGCTCTCACTATCCTAGAGATTCCACTCACCCAGAATGGAGGCACACAAGCTCTTTCTCTAGCTAGCTCTAGCCTATCTCTTGGTGTGTAGGTGCTCGAAATGATGTAGAAGTGATGGCTCTTGGTCTTGAACGCTTGTGGATGTGTTGAGAATGTTTTTTGATCAAGACTTGTCGAAATGACCGGTTTAGGGGGTATTTATAGCCAGCCTCCACGAAATAGCCGTTGGAAAAGTAGGCTGATAGAACTTTTCTGCGAACATCGGATGATCCGATGTCTCCCCTTTAGTTAACATCGGTCAAGTTTACTTTAGCTGACGTCATTGTGTCAGATATGACCGTTGTTAGACCGATGTTGCACTTGTCTTCTCATCGGATGATCCGATGGCTCTTCCTCCAGAATTGACTCAAACTTGATGCTTACTGGAGTGATTGACCGATGTGTATATCTCTGTACATCAGATGATCTGGTGCTACACTTGGTCCAAGGATATTGCAAACTGTACTGATGGACCGATGTAGTTGAGCCCTTAACATCGAATGATCCGGTGAGTGCTTTGTTCTGATGTCTTCTTCTTTTGCTGAACCAACTCGACCGATGTGTTGTTCTCAGAAATCATCGGTTGATCCGGTGAGTTGATTTTGTTTGCTTCGAGTTGTTTCTAAGTGATTCTTTTTGTGTCTTGCTCGATTGACCTCTTAGACTTTGTTGGAAATATATTTCTGATGATTGTCAAGCATTAAGTGTCATCAATTGTGGTTGAATGACTTTGACATAAGAGCTTTCACTTCTTGTCTTCATATCATTGATTCGATCTCATAAAGTGATTGTATATGGGTCTCCAATGACATATAAATTTCATTTGATTGAGTAATTATGGGGACCTTGCATTCACAAATTCATTAGTAAAATCCAATGGTTGTCATTAATCACCGAAACCATACCTCATGGGGGCCTAGATGCTTTCAATCTCCCCCTTTTTGGTGATTGATGACAACACAACAATTAAAGCACAATAGTAATGAATTTGATAGTACGAAGCTTACGGAGATATGCAATGAATACAAGATTATTACACTTAAAATTTGAAATCTCAATCAAAGAATAACTCAAGTGAATAAGTGATCATAAGATAGGCACCAAATAAGCTCAATCGATTAATGGCTTAAGAGTACTCAATAAACACCAAATGAGTAGCAAAAGTATCGAATTACAAAAGATGATATAGGTAAACTCCCCCTAAGGCTAGGACACTCCCGCTGAGACTAAGCTATCCTCCCCCTGACTCCGCTAACTCTTCTCCCCCTTTGGCATCAAGACACCAAAAAGGGATCCGAGTGCCTAAGGACCCTAAGTACTAGGCGCGATGACGAACTGGTCACCGTCGCTATCGTCGGAGCTGCTGCCTGGAGTAGTGGAAGGGGTTGTCGGAGCCGTAGGAGCCGTAGGAGCTGTAGGAGCCGTCGTGGGTGCCTGCTGGGTAGGAGCTGCTAGAACAGGGGCACTGACGACGGATGCCGGCGTCTGCTGGAACAGTGTCGTGGCCGGCAGTGGAGTGTGAATCGGCGCGCCCGAAGCCAATAGTGGAGACATGTTGATCGAAGGGATCGGCGTAGTCGGCACCGGAGCAGCAGCTGGAGCGAGGACAGGTGGAGGTGGAGCAACTCCTGGCAGCCGCGACGGGAGGGCAATCCCGGTCTGGGTGTAGAGGTTGGTGATCAACCCCAGGATGACCATCATCGCCTGATGCGTTTGCTGCTGCTGGTCGAGGGAGCGCTGGTGCATCTGGTCGATCAGCCCAGTCAGCCGGTCAGCGTCCTCACGCCTCTCATGGGCGATCTGGCGCTGCATCTCTTGCTGCTGCTGCTGAAGCTTCAGAAGGCGTGCGTCCAGCTCCGCTTGGGCCTGCTCAGCTGCAAGTCGGTCTAGGCGCTGCTGCTCAACCATCTGCTGCAGGAGCGAGGTGAGCTCTGACGGCTGAGATATCTGTGCCTCTTTGACGGGAGGTGGAGTAGGGGGTGGCACTGTAGAGCCTCCAGCCTCCGCGTCGTGCTACCTGGGTGAGGGAGGAGGTGGGAAGTACTCCTCGACACTGTCATCTGTGTCGCTCTCGGAACATATGTGCTGCAAGTTCTCACCCTGAGCCTCTGCCTCGGCTAGCCTCTCATCCTTCTTCTCCAAATCCGACCAGTCCTCCTCAGATAGACGAGCCCTGACCTGTCGCTCGACTGGACGGCCAAGGCGGCGGTCTCCAGGAGCTGGGGCACGGTAGTGACCGAACCGTGTGACACTCTCGTCAGTGAGACGGTCATGCACGGCGGACTCCTCAGGGACCATCATGGAGAGCAGGTAGTTGATCCAGTGTCCATACACGAGCTGCCTCATCATGCCCACTCCGTCAGTGATCACATCCTCCATCTCGCATATGAGGACGTCCACTATATCAAACTCCATACCGTTCATGATGTAGAACAGGAGGGTCTGCTGCAGGCTGGTGAACCCCTCTAGATATCCTGACCTCAGCAAGAGCGTGCGACGCAAGGCGAGGTGCACTGTGCGCGCAGCTGGAGTCAACAGAGGCGGTACCCTCGGCTGGTCTAGAGAGAAGGTCGGGCCAAACAAAGAGCGAATCTCCTCCAGTGCTGGTGCCACTCCTCCAGTGAGCGGCCTCCTCGGCAGGTCTGCCTGACCATATACTCTCTCATGCACGCAAGTGTCGTGCAGGTCCACGCCTAGCAGCTGTGCCAGTGTCTGCCTCGTCAAGTGATAGTGCTGGCCCATGAACATGAAGTCAATCGATCTGCGGCCCTCATAGACGTAGAGGGTAGCGTAGAACACGCGTACCCAATCCTCCACATAAGCACTCCTTTCATAGGACATCAGGTGCACCGGCCCTCTGTACCTCTCAAAGTAGGGGCGTATCTCTGTCTCTGCAGCCAGGGCGAGCTGATCCCAATCCAGAAAGTTGTGCTGGAATAACTTGTAGCCACGGCGTCTGTAGGTCTCATAGAGTGACGCATGTGTCACAGTCCAAAAATGACTGTCCACCAGAGCCTCTCTGGGCTGCGGGTACCACTCCTCAAGCAAGATACTCCATCTGAGTCTTCGGAGCTGCTTGGCCTTCATCTTCCGGTAATCAGCCAAACGGACACCTTCACTGACATGGACGGTGGTGTTCATCTCGTAGATGGCTCTCTGGGCCTCCCTGTCCTCACGACGATCGGCAGTCGTTGATCTCGGATGTGGTGCTGCCGAGGGTTGCCCTCCACGGGTCCAGGCTGAGCGCCGGCGGACGAGTGGCTCTTCCGGCTCTTCTTCGGCCTCGGACTCATCGATCACAGGAGGCTGCCTCGGACGAGCCTCGCGGATCCTCAGTGATCCTCCTTGGCCACGCTCTCGCTCCTCGGCGGTGCGAGCGGCCATTAACGCCTTCTTCTCCTCCTTCGAGAACTTCTGCTTTTTCGCTGCCGGCTCCGCAATGGCCTTGCCCTTGTTCTTCTTGTCACGAGCCATTGCGATCGGGCGCGTGAACAAAGTCGTCGACGTTGAACGCACGGAACAGCGACGCGGAGATTGATGGGGCCGAGAAACCCTAGCGTCAGCAGCAGTAGAGGGAGGCACCACGGAGGTGAGGCTGTGCGTGGGGCGTGGGTGGTGGTGGTGCACGGGCGGTGGTCGGCGGTGCTTTGGTGGAGCGGCGGCGGTGGTTGCGGTGGAGGCGAGTGGCGTCGGTGGCTGTGGTGCGGCGGCGGCTGTGGTGCGGCGGCGGCTGAGGTGGTGCGGCGGCGGTGGTTGTAGTGGTGCTGCGGCGGCGGCAGCGGCTACCGGAGGGCGGCGATGGCGTAGGGCTAGAGAGGCGGCGGCGATGGAAGGTGAGTGGCGGCGTCGGGATCGGTTGAGAGAAAAAGAAGAAAGTGAATGGCCATTTAAATAGTGGGTCCCAAACCCTAGCCGAACATTTAACACCAGATGGGCCGACGTTGAACGTTAGAGGCATCGGTCGAATGGCACAGTAAGGCTATTCAAAAAGGTGCCGTTGACATCGGATGGACCGATGTGCAAATAGATAGCATCGGTCGAATGTCACAGTAAGGGTATTCAAAAAAGGTACCATTGACATCGGATGGACCGACGTGGAAGGGAATATCATCGGTGGAATTCATCACAGTTCCAGAATTGTGAACACCGGATGGACCGATGTTTCTCGAAATGAACTCGTCGTTTGAATTGAAATACTGAATGAAATGGCCCTTGGCTTTTGAACACCAACTAATCCGATGATGGTCTGACCTAAGCATCGGATAATCCGATGACGACTAAACAGCAACATCCCATATATGTCCTTTGACCAAACAAACAATCAATGAGAAACACATGTCTTAGGACTTTTTGGGCAACCCCTTACCCCTCAAAAATACTAATAGCCAATAACTTGGCTAGGCCTTAAAGCAAATGGAACACCGAGAAAAATAGGAGGAAATCATCCAAATAAAATGTAAGGCCCATGCTTTGTGAGCTAGAGTATGAAGACTTCTATCTCTTTAAAGCATGTTCCTCTAGGCATTAACGCACCTAACATTTTGTTCTTTCCACCTTATATGAGTTGAGATATTGCATTTCAAACAAGTCTCTTTCTCATGAGGTGGGTTCCCCTTTGTGACAATCTACCGTATGCAATGCCAAGCAATTTTATAGTGCAAAAAATTACAAGTCTATATGGCAGGCATCATGCAAGACATAAAATAAATATATCTTGCCAAATTTGAACCTTTCAAAGGCTTCTTCAGGGAGATCCACTCTCCAAGCCTTGGGAAAACCCTAAGGAACCTCCATCCCAAGCTAACCCTTGCTCACCCCTATCCTTTGAGAGTTGGGCAAGACCTATATGAAGTGCATTCTTACATGATGTTTGTTGCATCTAGCACATTTAACTCACTTCTTAGCCTAGAAAAGGTTTTCTCATCAAGTGGTTTAGTGAAGATATCCGCCAATTGTTCTTCGGACCTAACACCTCGCAATGAGATGTCTCCCTTAGCTTCATGGTCCCTCAAGAAATGATGGCGAATATCAATGTGCTTAGTGCGGGAGTGTCGAACGGGGTTTTTAGCTATCTTAATCGCACTTTCATTGTCACAAAGGAGAGGCACACAACCAAGTTTAATACCAAAGTCCAAAAGGGTTTGCTTCATATAAAGAATTTGGGCACAACATGCACCGACCGCTATATATTCCGCTTCTGCCGTGGACAAAGCGACAGAATTTTGCTTCTTGCTAGACCAAGATACTAGGGAATGCCCAAGCAAGTGGCACCCACCGGAGGTACTATTGCGATCCACACGACATCCGGCAAAGTCCGAATCCGAGTATCCCAAGAGGTGGAATTTTGCACCTTTAGGATACCACAAGCCCATACTAGGGGTATGCTTAAGATACCTAAGTATCCTAAAGACCGCCTTCCTATGCGATTCTTTAGGTGCCGCTTGAAAGCGAGCACACAAGCGTACACTAAACATGATATCGGGCCTAGATGCGGTAAGATAAAGCAATGAACCAATCATAGAACGGTAGTTAGATTGGTCAATATGTTTACCGTCCTTATCTGCGTCGAGATGACAATTTGTTGCCATTGGAGTGCTTCTTGAGCTACAATCTCCCATCTCAAATTTCTTCAAGAGGTCCTTGGTGTACTTCTCTTGATAGACAAAGGTCCCCTCTTGAAGTTGCTTGATTTTAAATCCAAGGAAGAAGTTGAGCTCTCCAATCATTGACATCTCGAATTCCCTAGACATCATTTTTCCAAACTCATGGCTAAGAGCTTCGTTAGTTGAACCAAAAATAATATCATCAACATAAATTTGACAAATAAAAAAATCTACGTTGATGTCTTTGGTGAAGAGCTTAGTGTCCACCCTCCCGATCTTGAATCCTTGCATGATAAGGAAATCCCGTAGTCGTTCATACCACGCCCTAGGTGCTTGCTTGAGCCCGTAGAGCGCCTTGTGCAACCTATACACATGATTGGGATTCCTCGGATCTTCAAACCTGGGAGGTTGTTCAACATAAACAAGCTCGTTAATGTAACCATTAAGAAAGGCACTTTTCACATCCATTTGATAAAGTCTAATATTATGATGTGAAGCAAAAGCAAGGAGTATACGGATGGCTTCTAGCCGGGCGACCGGAGCAAATGTCTCTCCAAAGTCTAGTCCTTAAACTTGCGAGAACCCTTTGGCCACAAGTCTTTCCTTGTTGCGGACCACAACGCCATTCTCGTCTTGTTTGTTGCAGTACACCCACTTTGTTCCGATGACGTTCTTGTCCTTGGGTCGCTCCTCCAACACCCAAACTTCATTGCAGATGAAGTTGTTGAGTTCTTCTTGCATGGCCATCACTCAATTTGGGTCTCGGAGTGCTTCCTCAATATGAGTGGGTTCTACACATGAAACAAACGAGTAGTGCTCACAAAATGAAGCAAAATGGCGAGAACGTGTACTTACACCCCTTGACGGACTTCCAATGATTTGGTCCATCGGATGCGCCTTGGAGATGCATCCATGCCTCATAAGTGGTTGTGAAGCACTTGGCGAAGGTGATACGTGTTGCTCCTCTTGTGGTTGGACTTGATCATGAACTTCTTCTTCTTCTTGATGTTGTTGTGCTTGTGAGTCTTGAGTCGGCAATGGATCATCCTTCTCTTCTTCGTCAACTTGAGGCGCCATGGAGGTGTTGTTGTTGGAACTTGAAGCTCCCCCTTGATCATGGCTCTCCTCAACTTCGGGCTTGATGTCTCCAATGGTCATGTTCTTCATGGCTTCTCGTAGAGGCTCATCATCTATTTCATCATGACCAAAACTCTCCTCTTGGGAGCCATTAGATTCATCAAACTCAACATCACAACTTTCCTCAACTAAACCGGAGGTTTGGTTGAATACTCGATATGCTTTTGAGTTAGATGCAAAACCAAGAAATATACCAACATCACATCTTCTTTCAAACTTACCGAGCCTTTTCTTGCGGTAGATGTAGCACTTGCATCCAAAGACTCAAAAGAAGGAGATGTTGGGCTTTCTCCCAATGAGAAGCCCGTACGGGGTCTTTTGAAGTAGTCGATGTAGATAGACCATATTTGCGGCATGGCACGCCGTGTTGATTGCTTCGGCCCAAAACTTCTCCGACGTGTCGTAGTCATCAAGCATTGCTCGTGCAAGAGTGATGAGTGTCTTGTTCTTCCTTTCAACAACACCGTTTTGTTGAGGGGTGTATGTGGCCGAAAACTCATGCTTCACGCCTTCACAATCACACCACTCCCCAATGTTGTAGTTCTTGAATTCGGTGTCGTTGTCACTCCGGACCTTGATGATGGGAAGTTGAAATTCCCTTTGAGCGCGGTTGGCAAAGGTCTTGAACACTTCCGGAGTTTCACTCTTGTCACCTAGAAATAGAGTCCAAGCATAGCGAGAGTAGTCATCAACTATAACAAGACAATAGAGGTTACCGCCAAGGCTTTGATATGTGGACGGTCCGAAGAGGTCCATGTGTAGTAGATCAAGTGGCTTGGAGGTTGACACCATTGTCTTCATTGGGTGGTGTGAAGCAACTTGCTTCCCGGCTTGAGAAGCGCTACAAAGCTTGTTCTTGTCTTAGTGAAAAGACAAGTGGTTAAGCTAGCATTCTTGTTGGAGAAATCTACTAGGTAGATATGTCCATGCCGAAATCCTTTGAAGACTATGTCTTGGCTTGTTTCACTACTCGCAACAACATCATTTTTGCTAAATGTGCATGTTAGTCCAAGATCACATAGTTGTGCAATGGAAAGTAAATTAAAACTAAGTGACTTGACATACAAAACATTGGAAATGGATAAATCATTTGAAATAGCAATTTTACCTAACCCAATTACCTTTCCCTTAGAGTTATCACCAAAGGTGACTTGTTCATGATTGCCGGGGTTTTCTATGGTGGTGAACATACCATCATTGCCGGTCATATCTTGGGTGCACCCGCTATCGAGTACCCAATGCTTTCCTCCGGCTTTGTAGTTCACCTACACACATGAATTCAATTTTTAACTTTAGGCACCCAAGCCAACTTAGGTCCTTGTATGTGTGATACAAGTGTATTTGGGACCCAAAGTTTCTTGGGGAGCTTCCCCTTCATGTCCTTCATGTCTTTGCCGATGAACCTAGCCTTCACCTTGCCATCTACTTTACTTAAGAGATAATAACGATCATTAAAAGTAGATTTGTAATTAATGGGCAACTTGGGAGAGGGTCAGTTAGGAAGAGGACACTCCCTTGTGTGGTGACCTGTGACCTCACAATGTTGGCAATAGGAACCAACTTCCTTGATGAAGCTTGTTCTAAGCTCCGGTGAGGGCGCCTTTCCTTTGTTAGCCACCGGGAAGGATCCAAGTCCTCTCTTGTTGAAAGCCTTTGCTTGTTGGAAGAGGATTTCCTTGTGTTTGACTTCCACTTTTGAAAGTCTAGCCACACTAGTGCGGAGACTCTCAATTTCTTCCAACAAGTCCTTCTCCCTAGCATTTGCTTTCAAAGGCAAAGACTTGTTCAAGGCATTAGTGACATGAGAAGTAATGGATATCCTATCATTAAGAGTTTGCTTCTTTATATTTTTCAACTCTTGATCAAGCACGTCATGAGCAAGGTTAAGTGTTTGATGTTCTTGTACTAACTTGTTGTGCTCTTCCAAGAGTGTTTGGTGTGCTAAGTTAAGCTCATGATTGTCTAACTTGAATTTAGCCTTTTCTTCCTCAATTTGCTTGACATGATATTTGAGCGTGTCATGCTCTTTGAGTATGCTTTCATACTTGTCAAGCAAATCAAGGTTAGCACTCTCAAGTCTAGCACGAGTTTCTTCAAGAGTTTTAACCTTACTCTTTTCCCTCTTAATGATAGCATGATATTCATTTATCAAGGAAGTTAAATCATCGGGGGAAAGCTCATCATTACTAGAGTCGTCACATAACTTGGTGTTACCTTTCGCCATGAGGCACATGGGTGGTGGATGAAGAGGTGAGTCATCATTGTTGGCAATGGCGAGGCCGGCCAAACTTTCTTCTTCCACTTCACTCTCTTCATCACTTGTTTCTTCGTCGGTGACCCATTCATTTGCCTCACACATGAACACCTTTTGTGGGCCATTTATCTTCTTTGGGAAGAGTCTTGCCTTCTTTCCCTTGTCATGTTTCTTCTTTCTAAAGGCTCTTGGTTTGGGTTTGGCCTCTTCTTCATCATCATCACTTTCTTCAAGCTTGCGATGTTTGCTCTTGTGGTTCTCTCTTCTTTTGTCCGGTTTTGGACAATCATAGGAGATGTGGCCTTGATCACCACAATTGTAGCAAGTCTTGTGATCATCTCTCCTTGGTAGAAACGCTTTCTTCTTGGGATCAAAGGTGTATCCCTTCTTGGTAATCTTGGAGTTCAAGCGTGAGAACTTTCTCATCATCAATGCAAGCTCATCATCATCATCTTCACTTGATACTTGCTCTTCTTCACTTGAGCTAGGCTCAACCACCTTCTTCTTCTTGAGGCTTGTTTTCTTGGTGGAGGCCTTTAGAGAAATTGTTTTTGAAGATGATTTCTCCATCATCCCAAGCACACTCATCTTATGAGCGTGAATTTCTCCAATGAGCTCCGAAACTTCAATGTGGTCAAGAGACTCTTTTTGGAGCATGGAGTTGATGATATTGTACTTTGGCTTGGGAAGGAGCATGAGGATCTTGCGGTTGATGAGTCCCTTGCCAAGAGAAGCAATGTCAAGAGCATTAATTTCTTCAATAAGCACATTCAAGCGAGAGAACATCTCATTAACATTTTCATGAGGTAGCATATTGAATTCATCATATTTTGCTTTAAGCATGTGGTATTTAAGTTCCTTCACACGAGAAGAACCCTCATGAATTTCTATCAAGCAAGCCCAAATTTCACATGCCTTTTCTTTGCTAGAAATCCTAGAAAAAACATCTTGACTAATGCACTCATAGATTGCATTCCTAGCTTTAGCATCCCATTTAATTTGATCACCAATATAGTTGTGTTCTCCAAACCCCGCGTGGGTCACTTCCCATACTTCGGGAGCAATAGCCTCTAGATAAGCGCGCATGCGTGCTTTCCAATAGGCAAAGTTCTTGCCCTCGAAGATAGGAACCGAACCCCCAACCTTGGCCATTTTAGCTCTCTAGCGGTGAAGCTAGAATGATCCTATGAGCAACCTTGCTCTGATACCAATTGTAAGGATCGAATGCCCAAGAGGGGGGTGAATTGGGCTTCTTTTCAAAAATCTAAACAATAAAACTTAATTCCTAAGAGCCCAATTCCCTACGCAAACTATCTATGCATTGAGGTAAATAGCAACTTCGCGTAATATAAAATGCATAAACGTAAGGGAGAAGAAGAGGATGCAAACTCCCGAGGAGACACGAGGATTTATCCCGTGGTTCGGCAAGATCATCAAGATCTTCCTACATCCACGTTGTGGCACCCACCAAAGGGTTTAGCCACACCCAAGTCACCGAGACGAGGGATCTCCACTATTCTTCTCCGTTTGCCAACCTTGGCAAGGTGGAGCTCAAGCCTTGTACAACTTCGACTCTCCGGGCTTCCACAAACGCCTTGGCAAGCTCCGGAAGCCTCTCACAGTTACAAACACCAAGGGGCACTCCCTTGAGGCTTTCACTATCCTAGAGATTCCACTCACCCAGAATGGAGGCACACACGCTCTCTCTCTAGCTAGCTCTAGCCTATCTCTTGGTGTGTAGGTGCTCGAAATGATGTAGAAGTGATGGCTCTTGGTCTTGAATGCTTGTGGATGTGTTGAGAATGTTTTTTGATCAAGACTTGTCGAAATGACCGGTTTAGGGGGTATTTATAGCCAGCCTCCACGAAATAGCCGTTGGAAAAGTAGGCTACAGAACTTTTCTGCGAACATCGGATGATCCGATGTCTCCCCTTTAGTTAACATCGGTCAAGTTTACTTTAGCTGACGTCATTGTGTTAGATATGATCGTTGTTAGACCGATGTTGCACTTGTCTTCTCATCGGATGATCCGGTGGCTCTTCCTCCAGAATTGACTCAAACTTGATGCTTACTGGAGTGATTGACCGATGTGTATATCTCTGTACATCGGATGATCCGGTGCTACACTTGGTCCAAGGATATTGCAAACTGTACTGATGGACTGATGTAGTTGAGCCCTTAACATCGGATGATCCGGTGAGTGCTTTGTTCTGATGTCTTCTTCTTCTACTGAACCAACTCGACCGATGTGTTGTTCTCAGAAATCATCGGTTGATCCGGTGAGTTGATTTTGTTTGCTTCGAGTTGTTTCTAAGTGATTCTTTTGTGTCTTGCTCGATTGACCTCTTAGACTTTGTTGGAAATATATTTCTGATGATTGTCAAGCATTAAGTGTCATCAATTGTGGTTGAATGACTTTGACATAAGAGCTTTCACTTCTTGTCTTCATATCATTGATTCGATCTCATAAAGTGATTGTATATGGGTCTCCAATGACATATAAATTTCATTTGATTGAGTGATTATGGGGACCTTGCATTCACAAATTCATTAGTAAAATCCAATGGTTGTCATTAATCACCGAAACCATACCTCATGGGGGCCTAGATGCTTTCACCACTTTTTTCTACTGTGCAGCCTCCACAACATTCTATTGCAATTGAGAGGTCTAGGAGGCCTCATATTCGACCCAAGTGGTTAATTTAAGAATGCAATGTTGTTGCTTATGCTTTGAGTTGCGTAGAAGATGTTGAAGGTACTGCAGAAGCCTTCTAATTATTCTCACTATTACTTCTATAGACTTCTATAATTGGGTTGCCGCTGTGCAAGATGAGATGGAGTCACTTGAAAGAATGGTACTTGAGATTTAGTGCCATTGCCTAAAGAGAAGAAACATGTTCGTTGTAAGTGGATTTTTTAAGAAGAAAGAGCTTATTTCTCCTAATGAGATTGTTAGGTATAAAGCAAGGTTGGTTGCTAAAGGTTATAGTCAGATTGCAGGTATTGACTATAATGATGTATTTTCTCCTGTTGTGAAGCATAGCTCTATTCGCTGTTTACTCAATATTGTTGTTGTGCATGATTATGAGTTGGAACAACTTGATGTTAAACTGCATTCGTAAATGGAGAATTAGATGAAGACATTTATATGGATCAACGTGAAGTTTTTATTGTTCAAGGCTCAAAACATCTTGTTTGTAAGTTGAAGAAATCTCTTTATGGTTTGAAACAATCTCCTAGACAGTATAATAGGTTTGACTCCTTTATGCTCTCTCAAAACTTTAAGCAGCCATTTTATGATAGTTGTGTTTATTTGAAGACTGTTGATAATTCAGCTATTTATTTACTTCTCTATGTCGATGATATGTTGATTGTTGCAAAAGATAAGTCTGAAATAGCCAAGTTAAATGCTTAATTGAGTAGTGAATTTGAGATAAAGGATTTGAGTGCAGCAAAGAAAATTCTTGACATGGAGATTATTAGAGAGAGACAAGCTGACAAGTTATATCTCAGTCAACAAAGTTATATTGAAAATGTCCTTCATCGTTTTAGTATGCATGATGTCAAACCAGTGAGTACTCCTTTAGCTCCACATTTCAGATTATCTTCAACTTTATGTCCTGAGTCAGATTATGATATTGAGTACATGTCTAGAGTTCTTTATACTAGCGCAGTTGGATCTCTTATGTATGCTATGGTTTGCTCTTGTCCTCATTTATCATATGCATTAAGTATTGTCAGTAGATACATGACTAATCCTGACAGAGAGCACTGGAAAAGCATTTTAATGAATTTTGAGATACGTGCGCGGTACTTCTAATGCTTGTTTGCAGTTTGGAAAATCTAGAGATGGACTTGTTGATTATGTTGACTCAGATTATGCTGGTGATTTGGACAAACGAAGGTCCCTCACGGGTTTTGTTTTTACAATTGGTGGTTGTGCTGTTAGTTGGAAAACTTGTTTGCAGCCTACTGTTGCTTTATCAACTACAAAAGCTGAATATATGGCTATTTCTGAAGCTTGTAAAGAAACTATTTAGCTTAGAGGTCTAATATGCTGAGCTTTGTGGAGATGATTCTTGCACTACTATATTTTGTTATAGTCAGAATGCTATTCATCTTACTAAAGATTAAATGTTTCATGAGAGAACGAAGCATATTGATATCAGGTATCACTTTATTCGAGATGTTATGACTTATGATGATATTAAAATATGCAAGATCGTATAATTATAATCCTACTGTTATGATGACAAAGTCAGTTCCTACTAACAAGTTTGAGCTAGGCTCAATCTTGATTGGTGTTACAGTTTGAGTCCTCGTGACTTATTGGTGCACGATGTTATCTATTATTGAAGGGAGTTGATTGATGATCTTTTCATTGGTCACAAGATGAAATTTTTCTGAGTTTGTTGGAACATGATCCAAATTCTGATCTCGCTGGGAACGCCTAGGAGATGTGAGGGGTGAAGTCCTCCCATATTATGGTTTGCATTTATTTTGAGTGATTTATTTCCTTTGTTAACCACCTATATAAATACATCTTGTGGGTTGTCGAGGGAGAGCAAGAGAGGAGAGATCATCATTGTAATCCTTATTGTAAACTCTTATCATATAGTAAAGATCGCCGATCAGCGCTCGTGGTTTTTTCTCGTAAAAATTTTTCATGTAAAATATGTGTTTCATGTTTGATCTTGTTTACGCATCATTTGCTAATAGTTCAAGAAGATGGACATGCAGGAGATAGAGGAGGAGGCGGCCTAGGGTGTGTGTGGCCGTGGTTTCCAGTGTCGTTGTGTTTGCCTGGGTCATCAGCGCGCGCAACAGGATCGGCCAGGTGTTTCATGCTCGGGTGCAATGCCTTCATGGACTTGCTCACCGACAACATCGTCGAGGCGCTCTTCTCCGAGGTCGAGCTCCAGGATTGGTTCGACGATGCATAAGAACGCACACACGCACAGTAGATAGACTGTGCACACAGATATCAAGTATATAGTATAGCTAGGCGTGTTGATTGAGGATCGATCCACGCATTTCGCGTGCATCATCGTCGCTGCGCAATGGCAAGGAAGCTGCTCCTGTTTTGAATTTATTCAGAGATGGATCCTACATCCCAGATTGCCAGATGTGGGTTACAGACTGTCACGCCCAGTCATCGTATAGATGAACAGACGCTAATCACATGTACGCCAGAATTAGTTGAATCGTGCATGCTTTGACGAAAGTGAAATATCAATACATAGCCATGTTCGAATATATAAATAGTCTTACAATACGACCCGAAGGTCTCAAAATACACACCACAAACCTATTTACAATATCTAAACAGTTCACAAAGATTAAACTACAGCGGAAGGCTAAATAGATAAGTGGGGCTCCGTCTTCACAGGCAGTCGCGCGAAGGGTCGCCAACCTAGACCAAGTCCTTCGAGTTGACAAAGAAGTCTTCCAGTGCCGCTTCTTCATATTCTAATGTAAAAGTAAACGCTTGAGTACATAGAGTACTCAGCAAGTGTAGAAAGAGAATGACATGATTGGCTAGAACAAGGGTAGGCCAATTAATGCTTAAGCACTATTTTTGGATTCTATCCTTAGCTTCCAATTATCAATATCATAATTCAAGAAGTAATTCAACACATAATTAAAGATGATGAATGTACTTGAATCATAAGTAACCACCATTTCCCAACCATAAACTAATTATGAACTAGCCCCAAGCCGCTCTTGTCCGTGAGCATGGCTGTCATGACAGTTTTACCAAATCTCCGCAGAGAGTGTACCCTTTACCCACAAGCAGTGATTTCATCCCCTGTTGTGGACTAAGTGAACCTCCCTGAATGCCCGTGGTAGCTAACCACATTACACACTTCCTTTGGTGTGAGGCTAGGAGATCACTACATGGTCTTTACAAAGGTACTCCCGACTAGTGCTAGCCCTCTAAGGTTTCCACCACTGAGGCATTTCCGGAGTAACCCTCCGCCTCAGAGCCCCCTCTTGAGCCTTGCGGTTCCCAGAGCAGTACCCCTGCATCATTCCCCGCACCATCCAACTACTAGTATTTCATCGGGAGAAACCTAATTAATTGACCAAGCTGCCCCATCTTAGTCTCGTGGTGGTACTATAAAGCTTAGTGTCTTCCTCCATAAACCGTTCCTTAGAATCTGGTGGTGCCAAACCCAATCCTGGTTCTCGTGCAAACTGCACCATGCCAAAACTATCCAACCACCAGATTCCTAACCACTACTGTTGTGTATCCATGACAATTAAAGTAATCATAGAGTTTAACATGTCACATTTGTATGAAATTCCATTCCCAATGTCTAAGCATGGCTAAGCATAATTAATACCTATCTACTTCTCAACCCAATTCAGGTGACAAGGAATCATATGGAACAAGACATGTAACATGAAATAGGACATCATTTTATTTAGCATGCATATAACTAAAATCCTAAAATTGGTACAAGATGGTCAATAGCACTTGCCTTCGTCAAAGACTTGATTGTTGGTGAAGTCTTGGTCTTGGAGATTAAAGTTGGGGTCATAGTACGACTCTAAATATATTGCCCAAGCATGGTAAGAAGAAATAAAAACTAAATAAGTAAAGAGCACACAATACATGGCATCACAACATACACATAAGCATAAAATTTTATACTAATGTGTCCCTACGAAGCATTTATTATTGTTCATAGCCAAAATATGCATTTTATATTTATATTACATTTTTAGGATTTATTTATGGCCTAAAATCATTTTTATTGAATTTTCTATGGACAAAATGTATTTTAAACATTTTAATAAATTTCCCATGGTCAAAATATATTTTATTTGCACTCTACAATTTCATTACAGCATAAAAACATTTTATACAAATTTTCCTACTGTTTCTACATTTATTTATTATTTTTATCTATTTTCTACACATTAAATACTCATATAAACAATATTCAGCAATAAAATAACACCTTAGGGACTTACTGGTAATTTTCCTACATTGTACAGGGGCCAATTCACTAGTTCTACAAATTTCCAGGGCCTAGATTGCTTAATTAAGTGATTAAATCCATTTCCAGAGAATCCAGGGGCTAGTTTGCATAATCTAGGGGTTAGATTTGTATTCTAGGGAAGTCCAGGGGGTAGCTGGTGAATTTCCAAGGGCCACGGTGTAAATGCGGAGGTGGGAAAGGATGATTCAATGTGGGCCATCGATTTTGAAACGGACACACGAGATTTAAAACGGTCAAACCGTTATGGCCTTCTAATCTTAGTCGTCGGCCTCAAGCCAACGGCCGGGATGCGGCCACGTCGCCCCGACGGCGCTAACCTCGCGTGCGCGGCGGCGCACGGCGCCCGCGGCGGCGACCTCGCCAGCGTTTGGCCAAATCAGCCAAACGTCGCCTAATCCTATGCGTGCTATATACTAAATGCAAGAGGGGAGAGAGTAGAGCTTACCTCGGGGGTTTTCGGGGCGCGAAATCGGCCAGAGAGGAGTCGGCGACGAGAGGTGGCGGCGGTTGGCGTCGGCACCCGTCGATTCCGGTGAAACCTCGACGATCTCTCTGCTAGACCTTGCCCGGCGTGCTCCTGGTGTCACGGCGAAGAAGTTAGAGGGGATAGAGGGGTGAGGCAACCGTCGGTTAGCCGGGAACGAGGGCGACAGACCTTGGTGACGGTGAGGCTAGGGTTTGAGCGCGGAGAGGAAGAAACAGAGGGGGAGGGGCTGATTTAATAGTGGGGGAAAGGGCGGCGGTTGGTGGCGCGTGCGTAGGGTAGTTCCCCGGGGTGGATCGGCGTGGGGTGAGGCGGTTGGAGGGGGGTTGTGCGCGGCGCGGGCGCGGGAAGAAGAGGGGCGGCGGTTGCTCAGTGGGGAAGATGACAAGCGGGCCCCGCCCGGCAGAGAGGGAAGAAAGGAGTGGGGGTGGTTGGGCTGCAGGTGAGGGAAGGGGGTAGATGGGCCGGGGTGGGATTTGGCCCAACAGTGGGGTTTTACCTTTTTCTTTTTCTTTTTCCATTTCTATTCTTTTGATTTCATTTAAAATTTAAATTTCAACATTTGCTACTCGTTTAAACTTCAAAATTCACACAAAAATGCATACTAGAATGTACATATGTTTGATCAATTTTATTTACATGAAATATGAATGTTACACAGACAGTGCAAGGGTGTTCTGTTACCGGAGAGATCTGCTGTGTCCGAGTAAGAACAAGCAGAATGTATATCTGTAGTAAAGACAATCCTGCAATGCTGTGAAATGTGTAGATCTCTTCTGGGAAATACTAGCTAATAGTGTCCTAGGGGAAAGGATCAACCCCTTAAATTAACTGTAACGCTACCAGACCTACTGAGCTGTAATCAAGGACTGAACCATGTAATCAGACCCAAATATTCCCTGAGGATGCAATTGGAGTCTTGACCTATAGATTGCACAATATCTTAAACGACGTGCTCCATTTTCACGGGCGTACTGGACTCCGAAAACTCTGAAGTACTGACAGTGTCGACATGCAGATAGATGGAACTTGGTATGAAAAAGAAAACTGTGCCTTAACCTCTTATTGCACTTGTTTGGAAACTGTTACTTACAGATTATCTACTAATTCTATGTGTTAGAGATGTAGGGGTATATTTTTAATTTTTGTTTTGCATAAGGATCTTTCTTCATAATTGTTATCTCTGTATATCCATGGAAAAAATCTACATAACCCCCCAAACTATGATATAACGATTATTTAACCCTCTCAACTTTAAAACCGAATATTTAGCACCGCAACCTTTGTAAAACCGTCTAAATAACCCCCTAATATGGTTTTATATGGTGGTTTTGCCATGATAGTGTTAAGATGATATTTTTGCCCCTAACAAATGTATTCTTTCTTTATTTTCAAAGGATAACACTATTAACAATTTGTTCAGGTGATGCTACGATCAAGAAGAAAAAAATCAAAAGAATATCACAGCTGTTGTGCTGCATGCATATCATGTAGCCAATGATCAGGAGACATCGTACATTGTTTTTTCTAAAGAACATCATGTTTTTTCTAAAAAAATACATTGTATGTTGTAGTTAAGACGAGGAAGATATGAAAGAAAAACATGAGTGTTTAGATTACGCAGGACGATTGAAAGGCTTGCAAGTTACACAATTGCTATGTTTAGATAATTAAACACTTAAAAGAAGAAAAAACAATTGATAGGGGTAAAAATATCATCTCAACTGCCATCTTGGCGAAACCATCTCGTAAAACCGGATTAGGGGGGTTAATTAGATGGTTTTACAAAGGTTGAGGTGCTAAGTACTCTGGTTTAAAGTTGAGGGGATTAAGTACTCACCATAGCATAATTTGGGAGGTTATATATACTTTTTACTATTTCTATTTATAGAGTCTTCTGGCCTTCTCCATAATACAAGCACTATTCATAACATGGTCTAAGAGTTAGGTTAGTTTTTTCTCTCTACCCTAACCACCACCGTTGGTGTCATCTTGCCGATTCCGACCGCTCATCATCGCTGCCTCTACCGAGCTTTTCTCTGCCGGCTATTCCTCCCAGATCCAGTTTTGGCGATTTCTTCTTTCGCGTCGACCGGCTCTTGCCTCCGGAACTTCGTCGCACCCGAAGCCGCGCATCGGCCGGCTCGACCCCACGCGCTCTTGGGAGATTTTTTTTCATTTTAGCATATTTTAATATTATATTAACAAAAATAGCCGTCAAAATTTATTTTTACAAAACTAGCACCCCGCTCGTACCAGATGGACGAGTCGCACAGCTAAAGGGCGAGTCGCCCTTCTATAGGGCGACTTGGCCCACCACCTGATTTTTCTAATTCCAGAAACTATGTCCAACTTAAAAATTCGATATCTCATTGCATTCATATCCATAAAACTTCAAACAAAATTTTTTTGGAAGGTCTTGACATGTAGTTTCAAGTTGTACCAGTAGTTTGGCCTGAAAACTTATTTTCATTTCTGAAAAATTTAAATTCTCTAAACACTCATAGAATTTTTAAGCTGATACCTTCATTGTAAATTCACCAAAACTTACCAGAATATCAAGTTTAACATTCATAACATTCAGTAAATATTTCATGGCCATTGAACCTGTATAACTTGCCTAGATCCCATTTTTATCTCTACTATTGATAATTACCGAAAATGGGATATGGGCTAGTTATACAAGTCCAATGAGCGTGAAATTTCTACTAGATGTTAGGAACATCTAGCGTGATAATCTGGTAAATTTTGGTGAATTTACAATGAAGGTATCAGCTGCAACAATTATATGAGTGTTTAGAGAGTTTGAATTTTTCAGAAATGAAAATATGTTTTCATGTCAAACTACTTGTACAACTTGAAACTACATGTAAAGACCTTCCAAACAAAATTAGTTTAAAGTTTTTTGGATAACAATGCGAGGAGATATCGAATTTTTAAGTTGGACATAGTTTTTGAAATTAGAAAAATCGGGTGGTGGGCCCACTCGTCTGTGTGACTCGCCCATGTGACGCTAGCAGGGTGCTAGTTTTGTAAAAAAATAAATTTTGGCGGCTATTTTTGTTAATATAATATTGAATTACGCTAAAATGAAAAAAAAATCGCGCTTAGGGCATGTTCCGCCGCCGCTGGGTTCCACTTCAGCCTCCGGATTCCACCCACGAGCGGTGCTTCTCGAGGCTTGGAACGACAACCAGGTGGGCACCATCTGCGGAAACAAATTCTCTGCAGCAGGGCCGCACGGCCGCACGCGTGCGACCCTGCCGCGGTGCCGTCCGCGTGCACTCCAGCACGAATCAAGAAGCGCTAGTACTTGAGCGTCCGAGCTCGCTCGCTCGGCTCGGTTTCACGCGCGAATGATGCAAAAAAAAAAGCTGTACGCGCACGGGCGCCCCGCCGCCGTGGATGCACGTGTCCATGACGCGGCGATGCGGCACTGCATGTCAGCGGTGACCCGCGCCTTGAGTTGCGGTGACTTGAAGATACCGGTGAAGAGCAACGACTCGCAGAACATGGTGCTGCTGGACGAAGGACATGGGGCGCGGAGGGTAGGCGGCGAAGATAAACGTCGGCGTCTCGCCGAGGAGCAGCAATCGGCAAGCGAGCCGGCAAGGAGCCGCGCTTCTCCTCCGTCCTGCCATGTTGTTCGCTGTTCTTCCCTGTCCCTTGATTCCTAACGATCGAGGGGGGAGCCGAGCAGGATGCCTGAAGCGGAGCCGAGCAAGTCGCACGCGGAAGAGTGCTAGTGCTTTTTGATTCGTGCTGTAGTGGACGCGGACGGCATGGTGGCAGGGTCACACGCGTGCGGCCGAGCAGCCCTATCGCAGAGAATTCGTTTCCCCATCTGCCGCCAGCTCCTATTCGCACCGAGGCTGCTGCTGGTCGTGAGGTCCAGCCAGCTTGTGCCTCTGCAAGTGCCATCACGTGCGTCTACTCTTCACATGTCAACTCTCTACTTTCATAGATCTTTAGATCCTGCTTCCAGCCCCCGCCCCCAATCGGCTCTGGCATGAGGTGGATTAGGGTTCAACAAAAAAAGTAAGGAAAAAAAAGAAAAAAGAAAAGAAAAAAATGCAGCTTGCACCGCTTCTTTTCTTGCACTCTCGCTGTCGCCCACCGCTACATATTTTGCGCTCTCACAGTTGCCTGTTATCCGATCAGGATGACTTCTTCTTCGGGTGGGATTCCAGTCTCGCGTTGTCCGATACTTTTCAATGGCACCAACTATCGCGATTGGGTTCTTCGCATGCGTCTACATATGTGTGGTCTGCGTCTTTATTAGTTTTTTACGGGTGATCTCAAATGTCCGCCTTATCCTAGTGCTCCTTCACAACTTGTCATTCCAGAGAAGACTGCTGAGGATGAGAAAGAGAAGTTACTTGAAGATTATGAGACTCGTCTGGCTTCCTACGAGTCTCAGTTCAGTATGTACAGAACGTGGTTGGATGAGGATGCTTGTGCATGTGATATTCTTGCTACTAGTATGGAGGATCGTCCGTCTGCTGATATAGTGAAGTTTGAGTATGCACATCAGATGTGGGTTTTTTTGCGTCGCTGCTATGAGCCTACTGGTCAGTCTACCTATCTTATTGCTATTCGTCAGCAGCAGCTTTTAAGACAGGAAAGTGCTACAGTGGATGAGTTCTTCACTCAGATGTCTGCTATTTGGCGTCAGCTTGACACTCTCGGTCCTTAGTTTTCACCGCATACCCGCTCTTCTTGTCAGAGTCAGAAGGATGCACTTGAGCTTAGTCGCATATATGACTTTTTGACTCGGTCCCGTGATGAGTTTGAGCCTCTTCGTGCTCACCTGCTTGCTCGTCACCCTTGTGTCTCTCTTATGGACGCTCTGACAGCGTTCGTAATGAGGAGACTCGTCTTCGTGCTGCTCGTATGCTACAGTCTTTTTTAGTATTGACTACTCGTTCTTCACTATTAGCTCCTCGTCACACTGTTACTCCACCGACAATACATTCTTCGCTCGCTCCTCCTTTTGCAGCTGGAGGGCGTGGTGGTCTTCATTGTGACTATTGTGGTAAAGATGGGCATGAGGAGACACGTTGTTTTAGAAAGAGGAAGGTTCAATCTCCCCGTTCTTCACAGAGTGCTGTTGGTGTTGTTACTGGAGGCTCTCAGGGGGGGTTCTGCTACTACAGATGCTCATGCTTCTTCGTTGCCTCTAAACTATCAGGAGTTGCTGGTTCTATGACTAAGACTTCTGCACCTTCAAGTTCTGCTGTCGTTTCTAAGTCTTCCACTGAGGAACCACCTACCACTTCTGCTCCAGGTACCCGTCTATAGATTCTTGATTTCGGTGCCTCGTTCCATATGACTTCCTATCGTACCAGTCTATCTCCTTCAAGTTCATCATCTCGTTCTCTTACTGTTCATATTGTTGATGGTTCTCCTCTTTCTGTTGTTGAACAGGACACTCTTTTATCTCACTCTTTTCATGTTCACGATGTCTCTTATGTTTCTGGTCAGACCATGCAGCTTATATCTGTTGGTCAGCTAACTGATCATAGATGTTGAGTAATTCTTGATTTTGATCTTTGTTATGTTCAGGAACACCACACAGGTCACCTAGTTGGTACTGGCCCCCATCGTTGTGACTCACAACGTCTTTGGGAGCTTGACTGACTTCGTCTTCCTTCTGTTGCGCCTGCTAGTCTTGATGGCTCCACATTAGCTGCTTCATCTACCTCATCGTTTGCTCAGTGGCATCATCGTCTGGGTCATCTGTGTGGCTCTCTTCTATCTGTCCTAGTCCGTAGTGGTCTTTTAGGATCGGTTTCAAGTTCTAAGTATTTAGATCAGTGTCGGGATTATCGATTAGGGAAGTAGATTCAGCTTCCCTATCCTTTTAGTGAGTCAGTGTCTCAGCGTCTGTTTGATCTTGTTCATTCTGATGTATGGGATCCAACTCCTTTTGTTTCCAAAGGAGGACACCGATATTACATCATTTTTATAGATGACATTTCTCGCTACACATGAATTTACTTTATGAAACATTATAGTGAGGCTTTGTCTATCTATAAAACTTTTTCAGCTATGATCCGCACTCATTTTGACATGTCTATTCGTCTTTTACATGTTGATTCTGTTGGCGAGTACCTTTCTGATGCTCTTCGTCAGGTTCTTTATGAGCAAGACACTCTTGCTCAATTTTTTTGTCCCGGTGCTCATGCTTAGAATGGTGTGGCCAAACGCAAGCATCTACATCTCCTTGAGACTACTCGTACTCTTCTGCTTGCTTCTTCTGTTCCTCCTCACTTTTGGGTCGAGGGTGTTTCTAATGCCACTTACCTGATTAACATTCAGCCTTCGTCTGCTCTTCAGGGTGAAATTCCCTTTCGGCGTCTTACTAGCAAGATGTCTGACTATACCAGCATTCGTCTTTTTTGTTGTGTGTGCTATGTGTTGCTCGCACCTCGTGAGCACACTAAGCTCACTGCTCAGTCGGTCGAGTGTGTTTTTCTTGGATATAGTGCTGAGCATAAGGGGTATCATTATTGGGATCCTGTTGGTCGACGGATGAGAATCTCACGGGATGTTGTCTTTGATGAGACGGCGTCCTTTTTATCCTCGTCCTTATTCGGACACTTCTCTTGTATCTTTGGTCGATCCGATTTCGTTCCTATTCCTTCTAGATACCCCTGTTGCTAGTATACCTCCTTCACACTCGGTGTCGCGTCCCACAGTGTCTTCTTCGGAGCCTTTTTCTATGGTCCCTGACTATAGTATGAAGCCTCCTATGACACAGATCTACACTCGATGAATTGTGCATTCTTCTGGTGAGCCATCAACTCCAGTTGAATCCTCTTTGTCTGATGAACCATCTTCTCCTGAGGCACCCTCTTCTCTTAAAGAATCATCTTCTTCTGATGATTCTTCTCCTGAGCAGCCTCTTGGATGTGGTCATTGCTCTCGTCATCCTCCTGATCGGTACTCTTCTTCTAGTTTTGCTGTTGTCGTTCTTTCTGAGCCAGCTACATATCGTGATGTTTTTCCTCATCCGGAATGGCATCATGTGATGGCTGACGAGATTGCTGCTCTCGAGCGCACCAGCACGTAGGAACTTGTGCCTTGTCTCTCACGTGTTGGTCCTATCACCTGTAAGTGGATTTATAAGGTTAAGACCTGCTCTGATCGTTCACTTGAGTGCTATAAGGCTCAATTAGTCGCTCGTGGCTTCCAACAGGAACATGGTCGTGACTATGATGAGACCTTTGCTCTTGTCGCTCATATGACCATTGTTTGCACTCTACTTGTTTTGGCCTCTGTTTCTTGATTGGTCCATCTCTCAGCTTGATGTAAAGAATGCATTTCTTAATGATGAGCTGTGTGAGGAGGTTTATATGCAGCCACCACTTGGGTATTCTGTTCCCGAGGGTATGGTTTGTCGTCTTCGACACTCTCTTTATGACCTTAAGCAGGCTTCTCGTGCTTGATTTCAACGTTTTGCGTCCGCGGTCACTTTTGCTGGTTTCTCTGCTAGTACTCATGATCCCGCATTTTTTGTGCATACTTCGTCTCTTGGTTGCACTCTTCTTCTTCTCTATGTTGATGACATGATCATCACTGGAGACGATTCTGAGTACATAGCCTTTGTGAAGGCCCGTCTCAGTGAGCAATTTTTTATGTCCGATCTTGGTCCTCTTCGCTACTTTCTTGAGATTGAGGTTTTCTCCTCCTCTGAGAAAATTTATCTATCTCAGGAGAAATACATTTAGGATCTTCTTGCTTGGACTTCTCTTACTGATCACCATACTGTTGAGACTCCCATGGAACTCAATGTCCATCTTCGAGCCACTGATGGTGATCCTCTTGATGATCCTACTCATTATCACTATATTGTATAGAGTCTAGTGTATCTTGATGTCACCCGTCCTGATATCTCGTACTTTATTCACATTCTGAGTTAGTTTGTTTCGGCTCTCACTCAGGTCCACTATAATCACTTGCTCCGTGTCTTGCATTATCTTCGTGGGACTATCTCTATATGCCTGTTTTTTCCACGCTCTAGCTATATACAGCTCAAAGCATATTCTGATGCTACTTGGGCTAGTGACTCCTCCGATCGTCGATCTCTTTCTGCCTATTGTATTTTTTCTTGGTGGTTCCCTCATTGTTTAGAAGACTAAGAAGCAGGTAACAATTTCTCGTTTGAGTGCAGAGGCTGGGTTGCGTGCTATGGCTCTTGTGAGTGCAGAGGTTACTTGGTTGCGGTAGTTGCTTGAAGATTTTGGTGTTTCTGTTGGTAAGACGACTCCTCTTTTGTCTGACAGTACATGTGCTATCGGTATTACTCGTGATCCAGTCAAGCATGAGCTTAATAAGCATATTAGTGTTGATGCTTCTTATACACGAGCACATGCACATGGTGTTGTTGATCCTCAGTATATGCCTTCAGAGCTTTAGCTCGCGAATTTCTTCACGAAGGCACATACCCGAGCTCAGCATAGTTTTTATCTCTTCAAACTCAGTGTTTGTGATGCACCTTGAGTTTGAAGGGGGTGTTAGAGATGTAGGGTGTATTTGTAATTTCTCTTTTGCATAAGGGCCTTTCTGCATATTTATTATTCTTGTACATCTATTTATAGAGCTGTCTGACCTTCTCCATAACACAAGCACTATTCATAACATCATGAACATTCAACATCGTCAATACAGTCCCTCACAAAGTTGAGTAAACAAATAGTGTTGTAATTCAGGCAAAGACGCAATGAGAACGAAAGATATTTTCCTGTTAGAGCTTGAAACCTATATGTTTCTCGGTTTTCTTCAACGATGCCGGATTAAACCGTGTTAGTGCATTCAGTTTACAAAATATAATCAAGATGCATTTTCTATCGCTTCAATGCACCCCAATACGCTGGCCTTCTGGGACATTGCAGACATGAGAGCTTCATGGGCAGCTTTGTTGTTCTTCAGAAGTGATGCAGCAAACAAGACCTACATATGTCAAATGCTCATCAATTAACATGTGAGTTGTGTGTGACATGTTTCCGCTTCTGGTAGATAAAAGGAGAACATGAACGGATCACTCACCGCCCATCTTGTAAGGTTTTGTTGCTGGTCTCTGTTGAGCGGCGGCTTAGTCCTGTTTATGAGTCTCTAAAAGCAAATAAATAAATAAATATTCAGATGCATTGCTCTCAAGTAATCACATAGAAAATGTCAAAATAGAACTGGGGTGGATCTGATAAATTTTGTATAGTACCTGAAGGCTGAACAAGTCTGCTGATTGACCTACAACTTTGTCATATTCTAGACCTTCAGCAGCCAGTCCGGCCATTGAAACTACAGCTAACCTGAAAAAATTGGTGTCAGTAGATTATAATGTATTTTTACCCATATCTATTTTTTCTTGTAATTTTGCGACTTAATGCTGAAGTGTGCACTGTTCCACTGAGTAGTGCCATGTTTATAGCTGAAGCTGAATGCATAAAATCAGAGGTACAAAAAATAACATAATGATAAGGATGGGCAAGTCCAGCAAGAGTACCTGTCTATTTCCTTTTGATCAAGCTGCCCACTATATATTAACTTCTGTAACCGCTCATCCACCAAATTAACATGTTCCTTTCCTATGTCCAAAGAATACCCCAGGATAGGGAGGCCTATCAAATAGGCAACTATTTTCCAGGAAAACTTCACAATCAGTAGATAACTCGTTGCAGAAAAACACTTTTTGGGAAAAGAGAATCACACACCTAGAAAGTGAGCAGCCTCATGCCTAGCAATTCTTTCCTGATAATCTGGAAAGACTGCAGAAAACGCACCGATGCCTGCTTGCAGAAGTCTGTAATGAATAAATGTGACATTAACATGGAGTATCGATTTAGCAATATTTCAGTTGAGCGAGGAAATTACTCTGATTAAGCCTGTCATCATGTTACAAGTATCTTAGAGCGATCAATGCACTGAATGAAATGAATATTCTGTATGTTCTTCAATCTTATTTTTCCCTTGAGACAGTTTATGTTTTGCGAGGACACTAAATTGCCACTTTCATGTGGACATAAACATTATAATAATAAGATATGCAGTTGTTTGGTGCCAGATGTACGGGTCTCAGATCTTAGAAAATATAATATATTTGAACTCTTTGATATCCGCTCCTGCAAAATTGCAGAGACAAAGAAACACATACTACCCTGGGGCAGTGCTTCCAACAGCCAACACTATCAACGAAATGCTTCCAATCAAGTAGGGAACAAAGAAGCCCCAATCCTGCAACAGCAAATTAAACCTTTATTACTTTCTTTGAATACAAGAAATTTGCAGGTACCCATTAATTCAAGTCCTTTGTATTGTGGCCATCTGATATGAATGCACATAAAGGGGGCACCATTGAAATAGTAATACCTGTTAGAAAATAGGCGCGCGGAAGCGACGACGGATCTCCAGAGGCATCGATGCAAGATCACGAACGACACGCGAGGCACGATATTTGTTAACGAGGTTCGGCCGAAGCCTACATCTCCGGGACATGACTACGGGCGCTCCTCCCCAATATGTTGTCTTTTGTCGTGGTTACAACAGCGGCCCTCCCCTCATATTTATAAGGAGGCCAGTAAAGAGTCCAACACAAACTCTACACCCCACCGCTAATACAACTCAAAGTCCTATCGTAACCAACTCGTACATAATATTCGACACATATCCAACAAACTCCACCTTGGCGAATATTACACCACCTTGAAGTTGTCATGCGCGAATCTCCATGTACTCGGACTTGAGTTGTCGACTTCGTAGCTCACGGAGAGCCACCCGACGAGTCCAACACCTTAGACTCACCGTCCAAAGAGAACACCGCTATCTCCGCAACTCCATCTTCCATGACTCCACCTGCAACGGAATGCCCTTGTAACTTGTACAAATTTGATGTCTCTCTCTCTCTCCTATCATCACAGTCTCATCTCCATTCATGACCTTCATTGTCTTTCCATCCGGCTCAGCCCGGAATAACAGACCATCACGATGTAGAGCCCCAAGCGAAATTAGATTCCTTTGCAGCTTCGGTACATGCTTAACACCTTGAAGCATGTGCTCACCTCCGTCTTGTGTCTTGATCTTGATCTCGCCTATTCCAATAATAGGATGTCCCCTATCATCTCCCAAATAAGCTTTGCCAAAATCACCTGACTTGTACGAAGAGAACCACTCCTTTTTGTGCGTCGCATGAAAAGAGCTTGCTGAATCTAACACCCATGCTTCAGTTGACTGTATTTCGATACCCACTGAGAGAACATCACCGTCACTATCTGAGTCACTTTTAGGAATTACCACATTAGCACTTGAACCCTTCACTTTTGCTGGACAATCCCTTTTAATATGTCCCCACTCCTTGCAGAAATAGCACTGTACCTTTTTCTTCTTCTTGCTCTTAGCCTCCACCTTCTCCTTCGCATACTCACCTTTGATCAGCAAACCTTCAGCTTGAGGTTCGTCCACTGCGTTGTTCTTCCTCCTTTGTTCTTGAGCTAATAACGCCGTAGTAACATCCTCAATTTTGATGGAATCCTTGCCGAATGTCAGAGTCGTGACCGTTTGCTCATAAGATGGTGGTAACGAGCATAAAAGAATTATTACCTTGTCTTCATCATCAATTTTCACATCTAGCTGTCCTAGATCCGTGACCCTTTGATTGAAGATATTTATGTGCTCCGCAAGATCAGACCCTTCCTGCATCTTCAGCCCATATAATTTTTGCTTCAAATACAACTTGGTCGTCAAAGTCTTCGACATGAACTGATTTTCCAGCTTATCCCAGATTTCCTTTGGTGTAGTCAACCCGATAACATGGTACATGACATTGTCAGACAGACACAGCCGTATGGTTGCAGCTGCTTGCATCTGTTTCTCCTCCCACTCGTCATCCTCCATCTTGACCGGCTTTTTCGCCTTCAGAACAGACAAAAGGCTTTGTTGCGCCAACAAATCTTTCACCCTTATCTGCCACAAGCCGAAGTTGCCGCTGCCATCAAACTTCACCATATCAAATCTGGTACCCGTCGGTGCCATCCGTCCTCTTGCCACGGATGACAAAAAAAAAATCTTCGCACGTGTCACACGTCGAAGCCGCGTGCCTCCTGCACGCACAAGCACGCCATCGCGTACTCCTGCGTTCCAACTGAACGCGCCGCCGCGTACACGTGCCCCTCCGCCGTACACCGTTGTGCACAGCCTGCAGCTTCCAAGCCTCGACTATCACGTCGCTCGCACACGACGAAGTCGACCCGCTTGATAGCCGCCCGCTGTTCGTCTTCAAACTGCTCTGTTGAATACGAAGTTCTGATGAAAATCCTGTGAACCAGTACTCTGCTTTTATGGAGAAAATCCACGTACATGGTCTGTATCGGAACAGACTCCCACTCTTGTTCTTTTTTTTTTCGTGCAGGAAAAAACCGGAACCAGGAGAAGATCCTGGAGAGAATAAAAAATTATCCAGCCAGCTTGCATGTCGTAGCCAGATTTTACTCCAGTAAATATTGGTGGGCCACATCTTGTCTCCTCGTTGTCCAACACCCATGCATGCATGCAAATTGATCTCTAATCAATGGCCTTGCATGCAGCACAAATCTTCCGGATGGAGACTAGCTAGTCCACGCACATCTCTCCTCCAACTCCAACTCCCGTTCCAGTACCGGTACGCACACGAATCCGATTCCTGCTCTGTCACGCGTGTTTGACTCTGTGCTCATATGCATAATCTGCCGCATCGCATCTTGTGCCCTAGCGAAAGGCACTCTGTACGCCGCCGCCAACTATTTGAGTACCGAGCAACCTCGTCTTCGTCGAGCAACTTCAAGCCACCTCCGAAAAACAACCACCGAGTCCACCATGACTATCGTCATCACTGTAACACCTCCATCTTGATCATGCTACAGACCTCCGATCAAACTGATCGCGTATCAGTTGGATCGCGAGTCGAAGCCGTCGCCCTTCATCAACGACGTCTTCCAGCCGCACCGTCGAACTTGACCATCACGTCTGATCAGCCCCTATCGAACAGCAGCCTGCAGCCGCCATCAATCCGTTCTCCACGTCTGGACGAAACTCTATTGATGCAGCTCATTGAACGGTTCGAGCCGTCACGCTCGAAGTGTCCAACTCCACCGATCGAGTCGTCGATCGCCGTCATGCTCCACCTTGCGCCATGTTCCCGAACACATCGTGTGAGCTTTGCGCGGTGTGGAACATACCATCATGCCTGCTCATGATCTTCAACATCACCTCTAGATCCAATTCAACCTTGGCTCTGATTACCACTTGTTAGAAAATAGGCGCGCGGAAGCGACGACGGATCTCCAGAGGCATCGATGCAAGATCACGAACGACACGCGAGGCACGATATTTGTTAACGAGGTTCGGCCGAAGCCTACATCTCCGGGACATGACTACGGGCGCTCCTCCCCAATATGTTGTCTTTTGTCGTGGTTACAACAGCGGCCCTCCCCTCATATTTATAAGGAGGCCAGTAAAGAGTCCAACACAAACTCTACACCCCACCGCTAATACAACTCAAAGTCCTATCGTAACCAACTCGTACATAATATTCGACACATATCCAACAATACCCCAGGAAGCTGGCCAGCAAGGACGGCTAAGAATCCAGTGGTGCCGACAACCGTGAACAAGAATGCCGCCTGCACGATCAAAACAAAGGAAATGCAGGATTACATTCAGAACAGGGCGAGATACTAGCTCTCAATGAACTGCCAATTCACCATTTTTGCTGAATCATTGATGCTTTGATGATACGTGAACACCATTTCAATCAAATAAGGATGTCGAAAGACTTACGTCGTTTCTAACACTTGGAATCGCCAGATTCTCAGCGTTCTTGATTCCCAGAAGAGTGAGCTCTCGCAGAGATGTCTGTGCACAGTTTCAGAACGCAGTGTATCAGTAAAAAACATTCAGAGATAGACTGTACCAATTCAAAGCACCCATGCAGCCACAACGAGGAAACGCTACCCAGATGCTTGTAACTGAAACACAAAAATAACAAGATCAAATGCACGGAAGATTGCTCCCTGCAAGGCTGCAAAGTTGAACTGATGCTTGACATAGAAGCTAGTGCCCTGACCGTGCGGCGCGACACGTAAGGCTGCGAGTTCCACCGCTTGGCCCAACCGAGCTCCGTCAGCTGGTCCAGCGCCTGCTTGACATCGTCGCTGCTTTTCTGCGACGCGATCCGAGTCAGTGCATCACCATTACCGAAATGCTCAGACTACCAGAAGCTGGCTCAGCTGCCACTCACCTTGTCGATGGCTGACTGGAGCGCTTTGAGGTCCACCCCGGAGGCCGCCGAGGAAGAGGCGGCGGCGGCGCGCCACCGGTGTTGATGCACGGCGGAGTTCGCGGTGGGCGCGAAAAGTGCGGCCACGATCGCCATGGCTCACCGCGCGCCTCTGCTGCGGGGGCCTGCGGCCGACCGCCAACGGAAGCGGATAACACGATACAGAGAGTTCAGAGTCAGGGGCGACACACGTTAGCACTGTGATCTTCTGAGGCAAATTTTTGGTCTTTCTGTACTTTTGACCTCGTGTCTCCTTTCACAACCCAGTGTTTGTAAATGGCCTTTTGAATTTGCGCCGGAAAATGCTAGCCCGCAATAAATCACCCCTATATAAACACCACTCTTTGGCGCCTAATGCCCACTAGCCCTCCAGTTTCTTCTTCTCCGCTCCGACTCCACTCAAATCATCATCCAATTCCATCCCCAATTCGAATTCCCAAATCCTCCGCTCGTCTTCAGATGCTTCTTCTCCAGCCCCGTGCAACCCCTGTGCCCGCTCTACGGGGAGGGCCCCCGCCGCCTCGGCGTCGGCCTCGCCGGCGACCAGTGCCGCCTCCCCTCGCCTCCGCGTCGAGTTCCATCGCAGTTAACTCCGACGAGGACGCCTTCACTAGGTGCTCCGGGTACCTATTCGAGGAGGGCGTGTTCACTGAGGCGGAGCTTCCCACCACGTACGACCTCGCCGGCATCGCTGCCGTGTACCGCCGCCGCCCGCTCCTCGTGCTCCGGCGCTCGCTGCAGATCGGTGCCTCCTTTGGGCGGTGGTTCGCGTTGCGGTACCTCGACCGCATTAACGAGCGCGCCGATGACATGTTCGAGGTCCGCTTCACGACACGATTGCTTTTGATCGGTCCTGCGCACGATTGCTATTTGATTAAATTGCCGACTGTGTTTGGGCTCGTCCTATTATTTAATGGTGTCCCTGCAGATCCGGGCGGCTCAACTCAGAAGGATACTATTGGAACTTGGACCGGTATACATCAGTAAATGCTTGCTTGTGCATTTGTTCCTCCATGCATGTTATGATCATTGACACTGACAGCACTTGATGCTGCTCTTCTGATGGCAGGCATTTGTGAAGATCGCACAAGCGGTTTCTTCACGACCGGTTAGATTCAGTGGCTGTTGCTCTTTCATTTTGCCTATTGTTATCGGAGGATTGCAATTTAACTTGAGGTGTTGGATGCTGGGCTTCTGCCTTGTTTCAATTTCTGCAGGATGTTATTCCACCTGCATATCTTGATCAGCTCTCACTACTTCAGGACCGCATAGCACCATTTTCAACTAAGCTTGCTTTCAACATTATTGAAAAGGAGCTTGGAATGCCATTGGACATGATTTTTTCTGAGATATCACCAGAGCCTGTTGCTGCTGCGTCACTTGGGCAGGTTCTACTGTTTACCTTTTTGATTCCCAATACTACTCTTAGCTCCACTTTGTGTTCTACATTGGGAAGCAGAACACAGTTGCATTTAGGTTCTTAAGTTCTCTCTACATTATTGATTTCTGGACTTCAAACACCAATGAGGATATGCAACTCAGTGTTAGTTTTGCTTGTTAACATTCACTACAACATGTTCTCTAAAGTAACAATTCGAAACTGGCCTATGCACTTGAAATTTGGGAGCTGCTAAATGTGGTGTTGATGGGAAACTGAACATGCATGACGTTTCAGCTCATCTTTACATGTGATGATAACCTCAGTTATTGCTTAAATGATACTTATTAGGGTGAACAGGCAGCTTATTTTATCTTGGATGATGTTAACTTCAACTATTCTTAATGTTGTAGGTTTACCAGGCTAGGCTTCGTTCAAACAGGAAGGTTGTCGCGGTTAAAGTACAAAGACCTGGAGTTCAAGCAGCAATTTCCTTGGATATCTTTATTTTGAGATTCCTTGCTGGTATTGCAAGGAAGGCCGGCAAATTAAACACAGACCTTCCGGTAAGGTTGTGTCCTATGATCTATCCATGTAGTCAACTGACATATTGGTTTCTGTCGAAATTCACTACAGAAGCAAAGAAAAAAAGCTTAACAAAAATTAACTATGCTGTTCTTTATAATTTTTGTGTTGTCTGTTGTATTTACTTGGTATTGATTACTTAGTTTCTTGTACCTTATGTGCAGGCTGTGCTTGATGAATGGGCATCAAGTTTATTCCGGGTAACTTTTCCATATATGATAATTTGGCATGTTATTTCTATGTAAACAAACTTATATATGCTCTCTGTTATTTTTATCTGCATGAGATGATGGTAGAGGCATCCATTGATTAGGGGCATGCAAAATGCCTCCAATTCCTTAGGAAGTTTTCATTGTGCTTGTGTAGATGATAGCAGTTAGCTAGAAAAAAAAAGTCATGGTTGAAACAAATCTGGGGGGGGGGGGGGGGACTGGGAAATAATTGATGGTAACATCCACAATTTGGCTGTGGATTTAGGGGTTCCAAATGAACATTTCAATTAAGTTTAACATTACTTTTGTTATGCCAGCATTTTACTCAAAATTTCACTGAGCTCAAGTAATTTTATACTTGCATACAAAGTTACCGACACATGAAATGATCCAAAAAAAGAAATAAGTACCTGTTATTTTCCAATGCAACAATGGTTTGAAATCATAACATTCACACGTTTTACAGTAATAGTCCATTGCTCTGGAAACAAGTTTCTTGTCAAGAGCCTGACCTAGGAAACAAGTGTCGCAGAGATGCGCATGCTACGATGGATGTGCGATGACACAAGAAAAGATCACATTAGTAACAAGGTGATACGTGATAGGGTAAGGCCGTATGGGTCACACAATTTAAAAAATCTAGTCCAACATCGACTAAGTTGGTTTGGACATATCCAACATAGACCTCTAGGAGCACCAGTTAAAAGTGAAAAAATATTATAGGGGCAGAGGACAACCAATGTTGACTTGGAAGGAGGGGAGTGAAATGTACCTAGAGATTTGGCTTATCATAGGACTACATGGAAATTAGCAATTCATGCGCCGGAATCTTATTTTCTTGTATTTTGTTACTCTTACCTCTCTTTCTTCTTTTACTTCCTTTTTTAATAAAATTGTTGGGTTTCGTATGTAGCCTATCCCAACGTGCTTGGGACAAATGCTTTGTTGTCATTGTTGCTGTTGCCTGACCTAGGAAAAACATTATTATTCTGGTAGGGTTGTGCTTCTGTTACTAACAGTTTTCTAGTTAGAGCTGTTAAGGCCACATTAGCTATCTGATTGAAAATTCAGCTGCATACTCTTAGAGATTCATATTGAATACAGGTGAATGACATTTAATGCAGGAGATGGATTACAGAGCAGAAGCACTAAATGGACTTAAGTTCAGGTTGGAATCTTCATGAGATGGCAAAAGCATAGTTTTTTTATGAATCATGGCAAAAGCATAGTTAAAAGCATTCCTATGATCATTAGCCCCATCATCTAGAAATATCTATTATTTTTAACAATTTGAATGATCAAACACCTTTAACACTTTCACCTCAAACTTATGAGGAAAAAGGTATATTAGTAATGTTTCTACCCGTTACCTCAATAATGTATTATTGTGGAAATTGAACTGTCGAATTTGCTTATTAGAATATCTTGATCGAACGGTTTTCTGAAATTTTTTGTTCTTTAACAGAGAATTGTATGGAAAGCTTAAAGATGTTATGGTACCCGAAATGTATCTGGAACAGACTAGAAGGCGAGTCCTCATCATGGAATGGATTGAGGTAGACTTCATGATCTTATTCAACTGTTAGAAACTGAACGTGCATGCAAAATTTGCAGTTTGTGATTCTACATGCACACTGTGATTTTTAGGGGGAAAAGTTGTCAGGAGTCAGAGATCAATATTTAGTTGAGGTAAAGAAGGGCCTGTCAAAACTCTAATATACCATGTGAAACTTTGGGTTTACATAGCAATCATTGATTAGATAGATTCTGCTGGCTTTACCTTACAGGTTGGAGTATATTGTTCGCTTTCCCAGCTATTAGATTACGGATTTTATCATGCAGACCCACACCCAGGAAATCTTTTGCGGACCGTTGATGGGAAGCTAGCCTACTTAGGTAATAACTATACATTACTACCTCCGCACTTAAGGTTGCCCATGCTGTCCTGTTAACTTTCGGGCTTCTAATTTGTTTTGTTAACACCAATTGCATGAAGCTCTCAGTGTTCCAACTATGATGCATATTTGTTTGTAGATTTTGGAATGATGGGAGAATTCCAACAAGAACTTCGTGATGGATTTATTGAAGCCTGTCTTCATCTTGTTAACCGTGATTTTGATGCTCTAGCAAAGGATTTTATAACACTTGGGTAAGACAATTATACTGAATCCATACAAATTACTTGTATATGAACTAATAACTGCTGTATGTTTTCAAATGTTAGGTTGGTTGTCAGTTATATGTGTCATTAGATGACAGGTTACATTTGTGAAGGAAACATTTTTCTTTCCGGTATCTTTATATAACCCAATAAATGCAATTCACCTTTCATATGTTTTGCAGTTTGCTTCCTCCAACTGCCCAGAAGGGTGAGGTCACGAAGGCTTTAACAGGTACTCCAGTGATGGATGAATTTTGAAATGTCAAGTATAACTCAGAATTCGTTGATCCAGATTATTATGTTCTAATCTCAAATCAACAGATCAGGAGTAAGTTTATAAACTTGCCCAATAGGCATATCACTCAATATCCTGCACTTTGATATTTGTCCCAGGCGTATTTGAGAATGCTGTCAACAAAGGAGTTCAAAATATAAGCTTTGGAGATTTGTCAGGGAATCTTGGACAAACAATGTACTAACCTAGTTTGCAGAGCACTTTTTCCCCTAAAAACAAATGATGCACTATGATTATGCCATTAACTAAAGTTAATGTTTTCTCAGGTACAAATTCAAGTTCCAGATACCTTCTTACTTTTCTCTTGTAATTCGAAGGTGATAAGTTTTCTCATTTGAGGGATTTATTTTTCTTCTGTAAAGGATGAGCAAACTGCTATAGATATTTTGCAGATAAGCATAGACTTTAAATATTTGCACTACCTAACATATGTCTGGTCTCTTGCGACGCTTACCATGTGATCTTTCAGCCTTGCTGTCTTGGAAGGTATTGCAATCAGCTTTAATCCAAACTACAAAGTCTTGAGCAGTTCGTACCCATGGATTGCAAGAAAAGTTCTCACTGACAGCTCACCTAAGCTTCGCTCGACTTTGCAGACTCTTCTTTATAAGGTTGATTTTACATTTGTATTTCCAAACAATTTTAAATGACACTAACTGTTAAGGTTATAATCATGATAGCAAGGTTACACAACCAAAAATGATAGTACATGATTGTACCTCGCGTTACATGATCTTTTCAGGTTTTGACATCTTATATTCTCTTTAAATAAAATGTATTACAGGATGGCAAGTTTCAAATTGACCGTCTGGAATCTTTGTTAACTGAGGTTAGTTTCATTAATTCCACGTTTTCTTTGTACCATATGCCGTGATTAAGATTTCTCTATTTGAAACATGATGACAATCTTCCTTTCTAACATGTTGAAGAAACCAGCCTATTCCAGCTAATCTTAATAAAGGTTCATATATATTTATGAGCATACGAGCACCAAAAAATAAAACCTATTTCTGAGTATACAGGCACCAATATAGAAAATTGATTTCTGAGCATATTGCATGGTTCTTTTTACAGTCACTTAGGGCCAGAACAGAGCAGTCATTGGTCAGCTATCAACAAGATGTTGATAGTACGAGATACGCAATTAAGCAAGTCTTGTCGTTCACACTCACGGAACAGGTAGGTTCAAACTAGGTTAATAATTCAAAATTTCAAACTCTTCATCATAACCAAACAAGATTGGACTTGGCAGTTGAATATATGAAGCTCTGTGCTCTCTTTACAGGGTGCCTTTGTGAAGGACTTACTTCTTCAGGAGATTGCTAAGGTAATGGACTATTAAAAGCACACTTATTTATAATATTTGGAAGCATCTAAAAGTTGTAATTTATAAATATTTAAACACCTAACAGAAGCATTTGAGTAAAATAAAGTTGAGTTTCTTATTCAATCAATGTCAGTATAGCAGCTCTGGAGACTGGATTCACATTAGACGTTCTATGCCATGAATGCTGAAAAGAAGGATTATATAGCATATAGTTTGGTTCTAAAATCAGAAACCTTATTCAGCGAAATCCTACTAATTGGCAGCATGCTTTGCAATCAAAACTGTATATCATCATGTTCTGAATAGCGGAATTTCTAAAGGCAATCCCTTGCATTCATCTTCCAATCATTTTCAGTAACTATTTACTTTTAGCAGATAAGAAATCTTCATGTGGCATTATTCATTTTGCTTAACTTGAATTTGCGTATCTGTTTGATAGAAATACTTTCTGCCCATACTTTCTCACACATTTAGTGTTTGCAGGGAATAGATGCACTTGGAGTAGCGACAATAAGCTCTGCAGCAACTGCAGCTACCTCCAGGTTGCCATTTGCTGGCAGTCCATCCCCATCACCCTCACTGGACAATGAGGATGCCACCAACTTGAGAAATCTTTATCGCATACTCCTATTTTTATCTAGAGTTCCTCAGGCAGAAAATTCATCCCCCGTAAGTAATATTTTCAATGAGCATTCAAATATGTCGAAGGGATGTCAAAAACAAATACTCCCTCATTTCTCAAAAGATTGTCACCTTTAGTTCAAAAAATGAACTAAAGGTGACTATCTTTTAAGAAAGGAGGGAGTAATACTCTTACTTAGAAACTGCCAACTATAATGGAGTTCCTTGATATAGCCTGCTAAAATCAAAGTGGCAGGGTAATGGGTGGATGCTTCAAGGTTTAGATTTCACGTTATTTAATTATTTGATTTGAGCATCGTATTGTGAGTTCAATAACTTTACATTTCTCCATATATATGATTATATGTACTGTTTATATTTGAATGCTGATTCATCAAAAGTATACATACATTATGTTGTGGAGTATCAAAACATTAATACCTCATATCCTCTAACGTGAGTTAAATGACTAAGAAGTTCTATTACATTGCAAGATTTACAACTTTTGCTTAGAGTCTTTGTTCTTTCGGTTCATTCTGTATACGTTGTGTAGATTCCTGGATATAGCAGTTCTATAGAGAAGGAAGGTGACAGCACAGATGAAATTTCTCTTGCGCTGTATGGAATGACATCTGTGCCAGAACTTCTCCCAGCTCTTTCCATCATTCCTGAGGTAAATTGGACACATTCAACAAGAATTATACAAAAATTTGCATAGCAAATAATTTGTGACCTATAGGCTCTGAACATAATGCTAATTTGTGGATATCCTTATCCAATGTAGCTTCCGCTGGAATCCCAACAACAATTGCTTCTCCTGTCAGCAGATTTAACCAATCGTGTTTTATCTCGAGTTATTGCAAGAACCATTAGAAGATTGTTCATATAAATGTAACTGTGCATATAAATCTAAAGGTTTTTATTCTAGAATCCCAGTTTGACCGTTTTTACACTTCACGATGAATGATTTTGGAGTTGTGTATTTCACGCAAAGAGAAGCCCACTGAATGATTCATCTTGTTTGGTGTAACTGACAAAATTTTATGATAGATCTGTTTCAATAAAATCACTAGTTAGATGACCCCGCATTTACACGGCAAAAATCAACAAATCAAATATAATAGTATTATCAATACCCAAAAATATCTTTTTTTAGATGATGGATAAAGTCCCGACCTTCCCCTCTGAGGAGGTTATGGTCAATTTATTATAAGCAAGTACAAATGCAGACACTCACAACCTATTGTCTAGAACAAGGCAACGATAACTGGATGACTAAGCACACGATTGTGGACCGGACTTCGTAAGCCAATATTACGGCACGTTCATCCCTTCACATTTTTCGTAAGTGCACTCCAGATCCTGCGCCCATGACTTCCTCTGTATTGTACCTGCATTTAATACTGCGAAATTCAGCTTGAAATTTGCTCCCACCAAGAATCGAACTCAGGACCTTAGTAGTGCTACTCAGAATACCCAAAAATATCTAGAACTATATTATGTTTGGATGCCTCAATTTATTTTTGTTGTATTACTTTTGGTTCATTGTAGGGGCAGATAATTTACACATATTTAGGTTATTTGGATTTCGTTTGGTAATGATAAAGGTGAGTAATTTAAAAATGAAGGGGTATTTTAGTCTAACATTTCTATAACGACAGTGCTGGGTAATTTGTATACTCATTAGCCGATTAAGTGAATTAAGTATTGTATTAAGTGAATTAATTACACTTGCAATTAATCCCCAATCAATTACACTTGCAAAGCTTCTCTGAGATTACAATTGAAAATCGAGCCTCCAAATAAATCCATGAACCCCCAAACAAAGACTAAACTGCCCGTGGATCCAATTCTTTTCCCACGGGGAGCCGTTATTGAACCTTCTTAACCAATTCGTTTTGACGAACGCTTCCCTACTCCAGCGAAGGCCTCATTGCCGTTTACCTTCCGAATATCATTAATTAAACCTTCAAGCTTAGTGTGTGCTTGAGGTCCCCGACGTGTAGCGTGTGGCTGCCGAGCGCCACCTTCCTTTTGCCGAGCTCGTCCACCACGCTGAGGTCTTTGCACACGTCCACCTTGAACGCCACCAAACCGGACTGCCCGGGCTCAAGCGACACCTTCTCGAACCCGAGCAGGTGTTTCGCCGGCGCGTTGTGCACCGACGGCGGCGACGAGAACAGCAACACGGTGTTCCCGCCGGCCATCTCGCCCGCGTTCTGTACCCGGAGGTGCACGTCGAACGCCAGGTCCTCGCAGTGCTCGCCCTCGGCCTCCACGGACTGGCACTGCTCGGTGAGGCACGTGTGGCCCTCCGCGAGCGGCACCGCCACCTGCTTCGGCGCGGACACGAGGTCGTGCGCGAAGCTGGTGTAGCTCAGCCCGTCACCGAAGGCGTATACCGTGTCGCCGGTGTAAAACCGGTAAGTCCGGCCGGGGTACCCCGTCGAAGAGTCCGGCCGCATGCGCATGTCGGTCATCGGGATCTTGGTAAACGACTCCGGGTACCACGTCACCGGCAATCTTCCACCTGAAAGTAGTGTACTCAAACGTCAGAGCTAATACTTTGAGCAGTTGAAACAAACAGACAGTAATGCAGCGCGCCATTTTACTTGGGTTGTGGTATCCGAAGAGGACGTCGGCAATGGCAGCACCGCCGGCTTCACCGGGGTAGCCAACCCAAAGAATGGCGGATATCTTGTCGCTGGCCTTGGCGAAAGAGATATCGAACGGGCCGCCTGACATGATGACGAGGATGCATGGCCCCCTGGAGGCGTTGGCAACCGCGGACACGAGTTGTGGCTGCTGGCCAGGCAGGAGGAGGCTCGTCCGGTCCAGGCTCTCGCGCTCGATGGACTGGTCGGCACCGATGACAAGCACGGTCACGTCAGCGCTGGCCGCAGCCTTCGTGGCAGCGTCAAGCTGGAGGCTGTTCCCGCTGCACCCGACGTTGGTGCAGCCCGGCTGGTACACGGTAGCGACGTTCGCGCCCAGGCCCTGTAGAGGCGTAGTGTACTTGCATGGCGTCCCTGTATGGCATCAGTAATGCATGCACGAAGTCAGTGAACACATGGTCCTTGCAGCTGAGTGGATTAAGGAGCTCTTAACTGTAAGAAATTCCGTGGTAATTACCTTCGTAGTTCCCGATCATGGTGAAGCTGGCATTGGCGTTCGGGCCGATGACGGCCATGGACTTGATGGACTTGGTGGAAAGCGGGAGCGCGCCCTTGTTCTTGAGGAGCACGATGCCCTGGCGCGCTGTCTCCCGGGCGAGCTCCTGGTTGGCGGACGTGCAGACGTCCTTGGGACCTAGGCTGCCGAAGGGAAGCTTCCTTGGATCACCATCGAAGAAGCCCAGCCGCACGAGCGTGATGAAGTTGTTAGTAATGGCACGGTCGACGTCGGACTCGGACAGCTTGCCGGCCTGCACGGCCGCCACGGTGTGCTGCGCCAGGAAGTTGCCGCAGTTCAGGTCCAGCCCTGCCCAATTTAGCCAAGCCATGTTAGGGAATACGTGAGAGCATCTCAAGAAATGGTGATTTTTTTCCTTCGCGCAGCAGAGCATCAATAGAGCTAGTCCTGAATTAGCATATCTTTAATTTGCAGTACAAAGTCCATCAATCACTAGTCAGTTTAATAGTCATTGCAGTTGGATGAGTGAATACTTGCGTATGTACACTCATACTGACGATGACGAAAACGTTCAAAATATGTATTGGATACTGATTACCGAGCAGTAATAAGTTTCAGTCAGTTAGTATGCTGAAAGAAAAATGGTGGTGAAATAGCAGAATTGCCACACCTGGAACACGATTAAATGTACAGGCTTCGGAAATTTCTAATAGGAAATGATCTTAAGATCAGCTAAATGCGTAGGGACACCGACACTGGGAATAACTGTGCCAGGTGGTTGCAAGATGTCAAGGGCCCTATGGACAGAGAAGGATGGAGCTGATACCCCACAAAATGCACTGGCTGCGCACCTTAAATATATGGCTACAGCCAGTCTGCACCCTTACTAATTGCCAACCTGGCACCTGCTACGAGTTGCGTAATTGCGTTAATCCTTAAAGCTACTAGTCTCAATGAGGGATTTTATTTTGGTGTTTCATAGTACTCAATTCTATTTCTTTTTATTGGTTGTCTATTTGATGAAACGTAATTCCTCTCCTCTAAAACCGTTCGCAGTAGCACGCTGTAAAGTTACAGCGTACTGTATATACTGTAGCACAGTAGAAGTTTAGAGTACGTACTGTAAAAACATAAAGAAAATAGTGTATAAAGTATGTTTTAGAGTACGTTGGTGGGGACAGCCTAATGCTAGTGTTATGGTGTTCATGTCTAGGAAATTCTGTATACCCAGTTCAATATTGGGTGAAACTCCCATCGAGAATGGTCCAACTCTCTAGTCATGTCAACTAATTTGCTTATGTCACATCTCATTTAATAAAAACAAAACCCCATTAAAAGTAGGGTAATTCAATAGTTTGAACATAAATGAAATCAATTAGAGCCTGCTTTGATTGATAAACATTTTTGCGGAAAATGAACTAACCTGCTTTGATTGATATGGCGGCCGCATCTTCGGGGGTCTTTGTGTAGTGCTGGTTATTGTACAGCACATCCACCGAATCGCAGTCTGATGAAATGTATCTGCAAAGAACCACGTACAGAGATTTTTCTAGCTCAAATTTTCTGAAACAACATTTCACTTTTACTGAACTTTCAGAGCAACTGTTCTCTGAAACACGGAGAAACTGAATGCGATTTTGCAGAAGCGTTGGGGGGAGAGGAATTAGGGAGAGACGGACCCACCCGTTGAGCTTCCAGTCCCCTCTGATGACTCCAGACAGGAGGTCCTTGTCTGCGCAGGTGGGCTTCCCGTTGACCTGATTGTAGGAGCACATGACACTGGCCACATTCCCGTCGATCACGCAGCTCTTGAACGGGGGCTGGAATGTGTCATCCAGATCCTGCTGCGACACCTGAATAAACACAAGAAGACTGTCACAACGCTGAGAATTTTCGTTCAAATCTTTTCCTGCATCTTGTTGACTGTTCCTCCGTATGCACCGTTTCGGTTTTATCTTGCTAGGAATCTCTAGAAAGGCAGACACTAGTACGCGTCACTGCATTACAGCAACAACTGATTCCATCGATTACAGCAAGTATAATAAGCATAAATGTTTGTCATATCAAGTTAGTGTTGTGTTGAAGGAAATAGAAGAAAAATATAGAGAAGAATAAAATTTGATTAAAAATATGCAGAAGGATAGGCTAATAGCTCAAAAGGCTAGAGTAGAAGAATGATAGTTTAAAAGAAAAGGACGGAGTTAGAGAATACTCCATCTAGATTCTTTTAAGACCGGAAATCTAACTCATTTTTAATTCAAATCTTTGTCTGAAACCTCAATTAAAAAGATAAAGAAAAGAGTAGTACGACAGTGCTCTACCCTCCCAAGGCACATAGAAAACTGCTGCGTCAGGTACGACAGCTCCGAAACGCTGCCACCAAGGCGCAAATGCAGGTTTATTGTTAATGCACCACACGATGCACGAACACGGCCAAGATCTCCCGTTTCGGGTGAATGCAACCACCGCAATCTGAATATCTAATAAGGATCATAAACAGACACAAGTAGAGAGTGGTGACTGACCATGCTGCAACTTGTTTGTAATCTACTCCCTCCGTATTAGAATGATTGTCGTTTTAGCATTTTTCAGACATATTAGGGAGGGTGGTAAATGACGCATGTGCCCTCATAAAGCTAGCTAGTTTAATGCATTTTCTTGGAAAATTGCGCCCAAAGAAAGCATGCATTGGTGAGTGATTGAATTCTCATCTTAACTACTACATTGATGAGTCCAAAATGACAATCTTTGTGGGACATTTCCAAACAGCCAGAAAGACAATCTCTGTGGGGCGGAGGGAGTAGATGGTGGGACATTCCCTAACCAATCATTTTCTTCTTTCTTAATACGAGAGATCCCCATTGTTTAGATCAGCGTCGAATCTTTATCTAATTCAAGGTGCCCTCCGTTCCATGCAATAGTTGGTTGTAGATGTCACGGCAAAACCTATCGAGTTCCCGGCCTTGCATTGCAGCCACGGAACTCGGAGGAACCAGTAAAACTTGGGGTGAAGTCTCGGTAGAGTTGTCTGTGTCCGGCAGTCTCCTAGAACTGGCTAATTAAACGAACAAAAGCGAAAGGAAAAGGAAAAGGTGGGTGGCTGCTACATGGGTCAATCACCAACTGACCCTGCACGCGCTTTCTGTGCTCCATCAGGCGCACTCATTTACTCGCACGAATCCACTACGAGCAGAGCAGATCACAGAGCAGGCAGAGGGGACTACGTATTCAATTGTCCAAAGAGGCAGGCAAGCGAACGCGGTGGCGCGTCCACGCCACACCGCACCAATCGCGACAGCCTACCGGTGCAGAAAATAAAATAATAATCCGGCACGGCACGGCACGGGCGACGCGACCGTACGGCGCCGCCGCCGCCAGAGTGCTGAGTTTTCGAATGACGGTTAATGAGAGAGACGGTTATTACCACGGCGTTGAAGGTGTAGCGCTCGACGCCCTTCCAGTTGTCGACGTCGTAGGCCGTGTAGTGCTTGCAGCAGGCGGCGACCTTGAGGCTGCCGTCGCCGCTGCCGGAGCCGGCGTCCTGCAGGCCGGTGACGTAGCCGACGGCGTACTTGCTGGTGAGCAGCGGGTCCTCGCCGGGAGTCTCCTGGCCGCGGCCCCACCTCGGGTCGCGGAAGATGTTGATGTTGGGGCTCCAGAACGTGAGCCCCGCCAGCCCCACGTTGTGCATCGCCCGCGCCTCGTTCGACACCACCTGCAGCGATTTCAATTCAACCGCACCATGCGTCTCGTCAGATCAGATCACCTCCAAAATCAAGTCAAAAACTCACTCCCTCGCAAAAGTAACAAGGCATAATCTGGTAACTACAGTGGATGCATAACTTTCTGTAGTAGTAGGTACGACATAAGAAACGACCATGCCAGACAGACAGACAGACAGTGGGCGCGCACGGGAAAAAGGTTTCAGCAGCTGGCTGACAGGCGACGTGCTAGCGTCCAATGAGTGCGATCAATGAGAGTAATGCTTGGCCGTGTCGGTGTGCAGTATTCGTGTCACTGTGTGCACACATGGGAAAAGAGAGCATCAGCCGATAATTCCAGTGTGGTCCGTTGCTTCCTTGCGTCGTTGCTACTTGCTCATGCATGCATGCAAATTAAAACATGTAATTATTCCGCATGCAGTAGTACTGCTGCTAGTCCCTTCAGATCTTTTTAATATTGTCTAGTTCTTTTTTGAATTAACTGGTAATAAATAAAAAGATTTGAAGAAAATATCACTGCGATGCAAAAAAGTCACGTGGGTCTCACATGCTGCTGCATGCCCGTGATAAGAAACGATATCCTATCCTATCCTGGCATAAATCTTGGACTGCGCTGCGCAGCACAGTTGCAATGCATCTCGACTCGAGCTCCAGGGGACGCTGTTGCTGGATCACCAACGCAGCGCCATAATTGTGTTTACGCACACCCTCTAATAATAACCAGGCCTCCTCGAGTTCCCTTTTCCCTAACAACGGAGAGGCATGATGCTTAACGCGTGACGTGTAATGGAGATTAAAACTGCGATCTACTTGCACTATAGCATTGTAAGCTATCTTCTGTTTGTAGTCTCGTTTTTGTACTCCACATGCCGCCGCCATTGGTTTTACTTGGTGCTAGGACAAGAGTGGTCAAATGCATGCTCCGTTTCGCGCGGTCACCGAGAGACGCCGGCGGCGAAGAAGAGAGCCCAAAAGGTAGAATAAGGAGTAGTAGTATAGTCGAAGCCGACGACGCGCTTTTGCGGCTTTTCCTGCCGCATGGCATCGCATCGCATGGAATGGGATGGAGGAAAAGAAAAGTTGGGAGGCAAAAGCAAGGCACGACATTCTCCTGCACCGAATCGAATCGCCCCGATCCAGCAGCACCAACCGGCGGCACCAAACCAAGCGCGAGAACGGCAATGCAGGTGGCGCGGAGTAGAGAGATGCCATCTTTACCGCAATGCCAGCAATGCTGGTGGAAATAAATGCCATGGAAGAGCAGAGCAGAGCGGAGCGGACGAACAAATTAAAAGGCAGGGGAGAGATCGAAGGTGGTGGTGGTGGTCACGTACTGACCTCGCCGATGGTGCGGAAGAGCGTGACGTTGAAGGAGGCGGCCGTCAGGATGGGCTGCGGGAAGCTGGTGGCGCCGGGCACCAGCGGCGAGAACCGGGTGCCGGGGCCGACGTAGGACACGCCGTGCAGCGCCTCGGACCACCACTCGTACGCCGGGATGCCCAGCCGCGGCAGCGCCGCCTGCTTGTCCACCAGGAACCCCACCTTCTCCGCCAGCGTCAGCCGCGACGCCAGGTCCGCCGCCCGCGCCGCCGCGCTCGCCGACCGGTTGCAGAACCCGTACGCCGCCAGCGTCGCATTCGACGCGTCGCACGCGAACACCGGCGTCTGCGCGCGCGCATCGTCGCAGCATAGCAACAGTGCCGCCGCCGCCAGCATCAGCATGGCCGAGGACGAGAACGCCGTGCCCGCCATGGCTACTACTACTAGCAGCTCGTCCGCCGACTGTTTGCTCGGTCACCTCCCCTCCCGTCGTTCGTAGTAAGAGCACCGGCGGTTGCATATATAGCGCTAGAGTACAGGAAGGAGTGGCCCGCGCGCGCGGTAGGGTGCAGGGTGGTGGGTGTATGAGCTGGTTATACGGCGGCCCGTGACACGGACGACGGCGATAGAGAGCCCTTATGTTTTCTCTGTCGTCTCTCGTCCTTTTCCCTGCGCTGTGCTCGCACCGCAGTTTGTATCTACCCAGTCCGTGAACCATTCCGCCATTATTCTCCGTCAATGGTCCATTTCCGGTTGCCGTGCCGTGTTGCTTAGCTAGCTAGGTAGCCTCGCTTCTCTGTCAAAATTATATTGTCCTATAATGTTTACATGGGAAAGGGTTACCTGCTGGGTCTAGAAAGCGTAAGGGTCTAGCTTTGAACTTTTACTAGTACTTTATTAATTTGGAGCTTAAAATGCCACCCCAGTTCAAGTTCAATAGACGACGCGTTCTCAAAATCTCAGTAGCATGCATGAACAGCACAGTGCAATTCAAGCAAGGAACCACTATATATAAAAAAGGGGCAAACACAAAAGAAGGAAGTTTCTTGCCTTGAACGTGGGTGTGATCTGGTAACTGGTTGTTTTACCCCCAATGAAGAAAGCAACTAAGCAAGGAAAGGAATACAGAGCGCATGCATGGTACAGGAACCTGTTGTACGTGAGCTACGGGCTAGCAGTACCGTGTGATCCGACGACGGTCGAGTGGCTTGGGAACGGGAGATTCTTGCGCGGAAAGCGTGGTGGTTGCCATGGGATCAAAAGGAAGATGAGGCTGCAGCAGGTTGGCCTCAAAACGACGACGTGTTTCGCGTACGAGATAAACCGACGCATCCAGTGGTTGGGCGACACTAGCTATTCCCGGTGATGCATGGATCTCATCTCTGCTCATGATCCTCCTGCCCTGATGATCTCTGAACAGAACACCAGCTGACCATCACACATGTCGCGCGAGTCCCGGCGGCGCCGAGGGAGGAAGGCTACCTCCCATTTCATGTCGCTTCATGCATGCCGTTTGATCAGAGCAGGACGACCATTGCAATGCCCATTGGTGGTTAGGCACACCGTTTTCAGGAGCCCCGGCCGGACCCGTAGTATGTCGTGACAAAGTGGATGTACCTTTGGACATACACATATTTCGTTCGGGTCCACTGGTTTTAGATCATATCATCATCATGTCTCTTGTTACATAACCGGCACGCGACACTACTACTGGTCTTACACGAAAAATCGATCGGTTTCAGATGAACTCGAATCCCCACCTAGCTAATGATCAAAATAATCGGATATTATTAGCATGTATTTTTAGCACGATGACGACGGCGACGCGTGTCGACATCAAGCGTCGTGGCAGTTTGGGGCCACTACTGGTCCTGCGAGGTGATGCTTTCCACTGACCTACCGAAAATGGTACTACACCAAACGCATTTTTGGATCCGCTTTCTCTCGCAAACACACTTTACTATTTTTTTAAGGATATATACATACAACGTGATGTTAAATCTGCAGGATGTGACGGTCTCTTCACTTCAGATGGGAAATAATTAGTTGCACCGGGGAAAACGGACGAGCTTTCGGAGGTTTCTTACCGGTGAACGCAACGGCATCGCACATTCGCACGTGATGGGTAGATATCTCTTACGTCGCGTGTACGGGGGTTATTATACGAATGAGGATGACTTGCATACCGCGAATACATTCGTACACAGTATGAGCCCTCTCTATCGGCTCCGGTTTCCGTTCCGACACAGACACACACGGGCACAGTGCCGTAGAGCGCACACAACGGTGTCAGCCTCCCCGTAGAAAAAGAAGGCTGACACTGTGACACAGGGGGGCACAGGTAGCTGCAGGAGTTGATGATGGAAATGCAGGGGGGTACGCGTTTCCTTACAAAGTCGAATGCACATTTCTGGTGTGGTACTGCGCGCCTTTTCTCCGTTGAGAAACGAATGGCGTTGAAAGCTAGAGTGATTCTCTTACCAGTTACGGAAGGCGATTGCTTGCACGCAGGGCTATCTATTTGAGCTGGGGCGTATGGACCTACCTGGCTCGGCTGTGGCAGCTAGCCTGGACGATGCAGAAACAGAACGGTGCACTGCGACAAACCAAGTGCCTCGGAGCTGTGCGGAACTGCCGGGTCGGGACACGTGCATGCTGCTACTGCTAAGGTGTTGGGAGAATCAACGATCGGACGCGTGAGACCAAAACACGCGCGCGGGCCCTGTACACTGTAGCAGCTGCCCGTGGTGCTTGCTGACAGCAGTGCATCTGCGTGCGCCAAACCCGAACCCAGCAAGACGCCGCGCCCCCGCGCCCGGCCGGCAGCGACAGAGTCCGTGGCGCGCGCAAAAACGCCAGGAAATGGGTGCGAGATCCCGTGACTTTCCTCACCCCCGAGTACGATGGAGCAGGCGGCGAGGCCGCGGCTGCCCACCCAGGTCACGGGGCGTACCCAACCTGACGAAATCGAAATGTATGCGCTCCATCGCCCCGCGTGAAGCTGAACACGGCCGAATGCGTGGAAACAGGTGGCTCGCGCGTGAGCTGTCAGCTCGTACGATAACATGATACAGGAGCGGTGTGAGGTGTTATAAGCCGTTGGACTCTTGCGGGTGCGGGGTCGTTGGTTCATGACATCAAAGAGTTCGCAAGATCCTAACCCCAGCAGAAAGCCGGACACATGCAGGTTGCTCCAACCTGTTTACATCCAGACAAGACGAACGACACCAACTGAAAAGACGCGACAAGCAGAGCTCAAAAACTAAAGAGAAAGAGAGATGTTCTTTTCTTTTGGCAGTTCATAGTTCCCCATCAGCTTCTTCTTCTTCTTTGCGCGAATTAGTTCAGAATTCTCCAAGCCGTCGGTGCCCATCCACGGATCTTCGTTTCTTGTACACATCACCAACACTTTTCTGATCGAGTCGCTTGTATTACTGCAACAACACCGTCTCTGTTTTTCGGTGTGGTAGATGGTGAGTCTGTTAGGATCTTGTTAGTGCTGGTGAGTCTACCTTCCTTGCACACCGACGACAGGTCGGTGTAATTGATGTACGTGAAAGTGCAAGATTTCGCCAGTGCTGGTGGGTCTCCCTCCCTTCCCTTGCTTAGAATAAACTCAATGCGCCCGTCTGACATCCACTCGAAACGACGCCTCTCCAAAGCAGAACAGAACAGCGGTATCGCACCGACTCTATCAGTGTCTCTATACGCCGCGGCGTGCCTTGTTGCCGGCCAACCGGCAGCGCCTTTGCACGGGAACAGTAGTGCAGATTGGCTGCTAATAGAGATGAGACAGATGATCTATCCAGCGCAACCATGCAACGACTCAAGTGGCCCAGTGTTCTGCATGGTCATGCATCACCACTTCTCCACGCATCAATCGTCTCGTCTGCAGTTTGTACTATCTGATCTACGCGTGTCGGTGGATGTACACGCATGTCGTGAGTCCTTCGATCCACGCATGTTACTTATTTGGCTACGTTAGGCGACACTGTTTGTGCCATCTGATCTACGCACAAAACAGCACGCGTGGCATCCATAGCTTCCATCCTGTTGTTGCCCCAAGAAATTCCCTGCTTGTACCATCCACTGTCACTCAGTTCTGTTTGTCCGTTGTCACGTCGACCTGCTGATCCGTCGAATCTTGGAACGTGGCGCCAGCATGTCGGCATGTTACCGTTTCAGCACTGGAATGTTCAGTTCCGAAAAAGAGACGCTGTTGTTGGCATCTTCAGATCTGCCAATTATCTTCGGCTCCCCTGTTCGTTCTTCGGATTTGAGAAGAAATCGCACCAGGACATCTATTGGGCCTCGGCCTCGCCATGTGAGCCCATGCTAGTATGTAACCAGGCCAGGTTCAAGGCTGAAATTGACGGCCCACCAGACTCCTAGAGAAACCACTCACGTCACGCTCGCGGAAGGAAGAGGACTTCAGTGAGCCAGGGACCAGCACCTGATGAGCGATCAGCAGCTTGCCGCTGCGACTGCTCTGCGTATCTCCCAACGAGTCGACGCAGTGCGGCCACGTACCACGGCCTGACGAGGACGTGCATGGTCCATGCTGTTAGAGATAAAGGAAAGAATCAAGGCGTATCATCTAGATTAGTTTGTTACCTATTTAGTTAAGAGTCTGTTTTGTAAATATAGAATATGATTGATACTTAGTTTGGTATGAGATAATTGTAAACCCAACTTTCATGTAAACTACGAATCAAGTTGTTTGATCCTCTATAAATAAACATTGGCCCGAGACAAAAGGTTCAACACTTTCTAATATTTCCAACATGGTAATCAGAGCTATTCTTTCAAGCTACGTCTAGATTGTCTCCTCCCTGTCGTCGCCATGGCAGGATCCTCAACCACGTCGTCGGTGCTTTCGAGTCTGACAAGGGACAATTATCCATTATGGAAGGCGCATGTTCTGCCACAGATCAAGGCAACACACCTTCATGGGTACTGTCGGTACCCTACGTACCGGATACCCTTGGGATTGCAAAGATCACAAAGAAATTCCATCTATCGGAATTGAAGACCTCTGAATGCCCCACATGTCAGGCGTAACCGGACCTGCTTCCCCGACATGGTTAGTCCCAGGGCCGCCACGTGTATCATAAGACCGAAGCTATCACCCACACATGGGAAAGCTCCGGACGGAATACCAGTATGGCACCCCCGGACCTAACCCCAGACAGAGGGAAGCTCCGGTACTGACACGTGTCCAATAACACCAGACCTACCCGTCCACGACGGTAAGCTCCAGAGCTGCCACGTGGCGACCGCCGAACCTTCAACTTCAACAATCAAGCTGGTGGACCCCCCAACGGCTCCGGACCTTCAAGGAGCAATCAAAGACCTCAAGACCCGATTAAGTGTCATTAATGCCATATTAATGACACACGATCGGAGGGCTCTTAATACTGGTAACAACACTGTTAAGGCCCGTTACCAGGTTATTAAGGGAAATTAACCTCATTAATTGTGTATCAAGCATGTGTAACCACCGGGGCCACATGTCGGGCCAGGCTAACGGTGTAACGACTAGTCCTTGTACTATAAAAGGACTGATCGATGATACACAAGGGACGATTCCAGACCACTACCGAACTCCCTGAGCTAGACGAGCTTCTTCTTCTGGAGCTTCTTCTAGACTCACACGCTCAATACAACACCAACACACCCCGTGGAGTAGGGTATTACGCTCAGGCGGCCCGAACCACGTAAATCTCTGTGTACACTTGTCTTTCACCTTCTTGAATCTCTCGCGCCCATTACCGAACTATAACTCCTTGATCTACCAAAGGTAGTGTCGGGAGATCTGCCAGATCCAAACATCGACAGTTGGCGCGCCAGGTAGGGGGAGCCCGATATTTCAAGTATGGTGAACTCAGCTGTTGGATCATCCAACGGCAATCCTGCTGTTCAACCCGCTGGAGGCAATCCCTCCAACATGCAGCAACCAGCAGGTGCCGTGGCTCCAACATGAGTCATGCCTCCACCGCCACCGCCTGCACCAGCATGTCAAGCTGAGCAGCGTGACGATGCATCGGCGTCGGTCACCGCATCGGCGAATAACAGCAACCCTGAACACGCGCTTCATGCAGTACGTGCTCTCCTCCAACGTCCACCACCTCCAGGCGCATCTCAGGGTGCAATGGAGCAGTGGAGGGCTGATGTGGAACATCTAGTTGCAGCAGCAGCCAACCGCATCAGCAACCAAGGTCCTCCCCCTTCGGGGCGGGCCCCATCGCAGCGCCGGACTGTGTCGGGCAGACTTGGTCCGCATGCTTCCCAAAATAGGAGGCGTGTTGCATCACAGCAAGTTACGTCGCTACCTTCCGGGGCGCGACACACTCATACGATAACCAGGCTTTCAACTCATGACCTCCGGGCGGAGCTTGATCGCTGTTCTGCACTGGCCATGCACCTACGCATGGTCAGATGGTCAAAAAAGTTCCGGACTCACCTGCCGGAGAAATTTGACGGGACTGTTAATCCCGCTAAGTTTCTCCAAATTTACACCACCGCAATCCTTGCGACCGGAGGTAACGAGGCCGTAATGGCCAACTACTTCCCAGTGGCCTTGACTGGGACCGTCAGGTCCTGGTTCATGAGCCTTCCTCACAACTCCATCAATAGTTGGGAGGAATTGTGCCAACAGTTCACCGCCAATTTCGGGAGTTCATACACCCGACCAGGCACCGAACTGGACCTTTTTGTAGTCGTGCAGAAGGGGGGAGAATCCCTGCGCTCATTCATCCAGAGGTTCTCCCAGATACGAAACACTATTCATTCTATCTCCAACGCCTCTGTTATCGTGGCATTTAGACAGGGCGTACGAGATAAGAAGATGCTGGAGAAGCTGGCGATCAAGGAGATCACCAGCGTCACGGAGCTCTTCAGCTTGGTAGACAAGTGTGCCAAAGCTACGGAGGGCCGTGAAATGCACTCCAAACCACCTCCGGAGGATGAAAAAAAATCCTCCAAAGGCGAAGCCACCACCTCCAGGAGTGGAAAAAGAAGAAAAAGTCCAACGGCAAGAAGAAGCCGTCGGCCGACACATCTACCAGTGCAGCTGCCGCAGCTCCGGGTGGCCGGGGTCATGCCCCGAGAAACGACCTCAGCCGTTCTCTGAAGACGGTGGCAACTCCAAAGTGTGGTGTCCCATCCACAAGTCAAACATCCACAACTTGGAGGATTGTCGGGAGGTCCAAAACCTTGCCGAGCGCTACAACAAGCGCCGGGAAGAAGTTCCTTTCCGTCAGAGAGAAGGAAAACAGAAGGTCGATGAAGCTCCAGCTAAACAGGAGTTAGGCTTCCAGGGCCCTAAAAAGGTCCTAAAGGCTGTCTACACCTCCGTTGACGATGACTTCGACGTCTCCGACAATGAGCGTCGGAAGACCATGAACATCATCTTTGGTGGTTCGTGGGACATCACCTTCCGCCGTGTCCTCAAAAAAATGCGCCGGGACATGGCCTCAGTAGCTCCTACAGCCAGGACGGAGCCTCATCGAAAGTGGATGGACACCACCATCACTTTTGATGCTTCGGACTGCCCTCGGAACATGATCGGAGCTGGTCAACTATCTTTGATGGTATCTCCGACCATCAATAACATTCAACTCCACCATGTAATGGTGGATAGAGGTTCGGGGCTGAACCTCATAAGCTTTGAAGCTTTCATCAAGCTTTAGCTCCGACCTTTGGACCTTTGCCCCTCCCGACCATTCTCCGGAGTAGGTCCGGGAGCCATAACCCCACTTGGTGCCATTACTCTCCCTGTGACCTTCGGGACTCGGGAGAATTATTGCACTGAGAAGTTGATCTTTGACGTCGCTCAGATCAACTTGCCTTTCAATGCCATTCTGGGCAGGCCTGCCTTGTACAAGTTCATGGCTGCTGGTCATTGTGGCTACCTGGTGTTGAAGATAGCTGGCGTTCTCCGGATCCACGGAGACCGCACTGCCAGAGTGACTGCTCTGGAAGAACTTCATGCGCTTGCTACAGCGCAGGAGGAAGAATCCATACAGGAACAAGCTCTAAAACCCCTGAGCATTCGTCAACGAGGCTCAACCTCCGCACCTCGCGTGCAACCAAGCAGCGACACTGACATCCCCGTCAAAGTCGTCCAAATCGGTTCCGATGCCGCTCATACCACCCGTATGTCGGGAGGTCTGAATGACAAATAGGAACTCACGCTCATCACTTTCCTCCGGGCTAATGTCGATGTGTTTGCCTGGCAACCGTCACAAATGCCTGGGATCCCTAGGGAAGTGATCAAGTATAATCTGAAGATCTATCCTAACGCTCGGCCTGTGCACCAGAAGCCTTAGAAGCAATCAGTAGAGCAACAGAACTTCATATGATAAGAAGTGAAGAAGTTGCTCGAAGCTGGATTCGTCTGAGAAGTCTTCCATCCAAAATGGCTGGCAAACCCAGTCGTTGTACCCAAGGCTGGCGGGAAGCTTCGGATGTGTATCGACTACACAACACTGAATAAGGCATGCCCAAAAGATCCATTCCCACTACCTAGAATAGATCAGATAGTGGATTCCACCTCCGGGTGTGAGTTACTGTGTTTCCTAGACGCATATTCTGGGTACCATCAATTCAGAATGTCTAGGGAAGATGAAGAACATACTTCTTTTATCATAGTAGATGGATTGTACTGCTATACCGCCTTGCCATTTGGTCTCAAGAATGCTGCTTCAACGTTTGTATGAGCTATGTACAAAACCTTTGGAGAGCTCATCAGAGATGTAGTGGAAGTGTATGTTGATGACATCGTCGTCAAGATCAAAAACAAGGAGTCACTCCTTGACACCTTGCAAGCTGTCTTCGACAAGCTGCGGGTCACCCGCACGAAGCTGAACCCAGACAAGTGCATATTTGGGGTTAGCTCTGGAAAGCTTCTTGGTTTCCTGGTAAACCACCGGGGCATAGAGGCAAATCCAGCGAAGATTAAAGCCATTGAGGATATGCGACCACCAGCCCGCATCAAGGACGTCCAAAAATTGACCGGATGTCTAGCCGCCCTCAGTCGGTTCATCTCAAGATTGGCGGAACGGGCGCTACCCTTCTTCAAGCTATTGAGGAAGTCCAAACCATTCCAATGGTCTGAAGAAGCAGAAAAGGCGTTCCAGGAGCTAAAGCAGCTCCTCACCACTCTACCAACCTTGGTTGCTCCGAACCCTGGTGAGCCCTTATTGCTTTACATTTCAGCAACCGACGAGGTAGTCAGCATGGTCTTGGTTGCGGAGAGACCAAAACCATCCCAAGCTCAGGAATCCAGACCCCTCCGGGAGGGTTCGAAGGTTCCTGAAGGTGAGTCTGGGTCCCAGCCCCCAGACTTGGAACTACAGGGTGTTATTCCAGAAGATCTGGACCCCTCTGGGAGGGTTTAGGTCGCTCCAGTAGAAGCTCTGGGTTCCTCCAGCAAGCACCCGGAGGTCCCCGAAGTAGGTCCGGACCCCTCCGGGAGGGTCCGGGTCAATGTGGAGGAAGCTCCGGGCCCCTCCGGGAGGGTCCGGACAGTTCAACGTCCAGTGTACTTCATCAGCGAAGTACTACATGATGCCAATACTCGATACCTAGAGGTGCACAAGCTGCTTTACGCAGTTCTCATTGCCCCCAGGAAGCTTCACCATTACTTCCAAGCTCACAAGATCTTAGTGGTGACTTCTTATCCACTGCATGCGATCTTGCATAATCCCAACTCAACTGGGAATATTGCAAAGTGGGCCACGGAATTGGCCGAATTCGATCTTGAATTTGTCCCAAGACAGGCTATCAAGAGTTAAGCACTGGCGGATTTTGTGGCAGAATGGACCCCCTCTCCATCAAACCCTGGGGGCCCTAGTGAGCAGAAGCCGAAACTCAAGGCTCCGGTCTTCACCAAACCTCACTGGACTCTCTACTTCGACGGCTCCATGCAAAAGCAGGGGGCCAGAGCTGGAGTCTTTCTCCTCGCTCCAACCGGGGAGAAGGTCAAATATATGGTCCAACTTGACTTCAAGGCGACCAACAACATGGCAGAGTATGAAGCACTCATTTATGGACTAAAGGTGGCACTATCATATGGTATCAAGCAGCTGTTGGTCAAGGGAGATTCGCAGCTCATCATTAAACAGGTGAAGCGTGAATGCTCCTGTAACAATCCTCAACTAGCTGCTTATCTCCTTGAAGTCCAGAGGCTTCAAAAGGACTTCAAAGTCCTGGATCTCCACCATGTCCAGCGTGTCCATAACGCTGAAGCTGACAAACTCTCGACGAAAGCGTCAACCGGAGCTTCGGCTCCTGACGGAACCTTCATCCGGAGGTTGTCAAAACCCACATCTCAGCCCGCCGAACTAAGCGAAGGGGGCGAGACCAGCATCCTGAAGCTGGCGGTCCCGATGGCCCTGTTACCATGGCAGCCATCAAGGGTCGTAGGTGCTGCCGGAAGCTCCGAGCAACCCAGCACGCAAGACTCAAATGCTCAAGCTAGATCCGATGCATGGATCTCGAAGATCCGGAGCTACTTGAAAGACAATATCCTTCCTGACGATGATGTATCCGTTGACTGGATAGTCAGATTGGCTAAAAGATACACGCTAGTAGAAGGGGATCTCTACCGGCGCGGTGCCAACGACGTCCTAATGCGGTGCATCACAAGGGAAGAAGGTTGCGAGCTCCTCGCAGAAATCCATGGAGGCGAGCGTGGGAACCACGCGTCTTCCCGCACGTTGGTCGGTAAAGCCTTCCAGCATGGCTTCTACTGGCCTACAGCGCTCCAGGATGCAAGTGAGCTGGTGAAGAAATGCGAAGCATGCCAGTTCCATGCAAAGCAAATTCACTCACCGGTTCAGCCTCTACAAATGATACCTCCTACATGGCCTTTTGCTGTGTGGGGGGGGGGGGGTGGACATCTTGGGACCTTTCCCAAGAGCCGTCAGAGGTTACAAGTTCTTGTATGTTGCCATTGACAAGTTCACCAAATGGTCGGAAGCAACTCCAGTTGTGACAATAAACAAGCAATCGGCTATCAACTTCTTGCAGTCCATCGTATGCAGATTTGGAGTCCTGAACAAAATCATAACAGATAATGGGACCCAATTCATAAGCTCTGCTTTCCAAGGATACTGCGAAGACCTCGGCATACAAGTCAGCTACGCCTCTGTAGCTCACCCGGCAAGCAATGGCCAAGACGAGAGAGCAAATGTAGAAATCCTGAAAGGAGTCAAGACGTGCACATATGAGCGCCTGAAAAAACATGGATCCAACTGGATCGAAGAGCTTCCGCCCACTCTATGGGCCAACAGGACAACTCCAAACCGGTCAACTGGAGAGACACCCTTCTTCCTAGTGTACGAAGCTGAAGCAATCCTTCCTCCGGAAATCACCTTGGGGTCGCTCTAGGTCCGGACCTCCAACGGAGCCACGTAGGACCAGCTCCGGCATGAAGACCTTGACCTCCTTGAAGAGGGAAGGTGCCAAGCAGCTGTTCGGAATGCCTGATACCGCCAAGCTCTTCGGCGCTATCACCAAAGGCATGTTTACAGCCGACAGCTCGAGGAAGGCGATCTGGTGCTACAGAGAATACAAGCAAGAGAAGGGTTAAACGAACTCGCCCCCAGTTGGGAGGGACCCTTTCGAGTGATCAAAGTATATCGTCCCGGATGCGTTCGCTTGGCAACCGAGGATGGGACACCTCTCCCAAATCCTTGGAACATTGAGCACCTCCGTAAGTTCTACGCTTAATATCACGAAGGTGAATCTGTAATTACATGTGATGTATGTTATATAGTCATTGTACAGAGTCGGGTAGCTCCTCCGGGAGGGTAGCCGGACCTACCCTGTTAGGTCTGCAACGTCCATGCAACACTTGTCACAGTCACAGAACTAAAAGTGTAGCTAGCTACCTTGGGTCAAACGAGAAACAAAACATACTTAGCCTAGTTCCGTACCCTAAGAGTGTACTTGTTTCCCTTGTACCCCGGACCTATAATGAAAGACATCATTGTATGAAAACAGACTCCACGTGCATTTACTTTGTACAGGCTCAATATTTTTTATTGTTCTCTTTCTTGTCTATAACAAAGTTGTGCAATTCTTAAGAAAATTTAGCTCGACCAGTTCATGTACAATTCGAGTTGCATTGTCTATCGTTCTGAGTTCGAACATTGTTGATGGTCTACTCGTCTGAATGCCGCCAAGCCAATCTAGGGTCGGAGTGTGCTATCGACTTAGCCTGGTCATGCACCCTAAGTACGCCACTCTACCTACACCCCGACAGGCCGAAGTAAGGCGAGTCCAGAAACGATCGGACCTGAAGGAAACAAGACAACGCTCTTGATTGTATTTAGAATTATGTTTGACTTAAAACTTTCTTGGGAATAGTAAGTCGCAATGAAGTTATAGATAGGAAATGGATTTTACTGTTTTTCTTGACTTCAATGTGTAGGAAAAATAAATATTACATGATGATGGTGAATGAAGCCGGAGCTGCAAAAGCTCCGACCTCCTACATGTGGCTTGTGGTCGATGTTCAAACATTGACATCGAGCATCATTGGAGCTACTCAGCTCCGGTAAAGCTAGGGGGCATGCCGTCAACGTGAAGATGGTGGAAAGACTCTAAAGTGGTGTCTGCCGTTGACACATCATGTGTTGACAGAGGTCACTACCGGAGCTACCAAGCTCTGACACCCCAGAGGGCTAACCATCGATGCTTTACTCGTTGATGGAGACTACTGCCGGAGCTACTAAGCTCTGACAATGGTCAATGCCAGAGCCACTAAGCTCCGACAACCTCAGGGGGCCTACACTATCGAAGACTTCAGACCTACATTCTACAAGTTCGAAGCACGCAAGTCTTCAACAACTGTTACATCCTCTTGATACATGTTCATAATCAAATTGTGTACATCTACCAGGGGGCCAAGTGAGACAAAGGTGGTGTTGAAGACAAAGAATGAAATTCGAATTCACAAAAAGTTTGATTTCATTCATCTGGAGACAAGAGATTACAAAATTGGAGAAGAAGAGAGAATACAAGCGGGAGCTACAGGGAGATGATCCTAGACCCTATGAAAGAACTGGGCGACCTTCTGGGCCACCTCCGACACGCTGGCTCGGGCGGCTTCACCCTCTCCTTTGATTGGGCCTTCAAGCACTGGGTCCAGAGGGAATTGAGGGTCTTGGCTGGTGTAGCACGTTAGCACAAACTCTGCGACGTTCTTCGCCAGGGACTAACCCTCTATTTCCAGCTGGTCCGCGATGACATCGCCCATCTTGGTGAGCTTGTTGCCTGCTGAACTCAGCACCTCCAACGCCTGGTCTAGCTCCGGCTCCGGATCATCCGGACGCACGGGACTGAAGCCCATTGCCGTTAGCGCGTCGTTGGCCTTGCCCAGGAAGTCCCAAACTTGTTGGGACTTCGCAACCCTTGCGCCACGCATCTCCGCCAAGGATCTTTTGGCCGCCGCAAGCTCCGAGCTCTCCCGAGCAAAATGCTCCACCTCTTTGGCATTCTGCTGAATCTTTTCAGCAACCCGCCTTTCGAGTTTGCTGAGCTCTTCCTCCCGGAGGTGGATCTCATTCTGGCAGTTGACCAGATCTTTCTCTCAGCCCCCCACTTTCTTCTACCTGGCGGTGATGGCATTCTCCTGGTTGTAGAGATCTTGCCCTCGCTCCCAGGCCTTCTTATCCTCCTCCTCGCAACGCTCCTCCAATTTCTTAGTGTGTTCTTCGAGGCTCTTGTCAGCCAGAGCTGTCTTTTGGACAAGCTCTTCCTCACTCTTCATGAGGTCATCCCGCAGCTCTAGGAATTTCTGCTCTTCATCTTCGAGTCGTCTCTCCCACGCTTCAAGAGCCTCCTGGCGCTTGACGAGACTATCGTGGATGGCAGCGAGACTTTCCTGGCGATCATCCACAGCGCTATTTGCAGCCTTGGCCTGCTCATAGATGGCCTGGGACTGGTTGTCGAGGGTCCGCGTCATGCTTTCCCTCTCATCCAACAGCTTACCCCAGTACTCCAGGCGGACCTTCTCCCTTTGTACCCACTCCTTGTCGTCAGCCAGCCTCGACTGCGCTAGCTTGGTCTCGAAATGGATTCGGTTGCGCCACCTCCTAAGGGTTTGGCGCTCCTCCTCGAGGGCCTTGCTATCGTGGTAGAAAGCTAGATGGACCTGGCGAAGACTGGAGCAGGCGTTGTCAATGGACAACAATAGGGGGATCGGGTCTGGACCTGTCGGGGTCCTCTCCGCTGGCTCCAGCGGATCTTCAGCGACAAAAATTGGGTCCCACTCTACAGGAGTGGTTCCCTGAGCTTCCACGGCACTAGAGCCGTCCTCCGGGATAGCCTCGGCCGCCGCCGAGGAAGTACTTGTAGCAGAGGTTCCGACCTCCAAAATTGACTCCGAAGGTCCCACCGCAAGGTCATCAACAACTGGCCCCTCCGGAAGGGGGCCAGCAGCTTCATCTTGGCACCCTGGCTCAGCAGCGGGCACCTCCGGGATCATCGCTTCCGGAGCGGGTGTTGAAGGTTTGGTCGGAGCAAAAGCTACTTCTGGCTCCGGCGCATGCGCCTCCTCCACCGCTGCCTCAGGTGCTGGCACTTCGACCATCATGGGCTCGAGCGCTGGCGCTTCAACCACTAGAGGCTCAGGCGCCGACACCTCTGCAGCAACTGGCTCGGACGCCAGAACCTCTTCAACGGTCGGCTCCACAGCTAGAACTTCTACATCAACCGGCTCTACCACCGGAGCTTCCTCGACAACCGACTCAAGTACCGGAGCTTCATCAACGCCCAGCTCCACTACCGGGACCTCACCAACCACCGGCTCGACTGCAGGGGCTTAAACAACATCTGAATCTAGGGCCGAAATCGCAGCTATCTCCGGCTCTGTGGTCGGAGCGTCCAACATCTCAGCATCCAAGCCTGGAGCTTCAACCTCCGGGGCTGGCGCCGCTGGTACATCTTCGTTCCCGTGGTCCGGCGCTACCACGGGAGCTTCTGGGGATGAGTCGAGGTCCAAGACCACGACACCCAATGCCGGGGCTGCCACAACCTCAACCACCTCTTGGGGCGGCGCTGGAATCGGAGCTGGAGCTTCACCCTGCACAACCTCAACCGTTGCTGTAGGGACCGGAGCTTCAACCTTCTTCTTAGGCACGCTGTGGATGAAGGATGAAGAAACTCAAAATATAGTTAACAATAAAACAATTGACTGAGGTAAAAAAATCAAAAATTACCTTGGAAGGTTTCCGCACCAGTTAGCACAGAACCTCTTCTCTGGACGCTCCGAACTGGCCCCAACCGTCACTGGCATGGTAGTCCCGGAGGGTCCCCCGAAGCTTGCTGCTGCTATCGGCGTTGCCCTGGTCGAGGCCCCCCCTCGATCGGGAAGGACCTCCAGACCCAGAGCCCTGAGCTGGCCCTGGTACTGGAGTCACATGGCCGGAGCTAGCACCCCGGGAAGATGCCGCTGCTGGAGTAGATGCCGCCAATGTAGACCTCCCCCTCTGAGGAAAAGGAGCTGCCACGGAAGAAGGAGGCATGACGGACCTTCTGTCGGCATGCTTCCTCTTACGGCTTGAGGGCTCGACCAACTCCTTGCCCTTGCCTGCGACTTCGGTTCTTGGCTTTGGAGCAGGAATGGAGCCGCCTTCAGGAGCTTCAGAGATCGCCAACCCGGTGATCGAACGCCTCTCAACAACACTGAGGTCGTCAAGCACCGGCATCGTCCGCCGGAGCTCCCTGCTGAACTCTGCCTCCATGTTCAGAGGGAGGAAAGCTACCGGCGGAGCCAAGTCGTCGCCCTCGACATCGATGCCGTGCTGGAACTTCTTGAGGTGGAACTCCAAAGTTGCACCCTCCATGTTGGACTTCAAACCGGTCTCGATCCGGTCGTCGTCCAGCATACTGTTGAGGGCCCAAGCAAGCTTCTCCCTCCTCTTCAAAGGAGCCCACCTGTTGGTCAGGAAGTTGCAAAACACCGCCTGAGGAGTCACCCCTCCTTCCACGCACAGGCGAATCCTGGTCAGAGCAGGGTTGAAGGCGTCCGACAACACCGGAGCTTCAGTCCAAACTGCAGTGTCGATGTTGGGGAGGCCTTCCGGCAGCTCCAGCTTCTCGTGCTCCTCCACCCTGATGACAATCCAATCCTTCTTCCAGTCGTCCCACTTCCCAGAAGGAAACGACCGTAAGTACTTGTACGGGCGCTTCTTGCGCTTCACAAAATAGTAGAAGACAAGATACTCGTCACTCCTGCCCGTAGTTTGGACAGTGAAGAATGTGCGGAAGAGCTCAATGCAGGGGGGAATGCCCACCCACATCTCGCAGATGTGGACAAAGATTGACACCAGGAGAATAAAGTGGGGGCCAAGGTGGTACAGCTGCAGACCATAGAAGTCTAGCAGCATCAAGAAGAAACAGGAGAAAGGTGGGATCAGCCCCACCATGGCGTACGCAGAGAAGTACACCATGTCGCCGGCGTGTTCCTTCTCGAACGGAAGTTTGCCGACGCAGACTAAGTGGTTAAAGAAGTCAGGGGACCATCCCATGAGGGCCTGAACCTTATTCAAATCATCATCGGTCTTCAGTCGGTGCTGGCGGAGACCCAACTCCATCGCGACACAACGAGGCAAGAGAGGAAAAGCAAGCGAACGTTTGGAAGGTTTGAGCGCAAGTTCGAATGAAAGGCGTAAAGAAACCCAAATGGTGCGTGCTTTCCTTCTTAAGTAAGCCCCCGCAATGCTTGGATGGAAACCGCAGAGGAGCCGACGATACCAGTCAAAAACTTCACCCTGCCAATGACAAGGGGGCTCGAGGCCACCCCGACGATCAAGTCGAGGTTCTTACCCCAGGCGACCGGTTGTCATCATGAAAGGCGAGAAGCCCAAAGGCGGCGTCCTGACAGGGCACACGAAACCGATACGATTTTCGTATCGGGAACCGGCGACCTTCAATTGCGTGAGATCCGCACGCTGAGATCTCACCTGCCGTCTCCTGGATTTGCCACGGGCGGAGGTTTAACTGCAAACTATCACCAACAGCGCGTCCGAAGACCCTTGAAGACACGGCTCAAAAACCAAATAATGGACCCACCTCCGGCGAAATGAATTCATCCAAAAGGTCTCTCTCGGAGGTGGGCCGAGGGGACTACTGTCGGTACCCTACGTACCGGATACCCCTTGGGATTGCAAAGATCACAAGGAAACTCCATCTACCAGATTTGAAGACCTCCGAAGGCCCCACATGTCAGGCGTAACCGGACCTTCTTCCCCGACATGGTTAGTCTCAGGGCCGCCACGTGTATCATAAGACCGGAGCTATCACCCACACATGGGAAAGCTCCGGCCGGAATACCAGTATGGCACCCCCGGACCTAACCCCAGACAGAGGGAAGCTCCGGTACTGATACATGTCCAATAGCACCGGACCTACCCGTCCATGACGGTAAGCTCCGGAGCTGCCACGTGGTGACCGCCGGACCTTCAACTTCAACAATCAGGCTGGTGGACCCCCCAACAGCTCCGGACCTTCAAGGAGCAATCAAAGACCTCAAGACCAGATTAAGTGTCATTAATGCCATATTAATGACACACGATCGGAGGGATCTTAATACTGGTAACGTCACTATTAAGGCCCATTACCAGGCTATTAAGGGCAATTAACCTCATTAATTGTGTATCAAGCATGTGTAACCGCCGGGGCCACATGTTGGGCTAGGCTAACAGTGTAACGACCAGTCCTTATACTATAAAAGGACTAATCGATGATACACAAGGGACGGTTCCAGACCACTACTGAACTCCCTAAGCTAGACGAGCTTTTTCTTCTTCTGGAGCTTCTTCTAGACTCACACGCTCAATACAACACCAACACACCCCGTGGAGTAGGGTATTACGCTTAGGCGGCCCGAACCACGTAAATCTCTGTGTACACTTATCTTTCACCTTCTTGAATCTTTGCGCGCTCATTACCGAACTACAACTCCTCGATCTACCAAAGGTAGTGTCGGGTGATCTGCCCGATCCAAACACCAACAGGTACCTAGATGGGACGATCAAGACACCTGAGGAAAAATTACCCGGTGCAGAGAAGAATGAAGAAGTTGAAAACCCAACGTACGTCGCATGGATGTCTCGGAATCAATAGATCCTGGGATATTTGCTGGGAATACTGTCGCAACAAGTCCTTCGTCAAGTTGTTTCGTACTAAACATCTAAGGACGTTTGGGGTGCACCTGAAGAAATGTATGCATTGCAGTCTAGATCCAAGATCAGTAATCTTTGAATCAAGCTGACAAATGCATCCAAGGGAAGTAAGTTTGTCACCGCATATTTTTCTAAAGTAAAGGGTTATGCAGATAGTTGGCCATGGCCGGCAAACCCTTGCTGAAGACGAGATCGTGGCATATGTTCTTGCTGGTCTCGGCCAGGAATACAATGCTCCAGTTATGGTGCTTAGTGCACAAAAGACACTGGTAACTTTGAGCGATCTCTTTGGCCAAATGTCGAATTTTGAATCTCGTCAAGAACTGTTGCAAGGCGCAGATGACACTGGTGATTTTAAATCATCAGCCAACACTGCTACCCACGAGTGTGGTGGTTCCTCTCGTGTCAACTCATGAGGAGGTTGTGGTGGCGGCCATAGCAACTCAACTCGTGGAGGACGCACCACAAACAACTACAGAGGTAATAACAAAAGAGGGGGCTTCGATCCTCGAAGTAACACTCGGACCAGTGCAAGCCAACGTGTCAAATATGCTTCAAGCAAGGTCATATGGTCTCAAAGTGCTGGCACATGTTTGAGGAGGTCTATGAACCTGAAGAAAGGTTTGCTGGTTCGGATGCAAGCTCGTCATATGGTGTTGATACAAACTGGTACATGGATAGTGGTGCAACCGAGCACATCAACGGTGAGTTGGAAAAAATACCTGTCAAAGAAAAATATCGTGGCCAATATCAAGTTCATAATGTGAATGGTTCAGATATGGGCATAAGTCATGTTGATCATTCTATATTTGGCACCCCTCAAAAGAGTTTTGGACTTGACAATATTTTGCACGTACCTAACACATCTAAGAATCTCTCGCCCGTTCATCGTTTTTCTCTTGATAACCATATCTTTATTGAGTTTCATCCCTGGTTCTTCTTGATCAAGGATCAAAATACGAGGAGGGTGCTTTTTCTGCGGCAAGTGTAAACATGGTCTCTATCCCCTCATACCTCAAGATTGGTGATCCGCCAAGAGTGCTTTCAGTGCCACCAAGGTGCCTTTGGTGCGCTGGCACAACCGGTTAGGGAATACTGCATCTTCTATAGTCTAAAAAGTTCTTAGCAATAATAAAATTGTCCCCTCAAATAAAGTCGGTATGGAGCTAGTTTGTGACTCATGCGAACATGAAAAAAGACACCAACTACTTATTCTGTATCTAATAGTGTATCCACGTTTGCCCTTGAGCTTATTTTTTCGAATGTTTGGGGTCGTGCTCCAACATCTGTCGGTCTGTTTAAATATTATGTAAGCTTTATTGACGATTTAGTAAGTACACTTGGATCTATTTGATAAAAAATCTGATGTTCTTGAGGTTTTTCATAATTTCCAAACCCTTGTTGAAAAGAGATTTGGATGGAAAATACTTGGTCTTCAATCCGACTGAGGGTGAGTATGAGAATCTTGATGCATTGTTACAAAAAGAGGGGATCTCACATTTTGTTTCCTATCCACATGCACACCAACAAAATGGCTCAGCGAAGCGAAAACACTGGCACATAGTAGAAATGGGTCTCACACTCCTTGCTAACGCTGGTATGGCTCTAAAATTCTGGGATGAGGCATTCCTCACTGCCACATATTTGATCAATAGACTCCCAAGCAAAATCATAAACTATGACACCCCTCTACAACGACTCTTTGGCATTAAACCGTCCTATTCTGCCCTCCATGTTTTTGGGTGTGCATGTTGGCCTAATCTCCGACCATACAACACAAATAAACTTGCCTTTAGATCTACACAGTGCGTATTCATAGGCTATAGTACCCATCACAAAGGAGTCAAATGTTTACATCTCAAGACAGGCCATGTCTACATCTCAAGAGATGTAGTGTTTGATGAGACAATCTTTCCTTTCCAAAGTCTTCACAACAATGTCGGGTCTCTTCTTCGCAAAGAAATCCTTCTTTTACCTAATTCTCAATATACACGCTTTGATCATGGGGGTGAATCAAGCAATGATCAAGTGATTCTCTCATTTACTAACCCATGTGCTAATGATCTTGTGGCTGAGAATGCTAATGCAGAAAATACGGATGAAAATCATGAAGAAAATTTGGGACAAATTGGTGAAGTTTTGAGTCAAGATGATGGCTTTGCATGCAATAAAAGCCATGGCACCGAAACCAACGGAGATGCGCCTGCGTCACCTGCCCTGACTAGAATTCAAGGCACGCACTCCCATGAGGATCTGCCCGCAGCAGTAGGAAATCAATCCAGCCAATAGAATGTGCAGCCAGGGAACAGATTGATTGGGCAATCATTGGAGCATCAGCGCATTGATTCCCTTCTGCATTCTTCACGGCGACAGCAGCCTGACAGGGATCTCGGTCTCCAATCATCTCCCGCCACGTCCTCACCACACAAGAATTATGAGCAGAATTCCAGATCTTCTGCGCCTGAATCTTCTACGATCGGCCCTTCTGCGACACATAATCAAGAGCATTCTCGCCCTATTACTCGACTACAGAGAGGTATAACCAACCCGAAAAAAATTATTTCCTGGTATTATTCGGTATAGTTTTTTAACATCTACGGGGGAGCCACAACACACCAAGGAGGCACTTGAAAATAAAAACTGGAGAAAGGCCGTGGAAGAAGAATATCAAGCACTTATGATAAATAAAACATGGCACCTAGTTCATCCAAGCATAGGAAAAAATGTGATAGACCGTAAGTGGGTGTATAAAATCAAGAAGAAGGCAGATGGAACAATAGGCAGGTATAAGGCTCGACTAGTAGCGATTCAAACAACATTATGGAATTGACTACGAGGACACCTTTAGTCCAGTAGTGAAATATGCAACTATTCGTGTTGTGCTGTCCATTGCAGTTACAAGAGGGTGGATTTTGAGACAACTAGACGTACAGAACGTGTTTTTACACGGTGTTCTGAAAGAAGATGTTTTCATGAGGCAACCTCCGAGATATGAAGATAAGAATGTGCCAACATATATTTGTAAACTTGATAAGGCTTTATATGGAATCAAACAGACCCCCAGAGCATGGTATTCACGGCCAATTTCCAAGCTTCTAGCTTTTGGATTCAAGTCATCAAAGGCCGATACTTCCTTGTTCATCTACAACAAATGAGGTATTATCATGTATATGTTAATATATATTGATGATATAATCCTAAGGGTCTCATCTCAAGAAGCTATCTCAGATCTGGTAAAGGAGCTAAATTCTCACTTTGCCATAAAGGACTTGGGTGATCTGCATTTCTTTCTAGGTATTGAGATGAAGAAAACAAGGGAAGGAATAGTCCTCACACAAGAAAAGTATGGTATTGAGCTCCTTGCCGAGGCAAGCATGAAAAGGTTGCAAGGCCTCGCCAACACCTCTCTCAGCCATCGAAAAGTTGTCTGCGCATGAAGGAAATCCCTTGAATGGAGAGGATAGTACAAAGTTTAGAAGTATTGTTGGATCTCTACAATACTTGACACTCACAAGACCGGATATTTCATTCTCAGTGAACAAAATCTACCAATACTTACATGCACCAACCTCAGCGCACTGGACTGCAGCAAAACGTGTGTTGCGGTATATACAAGGTACACTCACTGTTGGTTTATGTTTTAGTAGATCATCCACAATGCGAGTAAATGCCTACTGGGATGCCAACTACGCAGGATGCCTGGATGATCGACGGTCCACAGGAGGTTTCGCTGTATTTCTTGGAGCAAACTTGGTGTCATGGTGCACAAAGAAGCAACCTATAATATCTAGATCGAGCACCGAGGCAGAGTACAAAGCTCTTGCAAATATAACAGCAAAACTCATATGGATTCAATCTCTATTAAAGGAACTAGGGATTACAGAAACCCACACTCCCTCCTTGTGGTGTGACAACTTTGGAGCAACTTACCTATCTACTAATCCTGTATTTCATGCCAGAACGAAGCACATCGAGATTGACCGTCACTTCATCATAGAAAGGGTGTCCAACAAGCAATTACAAATTCAGTTTATTCATTCAGGAGACCAGATAGCCGATGGTTTCACCAAGGTGTTGCCAATAAGAAACTTAGAAGAATTCAAGCGTAATATCAACTTTACCAAGTTGTGATTAGGGGGGGGCTGTTAGAGATAAAGGAAAGAATCAAGACGTATCATCTAGATTAGTTTGTTACCTATTTGGATAAGAGTCTGTTTTGTAAAGATAGGATATGATTGATACTTAGTTCGGTATGAGATAAATGTAATCTCAACTTCCATGTAAACCACAGATCAGATTGTTTGATCCTCTCTAAATAAACATGCGGCCCGAGGCAAAGGGTTCAAGGCTTCCCAATATTTCCAACACATGCATGTTGGTACCGGCCGCTGAGGAAGTAGACACGATGCTGCTGAAGTAGCTTCTTCCCTATCCAGGATCTTGATCCCGCATTGAGGCCATCAGGGTCATTGTATGAGCCGCGCACATGCTGCTCTGGCCCCTCACAAAGCATCGGGTGGGAGAAGGGTGCTCGGTGGAGGATTGATGTCTTTGCTCGGAGGCAACCTGGGAGACGATCCTTATGGTTCCTGTCGGTACCCTGCATATCGGGTACCCCACGATACCGCAAGAAAAGCCACGGAGTTCCACCTGTACGAGTTGAAGACCTCTGAAGGCTCCACGTGTCCCGGAGCACTGGACCCACCTCCCTCATTAGGGTAGCTCCGGCGCTACCATGTGTAAAGCAAGGCCGGACCTAACTCCTTATATAGGAAAGCTCCAGTCTTGCCACGTGTCTAGTGGCCCCGGACCTAACCCCTAGTAGAGGGAAGCTCCAGTGCTGCCACGTGTATAGCGGCTCCAGACCTGCCTCCCCACAGAGTGAAGCTCCAGAGCTGCCACGTGTCGAGCCTCCGGACCTAAGACAACAACGGGAAGAGAGACGGATCTCCAACGACGCGAACATTCAAGGGGTAGTTAAAGCTACCGTTACAAGACCTGATTACGTGTCATTAATGTCATGTTAATGACACATGATCAGATGACCTTTAGTATCGGTAACGTTGCCATTAAGGCGCGTTATCACCATTAACCATGCTTAATACATACAGATCGTGTATTAGGTAATTAAACACCGCCAGGGCCACATATCGGGTCAGGTTGACAATGTAATGACCAGTCCTTGGACAATAAAAGGACTGTGCCGCACGGTACAAAGGAAAAGCCCGATCAAGTGCTCACACCCACACACTTATACATACAACAACCACCCGTGGAGTAGGGTATTACGCTCAGGCAGCTCGAACCACGTAAAAATCCTCGTGTCACTGTCTTGTTCATAATCTTACGCGCGCCCTAACCAATCACGAACATCCGCGGGCTACGATCTAGTAGTACCGGGGAAAGTGTCGATTACACACTTCGACATTTGGCGCGCCAGGTAGGGGCTCCTGAGATTTCAAGATGGTGAACTCTGCAGCAGCATCATCCAATGGCAACGCCGGATAGCCTGACGAAGGAAATCCGTCCAATGCTCAACAGCCGGCTGGCGCTGGTTACCCGACAGGTGTTGCCGCACCACCACCTGCTCTGGCTGCCAATGCCAGATAACAGGATGGTGCCCTCGTGTCGGTGACTGCATCGACAAACAACCCGAAGAACACGCTAATCGCTGCACATACTCTGCTCTAGCATCCTCTAGCGGCTGGAGGTTCTCCGGCAGCCATAGAACAATGGTGTACTAATGTAGAACATCTGGTTGCAGCCGCAGCCGATGCCATCAGTAACCAAGGCCTGCCCCCAGCTGGGCAGGCAACCTCTCAGTGAAGGACCTTGTTTGGTATACTTGGTCCTCAAGTTTCACAGCACATGAGACATGTTGTGTCTCAACAAGTGACGTCACTGCCCTCCGGGTCACGTTGTACTCACACTGCATCGAGACTCTTGACCCATGATCTGCGGTCGGAGCTTAACCGCCGTTACCGGCTATAGGACGGCCGTGTCCATATCGAGCGTGCTCGCGAGAGGCAAGAATCTTGGGAAAACCCTTCTCCTTTGGAAGTAGGGGGCGACTGTTCAACCCTGGCCATGCACCTTCGCATGGTCCGATGGCCGCAGAAGTTCCGACCTCATCTGCTGGAGAAATACAACGGGACTATCAATCCCATTGAGTTCCTCCAAATTTACTCCACCGCCATTCTCGCAGCAGGGGGCAATGAGGTCGTGATGGCCAACTACTTTCCCGTGGATCTGACTAGGACAACCAGGTCTTGGTTCATGAGTTTCCCGCCTGACTCCATCAACAGTTAAGTGGATCTATGCCACCAGTTCACCGCCAACTTCGGGAGTTCCTACACCTGACCTGGCACAAAACTGGACCTGTTTGCTGTGCAACAGAAGTTGGGGGAGTCGTTGCGATCGTTCATCCAGTATTTCTCCCAGGTACGAAACACCATTCCTTCTATCTCCAACGCGTGTGTTGTTGTAGCATTTGGACAGGGCGTCTGAGATAAGAAGATGTTGGAGAAGCTGGCGACGAAAGAAGTTACCAGTATCATGGAACTCTTCAGCTTGGCCGACAAATGTGCGAGGGCTGCTAAGGGGCGTGAAATCCACTCCAAACCAGCTCCGGAGGCTAACAAAAAGTCCTCCAAGGCTGAACCCACTACCTCCGGTAGTGGAAAAAAGAAGAAAAAATCCAACGACAAGAAGAAACCGTCGGCCGGCACACCTATAGAAGCAGCAGCTGCAGCTCCGAGTGGTCGGGGGGCCACGCCCAAAAAAACATCCTCGGCCATCGTGTGAAGAAGGCGGCGGTCAAAAGATGTGGTGTCTGATCCATAAAACGGATACTAACAATCTTAAAGATTTTTGCGAGGTCCAAAACCTTGTCGAACGCTTCAACAAGTGCTGAGAAGAAGCTCCTTTCTGCCAGCAGGAGGGAAAGTAGAAAGTCAACGAAGCTCCGGCTGATCCGGAGCTAGGCTTCCAGGACTCCAAAAAGGTCCTGAAGGCTGTGTACAACACAATTGACGACGATTCTGACATCTCCGACAATGAGCATCGGAAGACCCTCAATACCATCTATTGAGGTTTCTAGGATATCACCTCCCACCGCATCCTCAAGACTATGCACCAGGAGATGGCTGCCACAGCTCCTACCGCCAAGGTAGAACCCCATCAGAAGTGGATTGACACTCCCATCACTTTCGACGCTACAGACTGCCAAAGAAACATGATAGGAGTTGGACAACTGCTGTTGATGGTGTCTCCTACTATCAATAATGTCCAGCTCTACCATGTTTTGGTGGATGGAGGTTCGGCGCTTAACCTCCTCAGCTATGAAGTGTTCGTCAAGATCCAGCTGAAACTCTCGGACCTTCACCCCTCACGTCCTTTCTCCGGGGTGGGTACAGGGGCCATCAGTCCTCTTGGCCCAATCACACTCCCGGTGACCTTCGGGATTTGGGAGAATTGCAGGAACGAGAAGCTCGTCTTTGACGTGGAGCATATCAGCTTACCCTTCAACGCCATCCTAGGCAGGCCAACCCTGTATAGGTTCATGTCCGCAACCCATTATGGCTATTTGGTGTTGAAGATGCCCACACCTTCAGGCATTCTCCGGATCCGCGAAGATCGCACTACAGGAGTCACTGCTCTGGAAGAACTCCACGCGCTTACAATGGCGCAGGAGGAAGCATTCGGTAAGGAGCTAGCTGCTCAACCTCCAAGCACTCATCACCGAGGCTCAACCTCTGCACCACGCGTGCAGCCAAGCGGTGACACCAACATTCCCATCAAAGTCATCCAAATTGGTTCCGATGCTTCCCAGACCACTTGTATATCGGGAGGACTAGACAACAAATAGGAACTCGCGCTCATCACTTTCCTCCGGACGAATGTTGACGTGTTTGCATGGCAACCGTCACAGATGCCTGGGATCCCTAGGGAGGTGATTGAGCACAGTCTAAAGATATACCCCGACACACATCCAATACACGAGAAGCCCCAGAAGCAATCAGTCGAGCGGCAAAACTTCATTCGACTAGAAATCAAGAAGCTGCTCGAAGCTGGTTTCATCTGGGAGGTTCATCATCCACGATGGCTGGCAAACCCAGTCATTGTACCCAAGGCTGGCGGGAAACTTCAGATGTGTATCGACTACACCACCTTGAATAAGGCATGCCCAAAAGATCCAATTCCACTACCTAGGATAGACCAGATAGTGGACTCCACCTCCGAGTGTGAGCTATAGTGTTTCCTAGATGCATACTCCGGATATCATCAGATCCAAATGTCTAGAGAAGATGAAGAGTATATTGCCTTCATAATACTAGATGGGTTGTATTGCTATACTGTCATGCCTTTCAGTCTCAAAAACGCTGCTTAACTTTTGTGCGAGCCATGCAAAAAACATTTGGAGAGCTCATCAAGGACTTGGTGGAGGTATACATCGATGACATCGTCGTGAAGGTCAAGAACAAGGAGTCACTCCTTGACAACCTGCAAGCCGTCTTTGACAAGATGCATGTGACATGTACGAAGCTAAACTGGGACAAATGTGTTTTCGGGGTTAGCTCCAGAAAGCTCCTCAGATTCTTGGTGACTCACCGAGGAATTGAGGCGAATCCGGCGAAGATCAAGGCTATTGAAGACATGCAACCCCCAGCCCACATCAAGGATGTCCAGAAGCTAACTGGATGTCTAGCTGCACATAGCCAGTTCATCTCTAGACTGGCAGAATGGACGCTACCCTTCTTTAAGTTATTGAGGAAGTCCGAGCCATTCCACTGGTCTGAAGAAGCAGAAAAGGCATTCCAAGAGCTCAAATAGCTCCTCACCACACTACCAATCCTGGTAGCTCTGAACCCTGGTGAGCCTCTTTTGATTTACATTTTGGCAACTACGGAGGTTGTCAGCATGGTTCTGGTTGCGGAAAGACTGGAACCACCAACAGTTCAGGAGCCCAGACCCCTCTGAGAAGGTCCGGAGCTACCCGAAGGCGAGTCTGGGTCCCAACCCCTAGGCACGAATCTTCTAGGAAAGCTGCTCATTATCAAGCAAGTTAAAGGCGAATGCATATGAAACAACCCACAACTCGCTGCTTACCTCCTTGAAGTCTAGAAGCTCCAGAAAGACTTAGACGTCCTGGATCTCTACCATGTCCAGCATCTCAACAACGCTGAAGCTGATGAACTCTCTGAAAGTGCATCTAGGATCCCCGTGGGTTTTGGATGATTGATGACGACAATTAAGTAACTAATGAGCTCAGTGATCTTAAGCACAGGTGTGGACTCAAGCGGAAACACAAACCCTCAAAAAGTAAAAGGACGAAAACGGTGATGTTGACTCAAAAAGAAGAAACTAGGGTTTCTAGTGTGTCGAGTTTAGACTAGCCAAATATGTGTGAGGGTGTGTGTGTAAAGTGCATTGAGATCGAGTTGGGAGCTCAAAGAAGTTTAGAGATCAACTCCTATTGAGAGAAGAGAGTTGGAGAAGTCTAGCAGGAGTGGCCGGACTAGTCCGTGCAGGTGGCCGGACTAGTCTGCTCCTGGCCGGCCAAGTTCGTTTTCAGCCGGACCAGAAGGGTCTGACTGAGTTTGGACTAGTCCGTAGTGGGACAGAATAGTCCGGGTAGTCGTGGAGTGGGTTTTCGGGACTAAGTCCCAAAACCACGGACTTGTCCGTTTTAGTCCGGACCAAGAGGTCCTGACTGAGATCGGACTAGTCCGCCCTGGGGGCCGGACTAGTACGAATTGGTGAGAAAGTTGGTGCTTCAGCGACTATGTCTCGGAGGCAGACTAGTCCGCCCTGGGGGCCGGACTAGTCTGTGGTCTCCAGACTAGTTCGTTTTCACACGGAACAAAAGGTTATGTGTGAGATCAGACTAGTTTGGGTTGGACCGGACTAGTCCGTTTTGAAGTGACTGTTTGAATTTGAAGTTTGGCGGGTAGCGTGATGATTGCCGCGCAGTGCGACAGTTGTTAGGGACGTCAGTGGTCCCAAAGGCTGGACTAGTACGGGCCATAGGCCGGACTAGTCCGCCCAACTACTGAAGTTAGCAATATGGGCTGGGAACCTCTATAAATAGAGGACCTCTGGGTTCATTTGAACCATTCCTCGAGAACTTTGAAGCCCTAGCACCACCACAGCAAACTTTGAGTCTCCAAAAGCCTCCATCTTGCCTACCTTCCCTCTAAAACTAATTCTTGTGTGGATTAGGGTTTGGTGAGGTGAAAAAGAGGAAGAACACCGCTCTAGGCTCTCGGTTTGATCTCTTGCACTTGTTGAATCTTTGTAATCTGTGGCTTGAGTTGATCTTTGTGATTTGTGATTGTATTTGTGGTGTGAGCCTCGGATTGTGAGAAGCCCCAATGAATCTTGTATTCACCCTTTGTGATAGTGGAGAACCAAGTTAGGCCCTTGTGGTAAACTTGGTGAGGGAAGGGTTGTTGAACCCGGTCCTTCGTGGACTCCTCAACGGGGACGTAGATTTCTTTGTGGGATTGAACCTTGGGATAAAATCCTTGTGTCCCTTGTGTACTTCGCTTTCACTTATTGCACATTGCTTCTAGGGTTAGCTTTATCATTTTTGTTCATCACCCTTGTCTCATTGTGATCCTTAACCTCATACTTGCTTCATAACTTGTTAAGGTTCACTAAGTCATTCTAACATACTTTGCATCAAAAGAATCGAACTAAAATTTGTTAGAAACCCCTTTTTAGGTTTTCCCTGTAGGTGGACCGGACTAGTTCGCCCCTCGACCGGACTAGTCCGCCCCCTGAGTATTGATCTCATTTTATTAAGTCATTTCAGGTCGATTAGCCTATTCACCCCCTCTAGGTAACTTTCAATTGGTATCAGAGCAGGACTCTCCCAAAGAGTCTAACAACTCAGAGAGAAGATGGCCGGAGTGGGGTATGACGAGGTCTCGACCAATGAGATCCAAGCAAACCAAGAGGAGGTGCTTGTCTACCAAGACAAGTCGACGGATGACGAAGAAACTCGCCAGCTCAAGGCGAAACTTCGAGAGAAGTTGAAGATTCCAAAAGTTGACTCTTCAACCTCTACATCGGGTGGCATGACCCACTACAACCAACAAGGCTACAACTATGAGCGCCTTGTCTCCAACAACCACTATCTTTCCATCCCATTGGGGAAGACTCCCCAATTCGATGGAATCGACTACGGGATGTGGAAGCACAACATGAAGATCCATCTCGTGTCACTCAACCCCTCATTGTGGCAAATTGCATTGACCGGGGTGCATATCTCGAAAAATGAAGAAGACATCACTCTGGAGCAAGCCGTGCTCCTTCACCGCAATGCCCAAGCGGCCGGAGTGATCATCTCATCTCTCTCAAGAGATGAGTTCAACCGAGTAGATGGACTTGAGGTGACCAAGGATATTTGGGACACTCTCAAGACGGCTCATGAAGGCAATCGAGTCGTGAAGGAAGCAAAGATTGAGCTCATTGAAGGAGAGCTTGGGAGGTTTGCCATTATGGATGGTGAATCTCCCCAAGAGATGTACAATTGCCTAAAGCTGCTCATCAACAAGAGCAGATCTTATGGCTGTACCAAGTGGACGGACCACGAGGTGGTGAAGAGGATGATTCGGGCATTCATGCCTAGAAACGTCTCTCTTTGCTCCATGATACTAGAAAGCCTGGAGTTTGCCAAAATGACCCCGGAGGAGGTCCTAGGGAGGATCATCAACCACGAGATCATGGAGAAGGAGACACTCTTCTATAACGACCTCCAAAGGTTCACCGCTTCGAATATGAAGGATGTTGCACTCAAAGAAACATCGTCCTCAAAAGAGCAAACGAAGATGATGAGGAGAGCCTTGACACTGATGAGGAAGAGGCCCTCTTCATCAACAATTTCAAGAGGATGATGAGGAGAAGAAAAGGAGGATACAAGCATGAGGGCAAGGGCAAAGAAAAAGCAAGGCCCAAAACAAAGAGGGCTTGCTACAATTGTGGTGAGTACGGGCACTTCATTGTGGATTGCCCACATGAAGAGGGCAAGAAGAAGAAGGAGGGCAAGCCTCAAGAAAAGAAGTTCTACAAGAAGAAGAGGCCCTCCGGTCATGCGCACTTAGGCAAGGAATGGGACTCTAACGATGAGTCCTCCTCCGAAGACGAGGAGAAGGTGGCAACCATAGCCATCAGGGGGAGCTCCAAGGGAAGCAAGCTTTTCCCCAACCTCTACGACCACAAGCAAACTTGCCTCATGGCAAAATAAGGAAGGAGAAAGGTTACTTCTAACTCATCCTCTTCCATATCCTCCCTTGATGATCTTGATAGTGCTAGTGAAAACGAACACATGCTTAAGGACATAAGTAAGAGCACTTTGCGTAGAATGAAATTACTCTCGGATGAAATCTTTGAGAAGGAGGATCTCATAGATAGGCAAGAGGACATGCTTATCCATGAAAAGGAGAGATGTAAAGAGCTCATTGAGCTCCTTGAGCTTGAGAGAGAGAAGAGCAAGGCATTAGAGTATGAACTTGCTCTAAGCAAGAAAACATGCTCAAGTCTTGAGGAGACAACCATTGAGCTCAAGGACAAACTTGGCAACTTGGCAAAAGTTAACAAGATCCTTGAGACTCAAGTTGAGTCCCTCAAGACCAATGTAGCCTCTTCCTCCAAAAGGTCATCCTCCTCAAAGGTTGCATCCGAAGCAATCTCTACTTGCAAATGTTCTAACTTGATCCTTAAATTAAAGGGTGAACTTAAGTTGACTCAAGGCAAACAAGCACCTAAGGGTGGCATCTTTGACAAAGAGAAGGTGGCGTATGCACGAAGTGCATACACCAACACAAGACCTCCCAATGTCAAGGATGATCTTGGTTATACTAGAGGTGGAAAGCAAAATGCTAAAACCTCCAAGTATGGCAAGGACTTGATTGTCTTTGTCAAAGGAAGCTCATCCCCAACTAAAATTGGGAAGAATACTTCAACTAGCACTAACATGCTTAAATCTGAACCGCATCCTCTCTTCCATGATTTTGATGCATCTTATGTTTTAATGAGGAACAAGTATGGCAAAGTATATGCTAGATATGTTGGGCCACTTCGCAAGAGCCCCAAGCCTTGTGTGTGGGTGCCCAAGTGCCTCACTACTAACGTCAAAGGACCCAACTCCGCTTGGGTACCTGAAAGGAAGGCATAATCTTGTTTTGTAGGCGTACTCCTCTAGTGGATCCAAATGGGTGCTCGATTGTGGATGCACCAACCACATGACCGGAGAGAAGAGAATGTTCGTGGAGTATGAGCAACATGATGATCCAAATGAAGGGATCCTCTTTGGGGACAATAGCCGAGGGAAAATCATTGGCTCCGGTAAAATTGTCATTTCTCCCCAACATACTCTTTCTCACGTTTTGCATATTGATTCTCTAGACTATAACCTCTTGTGCATATCACAAATATGTGACAAGGGTTATAATTATGTTTTTACTAATGAGGGTGTGAGCGTTCTTAGAAGAAGCGACAACTCAATCGCTTTTAAGGGTGTGCTCAAAGGGAAAGCTTTATCTTGTGGATTTTGCCTCGGATAAAGCTCAACTTGACACATGCTTAATGGCGAAAACCAACATGGGATGGCTTTGGCATAGAAGGCTAGCCCATGTTGGGATGAGGAACTTACAAAAGCTTCTTAAGGGCGAGCACATCTATGGTTTGAAGAATGTTGTCTTTGAAAAGGATAGGCCATGTAGCGCTTGTCAAGCGGGGAAGCAAGTGGGAGCTCAACACCCCTCCAAGAACATCATGACGATGACAAGACCTTTGGAACTGCTACACATGGACCTTTTTGGGCCAATAACCTACATTAGCATTGGCGGTAACAAATATGGTCTTGTTATTGTTGATGATTTTTCTCGTTTCACTTGGGTATTTTTCTTACATGATAAGGGTGAGACTCACGGTGTCCTCAAGAGGTTCTTGAGAAGAGCTCAAAATGAGTTCGCCTCAAGAATCAAGGCTATAAGAAGCGACAACAACACCGAGTTCAAGAACACTCAAGTGGAAGAATTCTTGGATGAGGAGGGCATCAAGCATGAATTTTCAGCCCCATACTCCCCTCAACAAAATGGGGTGGCAGAATGGAAGAATAGGACACTCATTGAGATGTCAAGGACGATGCTTGATGAGTACAAGACATCGGACCGGTTTTGGGCGGAGGCGGTTAACACCGCTTGCCACGCCGTCAACCGATTGTACCTCCACCGCCTCCTCAAGAAGACCCCCTACGAGCTTCTAGTTGGTTAGAAACCTAATGTCTCCTACTTTCGTGTCTTTGGGAGCAAGTGCTATATTCTTAACAAGAAGCCTAGGACTTCGAAGTTTGCTTCAAAGTTCGACGAAGGTTTCTTGCTTGGTTATGATTCAAACACCCACGCCTACCGTGTCTTCAACAAATCCTCCGGGATTGTTGAAATAGCACGCGACGTGGTGTTTGATGAAACTAATGGCTCCCAAGTGGAGCAAGTTGATCAAAGTGTGCTAGATCAAGAAGACTCTCCACAAGAAGCTCTTAGGAGGATGGCACTTGGAGATGTTCGACCACAAGAACAACCTCAAAGCTCAAGTGACCAACAACAAGATGATGCAAGTCATCCCCCACGTGACCAAGTTGAAGATGGACAAGTTATACCTCAACACGATCAAGGAGACAAAAGTCAAGGTGGAGACATACATCAAGGGGGAGACCAAGAAGAAGAAGAGGATGATGATGACTCAAGAGTTCAACCTCCACATCCTCGTGTGCATCAAAGTGTTCAATGGGATCACCCCGTTGACAATATTCTAGGAGACATTACAAAAGAGGTAATCACTCGTTCTCGTGTTGCTAACTTTTGTGAACATTACTCCTTTGTCTCTTCTTTGGAGCCCCATAAGGTTGAAGACGCATTGAGAGACCCGAATTGGGTGGTAGCCATGCAAGAGGAACTCAACAACTTTGAGGGGAACAAAGTTTGGGAGCTTGTCAAGCGTCCACAAGCAAATGTTGTGGGCACCAAGTGGATGTTCCGCAACAAGCAAGATGAGCATGGCGTGGGGACAAGGAACAAGGCACGACTTGTGGCCAAGGGGTACTCACAAGTCAAAGGTTTGGACTTCGATGAAACCTTTGCTCCCGTAGCTAGGATAGAGTCAATTCGTATATTACTTGCCTTTGCTACTCACCATGATTTTAAGCTTTACCAAATGGACGTCAAGAGTGCGTTCCTAAATGGTCCAATCAAGGAGGAAGTCTGTGTGGAGCAACCACCAGGCTTTGAAGACCAAGACTTCCCAAACCATGTCTTCAAAATGCATAAGGCTCTCTATGGCCTCAAACAAGCTCCTAGAGCTTGGTATGAGTGCCTTAGTGAATTTTTGATTCAAAATGGTTTTAAGATTGGAAAAGCTGATTACACTCTCTTTACAAAGCACTTTAATGATGATCTCTTTGTGTGCCAAATATATGTCGATGACATCATATTTGGTTCTACTAACAAAGTGTTTTGTGATGAGTTTTCTAAGATAATGACAGAGAGATTTGAGATATCCATGATGGGGGAGTTGAAGTTCTTTTTAGGTTTCCAAGTGAAACAACTCAAAGAAGGCACGTTCATAAGTCAAACAAAATACACTCAAGACATATTAAAGAAGTTTGACATGGACAAGGCGAAACCCATCAAGACTCCAATGGCAACTAATGGACATCTAGACCTCAACGAAGATGGTCCAAGTGTGGACCAAAAGGTATATCGTTCCATGATTGGTTCTTTGTTATATCTTTGTGCATCTAGACCGGATATTATGCTTAGTGTGTGTATGTGTGCATGTTTTCAAGCTGCACCTAAGGTGTGTCATATGACCGCTGTTAAGAGAATTCTTAGATATTTAGTTCACACGCCTACCCTAGGACTTTGGTACCCCAAAGGATCCAAGTTTAACCTTATTGGCTATTCCGATGCAGATTATGCGGGGTGCAAAGTTGATAGAAAGAGCACATCCAGGTCATGCCAATTCTTGTGTAGATCCTTAGTGTCTTGGTCCTCTATGAAACAAAACTGCATTTCTCTTTCCACAGCCGAAGCGGAGTATGTAGCAGCCGAAAGTTGTTGTGCACAACTTCTTTGGATGCGACAAACTCTAAGGGATTATGGTATAAACTTGCGCCATATTCCTCTCCTATGTGACAATGAGAGCGCCATCAAAATAGCCCATAATCCAGTTGAGCATTTGAGGACAAAGAACATAAATACTAGACACCACTTCTTGAGAGATCATTCCTTGAAAGGGGATATAGTGATTTCCCATGTGAGAACCGAGAACCAACTAGCCGATATATTCACCAAGCCTCTAGATGAGAAGCGTTTTTGTGAGCTTAGGAGTGATCTCAATATCTTAGATTCTCGAAATGTGGCTTGAAACATGCACATCTGAATGTTTACTTTACACCTTATTCAAAAGAACACATGTGTTTGAGAAATTCATCTCTATCTCAATTTTCTCCAAAATATTTGAAAAACTATTGACTTTGTGAGTTATGGTCATAGTTTGATTGTTGATTGCTTACTGACCATATTCATAAAGTTTTGTTGTGGCAATATGTCCAAAAGGATTCACTATAGTGGCTATAACTCAAATATATATGTTTTCAGCCTCTTAGGACCGGACTAGTCCACCCTATGGCCGGACAAGTCCGGATCCGAACTGGTCCGGGTCTGGTCTGCTGACCGAACTAGTCCGGCCCCTTCACTGGACTAGTCCGGACCCTGGGGACTTAAACCCCCTAGGAGGCGGCCGACCCCCCCTCTTCTCCACACTCACTTTTCTCTCTCCCATGCGCGCAACTCCGCGCCCATTAGGCGATTCTCAGTCTTCTCCACTAAAAATCGTTTCCAATCCATGCATTGGAAGCCCCGGAGGTGTGGGAGACTTTTCCCAATCACTCCCGACGCAATCCATCCCCGATTTTGTCGATTCGTCAAGATTCGAATAGGTAAACCTCTCTTTTGAAAAACCTACCTCGTTCTTGATTCATAGGGTTTTTGATAGGCCCCTCTTCATTAAAGTTGCTCCTAGCATCCTTGTGATCATAGCCTAGGAGTATTGCAACTTGATTCAATGATTTCTAGAAAAATCGTTAGAGTTAGGGTTTATCCTGTGCAACCCGGACTAGTCCGATGCCAGGCGGACTAGTCCGCCCGACGGACTAGTCTGCCCCTGGGGCGGACAAGTCTGCCCCTGGGGCGGACAAGTACGGTGTACACAAGCCAAACTCTAACTTTGCCTGTTTCTCGTGATTTCTTTCGCATTATTCCACTTCCTTGACCTTCTATCTTATGTCTTCTCCCTTTTTCAGCAGAAATGGCAGCTCCTCGCTGTTCCGCTTCTCCACCCACTGACCCCGAGTGGGAGGCTGAGCAGCTTCGCCTTGGCGAGGAACGAGCACAGGCTGAGGTTGAGGCTGCCATGAAACATCTCGAGCAGCAAGAGCGAGTAAAGGCAGCCAAGAAACAACAAGCTAGGGCCGCAGCTACGGCCTACAATGCAGATGAAGCAATGGCTCGTGCCATTGAAGAGTCCTGCAAGGAACTCCGCAAGAAGAAGCGAGAGGAGCGCGAGGCTCACAACTCTCAGGCTGCTGCAGCACAAGTCTCCAAAAGGAAGATACTTGTGACCATGGGAGAGAAAGAAAGGGGCAAGGAGCAAGCCCAAGAAGACATTGCCGAACGCCGGATCGAGAGAGATCTGAAGAAGGGCAAGGCCCCGGCTCCTGTCGATCCCAAGAAAAGGAAGCCCTCTGTGAAGGTACCGGCAAAGAAGGCTAAGGGCGTGGTCATAAAGGAGAAGGGGCAGGCCAAACCTATTGGTCCTCTGGAAGTTCACACTCCTGAGAGGAACCCTAATTGGCAGTGTGAGTTGGCTACGAATGTCTTTCATGGAAAGGGAGCAGACAAGGCCAGGAAATTGTGGGCAGAAAGAGTCTACAAGTATGAAAGGAGCACCGCCGACCCACAGTTTTGGTGCGACTTTCATTGTGACTATTATCGTCTGGTCTACCAGAACATGAAGAAGTCAGTGATCGAAGCACAATGGGTAGACTGGGAGTATATGGCCCAGAAGAAACACTCTACTTTTGATGCGGTGATTGAGGCAGCTGAGCGTCATGAGCTCAAGGGCATCATGGGATTCAAGTACAACTGGAATGTTGAGGTCATCCTGCAGTTCTACTCCACCATCTACTTCACCACTCAAGGTGATAGACGGATCTTTTGGATGACTCATGGGGAGCAATACTCAGTCACCTTTGTAGAGTTTGCTAAGATTCTCGGACTTGAGGCTCATTTGGATCATGAGATCATTATCTCTAACCTCAAGGCCGTATACAGAGATGAGCTGGCCTACATGTATCCCAGTCATGTTCAATATGATGCCGGGCATGCTCGCAACATCAAGCCATTCTATAGCATCCTGAACAGGATCCTAAGGAGGACAATAGCACCCAAGGATGGTGATGCAGGGGTGATCCAAGGCAATCTAAGGCACCTGCTGCTCCTTATTGATGGCGATGAGAAGTTCAACCTAGTTGACTACATCTTCGACGACATTTTCAACATCTCACATACTCCTAATCGTGCTTGTGTGTATGCATCCTACATCATGTATCTCATCAAGAAGGAGGCAGGCTTGACCTTCGTCAAGGATGTGACTCATCGCCTGCTCCATCCTCAGACGCCTCCTTCAGTGCCGCCTCCTCCACACCAGAAGAATGCGGAGCCTCCCTCTCACTCTGCAATGCCAGCACCTCACCCCGCGGCACCTCCTTCGCCGCCTCCGCCTCAGTCGATGAGCGTCTTCTTCAAGTGTTTCAAGGCTATCTTCAACTCCTGCTGGAAGCAAGAAATCCGAAATCAACGGGCATGCAAGGGCCAAGAGAAGTACCTCAAGGCGGTGTGTGACAAGCTTGAGGTCCCCATGTCCCCTCCGGAGGAGAGCGATGGTGAGATCACGCCGTTCCCCGACTTCACTGCCGACGAGCTCGCCCAGCTCCAAGAGGACGGGAGCTCTTCCCGGGCGGCTCCCTCAGCACGAGTTTCCTATGATGACGAGGACCATGAGGACCCAGAGGCCACGGATAGCGACTCTGATGATGAGGCGGGCGATAGTGAGGAGGATGATGACTAGTGGATATGCCTCGTTGTTCCCCTCTTTTTTTCCTTTTTGGTGTCTTGATGCCAAAGGGGGAGAGTTAGATGGGGAGAGTTAGATGGGGGGAGAGTAGGGAGAGTTAGATGTGGGGAGAGTAGCCCTCCCCACCTCTTTTTGGATCCTTGGACATGTTGCACTTCTTATTGTAATATTTTTGTCATTCGAATGTTTTAAATTTGTGCAAGACTATGTTTTGATTGTTTAATATCAATATGATGCTTTGAATGTATATCTTTTGATCATATTCATATTTATTATGTCTGTTCACAAAATGTTGAGCACAACACGTAGGCACCCCACCATAACGTGTGTATGTATGAAGGACTTCCTCAATTTTTATGATGCATTCATTGAGGGGGAGCCACTCATACACCCGCACGTTATGAAAACCAAAATTTATACTCTTATATGTGAAGACTTAATGTGTTGTCATCAATCACCAAAAAGGGGGAGATTGAAAGTGCATCTAGGATCCCCGTGAGTTTTGGATGATTGATGACGACAATTAAGTAACTAATGATCTCAGTGATCTTAAGCACAAGTGTGGACTCAAGCGGAAACACAAACCCTCAAAAAGTAAAAGGACGAAAACGGCAATGTTCCCTCTAAAACTAATTCTTGTGTGGATTAGGGTTTGGTGAGGTGAAGAAGAGGAAGAACACCGCTCTAGGCTCTCGATTTGATCTCTTGCACTTGTTGAATCTTTGTGATCTGTGGCTTGAGTTGATCTTTGTTATTTGTGATTGTATTTTTGGTGGGAGCCTCAGATTGTGAGAAGGCCCAACGAATCTTGTATTCACCCCTTTGTGATAGTGGAGAACCAAGTTAGGCCCTTGTGGCAAACTTGGTGAGGGAAGGGTTGTTGAACCCGGTCCTTCGTGGACTCCTCAACGGGGACGTAGATTCCTTTGTGGGATTGAACCTCGGGATAAAATCCTTGTGTCCCTTGTGTACTTCGCTTTCACTTTGCACATTGCTTCTAGGGTTAGCTTTATCGTTTTTGTTCATCACCCTTGTCTCATTGTGATCCTTAACCTCATACTTGGTTCATAACTTGTTAAGGTTCACTAAGTCATTCTAACATACTTTGCATCACAAGAATCGAACTAAAATTTGTTAGAAACCCCTTTTTAGGTTTTCCCTGTAGGTGAACCGGACTAGTCCACCCCTCGACCGGACTAGTCCGCCCGCCCTCTGAGTACTGATCTCATTTTATTAAGTCATTTCAGGTCGATTAGCCTATTCACCCCCCCCCCCTCTAGGCAACTTTCACTCTCGATAAAGGCTTCAACCAGAGCTTAAGCTCCCGATGGAGTTTTTGTAAGGAGGTTGTCAAGACCAACCGCTCAGCCTGCCGAAGTGAGCGAAGGGGGCGAGACCAACACTGTCGAAGCGTATGAATGACACTTCCCTCGGTACTAATAAATTGTAGCCCGCATAGGTTCTTGATTGGTTGGGGCACGAGTGAGATTATGAACAAGATGATGACACAAGATATTTTATATGGTTCGGGCCGCCTGAGTGTAATACCCTACTCCAGGAAGTGTGTGTTGTTGTATTGGAGATTTGATCGTGCTTGTATGCGTATGATCTTGCCTCTCTTGTATCGTGCAACACATCCCTTTTATAGAATTAGGGATGGCTGTTAAATGGATTGTGTGGCCCGACATGTGGCCCTGGCGGTTATTCTTGCCTAATACACAATTAAGTGTGTTTAAGAACCTTAATAACTGATAACACATCTTAATGGTGGTGTTACCAGTATTAAGGTTCTTCTGATCGTGCACCATTAATAGGGCATTAATGGCACATAATGAGGCCCTCTAATTGTAGCAATAAGAGTCTTTTGAATATTTATGTAGTTGGAGATCCGTCTGTATTCCCGTTGGTGGCGTAGGTCTGAAGGCTTGACACGTGGCAGCTCTGGAGCTTTCCCTTTCAAGAAGGTAGGTTCGAAGCTGCTATACACGTGGAGCTTCCTTCTACTAGGGGTTAGGTCTGGGGTCACTGTACACACGTCAAGCACGGAACTTCCCTTTGTAGGGAGTTGGCTCCGGTCTTGTGTTACACGTGGCAGTGTTCGAGCTCCCCTATGTAGGGGGTGGGCCCAATACCGTTTGATAAGTGGGGCTTACGGAGGTCTTCATCTTTGACAGATGGAACTCCCTTGCACTTCTTGCGATATCATGGGGTAGTCAGTACGCAGGGTACCAACAGTGGCCCCCAGGCCCACCTCAGGGAGAAAACCCATTGGGTTAAGCTATTCTACCGGAGGTGGGGCCATCCTCGATTCTCGCGCTGCAGCTTCAAAGGTCTTTTGATGTACCGTTGGGGCGATGGTTCGGGGTTAAACCATTGTCGCGTGGCTTGTTTTGAATGTAACAGATGAGATCTTTGAGTGTGGATCTCACGCAATTGAAGGTCACTGGTTCCCAATACGAAAATCATATCGGTTTCGAGCGCTTTATCAGTATGCCGTCCTCGGGCTTCCCGCTGCCCATCATGACAACGGTTCACGTGAGGTAATAACCTCGACTTCTTCATCGGGGTGGCCCTGGGCCCATTCGTCATTGACGGGGTAGATTTTTTTGTAATGTGGACTTGCCCTCGTTGCAGTTTCCATCCAAGTGTCATGGAGGCTTACTTAAGAAGGAAAGTCTACAGAGTTTGAGGACTCTTTACGCTTTTGATCAAACTTGCGCTCAGAGCCTCCAAACTTTGCCTAGCTTTCTCCTCTTTCGCTCCACTTTGACAGGATGGAGTTAGGTCTTCCTAAAAGCCGCCTCCAGAGCAAGGACAATCTAATGAAGGTCCAGACATTCATGGGATGGTCCAGCGATTCCCTCAACCACTTGGTCCGTGTCGGCAAGCTCCCCTTCAAGAAGGAGCGCCTTAGCAAGATGGTGTACATTTCGGCGTACGCCATGGTGGGACTGATCCCACCTTTTTCAAGTTTCATTCTGATGCTGCTGGACTTCTACGGCCTCCAACTGCATCACCTCGGCCCGCACTCCCTCCTGCTCGTGGCGACTTTCGTCCACTTCTGGGAGATGTGGGTGGGCGTGTCCCCCTGCGTCAAAATGTTCTGGACCTTCTTCATGGCCCATACCACCGACAAGGGGACAAAGTTGCTTGGCTTCTACTACTTCGTGAAACGCAAGAACTGTTCCTATAAGTACTTGAAATCATTCCCGTGTGGCAAATGGGAAGACTGGAAGAAGGATTGGATCGTCATTGAAGTGGAGGAGCACGACAGGTTGGAGCTGCCCTAAGGACTCCCCAACGTCGACACCGATGCCTGAAATGTAGTTCTGAAGCTATCAGATGCATTTAATCCTGTCCTGACCAGAATCCGAGAATGTGTGGAGGGTAGAGTGACCCCCCAGATGGTCTTCGGAAATTTCTTGGTGAACAGGTGGGCTCCGTTGAGGAGGGAGAAGCTCTCTTGGGCTTTCAACAGTGTGATGGATGACGACCGGATCAAAACTGGTTTGAAATCGAACTTGGATGATGAAGCTTTGAAGATCCATCTCAAGAAATTTCAGCATGGGTCTATTGCCGATGATGCCTTAGCTCCACCGGCTACTTTCCTGCCTCAAAACATGATTCTAGAGATCAGCAGAGAGCTCTGGAGGAAGATGTCAGCGCTAGACGACCTCAGTGAGGTGGAGAAGCATAGGATATCCAGGGTTGTAATACTCGGAGCTTCTGAGGAGGTGGTTGTCCCTACGTCGAGCCGAAAAGTTGATGATGTCGGCAAGGGCAAGGGCAAGGGCAAGGAGCCAGCCGAATCTTCCAGCCGGAAGAGGAAGCTGAAGCATGCTCATGGGAGATTCGTCAGGTCTGCTCCATCTATAACTGCCCCTTCTCCATGGCGAGGGAGATCTTCTGCAGCGACACCTCCTCCGGTGCAAGCGCCGCCAGTTCTGCACAATCAACTCTGGTTCTGGCGCCAGCTACGGGCTCCAAGTCCGGTAGTCCTTCCCAGCCAAGGAAGACCTCGGTTGGGGCAACACCAACAATGACGGCAGGCTCCAGGCAACATTTCAGAGCTCCCTCCATGCCAACCACGGCAAGTTCCAGTTCTGAGCCTCCGGCGAAGAAGTTCTGCGCCGATTGGAGCGGTAGCTTCCCAAGGTAAGCTTTGTTTTTTCACCTTGATTTGCCACTCTTATTTTTATCATGTTTTGAATCTTCCAATTTTTTGACTGCAGGGCATCAAGGACGGGGTCTAAAGCTTCGGTCTTTGTTGCAACAACCAAGACAGTGCGGATGGAAACTCCAGCTTCAACCCCCGTGTCTCCTCAAGTGGTGGTTGAAGTCACGGCAGCTCCGGCGGCAGCTGTCGTGGATCTAGATTTAGAGTCATCACCAGAGACTCGTGTGGTAGCGACGGACCACGAGAGAGACATGCATGAAGATGCTCCAGTAGCGGAGTCACCAGCGACTGAAGCTCCGGCACAGGACGCGAAGATGATGGAAGCTCCGGCAACGGGGCCAGAGGTAATTGAGGCTCCAGTCGCTGTGCGAGAAGTTGCTGCTGAGCTGATAGACGAACTGAGGATGCCAAAAGCTCCGACTCTTGAGCCGAAAGTCATTGATGCCCCGACAATCGAGTCGGTGGTACTTGAAGTTTCGGCCCTTGAGCCGGAAGTTGTTGAAGCTCCGACAGTTGAGCCAGAGGTAACTGATGTACCGGCGCCCAAGCCGACAATGGAAATGGCTTCGGGTGAAGCTCCAACGACCACCCCGGAAGTAACTGCTCCGGAGGTGCCCATGCCCGAGGCAGAACACCATGAAGAGGCGGAGGCAGGCTCTTCACCCGCGGAGCCAACAATTGAAGTTCCTGCGGCAGGACCTTTGGCGTCGGCCCCAGAGGTAGAAGTTCCCCAGTTGATTCTTCCTATGCTATTGCCGAAGAGCTCCTGGAGGGCGGCCCCAGTGCTGTAGAAACTCAGGGAACCACGCTTGTGGCATGGGACCCTATTTTTTTTCTTGAAGACCCTTTGGAGCCAGCGAAGGTGACCTCGACAGGTCCGGAGCCCATTCCCATGGCATTGTCCATAGACAATGCCTGCTCAAGCCTCTGAAAAGTTCAGCTCGCCTTCGATCATGAAAGTAAGGTCCTTGAAGAGGAGCGCCACACCTTGAGGCGTTGGTGCAACAGGCTCCACTTTGAGACCAAGCTTGCACAGATGAGGCTTGCTGATCAGAAGGAGTGGGTGAAGAGGGAAACGGCTCGGATGGAATACTGGGGCAAACTGCTGGAGGAGAAGGAAGCCGCCATCAGGTCGCTTGACGCTAATTCTCGGGAGATCCTTGAGCATGCCAAGGAAAGGAATGATGCTGCTGACGAGCGTCACAAAAACCTCAATGAACTAAACGAGGTCCTCTTGAAGCATCGAGCAGACCTTAATGCAAGAGAAGAGAAGCTCCTGAAACAGCAGGAGGATGTTTTGAAAAGGGAATAAAAGCTCGGTCAGAAGCTGACTCTGGTTGAGCAAAATTTGGCAGATCGCTCTAAGAAGTTTGATCTATGGAATAAGGAGGAGGAAGAGGAGGAATATTACTGGAAACTGGGGCAGGGGCTCTCGAAAAGAGAATTTGATGTTGCCACCATAGAAGGTAAAGTAAGGGGCAGGGAGAAGGACCTGGCGGAACGACGGAACCACATCCACCTCCGGGAGACGGAGCTAGCCGACCGTGAAAAGCAAGTAGCTGAGAATATGCAGCAGCATGCCAAAGTGGTTGAGCGCCTCGCTTGGGAAAGTTCGGAGCTAGCGGCCGCCCGAAGGTCACTGGAGAAGTTGTGGAGCTAGAGGGCAACCAAATCCCTTATGGTATGGGATTTCCTGCGACGTGTGGACAGAGCCCTTGTGCCTCTTGGCTTCAGTCCAGTATGCTCGGAGGACACAGCGCAGGAGCTGGACCAGACACTACTGGCTCTTGGCTCTGCTGGCAGCAAACTCGATGCAATGGGTGATGTCATAGCTGATCAACTGGAGACAGAGGGAAAATCTCTGGCCAAGGACGTCACCGAGTATGTCTTGGCGTGTTACAAAAGCCGAGATCCTCAATTTTCTCTTGATCTGGTCTTTGAAGGACTCATTGCCAAAGAGGAGGATGTCGCCAAAGATAGTGTCCAAGAGGTTGCTGAGAAGGTTGCTTCGTTTTTCCGCAAGACTTAGATCCTCCAGTGGCTAGGATCTTTTCCTTTTGTCTTTTGTTGTAACCCTGATTTTGTAATCCAGTACTTTGAATGAATGAGATCCACTATTTCTACAATGAATTCCATTTTGTTGTCCTTGTCTTCAATACACTGTCCTTTATCTTGTTTGCCCCCTGGTAGATGTATACAATTTGATTACGAACATGTACCAAAAGGATTTGACGATGTGTTGATGACTTGGACACTTCAAACTTATAGCTTTCAAGTCTGAAGTTTATTTCTGACTTCTCCAGGGAGCTTTTGTAATGTCGACAGCGGGGCCCCTATGGTGTCGGAGCTTGATAGGTCCGACGACACCCACTATCAACACGTAAAACATCGACGACGGACCCCCTGGGGTTGTTGGAGCTTGGTAGGTCTGACGGTGCTCACTATCAACGCGTAGAACGTCGACGGGGGGCCCCTTGGGGTTGTCGGAGCTTGGTAGGTCCGACGGTGCCCACTTTCAACGCGTAGAACATCGACGACGGTCCCCCTGGGGTTGTCAGAGATTGGTAGGTCCGACGGTGCCCCCCATCAATCGTAGATCACATTGACGGCGATCCCCTTTGGTGGTTATGCCATCTTCACTTGAATTATACTTTATGTCAACGTCCGACCCTCATTGAAGTTACTAGAGCTTGTTAGCTCTGGTGGCACCCACTTTCAACGTCCGAAAACATCAATGGCGAGCCCCCTTGGAGGTTGTCGGAGCTTGATAGCTTCGGCATCATCCACCATCACTGGGTTTTTTTGTTTCTCCTGTACATTGAAGACAAGAAAAAGAGTAAAACTCGTCCTCTTATCTATAAATCGTTTGTGACTTATTGTTCTTATTTGAGTTTTAGATTCGAAGAAATTTGATATGATAACAAGCATATTGATGTAATCTCTCTAGATCCGCATGTTTTTTTAGTACTTGCCCTAGTCAGGCCTGCCGGGATGTAGGTAGAGTGGCGTACTTAGGGTGAAGGACCAGGCTATGTCGGTAGCACACTCCGGACCTATGTTGGCTTGGCGTTCAGTCAAGTAGACTATGCAGCAATGTTAAGATCCAAAGATACCAACAATATAACTTGTGACCCATATGAATAACTTGGACTAAAACTTAAAAAGAATTGCACAACTTCATTATAGACAAGAAGGATAAAAATAATAATTCAAAAAACTGAGCCTTGTACAAAAATAAATGCACATGGAGTCTGTTTTCACACAACATTGTCTTTCATTATAGGTCCGGATTACAGGGAGACAAGGACACACTTAGGTACAGGACCAGACTAAGTGTGCTATACATCTTGTACTAGCCCGGGGCAGACAACTACACTTTTAGTGCCATGACTATGTCAAGTGTTGCTTGAACTTCCCGGACCCTCCCGGAGGGGTCCGGATGTTCTCCCGGAGGACCTACCCGTCTCTGTATATTGACTCTATAACAAACATTGTGTGTAATTACAGACTCACCTCCGTGATTCTAAGCATAAAACTTACAGAGGTGCTCCATGTTTCAAGGATTAGGAAGCGGAGTCCCATCCTTAGTTGCGAAGCGAACGCATCTGGGACAGGATACTTTGATCACTCGGAAGGGACCTTCCAAGCTGGGGGAAAGTTTGTTCATTCCTTCGCGAGTTAGTATTTTCTGTAGCACCAGATTGCCTTCATCGAGCTGTCAGTTGCACACATGCCTTTGATGATAGCGCCAGAGCGCTTGGCGATAGTGTGCATTCTGAACAGCTGATTGGCACCTTCCCTCGTCGACGAGGTCAAGGTCTTCACGCTGGAGCTGATCCTGTGTGGCTTCGTCGAAGGTCCGGACCCGGAGCGACCCCATGGTGATCTCCAGAGGAAGGACTGCTTCAGCTCCGTGCACCAAGAAGAAGGGTGTCTCTCCAAATGACCGGTTAGGTGTAGTCCTACTTGCCCACAGTGCGGACGGAAGTTCTTCGATCCAGTTGGCTCCATGCTTATTCAGGCACTCATATGTGCGCATCTTGAGTCCTTTTAAGATTCCTGCATTTGCTCTCTCGGCTTGACCATTGCTTGTTGGGTGAGCTACTCATGCGTAGCTGACTTGAATGCCGAAGTCTTCACAATATTCTTGGAATGCAATAGTTGTAAATTGGGCTCCATTGTCAGTTATGACTTTGTTCGGAATTCTAAATCTACATATTATGGACTTCAAGAACTTGATCATTGATTGTTTGTTGATAGTCACAATTGGAGTAGCTTCCGGCCACTTGGTGAACTTGTCGATGGTGACAAACAGGAACCTGTAACCTCCTACAGCTTTTGGAAAGGGTCCCAAAAGGTCCATGCCCCACACAGCGAATGGCCATGTAGGAGGAATCATTTGTAGTGACTGAGCCGATGAGTGAATTTATTTTGCGTGAAACTGACACGCTTCACACTTTTTCATCAACTCAACTGCGTCCTAGAGTGTTGTAGGCCAGTAGAAGCCATGCTGAAAGGCTTTGCCGACCAACGTGTGGGAAGACGCGTGATTCCCACACTCGCATCCATGGATCTCTGCGAGAATCTCGCGACCTTCTTCCCTTGCAATGCACTACATTAGGACGTTGTTGGCACTGCGCTGGTAGAGACCCCCTTCTATCAACATGTACCTTTTAGCCAATCTGACAATCCGGTCAGCGGATACACTGTCTTCCGGAAGGATGTTATCTTTCAAGTAGCTCCGGATCTCCAAAATTCATGCATCGGAGCTAACTTGAGCTTCTGAGCCTTGCATGCTAGGTTGCTCAGAGCTTCCAACAGCACCTACGATCCTTGGTGGATGCCATGGTAACAGGGCCACCGGGACCGCTAGCATTGAGGTGCTGGTCTCCCCCCGCACCTTTGATCAGTTCGGTGGACTGAGTTGTTGGTCTTGACAACCTCTGGACAAAGATTCCTTCAGGGGCCGGAGCTCCGGTTGAAGCCTTTGCTGAGAGTTTTTCGGCTTCAGCATTATGGAGACGTTGAACATGGTGGAGATCTAGGACTTCGAAGTCCTTCTGGAGCTTCTGGACTTCAAGGAGATATGCAGCTAGTTGGGGTTTGTTGCAGCAGCATTCACCTCTGACTTGTTTTATGATGAGCTGCAAAACAACCTTCACCAACAGTTGTTTGACACCATAGCATAGTGCCACCTTGAGCCTATAGATGAGAGTTTCATACTTCGCCATGTTGTTGGTTGCCTTGAAGTCAAGGTGAGCCATGTATTTGACCTTCTCCCCACTCAGAGCGAGGAGAAGGATTCCAGCTCCGGCCCCCTGCTTCTGCATAGAACCGTCGAAGTAGAGAGTCCAGTGAGGTTCAGTGAAGATCGGGACCTTGGGTTCCAGTTTCTGCTCACTAGGGCCATCAGGATTTGATGGAGAAGGAGTCCACTCCGCCACGAAGTTAGCCAAAGCCTAACTCTTGATTGCCTGCCGCGGCAAGAATTCGAGATCGAATTCTGCCAATTGCGCTGCCCATTTGGCGATGTTCCCAGTAGAATTAGGGTTATGCAATATAGCACGCAGTGGATAAGAAGTTACCACTGATATCTTGTGGGCTTGGAAATAATGATGAAGCTTCCTTGAGGCAATAAGAGCTGCGTAATGCAGCTTATGCACCTCAATGTATCTGGTCTTGGCATCGTGGAGTACTTCACTGATGAAGCACACTGGGTGTTGAACGGTCCGGACCCTCTCAAAGGGGCCCGGGGCTTCCTCTCCATCAACCCGGACCCTCCTAGAGGGGTTCGAACCTTTTTGTTGAGCTTCCTGGACCCTCTCAGAGGGGTCCAAAACTTCTCCTTGTTCAATCCGGACCCTCCCTGAGGGGTCCGAATCTTCTTGAGCAGCTGTGTAAACTCCCTTAGATGAGAGAGGTTGATCTTCAGTCCGTCTTGAAGATCTGTGTCTGAGGGTTGGGACCAAGACTCGCCTTCAGGTAGCTCCGGACCCTGCTGGAGGGGTCTAGGCTCCTAAACTGGATGTGGCTCTAGTGTTTCTGCAACCAGGACCATGCTTATGACTTCTGTAGTTGTAGAAATGTAAAGCAGTAGATACTCACCATGGTTCGGAGCTACCAAGATTGGTAGGATGGTGAGGAACTGCTTGAGCTCTTGGAATGCCTTTTCTGCTTCTTCGGACCAATGGAATGGTCCGGTCTTCCTCAATAGCTTGAAGAATGTAAGTGCTCCCTCTGCCAGCCTTGAGATGAACCGGCTGAATGCAGCTAGACATCCAGTTAGCTTTTGGACATCCTTGATGCGAGCTGGAGGCTGCATGTCTTCTATAGCCTTGATTTTTGCCGGGTTTGCATCAATTCCTCGATGAGTTACTAAGAAACCAAGGAGTTTCTATAACACCCTCATTTTCATCCATCCTGCATTGCATACATTCTAATACATGTTTAACTTTGAGCAACATAAAAAGGAACTAGTTTAAAATGAATTTAGAGCAAAACCGCACTTAACAATTCTGGGAAGTGCAGACTAGTCCAATTTTTGTGTGGACTAGTATGATTTCTCTCTGACTTCCATCGGACTTGTCTGTTCTGCTGTGGACTAATATGTTTTTCCCTCTGGACATTTTCGAACTTGTCCGGCCCATATCGAACTAGTCCAGTATCCCAAATTGGTCGAAATTTTGCTAAGTCTCTGGACTTGTCCGGACTAGTCCGGTGTTCCATCAGACTTGTCCGTTTTCCCCTCTGACTAAAGTCGGACTTGTCCGATTTTAGACTAGACTTGTCTGTTTTTCCCCTCTGGATAAGTCTGGACTTGTCCGATGTCCAATCTGGACTTGTTTTATTTCTCTCTGTCCAACTTTGGACTAGTCCGGTCCTTTTTGGACTTGTCCAATAAATCGCGACTCCGAGTTGATCTTTTGTTTCACGACTTGTTTCTTGGGTTTTACATTAAGTGGGCCTAGGGACTTCGTGTCTAACTTATTTAGGGCCCATGTTGGACTCTAAACCAACCTCTACTCATCTCAAACTCGAAATCCATCTAACCCTAGCCTCCACCTCTATATAAACAACCCCACCCCTTGGCTTGACATCTATTTGTCACTTTTTCACCACACCCAAGCCCTAGCTCGTGATTAGCCGCCACCAAGGAGGGAAAAAGAGATCTAGAACAAGAAGAAGAAGAGGAGGAAATGAAAGAGGGTCAAGATCTCCATCAAGTTTCGTTCTACATCACCAAATCATCTCCAAGTTCTTCATCAACCCTAGATCATCAAGATCCAAATGTTACCTCCAAGATCCTTGATTCATTGGAGTTCTAAACACCTGGTATACCTTCTATTCTCTTTTCCTTACGTGAATTCGACCCCAAATATCCAAATTCACGTCGATCTAGAAACCCCTAATATGCTGTTCTTGCGAAGTGTGGACTAGTCCGGCCTCCTACGGACTCGTCCGATCTTCCTGGTTAAATTGTGTTGAACTAATTCTAAATTGGTTTGAATCAACTTCAAACCTGTATAAACTTGTTAAAATATATAAGAACTAGTTAGTGATCATTAAAAGCAACTCATTAACCAATTTTGCCTTGCATTTGCATTAATCATGCATGTCATGTCATATTGAGTAATAATTTTGCACTTTTTGGTTGTAATTCTTGTATTGTATGTTTATTGTGCGGATTAGACAAATTTGCGCTAGAGAGTGCCGCGGAGGATCTCCAGCCCCAAGAGTTTGAAGGCTTTGACCCGAACCAATCCCAAGAGCAAGGCAAGTGTCCTTGAAGCATATTGATCCAGTTTTTAAAGTAAATGTTTTTTCAAAACTGCATGCTTGTGTCAATTTGATGGGAAATCCTATGGTAAGAAGTTTACTAGATTTGTTTAACCACTCTTGTCACCTGGAATTTATGTTAGAGAGTCGGGAAGGGCTTTTTAGCGTTTTGCTTCGCTTAATTAATTGGGATGGGAAGACAACTATACTACTTAACCTAATTATGCATTTATGAGATTATGGTTAACATGAACTGGTTAATATGATATGGTAATGGGTGATCTAAGCAAGCATTGTATGTGGATGGGTTGGAAGTTATGGTTTGGCTTGCTCTAGATCTAAGGACCGGTTCATGCGAGAATAAGCCAAGACTATAGTGCCACCACGAGGCCAAGTATGGGTGCGGCGTAGCTGATTAATTAGTACTTTGCCAGTGCTATTTGGACCATTGGGGATGCTCGGGGAAGGGGTAGTTGGATTGGGTTTGTTGATGATTGGTGGGACTACCCTGGGATCCGAATGGCTCAAGAGGGGGCCTTGGTTGAAGATGTGCTCAGTTGGAGGCATCGCCACCAGTGAAACCTCAGTGGGGTCTAAATAGGCTAGTAATCCCTTTGTAAAGGCTATTTTGTGATCTCTTGGCCATACACCTAAGGAAGTGTAATTGGTGTAAAGGAGGTTCCTTAGTCGTCGACGGGTGATGAAATCACAAACACGTGGGTAAAGTGTTACAAACACTGCAGAGTCTAATAAAACTATCATCATAGCCGTGCTCCCGGTTATGAGCGCATGGATGACCTACATGATTAGAGGGTACTTGGAATTTGGGATGGTTGGTTGGTTATGGTTTGGTACTGGTTATGAGATGGTATTATGGTCTATGACAATGGATACGGTTTATGGTAATGGTGAAATCTGAAATATGGACGATGGTAATGAAATATGGACTGGTACTATGTTATTACTTATAGTTTATGATGGGTTTATTTCACATACATGTAATATACATTTCTTTTCAAAGGTTTTAATGTACTTTTTAGCACTTAGCCATTATTATATTCGTCAGTTGAATCAGCTACATGTCATACTTTCTACACTTGTTGAGTACAACATGTACTCACACTTGCAATCCCCCCACCAACTGTTGTAGGTTAGGATTGGGAGTTTAACGATAATAATGCGGAGTTCTAGGTCGTGTCTACCATCAGCTTTGCCTGTGGAGTTGATTGGAGCTGCGTTATCCCTTTGCTTAGTTGCTTAGTTTGCTCAGTTTAGTTTATTTCCACTGCATTAGTTGAAACTTGTCATTAATATTTATTAGTGCTTGTATTCGAGGATAATATGGATTGTGTAATAAAAGTGGTTAATTAATTCTGTCCAGTGGTAATTTCTATATACTCTTTTGTGATTGCACTTGTGTATGTGTGTTGAACATCCTGGGCACACATATGCGTTCGCTTGGTTCATTTTCAAAACCAGGTGTCACAAATTGGTATCAGAGCCACCGGTTGACCGTAGGACGTAGCCTAGATAGAATGGACACTTTAGAGCACATAGGAACACTCAGAAAGCGTTGTTATTTGCTTGGTGTGCTGATTGCTATGTAATGCTTGCTTGTGTGCTTGTGTGCTTATTAGAGAATTTTGGGATGCTTTAGCATTGCCATGTCCACCTAGGCTAGTGTAGCTAGTTGTTTAGTTTCATATCCCTTGATGCATATAGTTGGGGACGTCTTCTAAATTCTTATCTCTTGATTTTCTTCAGATGGTGAAGACTCGCAACCAGGGGGATGGCAATGATGAGGAGGAGAACAATGGAGCGCCTAAGAATAACCATGGACAAAGACCTACTTAGGGAGCTATCAATATTGAGCAACTTTTTGTGGGGACCTAACAGCACACACGAAAAGAATTACATAAGCATACAAAGTTTTCATTTCATAAATATAATTAGAGTTTACAAAATAGTGTAAAATAGAGGTACACACACATCGGAACTACATACTCATATTCTCACCTATCTAAGCATGAGAGAAGGCGTTCATGCCCTAGGACGCTTCTCACTAGCAACATGATGATCATCCAGCAGCGGCGTGGTCCACACGAGATTCTTCTCGACACCTCGAGGTCTCATGTACAACCTGAGTAGCAAAAATAAACTAATACCTGCAAAAAATCGTTAAAGCGCAAACGTGAGCGTAAGGCTCAACAAGATTGACCTGTCTCACTAAACATATGCAAGGTAAACTCTAACCATAGGTAAGGAATATCATAAATAGACTCGCCTACAAGTGGATCCTTATAGTCATATTTTAAGTAGCAAATGACATTCCTCAGGCACGGCACATCATAGACTCCACAATCAAACAAGAAACACTTTGTCGATGATATGTCATACTGTGATGCCCGGTTCCGAAAAAGAACCAAGCTAACGCATATGTGTGCCCAAGATGTTCATCACACATACACGAGTGCAATCACAAAAGAGTATACAGAAAATTATCACAGAACAAGATTAATTAACCAAATTATATTACACAAACCATATTATCCTCGATTACAAACTCTAATAAATATTAATGACAAGTTCAACTAATGCAGCAAAAATATTCTAATTAAGCAAACTAAACAGCTAGGCAGCATAAGCGATAGGGTATAGCGCAGCTCCAAAAACACCACAGGCAAAGCTGACGGTAGACACGACCTAGAACTCCGCATTATCTCCATTAAACTCTCAATCCTGACCTGCAACTGTTGGGGGGATTGCAAGAGTGAGTACATGTCATACTCAGCAAGTGTGAAAAGTGTGACATGTGGCTGATTCAAATGACGAATATAATAATGGCTAGGTGTTGAAAAGTACATTAAAACATTTGAAAAGCAATATATTGTATGTATGTGAAGTAAACCCATCATCACCATAAGTAACATTATGATACCAATCTGAATTCACTACCATCATCAATAATTCCAGATTTCACCATTGCCAATAACCATATTCAATACCAGAGATAAATCCATAACCATAATACCAACCATAACCATCCCAAAAACCATACCAATACCAGGTTCCCTCTAATCATGGAAGTTGTCCAGGTGCTCATAACCGGGAGCACGGCTATCATGATAGTTTTATTTAACTCTGCAAAGTTTGTACCACTTTACCCACGTGTTCGTGATTTCATCACCTTTCGATGACTAGAACCTCCATCATGCCGTCTCACACTTCCATCGTTGTGTGGCAAGAGATCACAAAATAGCCTTTACAAAGAGATTACTAGCCTATTTAGACCTCACTGAGGTTTCACCGGTGGTGATGTCTCCTACAGAGCGCATCTTCAACCAAGGGCCCCCTCTTGAGCCATTCGGATCCCAGGGTAGTCCCACCAATCATCAACAAACCCAATCCGACTACCCCTTCCCCGAGCATCCATAATGGTCCAAATAGCACTGGCAAAGCCCTAATTAATCAGCTACGCCGCACCCATACTTGGCCTCGTGGTGGCACTGTAATCCTGGCTTATTCTCGCATGAACCGGTCCTTAGATCTAAAGCAAGCAAAACCACCATAACATCCAACCCATCCACATACCAGGCTTGCTTAGATCACCCATTACCATATCATGTTATCCAGTTCATGTTAATCATAATCTCATCCATGCATAATTTAATTGAGTGGTATAGTTGGTTTCCCATCTCAGTTGATTAAGCGAAGCAAAAGGTAAAAAGCCCTTCCCGACTCTCTACCATATATTCCAGGTGACAAGGGTGGTCAAACAAATCTAGTAAACTTCCTTTCATAGGGTTTCCATCAAATTGACACGAGCATGCAATTCTGCAAACAAAACATTTACTTTAAAAACAGGATCAATATGCTTCAAGGACACTTGCCTTGCTCTTGCGGTTGATTAGGGTCAAAGCCTTCAAACTCTTGGTGCTGTAGATCCTCCGCGGCACTCTCTAGCGCAAATCCGTCTAATCCACACAATAAACATACAAGACAAGAAACACAATCAAAGAGTGCACATATATTACTCAATATGACATGACATGCATGATTAATGCAAATACAAGGTAGACCTTGTTAATAGACTGCTTTTAATGATCGATAACTAGTTCTAATAGCTTTTAACAAGTTTATACAGGTTTGGATGTGATTAGATCAAATTTTAGAATTAATTCAACACAGTTTAACTAGAAAGATCGGACTAGTCCGCTAGGGACCGGACAAGTCCGCACTTTGCGAGATCAGCAGATTAGGGTTTTCTAGATCGACGTGAATTTGGAGATTAGGGGTTGAATTCATGTAAGGAAAAGATAATTGAAGGTATATCAGGTGTTTAGAACTCCAATGAATCAAGAACTTGGAGGTAGCACTTGGATCTTGATGATCTAGGGTTGGTGATGAACTAAGAGATGAATTGGTGATGAAGAACGGAACTTGGTGGAGATCTTGATCCTCTTTCGTTTCCCCCTCTTCTTATTCTTGCTTGAGATCTTCTCCTCCCTCCTTGATGGTGGCTCTCCACGAACTAGGGTTTGGGTGAGGTGGAAAAGTGGCGAATAGATGTCAAGCCAAGGAGTGGGTTTGTTTATATAGAGGTGGAGGCTAGGGTTAGATGGATTTCGAGTTTGAGAGGAGTATAGGCCGGTTTAGAGTCCCACACGGTCTCTAAAAGAGTTAGGCACGACGTCCCTAGGCCCACTTAACGTGAAACCCAAGAAACAAGTCATAAAACAAAAGATCAACTCATAGTCACGAAATATTGGACAAGTCCGGAAAGGACCGGACTAGTCTGAAGTCGTCCAGAGAGAAAATCGGACAAGTCTGGACAAAAATCGGACAAGTCCGACTTTAATCACAGAGGAAAACAGACAAGTCCGCTGGAACACCGGACTAGTCCGAAAAAGTCCAGGGACTTAGTAAATTTTCAAGGATTCTCGGAATATCGGACTAGTCTGCACAAAATTGGACAAGTCTGAAAGTTTCTAGGGGCAAAATCGGACTGGTCTGCAGTAGAAATGGACAAGTCCGTTTTTAGTCGGAGAGAAATCGGACTATTCCTCAGTAAAATCGGACTAGTCAGCACTTTCCTGCGTTTTAAGTGTGGTTTTGTTCCAAATCAATTTTAAATGCTCCAAATCAATTTTAGACTCGTTCCTCTTGATGTGGGTTAATGCTAAACATGTATGTGAATGTATGCAATGCATGATGCATAAAAATGAGGGTGTTACAAACCTACCCCCCTTAAAATGAATCTCGCCCTCAAGATTCGACATGGAAGAGAAGGGAGAGGGAAATTCCTTCTTGAGATCATCTTCTAGCTCCCAAGTTGCTTCTTTTTCGGTGTGGTGCTTCCATTGAACTTTACACCATCGAATCACCTTGTTCCTTGTTACTCTCTCCTTGGTTTCCAAGATTTTGACTGGTTGCTCGGCATAAGTCAAATCTTCCTCTAATTCCAATCCTTCCATTGGCACTTCTTCTTTCGGTACTCTTAAGCACTTCTTGAGCTGGGAAACATGAAAGACATCATGGACATCTGAAAGATGAGCTGGCATCTCCAACTTATACGCTACTTCTCCTCTTTTGTCCAAAATCTTGAATGGCCCAATGTAGCGAGGTGCTAGCTTTCCTCTTATGTTAAACCTCTTATGACCTCTCATTGGTGACACCTTGAGGTAAACAAAATCTCCCACTTCAAAGGCTAATTTCCTTCTTCTATTGTCTGCATAGCCTTTTTGCCTTGATTGGGCAGCCCTCAAGTTTTCACAATTATTTGGACTTGCTTTTCGGCTTCTTGCAACACATACAGACCAAATACTTGAGTTTCTCCTGCCTCATTCCAGAATAAAGGTGTCCTACACTTCCTTCCATAAAGCGCTTCATATGGTGACATTTTCAAGCTTGCTTGGTAACTATTGTTGTAAGAAAATTCTGCGTATGGCAAGCTTTTGTCCCAACTTTTCCCATGCTTTAAAGCACAAGCTCTTAACATGTCCTCCAAAATTTGATTGGTCCTCTCGGTTTGTCCATCCGTTTGAGGGTGATATGTTGAACTAAAATTCAACCTCGTTCCCAAAGTTTCATGCAATTTTTGCCAAAATATGGAGGTAAATTGAGAACCTCTATCCGAGACTATCTTCTTAGGTACTCCGTGTTGACACACAATATGCTCCATGTATATTCCGGCCAATTGTGCAGCTGTATATTTAGTCTTCACGGGGACAAAATGTGCTGACTTGGTTAAGCGATCCACAATTACCCAAATTGAGTCATACCCGGACTGGGTACGCGGTAACCCGACTATGAAGTCCATTACAATTTCTTCCCACTTCCATTCTGGAATCTTCAATGGTTGCAATAATCTAGCCGGCCTTTGATGCTCCGCCTTGACTCGTTGACACACATCACACAATGCGACATATTCAGCTATGTCCTTTTTCATGCTATCCCACCAATAGCTAGTCTTCAAGTCTTTGTACATCTTCGTACAACCGGGGTGAATCGAGTATGGCGAGTCATGTGCCTCCTTTAATATCGTCTCCCAAATATGCTTCACATTAGGCACAACGATTCTCTTTCCAAGCCATAGGGTACCATGTTCGTCTTCATCAAATCTGAATTATCTCCCTTCTTCAGTCCTGTCCTTGATTTCCTTTATCTCTTCATCTGCGGTTTGTGCCTCTCGAATTTCTTGCTCCAAGGTTGGGTTTAACTCCATCATCTCCATATCATTTACAAACCCGAGGTTCAACCTTTCAAACTCCTTACATAACTCGGATGGTAACTCTCGAACTGTGAGTTGATGACTTACTCCCTTCCTACTCAATGCATCGGCCACTACATTGGCTTTTCCAGGATGATAGTTGATCCACAAATCATAATCTTTGATGAGCTCCAACCATCTCCGTTGCCTCAAATTCAGATCCGTTTGTGTGAAAATATACTTCAGACTCTCGTGATCTGTATAAATTTCACACCTATGTCCAAGAATATAGTGTCTCCAAATCTTCAATGCATGTACCACGGCTGCTAGTTCAAGATCATGTGTAGGATAATTCTGCTCATGTTTCTTCAATTGTCTTGATGCATAGGCGACCACTTGACCTTCTTGCATCAATACACATCCAAGTCCTTGCCTTGATGCGTCGCAATAAATATCAAAACTCTTGCTCACATCCGGCAGTACCAAAACTGGGGCTGTTGTCAACCTCTTCTTTAACTCCTCAAAACTGTTTTGACAAGCTTCAGTCCATTGGAACGCCTTTCCCTTCATTAGCAACTCCGTCATAGGCTTGGCTATCTTGGAAAAGTCCTTGATGAATCTACGGTAATATCCAGCCATTCCAAGAAAACTCCTTATTTCCTTTACATTTTGCGGTGGTTCCCACTTCAACACGTCTCTCACTTTTCCGGGGTCAACCTATACTCCTCCTTCTGAGATGATATGACCCAAAACGACACCTCTTTCAACCAAAACTGACACTTATTGAACTTGGCATACAATTGATGCTCTCTTAATTTCTGCAGCGTAAGCCTCAAGTGTTCCTCATGTTCCTTCTCATCCTTCGAGTAGATCATAATATCATAAATAAACACCACAACGAACTTGTCCAAGTACTCCATGAAGACTTTATTCATGAGGTACATAAATTAGGCAGGTGCATTTGTCAATCCAAAAGACATCACGGTGTACCCATAAGATCCATACCGTGTCCTAAAAGTTGTCTTGGGTATGTCCGATGGTCTAATCTTCATTTGAAAGTATCTCGGCCTCAAATCAATCTTAGAGAAGACACAAGCACCCTTCATCTGATCAAACAAGTCTTCTATATGTGGCAAGGTATACTTGTTCTTGATTGTTACCTCGTTGAGAGCTCGGTAATCTACGCACATCCTTTGGGATCTATCCTTCTTGTCCACGAACAGCACGGGCGCTCCCCAAGGTGAAGAGCTAGGGCGAATAAAACCCTTCTCTAATTGCTCTTGAATTTGCTTCTTGAGCTCCGCTAATTCCATAGGAGGCATCCTATACGGCCTTTTAGCTATAGGTGCAATTCGAGGTATTAAATCAATAACAAACTCAATGTCTCGATCAGGTGGCATACCTGGCAACTCGTCCGAAAAAATATCCAAAAATTCACACACCACTGAAATCTCCTCAACCGTGGCACCGTCCATATGATTCAGCTCCAATTGCTTCGGTGTGGTTTGAGATGCTTCAAATTCTACGGTGATCCCGTCTTCATTAGTCAACTTTACCGTCTACGTGACACACTCAATAACTCCATTGTGCTTCCTCAACCAGTCCATACCAAGTATAATGTCCAATCCTTGAGAATCCAAAACAATGAGGTTGGCGGAGAAGGCTACCCCCCTTATTCTAAGGCTTACTTTTGGACATACTATATTTGTCCTCATCTCTCTTCTAGGAGACTTAACCAACAGAGTAAATTTCATATGAGAGATAGGCAAACTATACTTGGCAACATACTTCGATGCAATGAATGAATGTGATGCTCCAGAATCAAACAACATAGTCACAGGGTTGGAGTTTGCGAGAAACATACCAATGACCATGTCATTCGCTTGTTGAGCATCCTCTGTAGAGACATGGTTCACATTACCACGAGCAAAATTTTGCTGTCCATGGCTTCCTTATGGCTGCACTCCATTGGGTCTTGGGTTTTGCCTCAGCGCACCGCTTCCTTGAGCAAGGCCTGACTTAGGACATTGATGCACAAAGTGTCCAACTTCTCCACAAGTATAGCACTTCTTAACTCCACCAAAATTATTGGGACGAGCTTGGTTTTGAACACTTGCAACAGGAAAGTTAGCGCGAGGTGCATAAGGCATTGGAGGCCTAGGTGCTTGCATGACAGGGCGTTGCTGCACAAACTGAGTTGGGTGCGGTGCAAATCCAGGGCGTTCAGCAGGAATAGAAGAGCTGTAATAAGGCGCATTTGGCAGCGCAAAGCGAAGGCGCACATTACTCCCTTGTTGCTGTCCTTGATATGGCGCCTTCCTCTTATTATCTTGCTCTATCTCACGGATCTTGTTATCAACCACGATTGCTTTGTCCACAAGATTCTGAAAATTTGCATAGTTGCAATTGAGCAATTGCACTTGGATCTCATTGTTCAAGCCCCTCATGAACAAGTATTTTTTCCGACTGTCCCGACTAACATCCTCAGGCGCATATCTTGAGAGTTGAGTGAACTTGTTGAGATATTCACTCACACTTGATCTTCCTTGCCTTAAATTCTCAAATTCTTGCCTCTTAAAGATCATAACACCCTCGGGCACATAATGAGAACGGAAGCTCTCTTTGAAGTCGGCCCAAGTGATTCTCTCTTGGTTCTCATGAGCATTGCATAAAGAATCCCACCAATCAGCAGCTGCTCCAACAAGTTGATGAGAAGCAAATAGCACCTTCTCCTGGTCATTGCATTGGACAATAGCTAGTTTCTTGTCCACGGACTTGAGCCAATCATCCGCATCCATAGGGTCAGCAGCTTGAGCAAAGGATGGCGGCCTAGTCCTCATAAACTCTCCCAACCGGTTATGAGGAGGCGGGGTGGCGGTGGAGGCATGTGGGGCTGATTGTTGATGTTGCCAGCCTGCAGCTGTCCCATAGTTTGTATCATGGTCGCATGAGCTGGTTTTGCATAGCCAATAGATGCTCAATGTTGATAGCTCCCTGAGTAGATCCTTGTCCAATGTTGTTCTGAGGCACTCCATGGTTCTCCTCCTCATCATTGATATCCCTCTAGTTGCGAGTCCTCACCATCTGAAGAAAAGCAATAGGTAAAAATTAGAGAACGTCCCCAACTATATGCATCAAGGGATATGAAACTAAACAGCTAGCTACACTAGCCTACGTGGACATGGCAATGCTAAAGCATCCAAAAATCCTCTATTAAGCACACAAGCAACCAATATATATAGCAACAGCACACCAAGCAAAAACACATCGATTCCTGAGTGCCCCTATGTGCTCTAAAGTGTCCATTCTATCTAGGCTGCGTCCTACGGTCAACCTGTGGCTCTGATACCAATCTATGATGCCCGGTTCCGAAAAAGAATCAAGCTAACGCATATGTGTGCCCAGGATGTTCATCACACATACACGAGTGCAATCACAAAATAGTATACAGAAAATTACCACATAACAAGATTAATTAACCAAATTATATTACACAAACCATATTATCCTTGATTACAAACTCTAATAAATATTAATGACAAGTTCAACTAATGCAGTGGAAATACTCTAATTAAGCAAACTAAACAGCTAGGCAGCATAAGCGATAGGGTATAGCGCAGCTCCAAAAACACCACATGCAAAGCTGACGATAGACACGGCCTAGAACTCCGCATTATCACCATTAAACTCCCAATCCTGACCTGCAACTGTTAGGGGGATTGCAAGAGTGAGTACATGTCGTACTCAGCAAGTGTGGAAAGTATGACATGTGGCTGATTCAAATGACGAATATAATAATGTCTAAGTGTTGAAAAGTACACTAAAACATTTGAAAAGCAATATATTGTATGTATGTGAAGTAACCCCATCATAACCATAAGTAAAATTATGATACCAAACTGAATTCACTACCATCATCAATAATTCCAGATTTCACCATTGCCAATAACCATACTCAATACCAGAGATAAATCCATAACCATAATACCAACCATAACCATCCAAAAAACCATCCCAATAACCATCCCAATACCATGTTCCCTCTAATCATGGAAGTTGTCCAGGTGCTCATAACCGGGAGCACGGCTATCATGATAGTTTTATTTAACTCTACAGAGTTTGTACCACTTTACCCACGTGTTCGTGATTTCATCACCTTTCGATGACTAGAACCTCCATCATACCATCTCACACTTCCATCGTTGTGTGGCAAGAGATAAAAAAATAGCCTTTACAAAGAGATTACTAGCCTATTTAGACCCCACTGAGGTTTCACCGGTGGCGATATCTCCTACAGAGCACATCTTCAACCAAGGGCCCCCTCTTGAGCCATTCGGATCCCAGGGTAGTCCCACCAATCATCAACAAACCCAATCCGACTACCCCTTCCCCGAGCATCCATAATGGTCCAAATAGCACTGGCAAAGCCCTAATTAATCAGCTACGTTGCACCCATACTTGGCCTCGTGGTGGCACTGTAATCCTGGCTTATTCTCGCATGAATCGGTCCTTAGATCTAAAGAAAGCAAAACCACCATAACATCCAATCCATCCACATACCAGGCTTGCTTAGATCACCCACTACCATATCATGTTATCCAGTTCATGTTAATCATAATCTCATCCATGCATAATTGAATTGAGTTGTATAGTTGGTTTCCCATCCCAGTTGATTAAGCGAAGCAAAAGGTAAAAAGCCCTTCCCGACTCTCTACCATATATTCTAGGTGACAAGGGTGGTCAAACAAAGCTAGTAAACTTCCTATCATAGGGTTCCCATCAAATTGACACGAGCATGCAATTTTGCAAACAAAACATTTACTTTAAAAACAGGATCAATATGCTTCAAGGACACTTGCCTTGCTCTTGTGGTTGATTAGGGTCAAATCCTTCAAACTCTTGGTGTTGTAGATCCTCCGCGGCACTCTCTAGCGCAAATCCGTCTAATCCACACAATAAACATACAAGACAAGAAACACAATCAAAGAGTGCACATATATTACTCAATATGACATGACATGCATGATTAATGCAAATGCAAGGTAGACCTTGTTAATAGATTGCTTTTAATGATCAATAACTAGTTCTAATAGCTTTTAACAAGTTTATACAGGTTTGGATGTGATTAGATCAAATTTTAGAATTAATTCAACACAATTTAATCAGAAAGATTGGACTAGTCCGCTAGGGACCGGACAAGTCCACACTCTGCAAGATCAGGAGATTAGGGTTTTTTAGATCGACGTGAATTTGGAGATTAGGGGTTGAATTCACGTAAGGAACAGATAATAGAAGGTATACCCGGTTTTTAGAACTCCAATGAATCAAGAAACTCGGAGGTAGCACTTGGATCTTGATGATCTAGGGTTGGTGATGAACTTGGAGATGAATTGGTGATGAAGAATGAAACTTGGTGGAGATCTTGATCCTCTTTCGTTTTCCCCTCTTCTTCTTCTTGCTTGAGATCTTCTCCTCCCTCCTTGATGGTGGCTCTCCACGAAATAGGGTTTGGGTGGGGTGAAAAAGTGGCAAATAGATGTCAAGCCAGGGAGTGGGGTTGTTTATATAGAGGTGGAGGCTAGGGTTAGATGGATTTCGAGTTTGAGAGGAGTAGAGGTCGGTTTAGAGTCCCATATGGGCTCTAAAAGAGTTAGGCACGATGTCCCTAGGCCCACTTAATGTGAAACCCAAGAGACAAGTCGTAAAATAAAAGATCAACTCGGAGTAATGAAATATCGGCCAAGTCCGGAAAGGACCGGACTAGTCCGAAGTCGTCCAGAGAGAAAATCGGACAAGTCTGGCAAAAAATCGGACAAGTCCGACTTTAGTCAGAGAGGACAATGGACAAGTCCACTGGAACACCGGACTAGTCCGTAAAAGTCCATAGACTTAGCAAATTTTCAAGGATTCTTGGAATATCGGACTAGTCCGCACAAAATCGGACAAGTACGAAAGTTTCCAGGGGCAAAATCGGACTAGTCCGCAGTAAAAACGGACAAGTCCGTTTTTAGTCAGAGAGAAATCGGACTAGTCCTCAGTAAAATCGGACTAGTCCGCACTTTCCTGCGTTTTAAGTGCGGTTTTGTTCCAAATCAATTTTAAATGCTCCAAAACAATTTTAGACTCATTCCTCTTGATGTGGGTTAATGTTAAACATGTATGTGAATGTATGCAAGGCATGATGCATGAAAATGAGGGTGTTACACATGCCCAAAGCACATAATGCTATTACAGGTTAAGTATTTGGACACTATAAATTTTTAATTGTGCTATCTCTAAGCCACACAAGGTTGCGAAACAATTATGATTCGATACATCATATTTTTATGACTCCTTCAGTATTTACTACGTCACAACAGCGATGGACAAGTGGTACTCAAATAACCGCGAGGGACGGTGATTGCACACCCGCGTGGAAGACACATACGTGCTCTCCTCCCCGCGTCATACGTGGTCACTTTTCACCCAAGACCCCAATGTCGACAAACCTCTTCATCCCGAGCAAAAGGTCCCCTACATAGACACGTCGAAGTTGCCCGCTAGAAGATTTACACCTTTGTGCCTTCACATCTCCATTCAAGGGCAACAGAGGAGTTTCCACACTACAGTCTGGAGTTACATCAGTTTATTGGGCCCATATCCCATTATGCAACTAGTACAGTTCGAGCTTGCCCAACGGTGCCGCATACGGCACGGTCCTCAAGCGACACAGGCAGGGCCATGCGCCCGAGACTACATCACATCGACTCCTATCCCCCTTCCCGATCTCATATTCATCTCATAAGCCATTTTTTCATCTTTCATGCTCATATGAACTGTCATTCCTATCTCGCGAGTAGATTCCAACTACTCGACTTCTACCGGTATATCTACAACATTAGCATTGCCAGTTCTACATGTCAAGCTGTAAACCTTTCCAACCCTCCCATAGGATTTGTGGATGTTCATGTGGAGTATCAAACACCTTATATCTAATGCACTAAAACTGGAAAAACTTTGAAAAACTCTTAAATGCAAACTGGGGCTTGCCTTGTTTGCGACTCTATAACAATGTCAGTTGTTATGGCTTGGTCTTCCTCCGGAGAATCCGCCATGGAATCTTGAAGTTGGAACTCCTAGGCCTTATCCTCCAAGAGAAGCTTCTCGTTGATCACCTATCATCACGTTCCTATCGACATGATATGCATATAAGTAACTAAGGTAATCTAATAATGGACTCGACGAGTTGTATTAACCTTAAGAAGAAGATGCTTGACTAGGAAGATTAGATATGTCTCGGATGGGTGGAGAAACAATGGATAAGTCAAGTAGTCATAGTAGTGTCGAGACGTGAATCGAAAGGTGCAATGCAACACGCAATGCAATTATTCACTTAACACTTGGAGCTATGCCACTCAAGATTGATAAGATTGAATGGTGAAGGGGTGTTCGACTGATTCAGGTAAGGATGTCCAAGGGATCAAGTGGAACATTGAGAGATCAAGATATTAGTGAATTGTGCAACAAGAGGTCGTGACTCAGAAGTCGACCAAAGAAGTTGTTTCAACTCATAAAGGAGTAAACCTAGTTAAGTGATAAGTGTGGTCGCAGGGTTCTGATAAGGATGAATCAAAGTGAAACCCTAGCGACACTTGGGAGTGAAGTGAGATCAACATTGCTTGAACTTAAGATGTCATCGGAAGCACTGGTAACCTAACGTAGTACCAAGACAACGTTCAAATCACTTTTAGGTAAACCAGTTGCTACGACTAACTTCGCAAGCATCGCTCAGGTGCTTACACGATGACGTTGATGTAGTGTCTTCTGCAAGCTTGTCCAGGTGAACTTGGTAAGCTCCCGGGACTCGAACATGATGCGTTATTATGTCGTGACGATGTGCCTTGTCATCTCGGGGAGATCGCCTCATCGACGTTCACATCGACCCGGACTCGTCAACAGTGGTGAGCAGAATCCTGTACACCACCTCATGAGTCTCAAGGTTAGTGATGTCGACTCGGTCGTCGGCAAGTGACTCGACGAACCTGTCGTCGATGAAGAGACACACCTAGTTAAGCAATTCTGCGGACGGTTAGGAAACATCGTCGACACGATCAAGAAACTCTTATCCAAGGTTCCCCTTGGTCTAGTTTTCCTTGTCGGTTGCAACTTTCTTGCATTACTCTACCATAGATCACCAACAACCTTGGTTTGACCTGGAAGGCATTTTATCGAGCAACTTGGCTACACCTAGGACTCGATCACCCTCATATCGACTAAAACTTAATTTGGCTTGACAACCATTTTTTGACGAGTCGTGTTTGTGTTCTAGCACCACACACATCACAGGTATCCTTCATCTCGATGCCAGGGCATGATGACGGCTCGAAACATCACGACGATGTCATGTGGTCAACAACGTCGACGCGGCTCATGGTGGAGCATCACGAGCACGCACGGACAAGCCAACGCGATACAAAAGACAAAGAAGGTCAACTTGGGGATTTCTATAGGAATTATATCAATGTGGAACATGGACCAGAGGGGCGAAGGACGACGACAGTGACTGACCATGCGCACGGTGACCGTAGCACGACGTTGGGGATGAAACGGGGCATCGTCGGGAGCCATGGAGGCGGCAAGCCGTGGGGCGGCAACGGCTGGACGACGTGCTGGGGGAGCGCGCACGGCGGTGCTGGGCTCTGGGCGGTGGCAACGGAGCGCTGCAGCCAGGCGGAGCGGCGCGGCCAGGTGGAGGCGAGCCAGCGGGGGCGTGATGTGGTGCAGCCTCGGTGTGCGGCGCATGGGGCAGCGCCGGTGAGGAGGCGGAGCGGCGCGTGCAGGGAGGTGAGCCGGCGCCGGCGTGGGGCGGCGCAGCAGTGAGGGCGGGGCGCTCGGCTAGGGCGCCGTTGGTGGTGCGCAACACAGATGTGGATAGCGAACATCCGGACCAGGCACGGACAAGCAGCAAAGCGGCAGTGCTCGGCCACTGCGCGGTGAAGCGCTAGAGCAGGGCCAGGGCGCACGGGGAGGCACCGCGAGGGGCTCGACCAGGAGCGTCGTGGAGCAGTGAGCGAGCAGCAGCAGGCGGCAGCAGCGTGGCCGTTGGCGCGCTCTGGATATGGGGAAGGGGAGCTAGGGTGCTACCTCCCGATAGGAACGAGTAGGGGCAGTGGCTCTGTTTTTCCTCCTGATAAGAACAGAGGAAGAAAAAGAGGATGGGGATGACCGTTCACGTGGTGGCTTGCGTTATGGGCCACTGGAAACAGAGGCAACGCTCGGCTTGGATAAGACTGACCGGCGAGGCCTGCTAGCAGGTGGGCCCACTGGTCGGATAAATGCTCACAGCTTTAGTTTTCAATATTAAATTAAAAACAGCAGATGAACTCCTAAAATGGTAAAAATTTAACAGAATACGTTTTTAATATGAGGAAGACAATGGTGAAGTTGGATTTTTATATTTTGCTCAGTTTGCTTTTTGTTCCTTACTGACATAAATGTCTAATTGGCGCCACAAGTCGAAGCAGAGATAGAGAGCACGTGAGTACTGCCGGGATTGACGATAAGGACAACCTCAAAAACTAGCTTGTGCGTGAAGCATCATTGGCACACCCATCGAGATGGTTCCCGATAAGCATGAGCAGAAGAGAATACCGAACGACGTTTGATGAGAGCTAATTGGTGGGCCACCCGAGTGGGCCCCACCCAAGGTGTTATCTTCATTGGAAACACCATGATGTTGCTCATGTTGAGGTCAAACTGGAATTTGAAGTAACACTCGAAGATTTAACAGTTTATGTGACATTTTCCAGATAATGCTTGAAGTTTTTAACAATTCCCCATTTTCGTGATCATTGGGTAACTAACATGATTTCATGTGAATTCGAATTGCAAATTCCACTTTTAAAAATTTTTAAGTTCGCATTTTTGCGTTTTTTGTTCCTATCAAATGCGGGCTTTTACAATCCTTCCCCCTTAAAGGAATCTCATCCCGAGATTCTAGCGAGTAGAATAACGGAAAAGATGTAGGGAACGATTCGTATGAGAGGGTCATTGACTAAGGAAAATGCAATGCCCTTAAAGACTTGGGTTCTACGAAGTAGTGATTATCTTAAAGCATCTTATGAAATTTTAAAGTTTTCTTTTGTTTATTCCAGTCTTCAGGTTGATAATCTTGACAGAATGTTCGACATGACAATATCACGTCGTAAAACTCTCACGTCTGTTACTGAACTTTTATCGCTGTCCTCTTACACTGGCATGGCATCTTGTCCCGTCCTAGTCTTGACTTGAAGAATCAGGACTTGTTCTTTGCTTCTCTAGGTCACCTTGATAGTGTGAAACTATCTTTGCATTGATTCTTGGTTGCTTGCTCGGTTTTGCATAGGTCCTTACAACTTAATGTGATATTTCCCCTGACATGAGTTAAGATGGTTTACAAGGTTAAACAATAATCATTAACCTCGTTTGATGTTTAGCCAACATAGGATCCCTTAATTGTAGCATAAGAGTAGCAAAACACTCAACACTCTTATGTGATCAAAACAACGGGAATAGTGAAGATATGGCAACTACAAGGTTTTTGAGTATATCAACATCTTCAAACAATAGAAACAGAAGATGAAGACTCTTCGCGGTGGCATTTGAAGATTTATGAATTCAGTATTCTCATATGCTCCCAACACCGCAAAGAACTCAATCATAAGATAACTACAAGGTTCTCGGAGTATCAAGGTTACCATATACCAACGCAAGATACTAGATGGACCCAAAGAGTTTCGTGAGGTTGACAATTGACCGATATCCTCGCGAGTAAAGAGATTTCATGGATTTTACAAGGTTGATCATCGAACTGATGACCACTCGATGATGAACGGTATAGTTGCAACAATCAAGGTACTTGAACCTAAACAAGTTAAGGATGGAAGTTCAAGTGTTTGTCTAGTTGCAAGTGAGGTTGAGTAATCGGTTTCCCAAGTATTACTCAATGGAAAGGAGATTAACAATGTAAGAAGTCAAATGAAGATGGTGAAATGATCGTAGTCATTAGACACCTTAGAATAGTGTGAATGAGGTACACAATTTTGCTCTAAATTGTAGTATTACCATGCATTCTATCATTGGTGTTTCATTGGTAATGATGCTTCATGATGCATCGCATGGGGTATGGTGCAATGCCTATGCACATGGTATGGTGCAAATGGTGCATATGTATGGTGCAATAGCTTTTATAGTTTGAGCAAGAACGAGTAAACCACACACACACAACTCAAGAACTAACTCATGATTTGCGAGGCTTGGATAATGTGGTTGTGAAAGACACTCAATGAGTAACGTTACTTTCATGACTCGACCTGTGACGCCCGGTTCCGAGAAAAGAACCAAGCTAACGCATATGTGTGCCCAGGATGTTCATCACACATACACGAGTGCAATCACAAAAGATATACAGAAAATTGCCACAGAACAAGATTAATGAACCAAATTTTATTACACAAACCAGATTATCCTTGAATACAAGCACTAATGAATATTAATGACAAGTTCAACTTGGAGATAAATTGGTGGTGAAGGACGAAACTTGGTGGAGATCTTGATCCTCTTTAGTTTCCTCCTCTTCTTCTTCTTGCTTGGGATCTTCTCCTCCCTCCTTGATGGCGGTTCTCCACAAACTAGGGTTTGGGTGGGTGGAAAAGTGACAAATAGATGTCAATCCAAGGGGTGGGGCTGTTTATATAGAGGTGGAGGCTAGGGTTAGATGGATTTCGAGTTTGGGATGAGTAGAGTCCGGTTTAGAGTCCCACATGGGCTCTAAAAGAGTTAGGCACGACGTCCGTAGGCCCACTTAACGTGAAACCCAAGAAACAAGTCGTAAAACAAAAGATCAACTCGGAGTCGCGACATATCGGACAAGTCCAGATAGGACTGGACTAGTCCGAAGTCGTCCAGGGAGAAAATCGGACAAGTGTGGCCAAACATCGGACAAGTCCGAATTTGAACAGAGAGGAAAACAGACAAGTCCGTTTTTAGTCAGAGAGAAATCGGACTAGTCCGCACTTTCCTGCGTTTTAAGTGCGGTTTTGTTCCAAATCAATTTTAAACTCGTTCCTCTTGATGTGGGTTAATGTTAAACATGTATATGAATGTATGCAAGGCATGATGCATGAAAATGAGGGTGTTACAAACCTACCCCCCTTAAAATGAATCTCGCCCTCGAGATTCGACGCGGAAGAGAAGAGATAGGGAAATCCCTTCTTGAGATCATCCTCCAATTCCCACGTCGCTTCTTTTTCTGTGTGGTGCTTCCATTGAACTTTACACCATCTAATAACCTTGTTCCTTGTGACTCTCTCCTTAGTTTCCAAGATTTTGACCGATCGTTCGACATAAGCCAAATCTTCCCCTAGTTCCAATTCTTCCATCGACACTTGTTCTTCCGGTACTCTCAAGCACTTCTTGAGCTCCGCTAATTCCAAAGGAGGCATCCTATATGGCCTCTTAGCTATAGGTGCAGTTCCAGGTATTAAATCAATAACAAACTCAATGTCTCGATCAGGTGGCATACCTGGCAACTCGTCCGGAAAAACATCCAAAAATTCACACACCACCGGAATCTCCTCAATTGTGGCACCGTCCATATGATTTAGCTCCAATTGCTTTGGTGCGGTTTGAGATGCTTCAAATTCTACGGTGATCCCCTCTTCGTTGGTCAACTTCACCGTCTTCGTGGCACACTCAATAACTCCATTGTGCTTCCTCAACCAGTCCATACCAAGTATAATGTCCAATCCTTGAGAATCCAAAACTATGAGGTTGACGGAGAAGTCTACCCCCCTTATTCTAAGGCTTACTTTTGGACATACTATATTTGTCCTCATCTCTCCTCCAGGAGACTTAACCAACAGAGTAAACTTCATATGAGAGATAGGCAAACTATACTTGGCAACATACTTTGATGCAATGAATGAATGCGATGCTCCAGAATCAAATAACATAGTCGCGGGGTTGGAGTTGGCGAGAAACATACCAATGACCACATCATCCGCTTGCTGAGCATCCTCCGTAGAGACATGGTTCACATTGCCGCGAGCAACATTCTGCTGTCCACGGTTCCCTTGTGGCTGTCCTCCATTGGGTCTTGGGTTTTGCCTCGGCGCATTGCTTCCTTGACCAAGGCCTGACGTAGGACATTGATGCGCAAAGTGTCCAACTTCTTCACAAGTATAACACTTCTTAACTCCACTAGAATTATTTGGGCGAGCTTGGTTTTGATCATTTGCAGCAGGAAAATTAGCATGAGGCACATAAGACATCGGAGGCTTAGGTGCTTGCATGACAGGGCTGCTGCACAAACTGAGTTGGGCGTGGTGCACAACTAGGGCGCTGAGCAGGGATAGAGGAGCTGTAATAGGGCGCATTGGGTGGTGCAAGGCGAGGGCGCACATTACTTTCTTGTTACTGTCCTTGATATGGCACCTTCCTCTTGATTTCTTTCTCCATCTCACGAATCTTGTTCTCAACCACAATTGCTTTGTCCACAAGCTTCTAAAAATTTGCGTAGTCACAATTGAGCAATTGCACTTGGATCTCATTGTTCAAGCCTCTCATGAACAAATATTGCTTCCGGCTGTCCCGAGTCACATCCTCAAGCGCATACCTTGAGAGTTGAGTGAATTTATTGATATATTCACTCACGCTTGATCTTCCTTGCCTTAAATTCTCAAATTCTTGCCTCTTCAAATCATAACACCCTCCGGCACATAATGAGAACGGAAATTCTCCTTGAATTCGGCCCAAGTAATTCTCTCTTGGTTCTCATGAGCATTGCAATAAGAATCCCACCAATCCGCAGCTGCTCCAACGAGTTGATGAGAAGCGAACAAGACCTTCTCCCGGTCACTGCATTGGACAATGGCTAACTTCTTCTCCACGGACTTGAGCCAATCATCGGCATCCATAGGGTCAGCAGCTTGAGCAAAGGTCGGCGGCCTAGTCCTCATAAACTCTCCCAACCGGTTATGAGGAGGCGGGGGTGGCGGTGGAGGCATGTGGGGCTGATTGTTGATATTGTCAGCCTGTAGCTGTCCCATTGTTTGTATCATGGTTTGCATGAGCTGGTTTTGCATAGCCAAAAGCTGCTCAATGTTGATAGCTCCCAGAGTATATCCTTGTCCAATGTTGTTCTGAGGTACTCCATTGTTCTCCTCCTCGTCATTGTCATCCCTCTGGTTGCGAGTCCTCACCATCTGAAGAAAAGCAATAGGTAAGAATTAGAGAACGTCCCCAACTATATGCATCAAGGGATATGAAACTAAACAGCTAGCTACACTAGCCTAGGTGGACATGGCAATGCTAAAGCATCCCAAAATCCTCTATTAAGCACACAAGCAAACAATATATATAGCAAACAGCACTCCAAGCAAAAACACATCGATTCCTGAGTGCTCATATGTGCTCTAAAGTGTCCATTCTATCTAGGCTGCATCCTACGGTCAACCTGTGGCTCTGATACCAATCTGTGACGCCCGGTTCCGAGAAAAGAACCAAGCTAACGCATATGTGTGCCCAGGATGTTCATCACACATACACGAGTGCAATCACAAACGATATACAAAAAATTGCCACAGAACAAGATTAATGAACCAAATTTTATTACACAAACCAGATTATCCTTGAATACAAGCTCTAATGAATATTAATGACAAGTTCAACTAATGCAGTGGAAATAAACTAATTAAGCAAACTAAACAGCTAGGCAGCATAAGCAATAGGGTATAGCACAGCTCCAATCAACACCACAGGCAAAGCTGACGGTAGACACGGCCTAGAACTCCGCATTATCACCATTAAACTCCCAATCCTGACCTGCAACTGTTGGGTGGGGGATTGCAAGAGTGAGTACATGTCGTACTCAGCAAGTGTGGACAGTATGACATGTGGTTGATTCAAATGACGACAATAATAATGGCAAAGTGCTGAAAAGTACATTAAAACATTTGAAAAAAAAACAATGTATCATATTTATGTGAAGTAAACCCATCATAAACCATGTAACCATAATAATACCAGTCCATAATCCACCATTACCAATAACAATAATCAATGTCATAAACCATAATTCCAGATTTCACCATTTGCCAATAACCATATTCAACACCAGAAATAAATCCATAACCAGCCATAACCATTAGCAAACCATAACCATCCAAATACCATTACCAAACCATAACCATCCCAAATACCAAATTCCCTCTAATCATGGAAGTTGTCCAGGTGCTCATAACCGGGAGCACGCCTATCATGATAGTTTTAGACACACTCTGCACAGGTTGTACCACTTTACCCACGTGTTTGTGATTTCATCACCCGTCGGCGACTAAAGAACCTCCCTTATGCCAATTAAACTTCCTTTGGTGTATGGCCAAGAGATTACAAAATAGCCTTTACAAAGGGATTACTAGCCTATTTAGACCCCATTGAGGTTTCACCGGTGGCAATGTCTCCAACTGAGCACATCTTCAACCAAGGGCCCCCTCTTGAGCCATTCGGATCCCAGGGTAGTCCCACCATTCATCAACAAACCCAATCCGACTACCCCTTCCCCGAGCATCCACAATGGTCCAAACAGTACTAACAAAGCCCTAATTAATCAGCTACGCCGCACCCATACTTGGCCTCGTGGTGGCACTGTAATCCTGGCTTATTCTCGCATGAACCGGTCCTTAGATCTAAAGCAAGCAAACCACCATAACAGCCAACCCATCCACATACCAGGCTTGCTTAGATCATGAAGCTTTGGGAACGAGGTTGAATTTTAGTTCAGCATATAATCCTCAAACGGATGGACAAACCGAGAGAACCAATCAGATTTTGGAGGACATGTTGAGAGCTTGTGCATTAAAGCATGGGAAGAGTTGGGACAAAAGCTTGCCATACGCGGAATTTTCATACAACAATAGTTACCAAGTAAGTTTGAAGATGTCACCATATGAAGCGCTTTATGGAAGGAAGTGTAGGACACCTTTATTCTGGAATGAAGCAGGAGAAACTCAAGTATTTGGTCCGGATGTGTTGCAAGAAGCCGAAAAGCAAGTCCAAATAATTCGTGAAAACTTGAGGGCTACCCAATCAAGGCAAAAAGGCTATGCGGACAATAGGAGAAGGAAATTAGCCTTTGAAGTGGGAGATTTTGTTTACCTCAAGGTGTCACCAATGAGGGGGCATAAGAGGTTTAACATAAGGGGCAAGCTCGCACCTCGTTATATTGGACCATTCAAGATTTTGGACAAAAGAGGAGAAGTAGCATATAAGTTGGAGATGCCAGCTCATCTTTCAGACGTGCATTATGTCTTTCATGTTTCCCAGCTCAAGAAGTGCTTGAGAGTACCGGAAGAACAAGTGCCAATGGAAGGATTGGAATTAGAGGAAGATTTGACTTATGCCGAGCAACCGGTCAAAATCTTGGAAACCAAGGAGAGAGTCACAAGGAACAAGGTCATTAGATGGTGTAAAGTTCAATGGAAGCACCACACAGAAAAAGAAGCAACGTGGGAATTGGAGGATGATCTCAAGAGGGAATTTCCCTATCTTTTCTCTTCCGCGTCGAATCTCGAGGGCGAGATTCATTTTAAGGGGGGTAGGTTTGTAACACCCTCATTTTCATGCATCATGCCCTGCATACACTCATATACATGTTTAACATTAACCCACAACAAGAGGAACGAGTTTAAAATTGATTCGGAGCATTTAAAATTGATTTGGAACAAACCGCACTTAAAAACGCAGGAAAGTGCGGACTAGTCCTATTTTACTGAGGATTAGTCCGATTTATCTCTGACTAAAAACGGACTTGTCCATTTTTGGTGCGGACTAGCCCGATTTTTGGCACTGGAAACTTTCGGACTTGTCCGATTTTGTGCGGACTAGTCCGATATTCCATGAATCCTTGAAAATTTGCTGAGTCCCTGGACTTTTCCGGACTAGTCCGGTGTTCCAGCGGACTTGCCCGTTTTCCTCTCTGTTCAAAGTCGGACTTGTCCGATTTTAGGCCAGACTTGTCCGATTTTCTCTCTGGACGACTTTGGACTAGTCCGATCCTTTCCGGACTTGTCCGATATATCGCGACTCCGAGTTGATCTTTTGTTTTACGACTTGTTTCTTGGGTTTCACGTTAAGTGGGCCTACAGACGTCGTGCCTAACTCTTTTAGAGCCCATGTGGGACTCTAAACCGGCCTCTACTCATCCCAAAACTCGAAATCCATCTAACCCTAGCCTCCACCTCTATATAAACAGCCCCACCCCTTGGATTGACATCTATTTGACACTTTTCCACCCACCCAAACCCTAGTTCGTGGAGAGCCACCATCAAGGAGGGAGGAGAAGATCCCAAGCAAGAAGAAGAAGAGGAGGAACTGAAGAAGGATCGAGATCTCCACCAAGTTTCGTCCTTCACCACCAATTCATCTCCAAGTTCATCACCAACCCTAGATCATCAAAATCCAAGTGTTACCTCCAAGTTTTTTGGTTCATTGGAGTTCTAAACACCTGGTATACCTTCTATTACCTTTTCCTTACGAGAATTCAACCCCTAATCTCCAAATTTACGTCAATCTAGAAAACCCTAATCTGCTGATCTCGTGAAGTGCGGACTTGTCCGGTCCCTAGCGGACTAGTCCGATCTTTCTGGTTAAATTGTGTTGAATTAATTCTAAAATTTGATCTAATCGACCCCAAACCTGTATAAACTTGTTAAAATCTATTAGAACTAGTTAGTGATCATTAAAAGCAATCTAGTAACAAGTTCTACCTTGCATTTGCATCAATCATGCATGTCATGTCATATTGAGTAATATTTGTGCACTCTTTGATTGTGTTCTTGTCTTGTATGTTTATTGTGTGAATTAGACGGATTTGCGCTAGAGAGTGCCGCAGAGGATCTACAACACCAAGAGTTTGAAAGCTTTGATCCTAATCAACAGCAAGAGCAAGGCAAGTGTCCTTGAAGCATATTGATCCTGTTTTTAAAATAAATGTTTTGTTTGTAAAACTGCATGCTTATGCCAAATTGATGGGAATCCTATGATATGAAGTTTACTAGACTTGTTAAACCACCCTTGTCACCTGGAATATATGGTAGAGAGTCAGGAAGGGTTTTTTACCTTTTGCTTCGCTTAATCAACTGGGATGGAAAACAACTATACCACTCAATTTAATTATGCATGGATGAGATTATGGATAACATGAACTGGTTAATATAGTATTGTAATGGGTGATCTAAGCAAGCCTGGTATGTGGATGGGTTGGATGTTATGGTGGTTTGCTTGCTTTAGATCTAAGGACCGCTTCATGCAAGAATAAGCCAGGATTACAGTGCCACCACGAGGCCAAGTATGGGTGCGGCGTAGCTGAGTAATTAGGGTTTTGCTAGTACTGTTGGACCATTGTGGATGCTCGGGGAAGGGGTAGTCGGATTGGGTTTGTTGATGATTAGTGGTACTACCCTGGGATCCGAATGGCTCAAGAGGGGGCCCTTGGTTGAAGATGTGCTCTGCGGGAGACATCACCACCGGTGAAACCTCAGTGGGGTCTAAATAGGCTAGTAATCCCTTTGTAAAGGCTATTTTGTGATCTCTTGGTCACACACCAACGGAAGTGTGTAATATGATCGACGGGTCATGGGCATAAGGGAGATTCTTAGTCACCGAAAGGTGATGAAATCACGAACACATGGGTAAAGTGATACAAACTCTGCAGAGTGTGTCTAAAACTATCATGATAGCCGTGATCCCGGTTATGAGCACCTGGACAACTTCCATGATTAGAAGGTACTCGGTATTGGGATGGTATTTGGGATGGTTATGGTTGGTATTATGGTTATGGATTAATTTCTAGTATTGAATATGGCTATTGGCAAATGGTGAAATCTGGAATTATGGTTTATGACATTGATTATGGTTATTGGTAATGGTGGATTATGGACTAGTATTATTATGGTTACATGGTTTATGATGGGTTTACTTCACATAAATATGATACATTGTTTTTTTTCAAATGTTTTAATGTACTTTTAAGCACTTTGCCATTATTATTGTCGTCATTTGAATCAGCCACATGTCATACTTTCCACACTTGCTGAGTATGACATGTACTCACTCTTGCAATCCCCCCCCAACAGTTGCAGGTCAGGATTGGGAGTTTAATGGTGATAATGCGGAGTTCTAGGCCGTGTCTACCGTCAGCTTTGCCTGTGGTGTTTATTGGCGCTGCGCTATCCCTTATGCTTAGTTTGCTTAGTTGCTTAATTAGAGTATTTTCGCTGCAATAGTTGAGTTTGTCATAAATATTCATTAGAGCTTGTATTTGAGAATAATCTGGTTTGTGTAATAAAATTTGGTTAATTAATCTTGTTCTGTGGCAATTTTCTATATATCATTTGTGAATGCACTCGTGTATGTGTGATGAACATCCTGGGCACACATATGCGTTAGCTTGGTTCATTTTTTCGGAACCGGGCGTCACAGTGAAGCATCATTGGCACACCGATCAAGATGGTTCCCGATAAGCACGAGCAGAAGAGAAAACCAAACGACGTTTGATGAGAGCTAACTGGTGGGTCACCCGATAAGTGGGCCCCACCCAAGGTGTTATCTTCACTGGAAACACTATGATGTTGCTCATGTTGAGGTCAAACTGGAATTTGAAGTAACACTCGAAGCTTTAATAGTTTATGTGGCATTTTCTAGATAATGCTTGAAGTTCTTAACAATTCCCCATTTTCGTGATCATTGGGTAGCTAACATGATTTCATGTGAATTCAAATTGCAAATTCCACTTTTAAAAAATTTTAAGTTCGCATTTTCGCTTTTTTGTTCCTCTCAAATGCGGGCTTTTACACTTTTGGCTATGCAGAACCAACTCATGCATACCATGATACAAACTATGGGACACCTGTAGGCTGGTAACAACAACAATCAGCCCCACATGCCTCCACCGCCACCCCCACCTCCTCATAACCGGTTAGGAGAGTTTATGAGGACTAGGCCGCTGACCTTTGCTCAAGTCGCCGACCCTATGGATGTTTATGACTGGCTCAAGTCCATGGAGAAGAAGCTAGCTATTGTTCAATGCAGGGACCGAGAGAAAGTGCGTTTTGCTTCTCACCAACTAGTTGGAGCAGTTGTGGATTGGTGGGATGCTTATTGCAATGCTCATGAAAACCAGGAGAGGATCACCTGGGCGGAATTTAAGGAGAGCTTTCGTTCTCATTATGTGTCGGGGGGAGTTATGATCTTGAAGAGGAATGAATTTGAGAACTTGAGACAAGGAACATTGAGTGTGGGTGAATATCTCAATAAATTCACTCAACTTTCAAGGTATGCCCCTGAAGATGTTAGTCGGGACAGTCGGAAGCAGTATTTGTTCATGAGGGGCCTTAACAATGAGATCCAGGTGCAATTGCTCAATTGTGACTATGCCAACTTCCAGAAGATTGTGGACAAAGCAATTGTTGTAGAGAACAAGGTCCGTGAGATGGAGCAAGACAACATGAGGAAGGCGCTATATCAAGGACAGCAACAAGGAAGTAATGTGCGCCCTCGCCTTGTGCCTCCTAATGTGCCATATTACAGCTCTTTTGCGCCTGCACAACACCCTGGTTATGCACTGCACCCAACTTAGTTTGTGCAGCAACGCCCTGTTATGCAAGCACCTATGCCTCTAGTGCCTTATGCACCTCGTGCCAACTTTCCTAGTGCAAATGTGCAGAACAAAGCTCGTCCCAACAATTCTAGTGGAGTTAAGAAGTGCTATACTTGTGGAGAAGCTGGACACTTTGCACATCAATGTCCTAAGTCGGGCCTTGGTCAAGGAAGCAATGCGCCGATGCAAAACCCAAGACCCAATGGAGGACAGCCACCAGGGAATCATGGACAGCAGAATTTCGCTCGTGGCAACATGAACCATGTCTCTACGGAGGATGCTCAACAAGCGGGTGGCGTGGTCATTGGTATGTTTCTCGCAAACTCCAACCCGACGACTATGTTATTGGATTTTGGGGCATCGCATTAATTCATTGCATCGAAATATGTTGCCAAGTATAGTTTGCCTATCTCTCATATGAAGTTTACTCTATTGGTTAAGTCTCCTAGAGGAGAGATGAGGACAAATATAGTATGTCCAAAAGTAAGCCTTAGAATAAGGGGGTAGACTTGTTCGCCAACCTCATTGTTTTGGATTCTCAAGGATTGCACATTATACTTGGTATGGACTGGTTGAGGAAATACAATGGAGTCATTGAGTGTGCCAGGAATACGGAGGAAGGAATCACCGTAGAATTTGAAGCATCTCAACATGCACCGAAGCAATTGGAGCTGAACCATATGGACAGTGCAGAAATTGAGGAGATTTTGGTGGTGTGCGAATTCTGGATGTGTTTACGGATGAGTTGCCAGGTATGCCACCTGATCGAGACATCGAGTTTGTTATTGTTTTGATACCTGGAACTGCACCTATAGCTAAGAGGTCGTATAGGATGCCTCCTAAGGAATTAGCGAAGCTCAAGAAGCAGATTCAAGAGCAACTAGAGAAAGGTTTTATTTGCCCAAGCTCTTCACCTTGGGGAGTGTCCGTTCTATTTGTGGACAAGAAGGATGGATCCCAAAGGATGTGCGTAGATTACCGAGCTCTCAACGAGATGACCATCAAGAACAAGTACACCTTGCCCCACATAGAAGACTTGTTTGATCAGATGAAGGGTGCTTGTGTTTTCTCTAATATTGATTTGAGGTCGGGATACTTCCAAATGAAGATTAGACCATCGGACATACCCAAGACAGCTTTTAGGACACAATATGGATCATATCAGTACACCGTGATGTCCTTTGGATTGACAAATGTGTCTGCCTACTTTATGTATCTCATGAATAAGGTCTTCATGGAGTACTTGTATAAGTTTGTCGTGGTGTTCATTGATGACATTATGATCTACTTGAAGGATGAGAAGGAACATGAGGGACACTTGAGGCTTACATTGCAGAAATTGAGGGAGCATCAATTGTACGCCAAGTTCAACAAGTGTTAGTTTTGGTTGAGAGAAGTATCATTTTTGGGTCATATCATTTCAGAAGGAGGAGTTTCGGTTGACCCCGGAAAGGTGAGGGACGTGTTGAAATGGGAACCCCCGCAAAACATAAAGGAAATAAAGAGTTTTCTTGGAATGGCTGGATATTACCGTCGATTCATCAAGGACTTTTCCAAGATATCCAAGCCAATGACAGAATTGCTAATGCAGGTAAAGGCTTTTCGATGGACTGAAGCTTGTCAAAACAGTTTTGAGAGCTAAAAGAAGAGTTTAACCACAACCTCAGTTTTGATTTTGCTAGATGTGAGCAAGAGTTTAGACATTTAATGTGATGCATCGAGACAAGGACTTGGATGTGTGCTCATGCAAGAAGGTCGAGTGGTTGCCTATGCATCAAGACAATTGAAGAAACATGAGCAGAATTATCCAACACATGATTTGGAACTTGCGGCCGTGGTACACGCATTGAAATTTTGGAGACACTACATCCTTGGACATAGGTGCGAAATTTATACGGATCATAAGAGTCTTAAGTATATTTTCATGTAAACGGATCTGAATTTTAGGCAACGAAGATGGTTGGAGCTCATCAAAGATTATGATGTGGGAATAAATTATCATCCAGGGAAGGCTAATGTTGTGGCCGATGCCTTGAGTAGAAAAGGAGTAAGTCACCAACTCATAGTTTGAGAGTTACCATCTGAGTTGTGTAAGGAATTTGAACGGTTGAATCTCGGATTTGTAAATGAGATGGGATGATTGAGTTAAATCGGACCTTGGAGCAAGAAATTCGAGAGGGTCAAGCGAAGGATGAGGAAATCCAAGAGATCAAAGAAAGGACCCAAGAGAGAAGAGAATTCAGATTTGATGAGGATGAACATGGTACACTATGGTTTGGTAAGAGGATTGTTGTGCCTAATGTGAAGCATATTCAGGAAACAATATTAAAAGAGGCACATGACTCACCATACTCGATTCACCCAGGTTGTACGAATATGTACAAGGACTTGAAGACATGTTATTGGTGGGCTAGCATGAAGAAGGACATAGCTGAATATGTAGCATTGTGTGATGTGTGCCAACGAGTCAAGGCGGAGCACCAAAGGCCAACTGGATTATTGCAGCCATTGAAGATCCTGGAATGGAAGTGGTAAGAGATCGGTATGGACTTTATAGTTAGATTGCCACGTACCCAGTCCGGATATGACTCAATCTGGGTAATTGTGGATCGATTGACCAAATCAGCTCATTTTGTTCCTGTCAAGACCACCTATACCACCGCGAAGCTAGTAGAGCTATATATGGAGCACATTGTATGCCGACGTGGGGTACCAAAGAAGATAGTCTCGAATAGAGGTTCTCAATTTACCTCCAAATTTTGGTAGAAATTGCATGAAGAATTGGGAACAAGGTTGAATTTTAGCTCAGCATATCACCCTCAAACGGATAGGCAAACTGATAGTACCAATCAAATTTTAGAGGATATGTTAATAGCTTGTGCTTTGAAGCATGGGAAAAGTTGGGACAAAAGCTTGCCATGTGCAGAATTCTCATACAACAATAGTTACCAATCAAGTTTGAAGATGTGACCATATGAGGCACTATATGGAAGGAAGTGTAGGACACCCTTATTTTGGAGTGAGACAGGGGAGAATCAAGTATTTGGACCTGATGTGTTGCAAGAAGCTGAGAAACAAGTTCAGATTATTCGGGAGAACTTGAGGGTCAGTCAATCAAGGCAAAAAGGCTATGCGAACAATAGGAGAAGGAAATTAGCCTTTGAAATAAAAGACCTTGTTTATCTCAAAGTGTCACCAATGAGGGGCCATAAGAGGTTTAACGTAAGAGGCAAGTTAGCACCTCGATATATTGGGCCATTCAAGATTTTGGACAAAAGAGGAGAAGTAGCATATAAGTTGGAGATACCAGCACATCTATCGGATGTTCATGATGTATTTCATGTTTCCCAGCTCGAAAAGTGTCTAAGGATACCAGAAGAACAAGTGCCAATGGAAGAGTTGGAATTAGAGCAGACTTGACGTATGCCGAGCAACCGGTCAAAATATTGGAGACCAAGGAAAGAGTCACAAGAAACAAGGTCATCAGATGGTCTAAAGTTCAATGGAAGCATCACACAAAATTAGAGGCAAAATGGGAGTTGGAGGATGATCTCGAGAAGGAATTCCCCTATCTCTTCTCTTCCGCGTCAAATCTCGAGGGCGAGAATCATTTTAAGGGGGGTAGGTTTGTAACACCCTCATTTTCATCCATCATGCATTGCATACATTCTAATACATTTTTAACTTTGAGCAACATCAAAAGGAACTAGTTTGAAATGAATTTAGAGCAAAACCGCACTTAACAATTCTAGGAAGTGCGGACTAGTCCAATTTTTCTGCGGACTAGTCCGATTTCTCTCTAACTTCCATCGGACTTGTCCGTTTTTCCCTATGAACATTTTCGGACTTGACCGACCCATATCGGACTAGTCCAGTATCCCAAATTGCTTCAAATTTCGCTAAGTCCCTAGACTTGTCCGGACTGGTCCGGTGTTCCAGCGGACTTGTCCGTTTTTCCCTCTGACTAAAGTTGGACTTGTCCAATTTTAGACCAGACTTGTATGTTTCCCCCCTCTGGATAAGTTCGGACTTGTCCGATGTTCAATCCGGACTTGTCCGATTTCTCTCTGTCCAACTTCGGACTAGTCCGGTCCTTTTCGGACTTGTCCGATAAATCACGACTCTGAGTTGATCTTTTAGTTCACGACTTGTTTCTTGGGTTTTATGTTAAGTGGTCCTAGGGACGTTGTGCCTAACTCTTTTAGGGCCCATGTGGGACTCTAAACCGGCCTCTACTCATCTCAAACTCGAAATCCATCTAACCCTAGCCTCCACCTCTATACAAACAACCCCACCCCTTGGCTTGACATCTAGTTGTCACTTTTTCACCACACCCAAACCCTAGCTCGTGATTAGCCGCCACCAAGGAGGGAGAAAGGGATCTAGAACAAGAAGAAGAGGAGGAGGAAATGAAAGAGGGTCAAGATCTCCATCAAGTTTTGTTCTACATCACCAAATCATCTCCAAGTTCTTCATCAACCCTAAATCGTCAAGATCCAAGTGTTACCTCCAAGATCCTTGAGTCATTGGAGTTCTAAACACTAGGTATACCTTGTATTCTCTTTTCCTTATGTGAATTCGACCCCAAATCTCCAAATTCACGTTGATATAGAAAACCCTAATCTGTTGTTCTCGCGAAGTGCGGACTAGTCCGGCCTCCTGCGGACTTGTCCGATCTTCTTGGTTAAATTGTGTTGAACTAATTCTAAATTGGTTTGAGTCAACTCCAAACCTGTATAAACTTGTTAAAATCTAATAGAACTAGTTAGTGATCATTAAAAGCAACTCATTAACCAATTTTGCCTTGCATTTGCATTAATCATCATGTCATGTCATATTGAGTAATAATTGTGCACTTTTTTATTGTAATTCTTGTCTTGTATGTTTATTGTGCGAATTAGATGGATTTGCACTAGAGAGTGTCGTGGAGGATCTCCTGCACCAAGAGTTTGAAGGCTTTGACCCGAACCAATCCCAAGAGCAAGGCAAGTGTCCTTGAAGCATATTGATCCACTTTTTAAAGTAAATGTTTTTTTTTTTTGCAAAATTGCATGCTTGTGTAATTTGATGGGAAATCCTATGGTAGGAAGTTTACTAGATTTGTTTAACCACCCTTGTCACCTGGAATTTATGGTAGAGAGTCGGGAAGGGATTTTTACCCTTTTGCTTCGCTTAATTAATTGGGATGGGAAGACAACTATACTACTTAACCTAATTATGCATTTATGAGATTATGGTTAACATGAACTGGTTAATATGATATGGTAATTGGTGATCTAAGCAAGCATGGTATGTGGATGGGTTGGAAGTTATGGTGGTTTGGCTTGCTTTAGATCTAAGGACCAGTTCATGCGAGAAAAAGCCAGGAGTACAGTGCCACCACGAGGCCAAGTATGGGTGCGGCGTAGCTAATTAATTAGGGCTTTGCCACTGCTATTTGGACCATTAGGGATGCTCGGGGAAGAGGTAGTCGGATTGGGTTTGTTGATGATTGGTGGGACTACCCTAGGATCCGAATTGCTCAAGAGGGGGCTCTTGGTTGAAGATGTGCTCAGTTGGAGGCATCGTCACCGGTGAAACCTAAGTGGGGGTCTAAATAGGCTAGTAATCCCTTTGTAAAGGCTATTTTGTGATCTCTTGGCCATACACCTAAGGAAGTGTAATTGGAGTAAAGGAGGTTCCTTAGTCGCCGACGGGTGATGAAATCACAAACACGTGGGTAAAATGGTACAAACTCTACAGAGTCTAATAAAACTATCATGATAGTTGTGCTCCTGGTGTCATCGATGAAGTGGTACAAACTTGTTCTTGATCTTCACAACGATGTCAACGACGTACACCTCCACCAAGTCTCTAATTAGCTCTCCAAACATTTTGTACATAGCTCGCACAAAGGTTGAAGCATCATTTTTGAGACCAAAGGGCATGTCAGTATAACAATACAATTCATCTACTTTTATGAAGGCAGTATGCTCTTCATCTTCCCTAGACATTTGGATTTGATGATATCCGGAGTATGCATCTAGGAAACATAATAACTCACAACCGAAGGTGGAGTCCACTATCTGATCTATTCTAGGTAGTGGAAATGGATCTTTTGGACATGCCTTATTTAGTGTGGTGTAGTCGATACACATCCGAAGCTTCCTGCCGGCCTTGGGTACAACGACTGGGTTTGCCAACCATTTTGGATGAAAAACCTCCCGGATAAAACCAGCTTCGAGCAACTTCTTGATCTCCTCTCGAATGAAGATCTATCATTCGATCAATTGTTTCCGAGGCTTCTGGTGTACAGGCCGTGCGTCGGGATAAATCTTCAGATTGTGTTCAACCACCTCCCTAGGGATCCCAGACATTTGTGACGGTTGCTATGCAAACACGTCAACATTAGCCCAGAGGAAAGTGATGAGCGCGAGTTCCTATTTGTTGTTCAGACCTCCCGATATACGGGTGGTCTGAGGAGCATCAGAACCGATTTGGATGACTTTGACGGGAACGTCGCTATCGCCGCTTGGTTGCACACGTGGTGCAGTGGTTGAGCCCCGATGATGAGTGTTCGGGGGTTGAGAAATGAGCTCTTTGTCGGAGGTTCCTTCTTGCGCCGTGGTAAGCACATGTAGTTCCTCTAGCGCAGTGACTCCTGCTGTGCGGTCTCCACGGACCCGGAGGGCACCTGAAGGTGTCGGCATCTTCAACACGAGATAGCCGTAGTGAGCTGTGGCCATGAACCTATACAAGGCAGGCCTGCCCAGGATGGCGTTGAAGGGCAGACTGATGTGAGCGACATCGAAGACCAACTTCTTAGTCCTGTATTTCTCTCGTGTCCCGAAGGTCACCGGGAGAGTGATGGACCCGAAGGGGCTGATTGCCCCCGGACCTACCCCAGAGAAGGGTCTTGAGGGGCAAAGGTCCGAGAGTTGTAGCTGGATCTTCATAAATGCTTCAAAGCTCAAAATATTGAGTGTCGCGCCTCCGCCTACCAGAACGTGGTAGAGCTGAACGTTGTTGATGGTCGGAGATACCATCAGCGGGAGTTGGTCAGCTCCGACCATGTAAAAGCGCATCTAGGATCCTCGTGGGTTTTGGATGATTGATGACGACAATTAAGTGACTAATGAGCTCAGTGATCTTAAGCACAGGTGTGGACTTAAATGGAAGCACAATCCCTCAAAAAGGAAAATGATGAAAACGGTGATGTCAACACGAAAAGGAGAAACTAGGGTTTCTAGTGCGTCGAGTTTGGACTAGCCAAATAAGTGTGAGGATGTGTGTGTAAAGTGCATTGAGATCAAGTTGGGAGCTCAAAGCGGTTTAGAGGTCAAACCCATTGAGAGAAAAGAGTTGGAAGGAGTCTGGCAGTAGGGCCGGACTAGTGTGTGCAGGTGGCCGGACTAGTCCGCCCCTTGCCGACCAAGTCCTTTTTCAGCCGGACCAGAAGGGTCTGACTGAGTTCGGACTAGTCCGTAGTGGGACAGACTAGTCCGGGTAGTCGAGGAGTGGGTTTTGGGGTCTAAGTACCAAAACCACGGACTTGTCCGTTTTGGTCCGGACCAAGAGGTCCTGACTGAGATCGGACTAGTCCGCCCTGGGGGCCGGACTAGTCCGGGTATGAGAGAGGTCGGTGCTTCAGAGACTAAGTCTGGGAAGGCCGGACTAGTCCGCTCTGGGGGCCGGACTAGTCCGTGGTCTTCAGACTAGTCCGTTTTCACATGGAACAAAAGGTTCTGTGTGAGATCGGACTAGTCCGGCGAGGGCCGGACTAGTCCGTTGTTGAAGTGACCGTTTGAATTTGAAGTTTGGCGGGTAGTGTGACGATTGCCGCGCAGTGCGATAGTTGTCAGGGACGTCAGTGGTCCCCTAGGCCCGACTAGTCCGGGTTGTAGGTTGGACTAGTCCGTCCATCTGCTGAAGTCAGTAGTATGGGCTTGGGACCTCTATAAATAGAGGACCCCTGGGTTCATTTGAAAAAAAACCTTTAAGCAAGTTGAAACCCTAGCGCCGCCACAACAACCTTGAGCCTCCTAAAGCCTCCTTCTTGCCTACATTCCCTCTAAAACTAATTCTTGTGTGGATTAGGGTTTATTGAGGTGAAGAAGAGGAAGAACACTGATCTTTGGCTCTCGGTTTGATCTCTTGCACTTTGTGAATCTTTGTGATTTGTGACTTGAGTCAATCTTTGTGATTTGTGATTGTATTTGTGGTGGGAGCCTCAGATTGTGAGAAGCCCCAACGAATTTTGTATTCACTCTTTGTGATAGTGGAAGAACCAAGTTAGGCCCGTGTGGTAAACTTGGTGAGGGAAGGGTTGTTGAACCTAGTCCTTCGTGGACTCCTCAACGGGGATGTAGGTTCCTTCGTGGGATCGAACCTCGGGATAAAATCCTTGTGTCCCTTGTGTTCTTTACTTTCACTTATTGCTCATTACTTCTAGAGTTAACTTTATTGGTCTTGTTCATCACTCTTGTTTCATCGTGATCCTTAGTTTCATACTTGTCACATAACTTGTCAAGGCTCACTAAGTCATTCTAACAAACCTTGCATCACGAGAATTGGACTAAAACTTGTTAGAAACCTTTTTTAGGCTATTCCCCGTAGGAGGACCGGACTAGTCCGCCCCTGGACCGGACTAGTCTGCCCCCTGAGTTCTAATCTCGTTTTATTAAGTCATTTTAGGTCGTTTAGCCTATTCACCCCCCCTCTAGGCAACTTTCACCATGTTCCTAGGGCAGTCTGATGCATCAAAAGTGATGGGTGTATCCATCCACATCCGATGTGAAAGTGCATCTAGGACTCCCTTGTGGGTTTTGGATGATTTATGACAAGCAATTGGGATCCTAATCCTTTTGTTGAGATGAATGCAGGAAAATGATGAAAATGAGCAAAGTACCAAAAAGAGGGAAATTGAGAAGGAAAATGAATTTGAGCTCAAGGAGAAGAAATTAGTAGTTTAGTATGCATGGAGTGTGTTAAGGAAACACACCCAAGAGCTCAATCTCATTTAATCACACACACACAATGCACAAAGCTATACAGGACCGGACTAGTCCGATATCAGCCGGACTAGTCCGATATCCCATTCTGCACCAGATCGGACAAGTCCGATCATCACCGGACTAGTCCGATATCTTTCTGTTCCACTTCGGACTAGTCCTCCCCAGTGCGGACTAGTCCTCAAAACAATGCACAAGTCTCACAAAATCGGACAAGTCCGTTGTGACCCGAACTAGTCCGATATACTTTCTGATCCACTTCGGACAAGTCCGGTGTTTACACGGACTAGTCCGATATACACCCTGATCTAAATCGGACAAGTCCTCCAAGTGCGGACTTGTCATCCTAAACACTTAGGGTTTCATGTGTCCGGACAAGTCCGATGACAATCGGACTAGTCCGAAGCTTTCCAGTAGCGAAATCGGACAAGTCCGTTTTCGACCGGACTAGTCCGAGATTCCTGGACACTTAGGGTTTGCTTCACACAGCACACCGGACTAGTACGGTCACCACCACGGACTAGTCCGATCTTTCTGAACCCTAACGGTAACTTCTAGAAACCCCATATAAATAGAGGTGCACGGCCCACTTTCACCCACTCTCGAACCCTAGCGCCGTCACACCTCCCAAGAGACTCAAAAACCATCTCTCTCCACGAAATTAAGTGCAAAATCAATCAATCCATTGAATATCACTTGTAGATCATTGGAGAGGCACTTGGCACACGATTGAGCTCTTGGTTTGAATCTCTAACACACTCTTGCATCTCAATTTGTATATTTCGAAGTGTGTTATTGGTGGTCTTGAAACTTGTAATCAAGGGAGCTCTCAACTTGTGAGATCGCCCCTTCAACTTGGTGATTTACCCATGTGTGTTTAGTGGAAGAGGATTGGCCTTCGTGGCGATCCGACGAGGGAAGGGTTGGTGAAGACCCGGTCCTTTTGTGGGCTCCTCAACGTGGACGTAGGTTGCCTTCGTGGTAACCGAACCACGGGATAAATCTTGTGTCTTGTTCGTTTGTGTTCATCATTCTAGTTGATCAACATTATCTAGGGTTTGATTCATCTTGTTGAATTTAAGTTAAATAGTTGAACAAGAATCATACTTGCAATAGAACTTGACATACAATCATTGAACTGTTATTGAAGTTTATATTTCCGCTGCAAACGTCAACGAAACAATCAAATTGACCTAACTTGATCAACCTAGTCCGTGAAATCCGGACTAGTCCGATATATCTGGTTTTGACCTTGTTGTTGAAGTGCTACAGGAACCGAGAAAATTCAAGAAGGCCTATTCACCCCCCCTCTAGGCCTACATTCAATTGGTATCAGAGCAGGTTCTTCAGGAAAGAGTGCAACCACTCGAAGAGATCATGTCGGACATGAAGGAAGTCCAGAAAATCAACAACCAGGAAGGAATGAACAATGACAAGCACCAAAAGCTTGAAAAGTATCTCGAAGCCATTCAAGACTTCGATGATGATGATGAGGAGACATTGGAGCTGAAAGCACTGCTCCGAAAGAAAGCACTTTCCAAAGGGAAAGCTAAAGTTGAAGAAAAGAAGAAGGGGAGTAGTCACACCGACTACTCCCGATATCCTTTTAATTATGACCGTTTAAATTCTAACAGCAGTCATTATCTATCTATTCCTCTCGGAAAAGCCCCACACTTCGATGGGAGTGATTACTCCATGTGGAGGCAAAATATGAAGATGCACTTGATTTCCCTTAACCCAAGTTTATGGCATATTGTGTGCACAGGAATAAACATCCCTGATGACGATGAAGAACTCACACCAAGTCAAGAGCAAGCCATCCACAGGAATGCCCAAGCCGCAGCCGTTATCACCTCATCTCTAAGTAGAGATGAATTCACAAAGGTGGATGGATTGGAGATTGCCAAAGAAATCTGGGACACACTACAGACAGCACATGAAGGTGACAGGCATGTGCGGGAGGCAAAGATTGAGATGATTGAAGGCGAACTGGGAAGGTTCGCGATTGAGGAAGATGAGTCTCCCCAGGACATGTACAACAGACTGAAGACTCTTGTGAACAAGGTTCGATCATATGGTAGCAAAAAGTGGAATGACCACGAGGTTGTAAAGCTCATCCTTAGAGCCTTTATGTCTCGCAACGTCACACTTTGCTCTATGATCCGAGAAAGTCCCGGGTACAAGAAAATGACTCCGGATGAACTGCTTGGCAAAATCATCAACTTTGAGATGATGGAGAAGCAAGCCAAGCACGTCAAAGAAATAGCCGACCTCACATCGGCCAAGAAGAAGGGAGTTGCCTTAAAGTCCTCACTCAAGCCTCTATCCAAAGAAGCAAAAGAAGCACAGCTTGAGGAGGACAGCGATGATGAAAGCAGCGAGCTGGACGAAGAAGATATGATTTTGTTCATGAAGAAGTTCAAAAGAATTATGAAGAAAAGACAAGGAACAAAATCGAGTGAAGGAAAATACAAGGAGAAGACAAAGCCGAAGATGAGGCGGGCATGCTATAATTGTGGTGAGTACAATCACTTTATAGTTGATTGCCCATATGAGGACAACAAGAAGAAGAGTAAAGAGTTCAAGCCTCAACCAAAGAAATTCTTCAAGAAGAAGAAACAAGCTGAACAAGCACACATCGGAAAGGAGTGGGACTCAAACGATGAGTCATCATCGTCCGATGAAGAAGAAATGGCTAGCATAGCCATTGAAAGCATGTCCAAGAAACCCACACTCTTCCCCACGCTCGTTGCAAAGAAAGCAAGTGGAACTTGCCTCATGGCTAAGGAAGGTAAACGCAAGGTAAACATCAAAACTCCTTCCTTGCATTCTTACTCGAGTGATGATGATCTAGATAGTGATAATGAAGATATGCTAATTGGTTTAGATAGAAAAACTTCTGCTAAAATGAAATTCTTACTTAACCAACTTGTTGAGAAGGAAGAGCTAATTGATCGTCAAGAAGACATGATTATCTCCCAAAAGGAGAAGCATGTCGAACTTGACAATCTACTAGCTCTTGAAAAGGAGAGAAACCACTCACTAGAGCTTAAGCTAGCTTCAAGCAAGAAAACTTGCTTGGAGTTAACCAACTCAAACGTTGCAATCAAGGATCAACTTGATGACTTAATCAAGGTCAACAAGATCCTTGAAGTGCAGGTTGAGTCACTCAAGCTTAGTGAACCTTCCTCCTCTTCAACCCTACCTTCTCAACCCACTTCAACTAATATCGCTCATATTTGCAAATGTGATAAAATTAACACCAGGTTGAAGGAAAATTCTACCTCCACAAAGGACAAAAATCCTACCCAATGTGTGATATTTGACAAGGAGAGGATCAACTATGCACGTAGTGCATATTTGGTCCAAAGACCTCCAAATGTCAAGTACGGCATTGGTTACTCTCATGATGGAAAGCAAAGAGCTGGAAATCATAAAAATAACAAGGGAAGGATTACCTTTGTGAAGGGAGGACCCTCACAACCTGGTAACTCGAAAACTAAAAATCTGAACTCCCATGAAAACCGGACTAGTCCGGTTGTGGTCCGGACAAGTCCGGTCATCCGGACAAGTCCGGTCACACAGACTAGTCCGACCCATAATCAACAGCAACTCTTGTTTAAAATCTTTGATGCTTCTTATGTATTAATGAAAAATAATGTTGGTAAAGTGTATGCTTATTATGCTGGGCCACGCCATGGGAACACAAAATCCCATGTGTGGGTGCCCAAATGTATTGTTACTAACCTCCAAGGACCCAAGCAAGCTTGGGTACCTAAAACCAAGGCGTAATTTGTTTTTGCAGGCCTACTCCTCCGGTGGATCCAAATGAGTGCTAGACAGTGGATGCACCAACCACATGACCGGAGAAAGGAGGATGTTTGTGGAGTATGAAGTGAACCAGGACCCAAACGAAGGCATCTACTTTGGGGATAACAGTCAAGGAAGGGTCCTCGGTACCGGTAAAATAGCAATATCCTCTGAACATACTCTTTCGCATGTTTTACACGTTGAATCTTTAGATTATAACCTGCTGTCCATATCTCAGTTATGTGACAAAGGTTATAATTGCCTGTTTACTAACGAGGGTGTGACCGTCTCAAGGAGAAGTGATGGTTCCGTTGCATTCAAGGGTATGTTAAAGGGAAAGCTTTACCTTGTTGACTTCAACAAGGATAAAGCCGAACTCGACACATGCTTGATTGCAAAAACCAACATGGGTTGGCTGTGGCATAGACGGCTAGCACATGTTGGTATGAGGAACCTTCAAAAACTCCTCAAGGGCGATCACATCTGAGGTTTGAAAGATGTTGTGTTTGAGAAAGACAGGCCTTGTAGCGCGTGCCAAGCAGGAAAGCAAGTTGGAGCACAACATCCTGCGAAGAACATCATGACCACGACAAGACCGCTCGAACTACTTCATATGGACTTGTTTGGTCCAATTGCTTACATAAGCATCGGCGGTAACAAATACTGTTTAGTTATTATTGATGATTTTTGCCGGTTCACTTGGGTGTTCTTTTTGCATGACAAGTCAGAAACACAAGGAACACTCAAGAAATTCTTCAAGCGAGCGCAAAACGAGTTCTCACTATCAATCAAGAGTATTCGGAGCGACAACGGCACGGAGTTCAAGAACATACAAGTGGAGGAATACCTTGATGAGGAAGGAATCAAGCATGAATTCTCAGCACCATACTCTCCACAACAAAACGGAGTTGCCGAAAATAAGAACCGAACGCTCATAGAGATGGCAAGAACAATGCTCGATGAATACAAGACTTCGGATCGATTTTGGGCAGAAGCAATCAACACCGCTTGCCATGCCACAAATCGACTCTACCTTCATCGACTACTAAAGAAGACTCCCTATGAGCTACTCACCGGTAACAAACCGAACATTTCATATTTTCGAGTTTTCGGTTCTCCTTGCTATATTTTGAACAAGAAGCCCAGGACTTCAAAGTTCGCTTCGAAGTCCGATGAAGGTTTCTTGCTTGGTTATGATTCGAACACTTACGCCTATCGTGTTTTCAACAAGGCCTCCGGACTTGTTGAAGTGGCACGTGACGTAGTGTTTGATGAAACTAATGGCTCCCAAAAGGAGCAAGTTGATCAATGTGAATTAGGAAAAGAGGAAGCTCCCTATCAAGCATTGAAGAGGATGGCTCTAGGCGAAGTACGGCCACAAGAGTCATCATCACAAATACAAGAGGAAAGTGAACCACAAGAGGAGATCAACAATTCAGGGGGAGCCTCGATACAAGACAAATCACAGGAATATGAACATGATCAACAAATCGACGAGGACAACAACTCAGGGGGAGAAGAAGATGATCACCAACATACGACCCCCCAAGTGCCACACCCAAGAGTACACCAATGCATTCAAAGGGATCATCCAAACGACAACATCATCGGCGACATCCAAAAGGGAGTAACCACTAGATCTCGTATAGCAAATTTTTGTGAACATTACTCGTTTGTCTCCTTTTTGGAACCCCGCAGGACTGAGGATGCATTGAAGGATCCGGACTGGGTGGTGGCAATGCAAGAAGAGTTGAACAATTTCAAGAGAAATGAGGTTTGGGAACTTGTGGAAAGACCCAATGCAAATATTGTGGGCACCAAGTGGGTCTTCCGCAACAAGCAAGATGAACACGGAGTGGTGACAAGAAACAAGGCACGACTTGTGGCCAAAGGTTACTCACAAGTCGAAGGTTTGGATTTCGATGAAACCTTTGCTCCAGTAGCTAGGCTTGAATCAATTAGAATATTACTTGCATATGCTACTCACCATGATTTCAAGCTGTATCAAATGGACGTGAAGAGCGCCTTCCTCAACGGACCGATCAAGGAAGAGGTGTACGTGGAGCAGCCACCCGGATTTGAAGACGAAGAGTTCCCCGACCACGTGTATAAACTGCATAAGGCTCTCTATGGCCTCAAACAAGCTCCTAGAGCTTGGTATGAGTGTCTTAGAGATTTTTTAATTGATAATGGCTTTCAAATTGGCAAAGTAGATTATACACTATTCACGAAAAATCTGGATAATGATCTTTTTATTTGCCAAATCTATGTTGATGATATAATTTTTGGATCAACTAACCAATCTTTCTGTGAAGAGTTTAGTAAAATTATGACAGACAGATTTGAAATGTCAATGATGGGAGAATTGGAGTACTTCTTGGGATTCCAAGTGCGGCAACAAAGGGAAGGAACATTCATAAGCCAAACCAAGTACACACAGGACATCCTCAAGAAGTTTGGCATGGACAAGGCAAAGCCCATAAAGACTCCCATGGCAACGAATGGTCACTTGGATCTCAATGAAGATGGACCGAGCGTCGACCAAAAGGTATATCGCTCCATGATTGGATCTTTACTTTACTTATGTGCATCTAGGCCAGATATTATGTTGAGTGTATGTTTGTGTGCAAGATTTCAAGCCAACCCTAAGGAATGTCATTTGACAGCCGTAAAGAGAATCCTAAGATATTTAGTTCATACACCCAATCTTGGTCTTTGGTACCCAAAAGGCTCAAAATTCAATCTCATTGGGTATTCCGATGCAGATTATGCCGGGTGCAAAGTTGATAGAAAAAGCACTTCCGACACTTGCCAATTCCTAGGAAGATCCTTAGTTTCTTGGTCATCCAAGAAACAGAATTCCATTGCATTATCCACAGCCGAAGCGGAGTATGTTGCAGCCGGGAGTTGTTGTGCACAACTCCTTTGGATGCGGCAAACTCTAAGGGATTACGGTTACAATATGAACCGTATTCCTCTTCTTTGTGATAATGAGAGTGCCATTAAAATAGCCCACAATCCAGTTGAGCACTCTAGAACTAAACACATTGACATAAGACACCATTTCTTGAGAGACCATTCCATGAAAGGAGATATATCCATCTCTCATGTCAACACCCAAAAACAATTGGCCGACATATTCACCAAGCCACTTGATGAAAAACGTTTTTGCGAACTCCGAAATGAGCTAAAAATTCTTGATTCTTGGAGTGTGGCTTGAAAAGTTGCATACCTGTATGATTGCTTCAAAATATTGATTGAATTGTGAAAATTAACCCTCCCCATTTTTCTCTCGAAAAACTATGTCAATTATTAGATCTTGATGAATTTTTGATCATAGTATGATTGTTGTTTGCTTCCTGGTCAAATTCATCAAGATTATTTGAATTGTTTTGCCTCTCTACTCTCAATTATTGGACCTTCAAATATATATGAATGGGCTATGCAATTCTCTCCTGGTGACCACGGACAAGTTCGTGGTTACCCGGACTGGTCCGCCATTGCAGACTAGTCCGCAGTGTGCCGGTTAGGCCGGACTAGTCCGACAGACCACGGACTAGTCCGACTTAGGTCTCTGGAGGACTTCGGACTAGTCCAGTCATGTCCGGACTTGTCCGATTTTTCATGTCCATAACCCTAGCCGCCACTAAACCCTAATCCCTTCACCCCACACTCGCCCCCAAGCTTTCTCTCTCTTGCGCTCGAGCTCCCAAGGCGAATCCTTGATTCCTCCGTCGAAAAGCCTCAATCTTGGGCGGAGATCAAGCTTGAAGACTCGGGGATTGAAGTTAGCGGACAAGTCCGGCCTCCAACCCCCAAAATCTCAAGCTTCCTTTGATTTTTTGGTAAATACTCTTCAAAACCCTAAGAAATCACAAATTTCTCTATTGTTTATCGTTTGGCCTAGCATTCTTCACTAGTTACATGTCTAGTTGATGTACTATGTGTATGCTAGACTAGTTTTACCTTAGGGATCAATTTTTGTCCAGTCTGTTAGGTTTTTGCGGATGAACACCGGACTAGTCCGGTCCAGGTACGGACAAGTCCGGTCCCCCGGACTAGTCCGTGCCTGTGCACCGGACAAGTCCGTTGTTTCTGAACCAAAACCTAATTCTTTAATTCCCTAATGCATTCCATTGCCATCTTACCTCACCAATACCTTGTATAACTTGTCCTTTCTCTTGATCACTCATTCTCAGATCATGTCGAGCTCCGACAACGAAATCTCCGATTTCGAGGCCGAGTTGGACCACGAGGTGGCACCTCGGTCCTCGGCGGGTCTTGGCAAGAAACGCCAAGAGAGACCCTCCGAGCCTGCTCCCTCACCTCCCCTGGTTTGGAGGAAGGTGTGTGCCAAGAAGCCCGCCTCGAAGGCTGCTCCTCCTTCAAGTGGCCTTCGCCAAGCTAAAGGGAAGGGCAAGGGGGTTGCCACAGGGCCTGTTGGGCCCCTAAAGCTGCATACTCCCAGAGAAGGGGTCTGGGACCCCAATGAGGAAAGATTCAATGGCAAGGGCAGCGATGTGGCTATGAAGTTGAGAAGTGTTGATTGCTATGCAAGGCCCAAGCAAGCAGCTGATGGCAGGTTTTGGTCAAATTTCCATGTTGATTTCTACAAGCTGGTCTATTTGCCGATGAAGACCCCGGTGGTACGCAGTCAATGGATTGACTGGGCTCACCTTGAGAAGAGGAAATGTGTAGCTTTTGATGAAGTGATAGCAGCTGCAGAGAGACATGGGCTGAAGGATCTGTTTGCCTTCAGATATAATTGGAATGATGAAGTGATTGCACAATTCTATGCAACGTGCCACTTCTCAAGTGAAGACGAAGAAAGTGTAACTTGGATGACTCATGGATCCAAGTATTCTATTACTCAGGAAGAGTTTGCCCGCCTGCTGCACCTTGACTCTGAAGGACATGACCAACTCATTATCCATAACATTGGGGTCATTGAGAGGGATGGAATGAAGTTCATGTATGAGCCCACCTCCAAGTATGTCCCTCCCTCCACAAAGAATATGAAGCCTTTCTTTGTGGTCCTCAACAGAGTCCTCAGGAAGACGATTGCCCCCAAGGATGGGGATGCAGGGAGTGTGCAAGGCTACCTCCGGACCCTGATGAGGGTCATTAGCAAGAAAAGGCAATTCGATGTTGCATTCTATATTTGGAATGATATGGTCAATATCTCAAGTACCCCCAACCGATCATGTGGCTATGCCCCTTACTTGATGTTCATGATTGAGAAAGTCACAGGAATCGAGTTTGTGAAGGATGTGGAGCACACTCCACTGAGGCCTCAGAAGCCTCAGTCAGTGAGTGTCCAGGCTGCTCCATCGCCGGCCTCAAGCCCCGAGGCACCGACAAGGCAAGAAGAAGCTGCTAGGGCTACTCCCCCCTCCAGGGAAGCCCCTCAGAAAGGATCCGCCAGTGGGATCCTCAAGTACTTGGCTGCAATTTTATCCTCATGCAAGAAAACTGAAGTGAAGCTTCACAAGCTAAATCAGAAGAGGAAGGAGAACATGAGATACATAAAAGCCAATGTGAAGCAGCTGAGTGAGAAGCTGGAGATCAACCCAATTGGATCTCCAGTACTTTCTGAAGATTCTGATCCGGACATCACCGAGCTCAGCCCCTTGACTCCCTCCGAGCTTGCCTATTTTGGCATTGGGGGCTCGAGCAGCTCCGCTCCTCCTCCTACCTCTCAACCTCGTCAAGCGGAAAGCGAGGAAGACGATGAAGACGACGAGAGGACTGACAGCGAAGAGTGAAGCCCTAGGACCTTCCTCTCTCTCTTTTTGGTGTCTTGATGCCAAAGGGGGAGAGATTGAGGGGGAGTCTCTAGTCTTAGCTTTAGCTGCATAGGATGCGAGGAGAGAGCTCTCTTTTTTTTAATTGTGATTGCATTTGCTTAACTCTATTTTCATATCATGTTTGGTCCTGTTATGAATTGCTCAAATAATTTGCAAGTGTGTGATGAAATCTGAATTTTTGTCCCTGAAATGCCATATTCACTTGATATTAGTTGATCAATGCAAATTCTGTCATTCTTAATGCATTCATGCTGTTAGTATGCATCCCACCATAAAGAATGCACATATGAATAATTATCTTGTTGTTTGATGAATTTTTGAGTCATATGTGCATACTTTATGTGAATCTCATTTTATACCTCATTTTGTGAAATCTCAATTGGTTGTCATCAATCACCAAAAAGGGGGAGATTGAAAGTGCATCTAGGACTCCCTTGTGGGTTTTGGATGATTTATGACAAGCAATTGGGATCCTAATCCTTTTGTTGAGATGAATGCAGGAAAATGATGAAAAATGAGCAAAGTACCAAAAAGAGGGAAATTAAGAAGGAAAATGAATTTGAGCTCAAGGAGAAGAAATTAGTAGTTTAGTATGCATGGAGTGTGTTAAGGAAACACACCCAAGAGCTCAATCTCATTTAATCACACACACACACAATGCACAAAGCTATACAGGACCGGACTAGTCCGATATCAGCCGGACTAGTCCGATATCCCATTCTGCACCAGATCGGACAAGTCCGATCATCACTGGACTAGTCCGATATCTTTCTGTTCCACTTCGGACTAGTCCTCCCCAGTGCGGACTAGTCCTCAAAACAATGCACAAGTCTCACAAAATCGGACAAGTCCGTTGTGACCCGGACTAGTCCGATATACTTTCTGATCCACTTCGGACAAGTCCGGTGTTTACACGGACTAGTCCGATATACACCCTGATCTAAATCGGACAAGTCCTCCAAGTGCGGACTTATCATCCTAAACACTTAGGGTTTCATGTGTCCGGACAAGTCCGATGACAATCGGACTAGTCCGAAGCTTTCCAGTAGCGAAATCGGACAAGTCCGTTTTGGACCGGACTAGTCCGAGATTCCTGGACACTTAGGGTTTGCTTCACACAGCACACCGGACTAGTCCGGTCACCACCACGGACTAGTCCGATCTTTCTGAACCCTAACGGTAACTTCTAGAAACCCCATATAAATAGAGGTGCACGGGCCACTTTCACCCACTCTCGAACCCTAGCACCGTCACACCTCCCAAGAGACTCAAAAACCATCTCTCTCCACGAAATTAAGTGCAAAATCAATCAATCCATTGAAGATCACTTGTAGATCATTGGAGAGGCACTTGACACACGATTGAGCTCTTGGTTTGAATCTCTAACACACTCTTGCATCTCAATTTGTATATTTCGAAGTGTGTTATTGGTGGTCTTGAAACTTGTAATCAAGGGAGCTCTCAACTTGTGAGATCGCCCCTTCAACTTGGTGATTTACCCCTGTGTGTTTAGTGGAAGAGGATTGGCCTTCGTGGCGATCCGACGAGGGAAGGGTTGGTGAAGACCCGGTCCTTTTGTGGGCTCCTCAACGTGGACGTAGGTTGCCTTCGTGGTAACCGAACCACGGGATAAATCTTGTGTCTTGTTCGTTTGTGTTCATCATTCTAGTTGATCAACATTATCTAGGGTTTGATTCATCTTGTTGAATTTAAGTTAAATAGTTGAACAAGAATCATACTTGCAATAGAACTTGACATACAATCATTGAACTGTTATTGAAGTTTATATTTCCGCTGCAAACGTCAACGAAACAATCAAATTGACCTAACTTGATCAACCTAGTCCGTGAAATCCGGACTAGTCCGCACTTTACCGGACTAGTCCGATATATCTGGTTTTGACCTTGTTGTTGAAGTGCTATAGGAACCGAGAAAATTCAAGAAGGCCTATTCACCCCCCCCCCCTCTAGGCCTACATTCACAATGTGGTTCCGCCCTGGCAGCAGGAGCTATGACAGCCATTTCTCGCCGCATTGTCTTGAGTACGCGGCGAGAGGTGATTTCCCAGGACCCTCCGTTGATGGTGTTGAGGGTCTTCCAACGCTCGTTGTCAGAGAGGTCAGAGTCATCATCGACTGTGTTGTACACATCCTTAAGGACCTTCTTGTAGTCTTGGAAGCCTAGCTCCATCTTAGTCGGAGCTTCATCAACTTTTTGCTTTCCTTCCCACTGAAGTAAAGGAGCTTCCTCTTGGCGCTTGTTGTAGTGCTCGACAAGATTTTGGACCTCTTGTCAGTCCTCCAGACTGTGCTTGTCTTTCTTGTGGATTGGAAACCACATCTTGGAACTATCGTCGTCTTCTGACGAAGATCGAGGTCGTTTTTCGAGGTGTTGCCCCCGGCCACTCGGAGCTGCAGCAGCCGCAACAGTAGGTGCGCTGGCCGACAGCTTCTTCTTGTCGTTGGACTTCTTCTTCTTCTTGCCACTGTCGGAGGTAGTGGCTTCATCTTTGGAAGGCTTTTTGTTAGCCTCCGGAGCTGGTTTTGAGTGCATTTCCCGATCCTCTGTGGCACGGGCTTACTTGTCAACAAGGCTGAACAACTCTATGACGCTGGTGACTTCTTTCGTCGCTAGTTTCTCCAGCATTATCTTGTCTCGGACGCCCTGTCTGAATGCGACAATAACAGAAGCGTTCGAAATAGAGGGGATCATATTGCGTACCTGATAAAACCGCTGGATAAAGGATCACAACTATTCCCCCGTTGTTTGCTTCACAGCAAACATGTCCAGTTCAGTGCCTGATCGGGTATAAGAACTTCCAAAGTTGGCAGTAAACTATTGACATAGCTCGGCCCAACTGTTGATGGAATCGGGCGGAATACTCCTAAGCAGAAGGTTGTAGGTTCGACCCCTACCTGGCACGCCAAATGTCGAAGCCAACGAACGACACTTCCCCCGGTACTACTAAATTGTAGCCCGCGAAGGTTCTTGATTGGTTGGGGCACGAGTGAGATTATGAACAAGATGATGACACAAGGGATTTTACCTGGTTCGGGCCGCCTGAGCGTAATACCCTACTCCACAGAGTGTGTTGTTGTATTGGAAATTTGATCGTGCTTGTATATGTATGAGCTTGCATCTCTTGTATCGTGCAGCACATCCCTTTTATAGACCAAGGGATGGTTGTTACATGGATTGCCTGGCCTGACATGTGGCCTCGGCAGTTATTCTTGCCTAATACACAATTAAGTGTGTTTAAGAACCTTAATAACTGATAACACGCCTTAATGGTGGCTACCAGTATTAAGGGTCTTCTGATCGTGCGCCATTAATAGGGCATTAATGGCACATAATCAGGCCCTCTAATTGTAGCTGAAAGCATCTAGGCCCCCACGAGGTACGGTTTCGGTGATTAATGACAACCGTTAATTACCACTAATGAGTTTGTGGATGCAAGGTTTCATGTACAAATGAATCAAACGTCGATCAATCACTCATAAATGTCATCTACTGCTCATTGGATGCAAAAGGAGACCCCTCAACGAACTAACCTAAGGGGTTAATCGGAAACAAATGAGGAACTCGTACAACGACGCAACCTTATCAAAATTGGCAACACAAGAAGCTTCATATCCATCAGAAGAGCCATACAAACAAGTGTTCAAGAGGTCACAAGTCCAAAATCCAAAAGATCAGTCCAACTCAACTCGAAGGAAACAAATTGTACACACCGGATCATCCGGTGATCTGAAGAATGACTGCATCGGTCGATTTGGACTCAACAGAAGAAGAAGACCTCAGAATGAAGTACACACCGGATCATCCGATGTGTATCAAGTGAACATCGGATGAATACAACAGTAAGCAAATTTTCTGAAGTGTTCTGAAGGACTGAACACCGGATCATCCGATGTTGAAGGCAGATGCACATCGGTCGGTTACAACAGAAGCAAATTATCAACTCAACCAGACTGAAGATCTATTCATCGGATCCTCCGATGATGAAGGAGGTGAAGCATCGGTCTAATAACGGTCATTTCTGACAGAATGACGTCAGCTAATCAAATTAGACCGATGCTCATAAAAAGGGGGTCATCGGATCATCCGATGTACACAGAAAAAGTAATCAGCCCACTTTTCCAACGGCTAATTCGGTTGGGCTGAGTATTTAACCCCCTCCCACCAGTCATTTCGGAGAGGCTGAACAACAAGAGCACCACTACACATTCCCCAAGTGTCCAAGACTTAGAATACTCATTTTCACACTCTTGTAACCCTTTCACACCTCAAGAAATAGGCTAGTTCCTCTTAGAGTTAAGCTTGTGTGCGTCCTCTCTGGGTGAGTGGAGACTCTAGAGTAGGGAGAGCCGTGAGAAAGTGCATTCTTGGTGATTGCACTCACCTTGTATCAAGAGGAGAGTGAAGAGATCGCTCCGGAGCTTGCCGAGACCATTGTGGAAGCCCGGAGGATCGAAGTTGTACAAGGCTTGAGCTCCACCTTGCCAAGGATGGCGAACGGAGGAAGTTAGTGGATTCCCTCGTCTCGGTGACTTGGGAGTGGCGATACCCTTAGGTGGGTGCCACAACGTGGACGTAGGTGGATCCTAGTGATCTCACCGAACCACGGGAAAAATCGACGTGTCCCCGTGTCTTCGAGCGTTTGCATTCCTCCTCCCTACTCCCTTTACGATTACGCAATTCTCAATTCCGCACTTAATTCTCTTAATTGCACTATTGGCTTGCTTAGAGAATTAGATTTCACTTAAGCTTTAAATTGACTTAAAATTTGAAGTAGCCCAATTCACCCCCCCCTCTTGGGCATTCGATCCCTACAATTGGTATCAGAGCAAGGTTGCTCATTGGATCATTCTAGCTTCACCGCTAGAGAGCAAAAATGGCCAAGAATGGGGGTTCGGTTCCTACCTTCGAGGGCAAGAATTTTGCTTATTGGAAAGCACGCATGCGCGCTTACCTTGAGGCAATTTCTCCCGAAGTGTGGGAAGCGACCCATGCGGGGTTTGGCAACCATGAATATATTGGTGATCAACTAAAATGGGATGCTAAGGCTAGGAATGCTATTTATGAGTGCATTAGTCAAGATGTATTTGCTAGAATTGCTAGTAAGGAGAAAGCTTGTGAAATTTGGGCTTGCTTGATTGAGATCCATGAGGGTTCCTCTCGTGTCAAAGAGCTCAAATATCACTTGCTTAAATCCAAGTATGATGATTTTAAAATGCTTCCTCATGAGAATGTTAATCAAATGTTTTCTCGCTTAAATGTACTCATTGAGGAAATTAATGCTCTTGACATTGCTTCTCTTGGCAAGGGACTCATCAACCGTAAGATCCTCATGCTACTTCCCAAGCCCAAGTACAACATCATCAACTCAATGCTCCAAAAGGAGTCACTTGACAACATTGAGGTCTCGGAGCTCATTGGAGAGATACATGCTCATGAGATGAGTGTGCTTGGAATGATGGAGGAGTCATCATCATTAAAGACCATTGCTCTCAAGGCCTCAACCAAGAAGACACATACCAAGAAGAAGAAAGTGGTTGAGCCTAGCTCAAGTGAGGAAGAACAAGCTACAAGTGAAGATGATGATGATGATGAGCTTGCATTGATGATGAGGAAGTTTTCACGTCTCAACTCAAAGATTGCCAAGAAGGGATACTCGTTTGATCCCAAGAAGAAAGCCTTCTTGCCAAGGAGAGATGAAAACAAGACGTGCTACAATTGTGGCGATCAAGGCCACATATCATATGATTGTCCAAGACCGGACAAGAGGAAGGACAAGGGCAAGCATCGCAAGCTAGAAGAGAGTGATGATGATGAAGATGCAAAGCCCAAGCGCACCTTTGGAAAGAAGAAACTTGACAAAGGCAAGAAGACCAAGCTCTTTCCAAAGAAGAGAAGAGGACCTCAAAAGGTCTTCATGTGCGAAGCAAATGAGTGGGTCACCGATGAAGAAACAAGTGATGATAGTGAAGATGAGGAAGAAAACTTGGCAAGCCTCGCTATCGTCAACAAGGATGACTCACCCCTTCCTCCACCGCCTATGTGCCTCATGGCGAAAGGTAACACAAAGGTATGTGATGACTCAAGTGATGATGAACTTTCTCCCGATGAACTAGCATCTATGATTAATGAATATCATGCCATTATCAAAAGGGAAAAGGCTAAGGTTAAGGCACTTGAGCTAACTCGCGCTAAGCTAGAGGGTGCCAACCTCGATTTGCAAGACAAGTATGTCACCATACTTAATGAGCATGAAACGCTCAAGTCTCATGTCAAGCAAATCGAGGAGGAGAAGGCTCAAATCAAGCTTGAGTTCCATGAGCTTGACTTAGCCAACTCGGCACTATTGGCTAAGCATAACGAGTTAGTTCAAGAGCATGAGACACTTAATCTTTCCTATGAAGCAATGGAACTAAAATTGAATAACTTGAAGAAAGAAACTCTTGATGGCAAAACACCCGCTAGTTCACATGCCACTAACAATTTGCATAAGTCTTTGCCATTGAAAGCTAATAGGGAGAAGGAGCTAATGGACGAGATCGAAAGTCTCCGCACTAGTGTGGCTAGACTTTCCAAGGGAGAGGACAAGCACAAGGAGATCCTCTTCCAACAAGCTAAAGGCTTCAACAAGAGGGGACTTGGGACCTTCCCTACGCCCAACAAATGGATGGTGCCCTCACCGGAGCTTAGGACAAGCTTCATCAAGGAAGTGGGATCCTATTGCCAACATTGTGAGGTCACCGGACATCACACTAGGGAGTGCCCTCTTCCCACTCGTCCTTCTCCAAAATTACCTCCTAACTATTCATCTACTTTCAATGATTGTCACTATCTATTGAGCAAAGTAGGTGGAAAGGTGAAGGCGAAGTTCTTTGGCAAAAACATCAAGGGCATGAAGGGGAAGCTCCCCAAGCAACTTTGGGTCCCAAAATCACTTGTATCACACATACAAGGACCTAAGTTGGCTTGGGTTCCTAAACTCAAAAACTAACTTCATGTGTGTAGGTGAACTACAAAGCCGGAGGAAAACATTGGGTACTCGATAGTGGGTGCACTCAACACATGACCGGCAATGATGGTATGTTCACCTCCATAGAAGACCCCGGCAATCATGAACAAGTCACCTTTGGTGATAACTCAAAGGGGAAGGTAATTGGTTTAGGTAAAATTGCAATTTCTAATGACTTGTCCATTTCGAATGTGCTTTACGTTAAGTCTCTTAGCTTTAATTTGCTCTCTATTGCTCAACTTTGTGATCTTGGACTAACGTGCACATTTGACAAAGATGGTGTTGTGGTGTCTAGTGTAGCTAGCAAAGAGCTAATATTCAAGGGCTTTAGGCATGGTCATCTATATTTGGTGGACTTCTCCAACAAGAGCGCAAGCCTAACCACTTGTCTTTTCACCAAGACAAGTTTGGGGTGGCTATGGCATCGGAGGATTGCTCACATAGGAATGAGCAAGCTCAAGAAGTCCTTCAAGCTAGGGATGGTGACCGGCGTAAAGGACGTAACGTTTGAAAAGAACAAGCTATGTAGCGCATGTCAAGCCGGGAAGCAAGTGGCTTCGCACCATCCGATGAAGACAATGGTGTCTACCTCCAAGCCGCTCGAACTACTTCACATGGACCTCTTCGGACCGTCCACCTACCAAAGCCTTGGCGGTAATCTCTATTGTCTCGTTATTGTTGATGATTACTCTCGCTACGCTTGGACTTTGTTTTTAAGTGACAAGGGTGAAACCCCGGAAGTCTTCAAGACCTTTGCAAAACGAGCTCAACGGGAATTCCAACTTCCCATCATCAAGGTCCGGAGTGACAACGGCACCGAGTTCAAGAACTACAATATTGGGGAGTGGTGTGACCGTGAAGGAGTCAAGCACGAATTTTCGGCTACATACACCCCTCAACAAAACGGTGTTGTGGAGAGAAAGAACAAGACACTAATCACCCTCGCGAGAGCCATGCTTGATGATTATGGGACGTCGGAGAAGTTTTGGGCGGAAGCGATCAACACGGCATGCCATGCCGCAAATAGAGTCTACCTTCATCGACTTCTCCAAAAGACTCCCTACGAGCTCCTCATTGGGAGAAAGCCCAACATCTCCTACTTCCGGGTCTTCGGATGCAAGTGCTACATCTACCGCAAGAAAAGACTTGGTAAGTTTGAAAGAAGGTGCGATGTTGGTATTTTCCTTGGTTATGCGTCAAACTCAAAGGCATATCGAGTATTCAACCAAACCTCCGGGTTAGTTGAAGAAAGTTGTGACGTTGAGTTTGATGAGACTAATGGCTCCCAAGAGGAGAGTTTTGGTCATGATGATATAGATGATGAGCCTCTACGAGAAGCTATGAAGAACATGACCATAGGAGACATCAAGCCCGAAGTTGAGGAGAGCCATGATCAAGGGGGAGCTTCAAGTCCGAACATCAACACCTCCATGGCGCCTCAAGTGGATGAAGAAGAAGACAAAGATGATCCATTGCCTATGCAAGACCAACAAGCCACACAACACCAAGAAGAAGATGAAGTCCAAGATGAAGTCCAACCACAAGACGAGCAAGATGCTTCACCACCACCAAGTGACTCACAACCGTTGATGAGACATGGGCTCATCTCCAAGGCACATCCAATGGATCAAATCATTGGAAGTCCTTCACGGGGAGTAAGTACTCGTTCACGTCATGTTGCATCTTTTTGTGAGCACTACTCTTTTGTGTCGTGTGTAGAACCCAAAAGCATTGAGGAAGCTCTCCAAGACTCCAATTGGGTGATGGCTATGCAAGAGGAACTCAACAACTTCACCCGCAATGAAGTTTGGGTGTTGGAGGAGCGACCCAAGGACAAGAATGTGATTGGAACGAAGTGGGTCTACCGCAACAAGCAAGATGAGAATGGCGTGGTGGTCCGCAACAAAGCTAGGCTTGTGGCAAAGGGATTTGCTCAAGTTGAAGGTTTGGATTTTGGGGAGACATTCGCCCCGGTAGCACGGTTAGAAGCTATCCGCATACTCCTTGCTTTTGCTTCTCATCATAATATCATGCTTTATCAAATGGATGTTAAGAGTGCATTTCTCAATGGCTATATTAATGAACTTGTGTTTGTTGAGCAACCTCCCGGGTTTGTGGACCCAAGAAACCCTAACCATGTCTATAGGCTAAACAAAGCACTCTATGGACTCAAGCAAGCTCCAAGGGCATGGTACGAGCGCTTAAGGGACTTCCTCGTCATGCAAGGTTTCAAGATTGGGAGGGTGGACACTACACTCTTCACCAAGGACATCGACGGAGACTTATTTCTTTGTCAAATTTATGTCGATAATATTATTTTTGGCTCAACTAACAAAGCTCTTAGCCATGAGTTTGGCAAAATGATGTCTAGGGAATTCGAGATGTCAATGATTGGAGAGCTCAACTTCTTCCTAGGATTTCAAATCAAGCAACTTCAAGAGGGGACCTTCATCCATCAAGAGAAGTACACTAAGGACCTCTTGAAGAAATTTGAAATGGGAGATTGTAGCTCAAGAAGCACTCCAATGGCGACAAATTGTCATCTCGACGCGGACATGGACGGTAAATCTATTGATCAATCTCATTACCGTTCCATGATTGGTTCATTGCTATATCTTACCGCATCTAGGCCCGATATTATGTTTAGTGTGTGCTTGTGTGCTCGCTTTCAAGCGGCACCTAAAGAATCGCACAAGAAGGCGGTCTTTAGGATACTTCGGTATCTCAAGCATACCCCAAGTGTAGGTTTGTGGTACCCCAAGAACGCTAGTTTTCATCTCTTAGGTTACTCGGATTCGGACTTTGCCGGATGCCGCGTAGACCGCAAGAGTACCTCCGGGGGTTGCCACTTACTTGGGCGTTCCCTAGTTTCTTGGTCGAGCAAGAAGCAAAATTCCGTGGCTTTGTCCACCGCGGAGGCGGAGTATATAGCGGCCGGTGCATGTTGTGCCCAAATCCTATATATGAAGCAAACCCTCTTGGACTTTGGAATTAAGTTTGGTTGTGTGCCTCTCCTTTGTGACAATGAAAGTGCGGTTAAGATAGCTAGAAACCCCGTTCAACACTCCCGCACTAAGCACATTGATATTCGCCATCACTTCTTGCGGGACCATGAGGCTAAGGGAGAGATCTCTTTGCAAGGTGTTAGGTCCGAAGAACAATTGGCGGATATCTTCACCAAACCACTTGATGAGAAAACTTTTTCTAGGCTTAGAAGTGAGTTAAATGTGCTAGATGCATCTAACGTCATGTAAATTGCCATGTTCATGTAAGGTTGCATGTCATATAGGTCTTGCCTAACTCCCAAAGGATAGGGGCGAGCTAGAAATAGTTTTTCCCTGAGTAAGCCTTTGGCAGGTTTAAACTTGGCAAGATAGATTTATTTTATGCCTTGCATGATTCCTGTCATATAGACTTGCATTCATCTAATATTCCGCATTATCTTGTTTGACATTGCATACGGTAGATTGTCACAAAGGGGAACCCACATCATGAGAAGGAGACTTGTTTGAAATGCAATATCTCAACTCATATGATGTGGAAAGAGCAAAATTCTAAAGGAACATGCTTTAATGAGATAGAAGTTTCCATACTCTAGCTCACAAAGCATGGGCCTACATTTTCGTGGTTTTTCCCTCCTAATTCTCTTTGTGTGCTCTATTTGCTTAAGGGCTTAGCCGGTATGTGGCACTATATCGAAAAGCCTTATTAGGGTTAGGAGGTGCCCAAAAAGTCCTAAGACATGTGTTTCTCCTCAATCGTTTGTTCGGTCGAAGGACATATATGGGATGTTTTCGTTCTGTTGTCATCGGATTATCCGATGCCTATGTCATTCCCTCATCGGTCAAATAGGTGTTCAATCCTCAAAGCCCAACTCTGTCAGAACCTCAAATGATCCGACGCGTTCATCCTGGAAAACATCGGTCCATCCGATGTTCACTCTTCTGGAGCTGTAATCCATTCAACCGATGTCTACCTCCGTCTAACGTCGGATCATCCGGTGTCAATATCACTCGGTTGAACACCCTTACTGTGATATTCGACCGATGTTCAAAACCCTAATCATCGGTTCATCCGATGTCAACAGCAATTCTTGAATATCCTTACTGTTGCAATTGACCGATGTTCACTGCATAAATCACCGGTCCATCCGGTGTTTGAAAAACGGCTAGGGTTTGGGCCCCACTATTTAAAACCGCGCGCCGGCCCGACCCCTTCTCTCCCCGACACCCCGTGCTCCCGCCGCCGCCGACCACCGCCTCTCCACGCGCCGCCGCCTCTCCCTCGCCTGCAGCGCCGCCGCCGGCCGCCGCCGCCGTCCCCTGCTCGCGCCACCGCCGCCGGCCACCTCTCCCGCGCGCCGCCGCCCTTCCCTCGCGCCGCCGCCGCCGTGCTCCACCCGCAGCACCGCCGCCGCTGCCTCCCCACGCGCCGCCGCCGCCGCCCCTCCAGGGCGCCGCCGCCGCTTCTCCTCTAGTCGCCGCCGCCACCACCAGACATCACCTCCTTCACCAGCCTCCACCGCCGGCAGTTCTCCCTGCTAGGGTTTCTCGCCCGAGCCATCGATCGTCGCCGTTCGTCGCCTTTCATCGATCTCGTGTCTTTTCGTCGACGAGGTTTGTTCCGTGCAGCGCGATGTCCTTCATTGTTCCCGTCATCTTTTCGCTAACCCTTGCTCTCGAATTTCTTGAAGATGGCCCGTGATCGCAAAGGCAAAGGCAAGGCTATCGCGGAGCCCGCCGCGAAAAAGCGGAAACTTTCGAAGGATGAGAAGAAGGCCTTGATGGCCGCTCGCGCCGCCGAGGAGCGTGAGCGCGGCCGTGGGGGTTCCTTGAGGATCCGTGAGGCCCGTCCGAGGCCGCCTCCAGTGGTCGACGACTCCGACGCCGAAGAGGAGCCCGTTGAGCCTCTCGTCCGCCGGCGCTCAGCCCGGACTCGAGGAGGTCACATCGAGGCTGCTCCTCGTCCGAGACCGACGGCCGCCGACCGTCGTGAGGACAGGGAGGCTGAGAGGGACATCCATGAGATGGACACGGCCGTCCTGGTCCGTGAAGGAGTCCGTCTTGTGGACTACCGGAAGATGAAGGCGAAGCAACTCCGGAAGCTCAGATGGAGTGTTCTTCTTGAGGAGTGGTTCCCACAGCCCCGAGAGCTGCTTGTTGACAGTCGCTTCTGGACTGTCACCCAGGCGTCTCTCTATGAGACCTACAAGCGCTGGGGGCACAAGCTCTTTCAGCACAACCACTTGGACTGGAGGCAGCTTGCAGTGGCAGCGGAGACTGAGATCCGCCCCTTCTTTGAAAGGTACAGAGGCTTGGTAGAGCTACTGGACTATGAGCGGAGTGCCTATGTGGAAGAGTGGGTCCGTGTCTTCTACGTGACCCTATACATCTCAGAGGGCAGAAGATCCATTGCATTCATGTTCAATGGTCAGCACTACCATCTCACGAGGCAGACTTTGGGGCACATCCTTGGCTTGGACCTGCACGACACTAGCATACACGAGAAGGTCTATGGGCAGGCAGATCCACCGAGGAGGCCACTTACTGGAGGGGTAGCACCTCAGCTGGACGAGATCCGCTCCTTGTTTGGCCCCACGTTCTCTCCAGATCAGCCGAGAGTCCCAGCACTCCTGACCCCAGCTGCGCGCATTGTGCACCTCGCCTTGCGCCGCACGCTCCTGCCGAGGTCAGGATACTTGGAGGGGTTCACGAGTCTCCAGCAGACCCTCCTGTTCTACATAATGAACGGGATGGATTTTGATATCATAGACATACTTCTCTGCGAGATGGAGGACGTTATTACAGATGGAGTGGGCATGATGAGGCAGATGGTCTATGGGCACTGGATCAGCTTTATTTGTTCTATGGTGGTGCCAGAGGGACATTCAGCACAGGCCCGGCTTGCTGACGAGAGCGTGACCCGCTTCGGCCACTACCGTGCGTCCGCTCCTGGAGACCGCCGCCTTGGCCGTCCAGTTGAGCGCCAGGTCAGGGCGCGCTTGACTGAGGAGGATTGGTCTGACCTCGAGAAGGAAGATGAGCGTCTGGCTGAGGCAGAAGCTCAAGGTGGAGACTTACAGCACGTCTGGTCCGAGAGCGACACAGACGACAGTGTCGAGGAGTACTTCCCTCCTCCTCCACCTTCACCGAGGCAGCACGACGCCGAGGCCGGAGGATCAGCTGCTCCGCCACCGACACCACCTCCTGTGTCCGAGGCGCAGGTGACGCAGCCGTCTGAGCTGACGTCGCTTCTTCAGCAGATGATCGAGCAGCAGTGCCAGGACAGGCTCGCTGCTGAGCAGGCCAGGGCAGAGCAGGCTGCGCGGCTCGCAGAGCTTCAGAGGCAGCAGACAGAGATGCAGCTAGAGATGGCCCGCCAGAGGCGCGAGGACACGGACCGGTTCACGAGTCTGGTGGACCAGATGCACCGTAGGACACTGGACCAGCAGCAGCAGACCCAGCAGGCGATGATGGGTATCCTGGGGTTGATCACCAACCTCTACCAGCAGACCGGGATAGCCCTTCCGCCACAGCACACCGGTCTTAGTCAGCCTCCAGCAGCACCTCCTCTGGCTCCAGCTTCAGTTCCAGCACCGGCGTCGCCGATCCCGAGCTACAGCATGTCTCCACTGCTGGCTTCGACGGTGCCGTTCCAGTTCTCGCCTCTCCCGGCCGTGCTTTCTCCTCCAGCAGCTCCAGCTCCAGCAGACCCTCCAGCAGCTCCAGCTCCAGCCACGTCAGCACCTCCGGCTCCTCCCGCTCCAGCACCAGCTCCGGCGACGTCTACCTCGAGCAGCTCCGACACCGCCGACGTCGTCGGCTTCACCGTCGCCCCGAGAGCTCCGGAGTCCTAGGTACTCCTCTTCCCTTTTTGGTGTCTTGATGCCAAAGGGGGAGAAGAGTTAGAGTTAGGGGGAGTGTCTTGGGCTTAGGGGGAGTGCTAGTTATCTATTTGCTTTCAGACTTGTTATTTGCTTCTATTTGAGACTTGATTGTTATCATTTGCTACTATTTGTAATTCAGTATGCTACTTCGCTCTTATGATTTATATTTGATCACTGTTTGAGCCTTCGAGCTCCTTGTGTTGCATGTTGTCCCGATTACATTTCTTTATGAGCATTGCGTTTGCGTTTCAAATTCCATTACTTTTATGCTCTACTTGTTGTGTTGTCATCAATCACCAAAAAGGGGGAGATTGAAAGCATCTAGGCCCCCACGAGGTACGGTTTCGGTGATTAATGACAACCGTTAATTACCACTAATGAGTTTGTGGATGCAAGGTTTCATGTACAAATGAATCAAACGTCGATCAATCACTCATAAATGTCATCTACTGCTCATTGGATGCAAAAGGAGACCCCTCAACGAACTAACCTAAGGGGTTAATCGGAAACAAATGAGGAACTCGTACAACGACGCAACCTTATCAAAATTGGCAACACAAGAAGCTTCATATCCATCAGAAGAGCCATACAAACAAGTGTTCAAGAGGTCACAAGTCCAAAATCCAAAAGATCAGTCCAACTCAACTCGAAGGAAACAAATTGTACACACCGGATCATCCGGTGATCTGAAGAATGACTGCATCGGTCGATTTGGACTCAACAGAAGAAGAAGACCTCAGAATGAAGTACACACCGGATCATCCGATGTGTATCAAGTGAACATCGGATGAATACAACAGTAAGCAAATTTTCTGAAGTGTTCTGAAGGACTGAACACCGGATCATCCGATGTTGAAGGCAGATGCACATCGGTCGGTTACAACAGAAGCAAATTATCAACTCAACCAGACTGAAGATCTATTCATCGGATCCTCCGATGATGAAGGAGGTGAAGCATCGGTCTAATAACGGTCATTTCTGACAGAATGACGTCAGCTAATCAAATTAGACCGATGCTCATAAAAAGGGGGTCATCGGATCATCCGATGTACACAGAAAAAGTAATCAGCCCACTTTTCCAACGGCTAATTCGGTTGGGCTGAGTATTTAACCCCCTCCCACCAGTCATTTCGGAGAGGCTGAACAACAAGAGCACCACTACACATTCCCCAAGTGTCCAAGACTTAGAATACTCATTTTCACACTCTTGTAACCCTTTCACACCTCAAGAAATAGGCTAGTTCCTCTTAGAGTTAAGCTTGTGTGCGTCCTCTCTGGGTGAGTGGAGACTCTAGAGTAGGGAGAGCCGTGAGAAAGTGCATTCTTGGTGATTGCACTCACCTTGTATCAAGAGGAGAGTGAAGAGATCGCTCCGGAGCTTGCCGAGACCATTGTGGAAGCCCGGAGGATCGAAGTTGTACAAGGCTTGAGCTCCACCTTGCCAAGGATGGCGAACGGAGGAAGTTAGTGGATTCCCTCGTCTCGGTGACTTGGGAGTGGCGATACCCTTAGGTGGGTGCCACAACGTGGACGTAGGTGGATCCTAGTGATCTCACCGAACCACGGGAAAAATCGACGTGTCCCCGTGTCTTCGAGCGTTTGCATTCCTCCTCCCTACTCCCTTTACGATTACGCAATTCTCAATTCCGCACTTAATTCTCTTAATTGCACTATTGGCTTGCTTAGAGAATTAGATTTCACTTAAGCTTTAAATTGACTTAAAATTTGAAGTAGCCCAATTCACCCCCCCCCTCTTGGGCATTCGATCCCTACAGTAGCAATAAGAGTCTTTTGAATATTTATGCCGTTGGAGATCCGTCTGTATTCTCGTTGGTGGCGTAGGTCCGGAGGCTTGACACGTGGTAGCTCTAGAGCTTTCCCTTGCGGGAAGGTAGGTCTGAAGCTGCTATACACGTGGGGGCACCGGAGCATCCTTCTACTGGGGGTTAGGTCCGGGGTCACTGTACACGCGTCAAGCACATAACTTCCCTATGTAGGGAGTTGGCTCTGGTCTTGTGTTACACATGGCAGTGTCGGAGCTCCCCTATATAAGAGGTGGGCCCAGTGTCGTTTAACAAGTGGGGCCTACGGAGGTCTTCACTTTGACAGATGAAACTCCCTTGCACTTCTTGCGGTATCATAGGGTACCCGATACACAGGGTACCGACAAGCACCTCAAAGTTGGCAGTCTCCGTGGCCCTGTTACCATGGTCTCCACCAAGGGTCGTAGGCGCTGCAAAAAGCTCCAAGCAACCCAACGCGCAAGATCCAGAGGCTCAAGTTAGCTCTGATGCATGGATCTTGAAGATCTGGAGCTACTTGGAAGACAATATCCTTCCTTAAGATGGTGCATCCGCTGATTGGATCGTTAGATTGGCTAAAAGATACACGCTAGTAGAAGGGGATCTTTACCGGCGCGGTGCCAACGGCGTCCTAATGTTTTGCATTGCCCGGGAAGAAGTTCACGAGCTCCTCTTGGAAATCCATAGAGGCGAGTGTGGGAACCACGCGTCTTCCCGCACGTTGGTCGGTAAAGCCTTTCAGCATGGCTTTTACTGGCCTACAGCTCTCCAGGATGCAATTGAGCTGGTGAAAAAGTGTGAAGCGTGTCAGTTTCACGCAAAACAAAATCACACATCGGCTAAGTCGATGCAAATGATACCGCCTACATGACCATTCACTGTGTGGGGGGTGGACATTTTGGGACCTTTCCCAAAAGCCGTCAGAGGTTACAGGTTTCTATATGTCGTCATCGACAAGTTCACCAAGTGGCCGGAAGCTACTCCGGTTGTGACAAATTAACAATCAATCAGCTATTAAGTTATTGAAGTCCATAGTCTGCAGATTTAGAGTTCCGAACAGAGTCATAACTGACAACGGAACCCAATTCACAAGTGCAACATTCCAAGAATATTGCAAAGACCTTGGAATACAAGTTAGCTATGCATCAGTAGCCCACCCGACAAGTAATAGCCAACCTGAGAGAGAAAATGCAGAAATATTGAAAGGACTCAAGACGCGCACTTATGAGAGCCTGAAGAAACATGGAGCCAACTAGATAGAGGAGCTTCCGTCCGCACTGTGGGTGAGCAGGACAACACCTAGCTGGTCAACTGGAGAGACCCCCTTCTTTCTGGTGTACGGAGCCGAAGCGGTCCTTCCTCCAGAGATCACTATGGGGTCACTCCGGGTCTGGACCTTCGACGAAGCCACACAGGACAAACTCCAGCCTGAATACTTTGACCTCGTCGATGAGGGAAGGTGTCAAGCCACAGTTTTGAATGCACGATATCGCCAGGCGCTCCAGCGCTATCACCAAATACATGTGCACATTCGATAGCTTGAAGAAGGCAATCTGGTGCTGTGGAGAATACTAACTCGTGAAGGGATGAACAAACTGTCCCCCAGCTGGGAAGGTCCCTTCCGAGTGATTAAAGTATCCCGTCCCAGTTGCGTTCACTTGGCAACAGAGGATGAGACTCCGCTTCCCAATCCTTGGAACATCGAGCACCTCCGTAAGTTTTATGCTTAGTTTCACGGAGGTGAGTATGTAATTACACACAATGTAAGTTATAGAGTTTATACACAAAGTCGGGTAGGTCCTAAAAGAGAACATTCAGACCCCTTCGGGAGGGACTAACAAGTTCAAGCCCACCTAACTTGGTCTCTGAACTGAATGTGTGGCTTACCTACCCTGGGTTAGAACAAGATGAATACCACACTTGGTCTGGTTCCGTACCCTAAGTGTGTCTTTGTCTTCCCTGTAATTTGGAACTATAATGAAAGACATTGTTGTGTGAAAGCGGACTCCACGTGCATTAATTTTGTACAGGCTCATTTTACTTTTATTATATTTTCCTTCTTGTCTATAACGAAGTTGTGCAATCTTTTTTGAGATTTAGTCCAAGTTATTCATATGATATACGAGTTATATTGTTGATCTTTTTCAGATCTTAGCATTGCTGGATGGTCTACTCGTCTAAACGCCAAAGCCAATGACAGGTCCGGAGTGCGCTATTGACTTAGACTGGTCTAGCACCCTAAGTACGCCACTCTACCTATATTCCGGCAGGCCCCAGTAGGGCTGGTCCGGAAAGCATTCGGATCTGAAGAGATTACACCAATTTACTTGTTATCATGTTGAGTTCCTTCGAACCTAATTTTCAAATAAGAACAGTAAACCGCAAACATCTTATAGACGAGAGGGCGAATTTTACTGTTTTTCTTGTCTTTAACGTGCAGGAAAAATGAAAAGTTCATGGTGATGGTGGATGTTGCCGGAGCTACTAAGCTCCAACAACCCTCAGGGGGCCCGCTGTCGACATTTTATACGTTAAAAGTGGGCATCCTTGGAGCTAAGAAGCTCTGACAACTCCCATAGGGGCCAACCGTCTACGTGAAAAATTAACGGCGATCTAAACGAAGATGGTGGAGAAATCACCCAGAGGGAGTCCGCCGTCGATGTATCATACGTTGACAAGTGGACACTGTCAAAGCCACAGAGCTCTGACAACCCCCAGGAGGCCCCCCGTTGACATTGAAAGCATCTAGGCCCCATGAGGTACGGTTTCGGTGATTAATGACAACCATTCGATATTACTAATGAATTTGTGAATGCAAGGTCTCAATGACACTCAATCAAATGAAATCAAAATTACTTTGGAGACCCATATAAAATCAACGAATGAGATCAAATCAAAACATATGATGACAAGAAGTGAAAGCTCTAACTTGATATCATTCCATACTTGAAGACAATCAAAACAACACTTCAAACAAATGTCAAGAGGTCACAAGTCCAAAATCCAAAAGATCAGTCCAACTCGACTCGAAGGAAACAAATTGTACACACCGGATCATCCGGTGATCTGAAGAATGACTGCATCGGTCGATTTGGACTCAACAGAAGAAGAAGACCTCAGAATGAAGTACACACCGGATCATCCGATGTGTATCAAGTGAACATCGGATGAATACAACAGTAAGCAAATTTTCTGAAGTGTTCTGAAGGACTGAACACCGGATCATCCGATGTTGAAGGCAGATGCGCATCGGTGGATTACAACAGAGGCAAATTATCAGCTCAACCAGACTGAAGATCTATTCATCGGATCCTCCGATGATGAAGGAGGTGAAGCATCGGTCTAATAACGGTCATTTCTGACAGAATGACATCAGCTAATCTAATTAGACCGATGCTCATAAAAGGGGGTCATCGGATCATCCGATGTTCGCAGACAAGTGATGTCAGCCTACTTTTCCAACGGCTATCTCGTGGAGGCTGGCTATTTATACCCCTTCAACCTGTCAAATCGATAAGACTTGAAGCCCAGACATACTCTACACATCCTAGAGCATTCAAGCAAGAGAGCTACCACTTTTACATCATTTACTCATCATTTGTACACCAAAAGATAGGCTAGAACTAGCTAGAGATAGTGCTTGGGTGCCTCCACTCTAGGTGATTGGAGTCTCTAGCGTAGTGAGAGCCACAAGGGAGTGTCCCTTGGTGTGTGCAACTTCCGGAGCTTGCCAAGAGGATTGTGGAAGCCCGGAGGATCCCAAAAGTGTACAAGGCTTGAGCTCCACCTTGCCAAGGTTGGCGAACGGAGAAGAATAGTGAAGAAGCCCCTAGTCTAGGTGACTTGGGAGTGGCAAAACCCTTCGGTGGGTGTCACAACGTGGACGTAGGAAGATCCTTGTGATCTTACCGAACCACGGGATAAACTCCGTGTCCCTTGAGCGTTTGCATCCCTCTCCCTTTTTACTCTTATGCAATCTTCATTCCGCAACTTTAAATTATATTGATTGCATAGTTTAATTGCATAGGGAATTGGGCTTTAAGTTGTTAAGTGTTTAATTGTCTTAAAATTTGAAAGAAAGCCCAATTCACCCCCCCCTCTTGGGCATTTCGATCCTTACAATTGGTATCAGAGCCTTGTTGCTCATTGGATCATTCTAGCTTCACCGCTAGAGAGCTCAAATGGCCAAGAATGGGGGTTCGGTTCCTATCTTCGAGGGCAAGAACTTTGCCTATTGGAAAGCACGCATGCGTGCCTACCTAGAGGCTATTGCTCCCGAAGTTTGGGAAGCGACCCATGCGGGATTTGGAGATAATGCCTATATTGGTGATCAAATTAAATGGGATGCTAGAGCTAGAAATGCCATTTATGAATGCATTAGTCAAGATGTATTTGCAAGAATAGCTAGCAAAGAAAAAGCTTGTGAAATTTGGGCATGCTTAATTGAAATTCATGAGGGTTCCTCTCGTGTTAAAGAACTTAAATATCACATGCTTAAAGCAAAATATGATGAATTTAAAATGCTTCCTAATGAAAATGTTAATGAAATGTTTTCACGCTTAAATGTTCTTATTGAGGAGATTAATGCTCTTGACATTGCGTCTCTTGGCAAGGGACTTATCAACCGAAAGATCCTCATGCTCCTTCCCAAGCCCAAGTACAACATTATCAACTCCATGCTCCAAAAGGAATCACTTGACAACATTGAAGTTTCGGAGCTCATTGGAGAAATACACGCTCATGAGATGAGTGTACTTGGGATGATGGAGAGTTCATCCTCTACAAGGACAATTGCTCTCAAGGCTTTCAAGAAAACGAAGAAAATGATCAAGCCTAGTTCAAGCAAAGAAGAGCAAACATCAAGTGAAGATGATGATTATGAGCTTGCATCAATGATGAGAAAATTCTCCCGCTTGAACTCCAAAATTGCCAAGAAGGGATACACTTTTGATCCCAACAAGAGAGCTTTCCTTCTCAAGAAAGAAAATAGCAAGACTTGCTATAATTGTGGTGAACAAGGCCACATCTCCTACGATTGTCCAAAACCGGACAAGAGAAGGGAGAACCACGAGAGCAAGCATCAAAAGCAAGAAGAAAGTGATGAAGAAGAAGAGGTCAAGCCCATGCGCTCCTTTGGAAAGAAGAAACTTAACAAAGGCAAGAAGACCAAACTCTTTCCAAAGAAAAGAAGAGGGCCTCAAAAAGTCTTCATGTGCGAGGCAAATGAGTGGATCACGGATGAAGAGTCAAGCGACGAAGAGAGTGAAGATGAAGAAAACTTGGCGGGACTTGCCGTCGTCAACAAGGATAACTCACCTCTTCGTCCACCTCCCATGTGCCTCATGGCAAAAGGTAACAATGAGGTATGTGACGACTCTAGTGATGATGAGCTTTCCCCCGATGAATTAACTTCATTGATAAATGAATATCACACCATCATTAAAAGGGAAAAGAACAAAGTCAAGGCGCTAGAACAAGCTCATGCTAAACTTGAAAATGCTAACCTTGATTTGCTTGGCAAGTATGAAAGCATACTTAAAGAGCATGACACGCTCAAAACCTATGTCAAGCAAATTGAAGAAGATAAGGCTAAAATTGAGCTAGACAATCATAAGCTTGGCTTAGTTCATCAAACGCTCTCGGATAAGCACAATGAGTTAGTTCAAGAGCATCATGCACTTAATCTCTCTTATGAAGCCATTGAACTAAAATTAAAAAATAAGGAGAAAGAAACTATTGGTGGCAAGGTACCCATTATTTCAAATGCTACTAATGCTTTCCATGAGTCTTTTCCCATGAAAGAAAATGCTAGGGAGAAGGAGTTGATGGAGGAGATTGAAAGTCTCCGCACAAGCTTAGCAAGACTATCTAAGGGAGAAGACAAACATAAAGAAATCCTCTTCCATCAAGCAAAGGGCTTCAACAAGAAAGGACTTGGATCCTTCCCGGTGCCCAACAAAGGAAAGGTGCCCTCACCGGAGCTCAAAACAAGCTTCATCAAGGAAGTTGGCTCCTATTGCCAACATTGCAAGGTCACCGGTCACTATACAAGGGAGTGCCCTCTACCTAACCGACCTTCTCCAAAATTGCCAACTAACTATACATCTACCTTTGAGAATCACTATTATTTATTGAGCAAAGTAGGTGCTAAGGTGAAGGCAAAGTTCATTGGCATGAACGTAAAGGGGATGAAAGGGAAGCTCCCCAAGCAACTTTGGGTCCCAAAAGCACTTGTATCACATATACAAGGACCAAAGCTAGCTTGGGTGCCTAAAGTCAAGAACACGTGACCATCCACGAAGTGACTTCAAGAGGGGACCTCCACCATCAAAGAAAATCTACCAAGGACCTCTTGAAGAAAGTTGAGAATGGGAGCCCAACGCGGATATGGACGGTAACCCTATTGTCAAATCAAACTTACCATTCCATAAATAGTCTATTGCTATATCTTTCCGCATCTAGGCCCCATGTCATGTTAAAATGAATGCTTGTATGATTATGTGCCTCTCCTTTGTGACAATGAAAGTGCGGTTAAGATAGCTAAAAACCCCATTCCCGCACTTGACGAGAAAACCTTTTCTAGACTTAGAAGTGAATTAAATGTGCTAGATGCATCTAACGTCATGTAAGTTGCCATGTTCATGTAAGGATGCATATCATATAGGTTTTGTCTAACTCCCAAAGGATAGGGGCAAGCTAGAAGTAGTTTTCCCTGAGGAAGCCTTTGGAAGGTTCAAACTTGGCAAGATAGATTTATTTTATGCCTTGCATGATTCCTGTCATATAGACTTGCATTCATCTAATATCCTGCATTATAATTTGTTTGGCATTGCATAACGGTAGATTGTCACAAAGGGGAACCCACCTCATGAGAAGGAGACTTGTTTGAAATACAATATCTCAACTCATATAAGGTGGAAAGAACAAAATGTTAGGTACGTTAATGCCTAGAGGAACATGCTTCATTGAGATAGCAGTCTTCATACTCTACCTCACAAAGTATGGGCCTTACATTTTATTTGGATATTTTTCCTCCATTTTTTTTTGGTGTTCCGTTTGTGTTAAGGTCTAGCCAAGCTATTGGCATATTAGCTTCTTGAGGGGTAAGGGGTTGCCCAAAAAGTCCTAAGACATGTGTTTCTCCTCAATTGATTGTTCGGTCGAAGGACATATATGGGTTGTTTTCGTTCTGTTGCCATCGGATTATCCGATGCCCCTGACAATCCCTCATCGGTCAAATAGGTATTCAATCCTCAAAGCCCAACACTGTCAGAACCTCAAATGATCCGACGAGTTCATCCTGGAAAACATCGGTCCATCCGATGTTCACTCTTCTGGAGCTGTGATCCATTCAACCGATGCCTACCTCCCTCTAATGTCGGATCATCCGGTGTCAATATCACTCGGTTGAACACCCTTACTGTGCTATTCGACCGATGTTCAAAACCCTAATCATCGGTTCATCCGGTGTCAACAGCAATTCTTGAATATCCTTACTGTTGCGATTGACCGATGTTCACTGCTTCTAGCATCGGTCCATCCGGTGTTTGTAAAACGGCTAGGGTATGGGCCCCACTATTTAAACTCCCGCGCCGCCGCCGTTCCTTCTCTCTCCCCGATTCTTCTCTCTCACCACCGCCGCTCGCCCCACTCGCCGCCGACCACCGCCTCTCCACGCGCCGCCGCCTCTCCCTCGCCTGCAGCGCCGCCGCCGGCCGCCGCCGCCGTCCCCTGCTCGCGCCACCGCCGCCGGCCACCTCTCCCGCGCGCCGCCGCCCTTCCCTCGCGCCGCCGCCGCCGTGCTCCACCCGCAGCACCGCCGCCGCTGCCTCCCCACGCGCCGCCGCCGCCGCCGCCCCTCCAGGGCGCCGCCGCCGCTTCTCCTCTAGTCGCCGCCACCACCTCCTTCACCAGCCTCCACCGCCAGCAGTTCTCCCTGCTAGGGTTTCTCGCCCGAGCCATCCATCGTCGCCGTTCGTCGCCTTTCATCGATCTCGTGTCTTTTCGTCGACGAGGTTTGTTCCGTGCAGCGCGACGTCCTTCATTGTTCCCGTCATCTTTTCGCTAACCCTTGCTCTCGAATTTCTTGAAGATGGCCCGTGATCGCAAAGGCAAAGGCAAGGCTATCGCGGAGCCCGCCGCGAAAAAGCGGAAACTTTCGAAGGATGAGAAGAAGGCCTTGATGGCCGCTCGCGCCGCCGAGGAGCGTGAGCGTGGCCGAGGAGGTTCCTTGAGGATTCGCGAGGCCCGTCCAAGGCCGCCTCCCGTGGTCGACGACTCCGACGCTGAAGAGGAGCCAGTCGAGCCTCTCGTTCGCCGACGCTCAGCCCGGACTCGAGGAGATCACTCCGAGGCTGCTGCTCGTCCGAGACCGACGGCTGCCGACCGTCGTGAGGACAGGGAGATTGAGTGGGCCATCAATGAGATGGACACGGCCGTCCGGGTCGGTAAAGGAGTCCGCCTTGTGGACTACCGGAAGATGAAGGCGAAGCAACTCCGGAAGCTCAGATGGAGTGTTCTCCTTGAGAAGTGGTTCCCACAGCCCCGAGAGCTTCTTGTGGACAGTCGCTTCTGGACTGTCACCCAGGCGTCTCTCTATGAGACCTACAAGCGCTGGGGGCACAAGCTGTTTCAGCACAACCACCTGGACTGGAGACAGCTTGCAGTGGCCGCAGAAACTGATGTCCGCCCCTTCTTTGAGCGATATAGAGGCTTGGTGGAGCTACTGGACTATGAGAGGAGTGCGTATGTGGAAGAATGGGTCCGTGTCTTCTACGCGACCCTGTACATCTCAGAGGGCAGAAGATCAATTGCCTTCATGTTCAATGGTCAGCACTACCATCTCACGAGGCAGACTTTGGGGCACATCCTTGGCTTGGACCTGCACGACACTAGCATACATGAGAAGGTCTATGGGCAGGCAGATCCACCGAGGAGGCCACTTACTGGAGGGGTAGCACCTCAGCTGGACGAGATTCGCTCCTTGTTTGGCCCCACGTTCTCTCCAGATCAGCCGAGAGTCCCAGCACTCCTGACCCCAGCTGCGCGCATTGTGCACCTCGCCTTGCGCCGCACGCTCCTGCCGAGGTCAGGATACTTGGAGGGGTTCACGAGTCTCCAGCAGACCCTCCTGTTCTACATAATGAACGGGATGGATTTTGATATCATAGACATACTTCTCTGCGAGATGGAGGACGTTATTACAGATGGAGTGGGCATGATGAGGCAGATGGTCTACGGGCACTGGATTAGCTTCATTTGCTCTATGGTGGTGCCAGAGGGACATTCAGCACAGGCCCGGCTTGCTGACGAGAGAGTGACCCGCTTCGGCCACTACCGTGCGTCCGCTCCTGGAGACCGCCGTCTTGGTCGTCCAGTTGAGCGCCAGGTCAGGGCCCGCTTGACTGAGGAAGATTGGTCTGACCTCGAGAAGGAAGATGAGCGTCTGGCTGAGGCAGAAGCTCAAGGTGGAGACTTACAGCACGTCTGGTCCGAGAGCGACACAGACGAGAGTGTTGAGGAGTACTTCCCTCCACCTCCACCCTCACCGAGACAGCACGACGCCGAGGCAGGAGGCTCAGCTGCTCCGCCACCGACACCACCTCCTGTGTCCGAGGCGCAGGTGTCACAGCCGTCGGAGCTGTCCTCCCTTCTTCAGCAGATGATCGAGCAGCAGCGCCAGGACAGGCTCGCTGCCGAGCAGGCCAGGGCAGAGCAGGCTGCTCACTTGGCACAGCTGCAGCGGCAGCAGCAGGAGCTCCAGCTGGAGATCGCCCGTCAGAGGCAAGAGGATACGGACCGGTTCACCAACCTGGTCGATCAGATGCACCGCCGTACCCTCGACCAGCAGCAGCAAACCCAGCAGGCCATGATGGGGATCCTAGGGTTGATCACCAACCTATACACTCAGACCGGGATCGCCCTTCCTTCACAGCAGCCTGGACTGGGACTGGCTCCAGGTGTCGCTCAGACACCGGCGTCCGTGGTAAGCGCTCCACTTCCTCCAGCTCCTCCAACATCCTCAGTACCTGCTCCCTCTCCTCCAGCACCGGCAGCGGACCCTCCAGTTCCCACCGCTCTGGCAGCTCCTTCGACCGGCGACTCCAGCTCCGACGACTGCGACGGTGCTCAGTTCGTCCTCGCGCCTAGCTCTCAGGGTCAGTAGGCGTTCTGATCCCTTTTTGGTGTCTTGATGCCAAAGGGGGAGAAGATGTAGGAGAGTCAGGGGGAGTAGCAGTCTCAGGGGGAGTACGTGTTTAGGGGGAGTGTGTGAGTGTGTGTTTATCTTTTGTATTCTTGCTTGAGTACTCTTTTGTAATTTTAATTATGCACTCTTTCGCTTGTCTCATTTGTTTATGATTTTAATCAATTGAGCTTTTCGCACCATAAAATTTTAATCAATTGATTTTGTAATTTCATTGTTCATGTTGCACTTATTGCATATCTACTTGTGTATTATCATCAAATTCATTATTATTGCGCTTTAAATTATTGTGTTGTCATCAATCACCAAAAAGGGGGAGATTGAAAGCATCTAGGCCCCATGAGGTACGGTTTCGGTGATTAATGACAACCATTCGATATTACTAATGAATTTGTGAATGCAAGGTCTCAATGACACTCAATCAAATGAAATCAAAATTACTTTGGAGACCCATATAAAATCAACGAATGAGATCAAATCAAAACATATGATGACAAGAAGTGAAAGCTCTAACTTGATATCATTCCATACTTGAAGACAATCAAAACAACACTTCAAACAAATGTCAAGAGGTCACAAGTCCAAAATCCAAAAGATCAGTCCAACTCGACTCGAAGGAAACAAATTGTACACACCGGATCATCCGGTGATCTGAAGAATGACTGCATCGGTCGATTTGGACTCAACAGAAGAAGAAGACCTCAGAATGAAGTACACACCGGATCATCCGATGTGTATCAAGTGAACATCGGATGAATACAACAGTAAGCAAATTTTCTGAAGTGTTCTGAAGGACTGAACACCGGATCATCCGATGTTGAAGGCAGATGCGCATCGGTGGATTACAACAGAGGCAAATTATCAGCTCAACCAGACTGAAGATCTATTCATCGGATCCTCCGATGATGAAGGAGGTGAAGCATCGGTCTAATAACGGTCATTTCTGACAGAATGACATCAGCTAATCTAATTAGACCGATGCTCATAAAAGGGGGTCATCGGATCATCCGATGTTCGCAGACAAGTGATGTCAGCCTACTTTTCCAACGGCTATCTCGTGGAGGCTGGCTATTTATACCCCTTCAACCTGTCAAATCGATAAGACTTGAAGCCCAGACATACTCTACACATCCTAGAGCATTCAAGCAAGAGAGCTACCACTTTTACATCATTTACTCATCATTTGTACACCAAAAGATAGGCTAGAACTAGCTAGAGATAGTGCTTGGGTGCCTCCACTCTAGGTGATTGGAGTCTCTAGCGTAGTGAGAGCCACAAGGGAGTGTCCCTTGGTGTGTGCAACTTCCGGAGCTTGCCAAGAGGATTGTGGAAGCCCGGAGGATCCCAAAAGTGTACAAGGCTTGAGCTCCACCTTGCCAAGGTTGGCGAACGGAGAAGAATAGTGAAGAAGCCCCTAGTCTAGGTGACTTGGGAGTGGCAAAACCCTTCGGTGGGTGTCACAACGTGGACGTAGGAAGATCCTTGTGATCTTACCGAACCACGGGATAAACTCCGTGTCCCTTGAGCGTTTGCATCCCTCTCCCTTTTTACTCTTATGCAATCTTCATTCCGCAACTTTAAATTATATTGATTGCATAGTTTAATTGCATAGGGAATTGGGCTTTAAGTTGTTAAGTGTTTAATTGTCTTAAAATTTGAAAGAAAGCCCAATTCACCCCCCCCTCTTGGGCATTTCGATCCTTACAGACATTTCTAAGCATTGGTGGTCAGCGCCGTTGGACCTATCAAGCTCCGACAACACCCAAGAGGCCCGCCATCAATGTTTCTAAGCGTTGGTGGTGGGCACCATCGAATCTACCAAGCTCTGACACTTCCCACAGAGCCCGCCGTTGACGCTCTATGTGTTGGCGGTGGGTGTCATCGGATCTACCAATCTCCGACACCTCCAAGGGAGGTCGCCATCGACGTCACAAAGGGTCCCTGGAGATGTCGGAAGTAAACTTCAGACCTAAGAGCTAAGTGTTCTAGCTACAAGTTTGAAGTGTTCAAGTCATCAAGATATTGTCAGATCCTTTTGGTACACGTCCACAATCAAATTGTGTACATCTACCAGGGGGCCAATAAGATAAAGGACAATGCATTGAAGACAAATACAAAATGGAATTCATTCATTCAAGAAGTTTGGATTTCATTCATTTGAAGGATTGGACTACAAAATAAGGATTACAAAGGAAAAGGCAAAAGAAAAAGTTTCTAGCTACTGGAGGTCCTAGGTCCTATGGAAATACGAGGCAACTTTTTGGGCATCTTCTTGAATGCTGGCCCTAACGACATCTTCCTCTTCAGTAATGAGCCCTTCGACCACCGGATCTATAGAAATTTGAGGGTCTCGGCTTTTGAAACACGTCAACACATATTCGACGACATTCTTGGCCAGCGACTTCCCCTCTGTCTCTAGTTGGTCGACGATGACGGTACCCATCACGTCTAGCTTGTTGTTGGTAGAGCTCAGCGCCACTAATGCCTTGTCCAGCTCCGACTCTGGGTCATCCAGACGTATCGGGCTAAAGCCAAGTGGCACCAGAGCTTTATTGGCATGACCTAGAAAATCCCAAACTTGCTGGGACTCAGTCGCCCTCATACTCCCCAGTTCCTCCAGTGACCTCCTGGCGGCCGCAAGCTCCGAATCTTCCCAGGCGATGCGCTCGACCTCCTTGGCATGTTGCTGAATACTCTCAGCTACCTGCTTTACGCGATCAGCAAGCTCTAACTCCCGGAGGTGGATGCGGTTACGGTAGTTCGCCAGGTCTTTCTCCCTGCCTTTCACCTTCTCCTCTCTAGTGGCGACATTAGCTTCTCTTTTGGAGAGCTCCAGCCCCATCTTCCAGTGCTTCTCCTCCTCCTGCTTGCATTGCTGCTCAAATTTTTTAGTGCAGTCAGCCAAGCTTTCCTCCCCAGAGACAGCCTCTGGGCGAGCTCCTTCTCTCTCTTCAAAATATCCTCCTGCTTCTCTAGGAGCTTCTCTTCCCGCTCATTGAGGTCTTCTACGCGTTTCAAGAGAATCTCATTTAGCTTGTTGAGGTCGTCTTGACGGTCGTCAGCAGCCTCATTGCTTTTCTTAGCATGCTCGAGAATCTCCCGACTCTTCGTGTCAAGGGTCTTGATGGAAGCCTCCCGCTCATCTAGTAAGTGGCCCCAATATATCAGTCGTGCCTTTTCCTTCTCGATCCACTTCCACTGGTCCGCAAGCCTTGTTTGCGCTAGCTTCGTCTCAAAGTGAAGTCTGTTGCGTCAGTGACTCAAGGTGTGGCGCTCTTCTTCGAGGACCTTGCTGTCATGGTCGAAGGCGAGCTGAACTTGACGGAGACTGGAGCAGGCGTTGTCAATAGACAAAGCCAAAGGAATTGGTCCTGGACCTACTGAGATCTCCTCCCCTGGCTCCAAGGGGTCTTCCAACACAAAAATTGGGTCCCACGGCACAAGTGTGGTTCCCTGCAGTTCTGCGGCGCTAGGGTTGCCCTCTGGAAGCTCCTCTGCCACCACTGAGGTCAAGGAAGGTCCCACTGAGGGAACTTCAACCTCCAGGGCTGACGACGAAGGTCCCCCTGCCAGATCTTCAACCATTGGCTCTGTGGGTGGAGGGACTACTGCCGTTTCTTCTGGGTGCTCCAGCTCAGACATGAGCACCTCTGGAGTAATCATCTTCGGGGCTGACATTTGAGCTTTGCCTGGAGTACCCACCACCTCCGGCTCAGAGGCTGGGACTTCAACCGTCTCCGGCTCGGCGGAGGGAACTTTAACCATCTCCGGCTTAGGGGCCAGAGTCTCAACTACTTCCGGCATGGGTACCGGAGCTTCGGTTACCTCCGACTCAAATGATGGAGCTTCTGCCATCTCTACCTCCTGCGCTGAAGGCATGGCTGCTGGTTCTGCAGCCATTGGTGCTTCATCACGAACATCTCCATCGTGGTTCGACACTACCATGGAAGCTTCTGGCGACGACTCTGAATCCAAGTCCACGACAGTTGCCACCGGAACTGCCGTGTCTTTATCCACCACTTGGGGAGGCACAGAGGTTGAAGCCGGAGCTTCCGCATGCACAACCCTAGTTGCTGCAGCAAGAGCCAAAATTTCGGTCTTCTTTTTCGACACCCTAGAACAAAAAGATCGAAAAAAATTCAAGACATGATGAAAACAAAATTAGCACCTCAAGGTGAGATGACAATGCTTACCTTGGGATGCTACCGCTCCAGTAAGCGTGAAACCTCTTCATCGGGAGGCCAGAGCCAGAACCCACCGTCGCCGGTGTGGTGGAGGCTCCAGACTGCAGCCTGGAACTTGTCGCAGCTGCTGGTGTCGTCTCAACCAGGACCTCCCTTGGCTGGAAAGAACCTCCGGACATGGAGCCCGCAACCGACACTGGAGCCGGAGTCGATTTGTTGGAGCTAGTGCCCCTTGAGGGCGTCGGTGCCGAAGGAGGCGTGGCCGTCGAAGCTTTGCTTGGCCGGGGAGAAGAAGCTGCTGGAGGCAGAGCTGACCTGAGCGAGCTCCCATCAGCATGCCTCAGCTTCCTCTTCCGGCTGGAAGATTCGACCGTCTCATTGCCCTTGCCGACATCACCAACCTTCTGGCTTGGAGCAGTGAAGGCCACCCTCTCTGAAGCTCCGGGTATTGCAACCCCGTAGGTCCTACGCCTCTCCACCAGGCCAAGGTCGTCAAGCTTCGACATCCCCCTTCGGAGCTCTCTCCTAATCTCCGGAACCATGTTGAGGGGGAGGAATTCTTTTGGCGGCGTCAATGCATCGCGGGTGATGGCCCTGTGTTGGAACTTCTGGAGATGGAGCTTCAAAGCTTCATAATCCAAGTTGGTATTAAAATCGGCTTCAATTTGGTTGTGATCCATCTCGTTGTTGAAGGCCCATGTGGGCCACTCCCTCGTCTTCAGCAACGCCCACTTGTTCACCAAGAAGTTGCCGAAGACCATCTGAGAGGTCACTCCACCTTCTACGCACTCCTGAATCCTCCTCAGGATGGGCTTGTATGCTTCGGACAGCTTCATAACTACATTCCAGGCATCGATGTCGACATTGGGGAGGCTCTTAGGCAACTCCAACCTCTCGTGCTCCTCCACTGCGATGATCACCCAGTCTTTATTCTAGCTGTCCCACTTCCGGAGGGGAAGGTCTTCAAGTAATTGAAGGGGCAATTCTTGCGCTTTACGAAGTAGTAGAAGCCAATCAGCTCTGCCCCCTTTTCGGTAGTGTGGACCGTGAAGAATGTCCGTAAGAGCTCGATGCATGGCGGCACACCCACCCACATCACGCAGAAGTGGATGAAGGTCGCCACAAGCAAGAAGGAGTGGGGGTCAAGGTGGTGAAGCTGCAGGCCGTAGAAGTCTAGTAGCATCAGCAAGAAGCTTGAAAATGGTGGGATCAGACCCACCATGGCGTATGCCGAGAAGTAGACGATCTCACCGGTGCGCTTCTTCTTGAAGGGAGGCTTGCCAAAGTGAATATCGTTGTTGAAGGAGTTGCTGGACCACCCCATGTAGGTCTGAATCCTCGTCAGATATTCACCGCTAGTGATCTTGTTGCGTGGAAGACCCAACTCCGTCGTGACAAAGAGGAGCGAAAGTTGGAAGGGCTATGCAAAGGTTGGGAGGCTTTGAGCGCAAGTTCGAATGAAAGCGTAAAGAGTCCTCAAACCGTGCGGACTTTCCTTCTTAAGTAAGCCTCCACAATGCTTGGATGGAAACCGCGGCGGATCAAGATCACACTTAAAAAACCTACCCCGTCAACGACAAATGGGCCCGGGTCCACTTCGGTGGAAAAGTCGAAGTTAATACCCCAAGCGAACCGTTGTCATGATGGGAAGTTGGAAGCCCGAGGGCGGCGACCTGATAGGGCGCTCAGAACTGATACAATTTTCGTATTAGGAACCAACGACCTTCAACTGCGTGATATCCACACGCTAGGATCTCACATGTCGCATCAAGAAGAGCCACGCGGCTGTGGTTTAACTGCGGACCATCACTCCAACGACCCATGAAAAGAACTTTGAAGCCGCAACACGAGAATCGAAGATGGCCCCACCTCTAGTAGAATAACTTAACCTAAAGGATTTCTCCCAGAGGAGAGCCCGGGGCCACTGTGAGTACCCTACGTACCGGGTACCCCACGATACCGCAAGAAAAGCCACGGAGTTTCACCTGTCCGAGTTGAAGACCTCCGAAGGCTCTACGTGTTCCGGAGCACTGGATCTGCCTCCCTCATTAGGGTAGCTCCGGCGCTGCCACGTGTAAAGCAAGACCGGACCTAACTACTTGTATAGGAAAGCTCCGGTCTTACCACATATCTAGTGGCCCCGGACCTAACCCCCAATAGAGGGAATCTCCGGTGCTGCCACATATATAGCGGCTCCGGACCTGCCTTCCCACACAGGGAAGCCCCGGAGCTGCCATGTGTCGAGCCTCCGAATCTAAGACAACAATGGGAAGATAGATGGATCTCCAATGGTGCGAATAATCAAGGGACAGTTAAAGCTACCGTTACAAGATCTGATTACATGTCATTAATGTCATGTTAATGACACATGATCAGATGACCTTTAGTACCGGTAACACCGCCATTAAGGCGCGTTATCACCATTAACCATGCTTAATACATACAGATCATGTATTAGGTAATTAAACACCGCCAGAACCACATGTCAGGTCAGACTGACAATGTAACGGTCAGTCCTTAGACTATAAAAGGGAGGTGCCGCATGGTACAAAGGACAAGCCCGATCAAGTGCTCACGCCCACACACTTATACATACAACAATCACCCATAGAGTACAGTATTACGCTCAAGCGACCCGAACCACATAAAAATCCTCATGTCACTGTCTTGTTCATAATCTTACGCGCGCTCCAACCAATCACGAATATTTGCAGGCTACGATCTAATAGTAGGGAAAGTGTCGATTAACACTTTGACAATTCCAAAACCTGAAACATCAAACGTATCCCGCATGAAGAAACTGAGGCTATTTTACACGCCTCTCTGCTGTAATTCTTGTTTGTAGCAGATGCGTGATCTTTCAAAGTTCATTGCGCTCCGTCGTCAAGCGTAAGTGGAACGGATGTTGCAATCGACTCTTGTTTAACTTATACTACTTGCAATCCCGAATTTTACAGTGTGTTTCAGCGTCTAGTCCTTGTGTACGGAGCTTCATTGCTCGAAGCTGGGTTCTGAAGTCGTGTATAAGCTTTTGTATGTGTGTTTGTGAATTTCGAAGAGCAGTTCGCTGAAATCATTTGTTCCCTCTGATGGTTTCTTCTGTTTTAGTCAGGTTTAGTGTTGTTGGGACAGTGGGGTGAACTCCACAGCTAAGTCTATGAATTTGCTATAAGGCTATCCGCACCAGCGTACTCTAAATCATACTCTATACACTATTTTTCTTCTAGTTTTATAATGTGTACTCTAAATTAAACTGCGATACAGTGTACTATATAATATGCTTTACAATGTGCCACTGTGGATGATATAAGCTTGATTGATTGTTGTTTACTCATGAACATTGCAGACCAGTTCGCGGGGATGATTCTCAATGTACAAACTTGAAACAGTAAGGTATGTAGAGACGATTAGAGTTTGCAGAAAGCAAGGTGATATTAGAACTCGGAGGGCTGACAGCAAACTTGTTTTCAGCTGATTGACGAAGCCACACCTCGCTGCTTCTGTAGTTTCGCCCTTCGGCCTTCTCTTTTGTTGGGCTCGCTTAGCCGAGGCAGCTCCACTAAACTTGCGTTGAGAGCACAGAAGATCCCACGCGATCCTCCTTGATCCACGCGAAGCAGAGCAGCCCACCGTTGGATGCTCTAGGAACGGCCGAGCATTCTCCGAGCGTGGAATCCGATCCCACTGACCTCGGGCTCCACATCCCCACTGCCGCAGGCTACAAACCCCTCCCTCTCCCTCACTCCCAGTCCCGTGGCGCTTTTCTCGCAGACGCCTCGGCGACGACGGCGAGGCAGACCACCCTTCCTGCACCCATCCACTCTCGCACGGCGGCTGGGACGGCGCCTCCGACGGGGCCCACAGCAAGGCCGGCGGAGGCAGGCACCTAGCAGCGGCTCGGTCTCCTGGGGTCAGCACTGTCTTCTTAGCCGAGCTCTCCTCCCCAATCCTCTAGAGAATCCCCGTCTTCATTTTTCTAGTTGTCATTTAGGCTGGATGTAGCGGGATGGGTCGATCCCTGCGATCATTTTCTAGTTGACATTTAGGCTGGATGTAGCGGGATGGGTCGATCCCTGCCCGAGGGCGGGGACGGGGACGGGGACGGGGACGGGGGAGATTTCGTCCCAGTGGGGGATGGGGATTGAGAGGGGAGCTTTCATCTCTCGGAGGAGAGGGGTCTCTCCGCTGGCGTTAGGTAGGGCGGCTGCCCTACCTCGCCCTATTGCTCCACCTGCTTCGATTCCATCTGTTGTACGTACTATTAGATTCTCCTTCTTCCCGTACGAGAGCAAATTAGTTGACACGATCGTAGCATCTCGATATCTAGTTGACATTGCTGTTATTATGTGATGCACTGGTTGATGATGCTGACATTGCTGTTAATATGTGATGCACTTGACAGATTACTGCTGCTGCCTAGGCGCAAACTCTGGCTGCCTGGGCGCCCGCCTAGGTGTTCAGGCATGATTTTCATTCCTTGATTAGTGGTTTCCACCATTGCTCACGCTGGGGTTTGCATGCCTGCACTCCCTGACCAGGGCGATCTCGCACCTAATCATATCTGCAATGTTTTCTATTGAAATAATCAGTTTCTACTGATGTGATGGTTTTACGATGATTCCCATAAATGTCGATGTTTTCAATTTTTGGAGTCCAGCGGTGCACTCTGTGCCATGTTTTCTATTGAAATGATCAATTTCTGATTGACTAATGTGAGAATTTTTATGATCTGTCATAGGTTGTTGGCTACCAGTGCTTGTTGCAATGGAAGAGACACCCAAGGACAGTGTGCAATCACCATGTGTTTCTGATTCTGAGCTGGAACCTACGGGATTGGACGACAACGGAGCGCAAAAATTTCATGACATGGATGAAGCAATCTGCAAGTCTCCTATAGATGTTGATGAAGGGCAGTCTTCAATGGATGTGGATATGAAAGGAAAATCAACCTTTGATAGTGATACTAAAGGAAAGTCTTCTTCGGAGCCACACTCACAAGCTCCAATTGAGATGAGTGTGGAAAGCCTAGAGAAGTTCTGCAGGGAAGCTTCTAGAACCTTTTTTGATGAAATTGGTCTGATTAGCCATCAGATAAATTCTTATAATGAGTTTATCTCACATGGGCTCCAGGACCTTTTTGATTCGCTTGGTGAAGTGACTGTAGAACCAGGATATGATCCTTCAAAAAAAGGATCAGGCGGCTGGAAGCATGCCATCATCAAGTTTGGGAGAGTGAAGCTTGAAAAGCCTGTATTTTGGTCTGGCGAAGATGAAGCTGATATTACTTTTAAACCGAAGCATGCTCGCCTCCAGAATATGACATATGCGTCCAGGATGAAAGTTGAAGTGACATTTCAGGTCCTGAACATTTTTTTGTTCTGACATCATCTACTTGTCGATGCCACAATTTACTGAAAAAATATGCAGCACACACATACAAACTGTAGAAACAGTGTTAAGAAAAACTACCAAATGCTTCAATATGATGGCATGACCCTGTTTTAAATTCTGTGCAGTGTACGCGCCACAAGTTTACTATTGTCATCATAAGCTAAGCCTGCCATTTATTTTGCTAAACAAGAAATATGATGTAACATTAGTCCCTTGTACGCTAATCAACATAGCAGATAGTCAGCGCTTTAACGTTAAATGAGTAGCCAAAGTTTGGATGAGTGAGTTGTGTTTAAACAATAACATGAGTAGTTGATCCTGTTTTCTGCATGCTGGATTCCAATTGAACTGTATATTCCCGTATATTTCCTTATCCAAGCTGCATTGTATCCTGATTTCTCTCCCTGTTTATAGTTAATAAGCAATTAAATGATGGAACCGGTACTTGCACTACAGTGTTATTCAGATTTGACTAGCTCTTACAGTAACCTGATTGTTTGAAGTATTCTCAACCGTATCAGGTTTATTCTTTAGAGAAAAGTGACAAGTCTAAAACAGGGAATGATGGTTTTGTTCAAAAAAAGGACTTCATCAACGAGACTCATTGGATAATCATTGGTCGCCTTCCGGTTATGGTGAAATCAAATTTATGCTGGCTGCATAGTCTGAAGGAAAGTGACTGCCTGTTCGATTCTGGTGGATACTTTTTGGTCAAGGGAATGGAGAAGGTATAACTCTGTGGCCTCTATTTTTTTACTCCAGTGTTAATGTTTCACACTGGATTCCTAAGTTATTGCTTCTAAGCATCTTTTTATAGTTTGAGTCTCTAAGATGACTTTATAGGGTCGCGACTCGTGAGTTTTCTTTAACTTCATGTAAAAAATATTATATTCGTGTTACTGTTAACTCTTTGGAAGAAAAATAGGTCCTGATATCTTTTTGTGCCCCCAAAAAACGTAATGACCTAGTACAGCTTATTTGTCATATGAACCCAGTCAGGGTGCTAACAAAGGATTGAATTGTTGTAAATCCGGACCACTGATCACCTCGAAACAGTTTTGTTCTGCTGAGAACAGATCTGGACAGGTGGTCTGGTCCTTGGGGAGGCTTTGTGGATGGGCACAGAGCCACAGAACAGGCGGAACAGTGAGAGAAAAGGGGGTCTGCGCAGGGCAGATCTGTTCTAGGCGAGTTTCCTTGTGACTTGGCTAGATGATCTGGGCTCTGTTGGAAATCCGGCCTGTTCAGCCCTGTTCCTAGCTCTGCAGCTTTGCGGACCAGGTCTGTTCGGTCAGAACAGATCTGTTCTACGGTGCAGTTCAGGACAGGGAGATCCCTGCGTGCAGAACAGAGAGGACAGAGAGAGTAGAAGGCACCCCTGGTGCTGATCAGATTGGAGAAGAAGGGAACAGAGAAGAACTCGCCGTGTTCCTGCTGGAACAGATGCGAGACCCTGATCTAGGCGAGTTAGGGAACTCGGCTAGATCAGGTTCTGCCGTGGGGAGGCCTGGTCTGGTGGAAAACTTGTATTATTTTCTAATGAGGTGCTGGTACAGGGGAGGGCGCAGCCCTGTTTATATAGGGGGGTTTTTGGGAGAGTCCCAACTCCTTACAACTCTTATTCTATCTCTAACTGAATAAGACTCTAAACAGAATTTCTAATTTCTGGACTCTATCTTAACTGACCACACCAGGGAGGTGGGCCCCGCCTGGGCGCGCGCGCCCCTGGTGGGCTCAGCCGCACCAGGCCGCCCTAGGCCTAGGCCCAGGGTCACCCGACATTCTCCTCCTGACCCTGGACCTGCAGTATGTCCAGAACGCCTATTCTTCTTCTCATCTTGATGAACTTCTGTCTTCCAAGTGCCTTGGTCAAGATGTCCGCCATCTGGTCCTTCGTAGAGATTTGCTCAAGCACTATAACACCATTGTCTACACACTCCCGTATGTAGTGATATTTGGTGTCGATGTGCTTGCTCCTGTCATGGTGTACCGGATTTTTGCTCAAGTCTATGGCAGACTTGTTGTCAACCCGTAGCACTGGCGTCTTCACCTTTTCAGCCAAGTCTTCCATCAGCCGTGCCATCCATACACCTTGACATGCCCCTTGAGCTGCTGCAATATATTCCGCCTCACTGGAGGACAAGGCCACCACCTTCTGCTTGCTGGACTGCCACGAAACGGGGCTGTTTCCTAGACAAAACAGCACCCCACTTGTGCTCTTGCGGTCCTCCATGTCTCCCGCATAGTCGCTATCCGAGTAGCCAATCAACTCCAAGTTGCCTCCCTTTGGATAGAAGACTCCGAAGTGGATCGTACCCGCTATATAGCGTACGATGCGCTTGACTGCAGCATAGTGTTCTTCCCTTGGCTCCTCCAAAAAACGACTCACGTACCCAACCGAGTAGGCGAGGTCGGGGCGTGTGTTCACCAAATATCGCAGCCCTCCCACCAAACTCCTGTAATCCGTTGCGTGCACCAACGGACTGTCACTTGTCTTGTAAAGCTTCAGGCCTTGCTCCATGGGGAATGCACAAGGGTTGCACTCCTCCAGGCCAGCTTTTGAGACAAGCTTGGAAGCGTAGGCCGCCTGCCCAATACTTATCCCTGCTTCAGACTGCCGCACCTCCAGGCCAAGATAATACGACAGGAGGCCCAAGTCGCTCATCTTGAACCGCTTCATCATCTCCTCCTTGAACTTCTTGATGTCGCCCCCTCCTGTGATCACGAGATCGTCGACGTACACGCCGACGATGAGCTTCTCCTTTCCAGCTCCACGGAAGTAAATCCCGTGTTCGCTCGTACTCTTCTGGAAACCAAGCGATAGCAAGCTATCGTTGAGCTTGGCATTCCAGGCCCTGGGCGCTTGACGAAGTCCGTACAAAGCCTTCTTGAGCCGATACACTTTGTGTTCGGCTCCGTCGACGATGAAGCCAGCGGGCTGAGAGACGTACACCTCCTCCATCAGATCGCCATTCAGGAAGGCGCTCTTCACATCCATGTGGTGTACCTCCCATCCCTTGTGCGCAGCTACTGCAAGGAGCAAGCGAACAGACTCTAGACGGGCTACGGGAGCGAATACCTCGTCAAAGTCTATTCCTTGCCGCTGGACATAGCCTTTGGCCACCAAACGAGCCTTGTGCTTCACCACCTCTCCATGCTCGTCCCTCTTCACCTTGAACACCCACTTGAGACCAATGGGCTTGTGTCCTGCAGGAAGATCAACAAGTTGCCACGTCTTGTTTTCTTCTATGGACTCCATCTCCTCGAGCATGGCCCGTCTCCAGCACGGGTGTTCCTTGGCATCGACAAAGGACGTAGGCTCCTCCGCGGTGGTGAACATGAGCTCCCCCTCCTCCAGGCTTGGTGGGCGTGGTGCACGCCCAAGAGGGGTGAGGGTTCCCAGCACGTTGCGCATCGTGCGGAACCGAAGTGCAACGTTGTCGTTGTGACAGACGTCGACGTTGCTGCCGACATCCGTCGGCGGCGTGGCGAAGCGGATGGGCCGTGGAGGGTGCCGGGGCGTGACAAAGGTGCTGGAATCTTCAGTATCGGATCCTCCAGCCGCTGCTGACTCCTGTAGCGGGCTATCCCAGGTCTGTTCTGGACTGGACAGCCCCTGTAGAAGCCTGCGGGGTGTTGCGGGGGGTGCTGGTCGCCTACCAGCAGCCCTGGTGTGCCCCACCGGGGCCCTGGGGTCTGGACAGACCCTGCTGCACCCCTCCTGGGTGCTGCAGGGGTGCTGTTTGGCCCTTCCGAGTCCTGCAATACCTTGCTAGGTGCTGGAACAGCAGGTTCAGCATGTGCTAAACCCATGGAGTCGACGTAGAACGCGTCGTAGTCCTCTTCTTCAGCTCCTTCACCCCAGTCCCACTTGGCCCTCTCGTCGAATATCACGTCACGTGATATGTGTGTGCGCCCATCGGCCGGATTGTACATCCGGTAGCCCTTCGTCCCTGCAACATAGCTAAGAAACACCATCGGCGTACTTCGGTCTTCCAACTTTCTCAGGTGGGGGCTTGTATTTTTGACATGTCCCACGCACCCAAAAATTCGGAAGTAGTTGACGGCTGGTCGCTCCCCGTACCAAGCTTCATATGGCGTCTTCCCGTCGAGGCCGCGGGTGGGGGATCTATTCAAGATGTAGACAGCTGTCAGGACCGCCTCACCCCAAAAGAACCCGGGCATACCCTTCGCCTTCAACATGCTTCTCGCCATCCCGACCACCGTCTGGTTGCGCCGCTCCACAACCCCATTCTGTTGCGGCGTGTATGGGGCTGTGAGCTGACGCTGTACGCCGTGCTGAGCGCAGTACTCGCCGAACTCCCGTGAGGTGAACTCCCCTCCGCGATCAGTACGAAGTAGCTTCAGCCTCCTCCCGGACTCTAATTCAGCTGTCACCTGGAATTTTTGAATTAAGTCGGGCGCTTTGTCCTTGCTTGCTAGGAGATAGAGCCACATATAGCGGCTCATGTCATCCACTAGCAACAAGAACATCTTGTTGCCGCCTGGAGTCGTCGGCGTGATCGGCCCGCAGATGTCGCCGTGGACGAGGTCGAGTGCGCCCTCCGCGCGCCGACGAGCTTGCGTGGGGAAGCTGGAGCGCCTCTGCTTCCCGGCCAAGCAAGCCTCGCACAATTGATCGACATGATCAATTTGCGGAAGGCCGAGCACCATCTCCTCCTTTGCCAGCTTCCGAAGCGCCTGGAAGCCGACGTGTCCGTAACGTTCGTGCCAACGCCACGCGACGTCACCACGTCGTGCGGTCAGGCAAACTGGACGCGTGATGTTGAGCCTGACGGGGTACAAATTGCTGTCGTCGCGCCGCACTCGTGTGATGAGACGGTTCTGCTCGTCTCGAATGTGCATCACCCCTGCATGCATGGTGACGCTGTAGCCATCCTCATCCAGCTGCCCGAGGCTGATGAGGTTGGTGGTGAGACGCGGGATGAGGTAGACACCAGTGAGCCGCCGATGCTCACCCGTGTCACAGGCGAACAGGACTGTGCCCTCCCCTCGATCCGCACGACCGAGTTGTCGCCGAACTTGATGGTTCCGACGACGTTCTCGTCGAGCTCGGAGAAGACGGCGCGCGAACCAGTCATGTGGTTGGTCGCGCCCGTGTCGAGGTACCAAAGGGCGTCGTCGGAGTCGTCGTCGTCGTCGTGGCCACGATGTGCGAAGACGCGTCCCTCCACTATCTCCAGTGGACGCGTGGAACGCTCGCGTACAGGCTCCTCCTGTACTGAGGCCGCCCTTGTCATGAACAAGGCGCCCTCCTCCTCCGCCTTCGCCACGTGCGCCTGCTGCTGCGGCTCCTGCTGCTGCTGCTTCTTTGAACGACACTCCTTGGCCCAATGGCCCTTCTTGCCGCACTTCCTGCACTGGTCCCGCGGAATGTCTTTCGCGGAACCCTTCTTCTTCTTGGGTGCCCCCTTGCGGCCACCCCTTTTCGAAGAGCCCTCATCTCCTCGCGCCTCCTTCCGTCGTGCCTCCCACTCCTCCTGAGTGAGGTACAGCTGGCCGTCGTGCACTCCTCCCTTGCGCCGCGTTGTGTCGAAGGCGTTTTCGGCAGCCCTTAGCCGCCCCGTCACATCCGACAATGTGAGGGTCGACACGTCCAGCAGGGTCGAGATCGCCACCACGATCTGCTCGAAGCGTTCTGGAACGCTCCGAAGGAGCTTCTCCACTGCCACATCTTCGTCGATGTGCTCCCCTAGCGTCTCGAGACGGGCTATGATGCCGCTCAGACGAAGGGAGAAGTCCTCCACGCTCTCACCGTCCTTGAACGTGGCGGCGTCAAACTCCCGCCTGAGTTGACGCGCCGTGGTGTTCTTCACGCGATCGGCCCCCACTCGCATGAGGGCGATCGTGTCCCAAGCCTCCTTCGCCGTCTTCTTCTTCCCGATCGTCGTGATCATCTCCGACGGGATGGCGCTGACTAGGATGTCGAGCGCCAACATGTCCTCCTGCTGCGTCACGTTGCCTTCTTCCACCGCCTTCCAAAGTAGCCGCGCCTTCAGCTTGATCTCCATCATGACGGCCCACTCCGCATAGTTGGTCTTGGTGAGCAGCGGAAACCCGGTTCCCGTGTTCACCTCACGAACTACCGGAGAGGTCGTCGTCGTGATCTTGCCGCCGTTGCCGGTGACGCTGCCGCTGCTTGGGGGAGAGGTCGACATGGCTCTGATACCACAAATGTTGGAAATCCGGCCTGTTCAGCCCTGTTCCTAGCTCTGCAGCTTTGCGGACCAGGTCTGTTCGGTCAGAACAGATCTGTTCTACGGTGCAGTTCAGGACAGGGAGATCCCTGCGTGCAGAACAGAGAGGACAGAGAGAGTAGAAGGCACCCCTGGTGCTGATCAGATTGGAGAAGAAGGGAACAGAGAAGAACTCGCCGTGTTCCTGCTGGAACAGATGCGAGACCCTGATCTAGGCGAGTTAGGGAACTCGGCTAGATCAGGTTCTGCCGTGGGGAGGCCTGGTCTGGTGGAAAACTTGTATTATTTTCTAATGAGGTGCTGGTACAGGGGAGGGCGCAGCCCTGTTTATATAGGGGGGTTTTTGGGAGAGTCCCAACCCCTTACAACTCTTATTCTATCTCTAACTGAATAAGACTCTAAACAGAATTTCTAATTTCTGGACTCTATCTTAACTGACCACACCAGGGAGGTGGGCCCCGCCTGGGCGCGCGCGCCCCTGGTGGGCTCAGCCGCACCAGGCCGCCCTAGGCCTAGGCCCAGGGTCACCCGACAGGCTCTAGGTATTTAGACGAGTTAAATATAACTAGTCGAGTTCTGTCCTGGAGCAGATCAACTTCTGGGGCGATTGAATATTTTCTATTCTGATGGGATGACTAAGCTGGGGGCTCCATTTTATAAGCCCCTTACATGAGTCCACTTCCTACATGGAATGTGACTGAATTCCTTTTAGGACTAGGACTCCTAATTGGACTAGAAGTCAACTATATCTCTAAGGAAATAGGTCTCCTCTGTCCTCCCTTGGACAGGCACACACCGCCTTTCTATCCAACTAGGACTCCTCTGTTTGGGTCTGGTGCGCTGCCTAGAGTCCTACTCGGACTCTACCAGACCTGGCCGCACCAGAACCCCCTGCAGAGGCAGGATCATCAACATGAACCTTGGTGCACCAGCCATATAGTTCTGCTACCGGTATCATATGGTGACATCTTTTGTTCTAGTCATGTATGGCCTCAACATTTTGCATAGTGTTATTAGAACCATATGATTGAGATTCTATTAGATTTTCATATTTGGTTGATGATTATTTGTATAGACAAGGACTTGCTGATTACACATTCAGACGATGTCTGGCAAGGTAGAAATAATAAGATGAAGTGCTAACCATTTGCTAAGTTTATTGGGAGATTCCTTTTGCTGCAACGAACACATGCATACCATATATATAACAAGTTTCTCCATGCCATTAAGTTTCTACCCTTGTCAAACCTGCAGATATTTATTGCTCAAGAGCAAAGATGTGTGACAAGGATTTGGGTTGCTGACCGACCTTGCTGGACTGTCTCTTTTTTGTCTGAAATCAAACGGCAACGCATATATGTAAAACTAGTTGAATCCACGAAGAGCGAAGACTTCAGTGGGAGCAAAATCATTTCCATTTTCTTTTTGTATGCGACTATGCCAATTTGGTTACTGTTTTTTGCTCTAGGCATATCATCAGATAAGGAAGCCTTTGATGTGATAGATATTCAAGACTCTGATGCTTCTATTATTAACACAATATCTATGACTATTAAAGAATCTGATGAAGTGTGCAAAGGCTTTCGTAAATCAGATAAAGCCCGCCAATATGTTGATGAATTGATAAAAAGTTCAAGATTTCCTCCAGCAGAATCCTTTGATGACTATGTTGCTCGATATCTATTTCCTGGTATTAGTGGAAACAGGAACAAAGCACTTTTCTTAGGTTACATGGTGAAATGTCTGCTAATGGCTTTCACTGGAAGGCGCAAATGTGATAACAAGGATGATTTCCGGAACAAGAGGTTGGAGCTGGCTGGTGAATTGCTTGGAAGGGAACTTCGGGCGCATATTAGGCATGCAGAGAGACGAATGGTCAATGCCGTTCAGAGAGATTTGAACAGTGATCGTGGTTTACAAGAGCTTGAGCGTTATCTGGATGCATCAATTGTTACTAATGGTCTAAACCGTGCCTTCTCCACTGGTTCTTGGTGCCATCCCTACAAAAAAACTGAAAGGTGCTCAGGAATTGTTGCAACTCTAAGGAGAACAAATCCTCTTCAGATGATGTCAGACTTAAGGAAAACCCGCCAGCAAGTTGCTTATGCTGGTAAAGCTGGTGACGCAAGATATCCGTAAGTACTTCTTGTTCTTAAACAAAGTGTTGCATATCCATCTCATGCTTTTGTATGTCCTCATGTATACTAACTTTAAAGATAAAACCCTTACAGGAATCCATCTTACTGGGGAAAACTTTGTTTTATGTCCACTCCAGATGGTGAAAATTGTGGACTTGTGAAAAATCTAGCTGTTACTGCTATTGTTAGCTCTAAGGTGGTCCAGCCTTTGATCGACAGCTTCATTTCTTGTGGAATGAGTAAACTGGATGAAATTCCTAGAGAGGAGGTCAAAATAATGGACAAAATCTTTCTGAATGGTAATTGGGTGGGATCTTGTACCGATCCAGCTTCATTTGTCTTGCAATTAAGGTGTATGAGACGCCGCAGTCTTATCAGTCCACAGGTTTTCTCTCTTTCTCATGGCCAGAGGCTTTCTGCTTAGTTCTTATGTTTTGTAGTCATGCTATTGTAGATCACATCTGCATCTCAATGCATTAACATGCATATTTTTGTTGCTTTTATATGTTCACATCACTGCCATTATATACAAATTTTGAAATTTGTCACACCATGATATATATAATGTTTCTACGTTTTTTCTGTTCTATTTAGGTTGAAATCAAAAGGGACATTCGCCAAAAGGAAGTTCGTGTGTTTTCTGATGGAGGACGGATCCTCAGACCACTTCTTGTGGTTGAAAATCTGGATAAAATCAGAAAACCAAAGGGTCGTTCATACTGTTTCCAGGAACTATTGCAACAAGAAGTAATTGAGTTCATTGGTGTTGAAGAGGAGGAAGATATAAAATGTGCCTGGGGAATCAGGCACTTGTTCAGGGGTGAAGCAGATATCACTGGTTATACTCACTGTGAATTAGATCCTTCTTTTCTTCTGGGATTAAGTTGCAGCATTATTCCTTTTGCAAATCACAATTTTGCTCGGCGGGTACTGTACCAATCTGAAAAACACTCGCAGCAAGCTATTGGTTACTCTACAACAAATCCTCTCATCAGAGTTGATACCCTTTCTCATCAGCTATATTATCCTCAGAAGCCTCTTTTCAAAACAGTTGTAGCTGATTGTATTGGAAGATCAGATTATGCGCTTGGAAGAAAAGATGATTTCGCTAGACCAGAATATTTCAGTGGCCAAAATGCGATTGTGGCTGTCAATGTTCATCAGGGGTTTAACCAAGAGGATTCCCTGGTTATGAATAAGGCCTCTCTCGAACGAGGTATGTTCAGGACAGAGCACCTCAGGAGCTATAAGGCAGAAGTAGAAAATAAAGATGGAGTTAAAAGACTAAGATTGAAGGAAAAAGTAGACTTCGGAAAAATGGAAAGTAAAAGGGGACGTGTTGATAATCTTGATGATGATGGCTTACCTTACATTGGTGCAAGTCTTCAGACCAATGATATTGTTATTGGGAAAGTCTCAGAAACTGGAGAAGACCACAGTATTAAGCTGAAGCATACTGAAAAGGGAATGGTGCAAAAAGTATTACTTTCAGCAAATGATGAAGGGAAGAATTTTGCTGTTGTTACTCTAAGACAGGTAAATGGTGTTTATCAAAGAAATATCATTTGTTTAGCAACACCTTGAACTCTGACTTCACCAGAAAATGTTTTAATCTTACGTATTAGGCAATAGAATAGTGCATATTTCTCTTGAATCCCCCGCTGTTCCACTGGCCGTCTGACAGAAACTACCTACAGCTGCAGTGTTTCTTAGTTGAGTCTGTTAGTCTTGAGATTATTTTGTTCATTTCATTGGTCTTTTTAAAAAAATTATCTACCTTTTTCTACCAAGATGAGGTAATGGTAGGTAAGTATGGGTACCCAGCAGGGGCCATGGTATTCAGGGATTCATTTACTTCAATGATGCATAATGTTAAATTTGGTAAAGTTTATTGTTTTTTCGTGAGACCAACAGTTTACTTCATTCCACCTCAACCTTTCACATAAAGGGACTACATGAGACAATGATTTTGAAATGTGTGGCCCCATATGGGTTGGTTGCGTTGTTTGGCTGGCAGCCAATTCTTTTTTTTTTTTTTACAGTGCCTCAGGATCTTTTTTTTTTTTTTGTACATCAGCTGGTAACTCTCAACCAGGAAGCTCAATAATGTTGTTGACACAGCATAGTTCTCTTCTTTTATCTTCTCATTTGCAACATGTCATGTGTTAGTTTTTATTGGCTGTATAAAATTCAGGGGCTGTTCTGATTCAGGTTCGGTCACCATGCCTTGGAGATAAGTTTTCCAGCATGCATGGCCAGAAAGGTGTTGTGGGCTTTCTGGAATCTCAGGAGAACTTCCCATTTACTCACCAAGGGATAGTCCCGGATATTGTGATAAATCCACATGCTTTTCCAACACGTCAAACTCCAGGACAGCTGCTTGAAGCTGCACTGGGGAAGGGGATAGCTCTTGGAGGTGCGATGAGATATGCAACACCTTTCACGACAGCATCAGTTGATGTTATAGCCGAACAGTTGCACAAGTAAGTGTTCTATTCTGTAACTAGTGAATTAGCTGCTTCTATGTTTCAGTACCCATCCTCTTCCACTCTAGGCACAAACGAAATGCTTTCAAAGGGTTAGCACTTTTTTACGCTGAGTAAGCAATTTATTGGTCCTATTTTAGTTGAACTTTTCTAATTATGTAAAAATACTACCATTTGTTTGTTATTCTCTCTGTGAGAAAATTCCTTATACGCCATTAGAATTTATACTTATCCCTTACTTGCCATGAAAAATATACACTTCCCTTATGCGCCACTGATTTTTTTTCCATCTCTTATATGACACTTGAGTTACATTTTTGTTAAATTGCTTCTGTTAGAGCATTCAATTGTGTTAGTTTTTCATTCTAATAGCTATTTAACCCCCCCCCCCCCCCCCCCCTTCACCGAGAAACTAAATTTAAACAATGACATACCCTACCATGACTGTTTGCCCTCACATTAATGTATACTTGCAAGATTAAAAGCATACTTTTTGGGTCTAAGGCATGGTACCAAGTTTGTTGTCCAAGTTCACGTAGTTAGTGAAGAGAAAATTATACTGTCCATTGTGACGAAAAAACCAATAAAATTTTGAAGACTAATTGCCATAATTTCCTTGAAACGTAATGCAATTACAATGGATGAAAAATTTAAAACCAATGGCACAGAAGCGAGTTGTGTATTTCCGATGCCAAATAAGGGGAAAAAAATATAAGTTCTGGCATATAAGGAATTCACTCCAGACTCCATATATGATCTTCGCATAACCATCAGGCACCGAGACCAAGAAAACACTGCATCATTTTCGTGCCCCATGCATCACGGCAAGTGTGTCCTCACAATAAAAGTCTTGCCCAGGCTTGGTAAAGGGCTCGGCCCAGTGGGCCCTTTCACAATCTATTTCGGCCCTTTTTAAAAGTTAGACTAAAAATGAACAAAATTTGTCCCACTCCAAATCCGATCTGCCCCTCCCCACTATTAGTTCATTTTCTGGGCCCTTTTATCAGCCCTAGTCGTGCCATGGCTGTGGCCAATGGGAGAGGATCGAGAGGATGTAGGACATTCAATGTTGAAAGGCATTAACTCTGAAGGCCAGATTGACCAACCAGCAATTTTTTCCCTGGCATGCAAGGTGCGAACGCCAACTCATTGTACATAATTCAATTAAGTAAACATGTTGTACATGTTTCCTAATCGGTACTTTTTGTTGTTTTGTTTTGTATTCGTAGATAGGTTTTTTATCTTATAATGCCATTTTTGTTTAGTGTAGCCCCTGATTTACCGATATCATATATGTATCAGTTGATGCTTCTTCTGTTGAACTATATAGTCTATACTGTCACTAGATGTGAAGTTGAGTGCACTCGTGACTGGCATTTTGGCGTTAGTGCACATTATACTCTAGATGATCAAGCGTATTGGATTAGAGAATAGGCTCTGAGGATGAGATTTTTTTTTTTGGCTCTTTTCTTGGTCTATACTCTATAGACATTTTTCCTTCAGTGACTTAGTTTTCAAAACTTAAGTAGCATGTTTCATTGTAGGGCTGGATTTTCAAGATGGGGAGCCGAAAGTGTTCTCAATGGCCTTACAGGTGAAAGGATGCAGTCCTTGGTTTTCATGGGGCCTACCTTTTACCAGAGGCTGATTCACATGTCTGAAGATAAGGTGAAATTCCGGAACACCGGACCAGTACACCCACTCACAAGGCAGCCTGTTGCTGACAGGAAAAGATTTGGTGGAGTTAAGTTTGGAGAAATGGAACGTGATTGCCTTCTTGCTCACGGCGCAGCTACCAACCTCCATGAGCGGCTCTTCATGCTCAGTGACTTCTCCCAGATGCATGTCTGCCAGACTTGTGAAAGGGTGGCTAATGTTATCATGAGGTGCGTTCCAGGAGGTAAAAAGATCCGTGGTCCGTACTGTGGCTTCTGCAAGTCCTCCGAGAACATAGTTCGAATCAATGTACCATATGGTGCCAAGCTGCTCTACCAGGAGCTCTTCAGCATGGGAATCTGCTTGAAGTTTGAGACGGAAGTCTGTTAGAACTCTTGGATTTGTTATCCAGTCATGTACATATTAGTCTGTTAAGTTTTCATTATGTCAAGCAGCTATGTGAAGTCTCCTAGTGATGTGGTCCTGGCATAGCTAGGAATCTAGGATGGCTACACCCGACTCGAGTCGAGTATGAGCAAAACAGCTCTGGTAGGAGAACAGCTTTGACCTGGTTTGTGAAAGAAACTTGAAATCTTTGGTAACGCCCGATCATCATAAAGATGAACAGACGCTAATCACATGTATGCCAGGATTAGTTGAATCGTACATGCGTTGACGAAAGTGAAATACCATTACATAGCCATGTTTGAATACATAAATAGTCTTACAATACGACCCGAAAGTTTACAAATACACACCACAAACCTATATACAATATCTAAACAGTTCACCAAGATTTAAAGTACAGCGGAAGGCTAATTGGATAAGAACAGCTCCACCACAGGCAGTCGCGCGAAGGATCGCCAGCCTAGCCCAAGTCTTCAGGGTTGACGAAGAAGTCTTCTGGTGTCGCTTCTTCTTCATATTCTAATGGAAAAGTAAACGCTTGAGTACATAGAGTACTCAGCAAGTGCGGGAAGAGAATGACATGATTGGCTAAAGCAAGGGTAGACCAATTATGGCTTAAGCACTATGCTTAGAACCTAACCTTAGCTTTCAATTATCAATATCATAATTCAAGAAGTAATTCAACACATAATTGAAGATGATGAATGTAAACTTGAATCATAAATAACCATCATTTCCCAACCATAACTAATTATGAACTGGCCTCAAGCCGCTCTTGTCCGTGAGCATGGCTGTCATGACAGTTTTACCAAATCTCTGCAGAGAGTGTACCCTTTCCCCACAAGTAGTGATTTCATCCCCTGTTGCCAGGTGGACTAAGTGAACCTCCCTGAATGCTCGTGGTAGCTAACCACATTACACAATTCTTTTGGTGTGAGGCCAGGAGATCACAACATAGTCTTTACAAAGGTACACCCGACTAGTGCTAGCCCTCTAAGGCTTCCACCACTAAGGCATTCCCGGAGTAATCCTCCGCCTCAGAGCCCCCTCTTGAGTCTTGCAGTTCCCAGAGCAGTACCCCTGCATCATTCCCCGCACCATCCAACTACTAGCATTTCATCGGGAGAAACATAATTAATTTACCAAGCTGTCCCATCTCAGTCTCGTGGTGGTACTATAAAGCTTAGTGGCTTCCTCCATAAACCGGTCCTTAGAATCCGGTGGTACCAAACCCAATCCCGGGTCTTGTGCAAACTGCACCATACCAAATCTATCCAACCACCAGATTCCTACCCACTACTATTGTGTATCCACCACAATTAAAGTAATCATAATGTTTAACATGTCACATTTGTATGAAATCCTATTCCCAATGTCTAAGCATGGCTAAGCATAATTAATACCTATCTACTTCCCAACCCATATCAGGTGACAAGAATTTATATGGAATAAGGCATGAAACATGAAATATGACATCAATTTAATTAGCATGCATCTAACTAAAATCCTAAAATTGGTACAAGATGGTTAAGGGCACTTGCCTTCTTCGAAGACTTGGTTGTTGGTGAAGTCTTGGTCTTGGAGATTGAAGTTGGGGTCGTAGTACAACTCTAAATATATTACCCAAGCATGGCAAAGAGAAATAAAGGCTAAAATAAGTAAAGAACACACAACACATAGCATCAAACATACACATAGGCATAAAACTCTATACTAATGCGTCCCTACGAGGTGTTTATTATTTTACATAGCCAAAATATGCATTTTATATTTATCTCACATTTTTAGGATTTATCTATGGCCCAAAATCATTTTTATTGAATTTTCTATGGCCAAAATGTATTTTAAACATTTTTAATAATTTTTCCAGGGTCAAAATATATTTTATTTGAACTCTACAAATTAATTACAGCATAAAAACATTTTATACAAATTTTCCTACTGTTTTTATATTTATTCACCATTTTTATCTAATTTCTACACATTAAATACACCTATAAACAATATTCAGCAATTAAATAAAAGTCTAGGGACTGAATAATAAGTTTCCTACACTGTACAGGGGCTAAATCCATAATTCTATAAATTTCCAGGGGTTAGATTGCTTATTTAAATGATTAAATCCAATTCCAGAGAGTCCAGGGGCTAGTTTGCTAAATTCAGGGGCTAGACTTGAATTCCAGCAAAGGCAGGGGGTAGAATTTCCAGGGGCTGCGGTGTAAATCCGGCGGCGGGAAAGGGAATTTGAATGTGGGCCGTCGGATCCGAAGTGAACGCGCGAGATTTTAATGGCCGAACCGTTACGCGCTTCTAATCTCGGCCGTTGGCTCACATCCGAGGGTCCAGATAGGGCCACGTCGCCTCCGGCGACGCTGGACGCATGCGCGCGGCGGCGCACGACGCCCGCGGCGGCGACCTCGCCGGAGTTGGCCAAACCGGCGAATTCTAAGCCAATTCTATGCACATTCTACACCAAACTAAAGAGGGGAAGAAGGGGAGCATACCTCGGGGGTTTTCAGGGTGTGAAATCGGTCGGAGAAGGGTCGACGACGAGCAACGGCGGCGATCTACGTCGGCAACCGTCGAACTTGGCGAAACCCCGGCGATCTCGTCGCACCAACGTGCCCGGCGTGCTCCTGGCGACACGGCGAAGAGGTTAGGGCGAAGGGAAGAGCAAGGCAACCGTCGAGGTGTCGGGAACAAGGGCGACGGACCTTGCAACAACGAGGCTAGGGTTTGCGCGTGGAGGAGAGGAAAGAGAGGGAAGAGGGGGAATTTATAGAGGGGAAGGCGGCGGCGGTTGCTGGCACGCGCGAAGGGGGGTTTCCCGGGGTTGATTCATGCGTGGAGCGACAGTTGGAGGGGGTGGTTTTCGGCGTGGGCGCGGCGCGGGAAAAGGGAGGAGGCAGTTGTTCCCTGGGAGGGATGACAGGTGGGCCCCGCGTGGCCGAGAGAGGGAGGGGTTGGCTGGGCCGCGGGTGAGAAGGGAAAGGATGGGCCGGGGTGGGGAAATTTGGCCCAACAGGGGGTTTTATTCTTTTTCTTTTTCATTTCTTTTCTTTTGATTTGAATTCAAATTCAAATTTCAACGGATTCTACTCGTTTGAACTTCAAAAATTGACACAAAAATGCAACACACAAATGCACTATGGTTTGATCAATTTTTTTTACATGAAATATGGGTGTTACAACTCTACCCTCCTTAAAAGTAATCCCGCCCTCGAGATTCGGACGTCCTAGGAGAATAGATGAGGGAAAACCGCCTTGAGATCTTCTTCTCTTTCCCATGTTGCTTCTGCCTCTGAGTGATATTTCCATTGCACCTTACACATGCGAATGACTTTGTTTCTGGTGACCTTTTCTAATGTCTCAAGTATCTTAATAGGCTGTTCCACATAAGACAAATCTTCTTGTACATCAACTGCTTCCATAGGTAACTGTTTCTCAGGCACTCTCAGACACTTCTTAAGTTGCGAAACATGGAATACGTTATGAACATCTGACAAGTGCGGTAGAAGCTCAAGCTGATAAGCCACTTCACCTCGTCGTTCGAGTATCTTGAACGGGCCAATGTAGCGGGGTGACAACTTGCCTCTTAATTTAAATCTTCTCAATCCTCTCATAGGTGACACCTTCAAGTACACATAATCACCAACCTCAAATGTTAGATCACGTCTTCGAGTATCCGCATAACTCTTCTGTCTTGTTTGGGCTGCCTTTAGGTTCTTCCGAATTTCTTGCACTTGTCTTTCAGCCTCTTTCAATACATCAGGACCAAAGACTTGGCTTTCCCCAGTTTGATTCCAAAACAACGGTATCCTACATTTCCGCCCATACAATGCTTAAAAAAGAGACATCTTCAAACTGGCTTGATAACTATTGTTGTAAGAAAATTCGGCATATGGCATATTCTTATCCCAACTTTTGCTATTCTTTAGAGCACATGCTCTCAACATGTCTTCTAATATCTGGTTGGTGCGTTCTGTCTGACCGTCAGTCTGAGGATGATATGCCGAACTAAAGTTTAGACGGGTATCCATTGATTCATGCAACTTCTGCCAGAATCTTGAGGTGAATTGAGTGTCTCGATCTGAAATAATCTTCTTAGGAACTCCATGTAAGCATACAATCCTGGAGATATACAGTTCCGCCAACTTGGGACCATTGTATGTTTCTTTCACAGGAATAAAGTGAGCAACCTTAGTCAAACGATCCACTATGACCCATATAGAATCATATCCAGACTGTGTTCTTGGTAGTCCCACAATGAAATCCATACTAATTTATTCCCATTTCCATTTCGGCACTTTGATCGGTTGCAACAACCCTGTTGGTCTTTGGTGTTCCGCCTTAATCAATTGACATGTATCACATATGTCCACATATTCTTCTACATCCCGTTTCATTCCATGCCACCAATATCGATATTTAAGGTCTTGATACATCTTTGTGCTTCCAGGATGAATGGAGTATGATGAGTTATGAGCTTCCCTTAGTATCAACTCTCTAATCTCCTTGATATCTGGAACACAAATTCTCTTTCCAAGCCATAGGGTTCCTTGTTCATCCTCCCTAAAGTTCGAAGCTTTTCCCTTTTTCATCAACTGTTTGATCTCCTTGACCTTCTCATCATTCTTTTGTCCTTCTCGTATATCACGTTCAAGGGTTGATTCCACTTCCACAGCAACTGCTTCAGCACTAGACACTAGGCATAAGTTTAACCTTGCAAACTCTTCACATAACTGGGGTTGAAGAGCTTGTACTGACAAGTTATTACATTGTCCCTTTCTGCTTAGAGCATCAGCGACCACATTAGCCTTTCATGGATGGTAGTTGATTTCCACATCGAAGTCATTTATTAACTCCAACCAACGACGTTGTCTGAGATTAAGATCTGGTTGTGTGAATATGTACTTCAAGCTCTTGTGATCTGTGTATATCTCGGTTCTTTTTCCCATCAAATAGTGTCTCCATATCTTCAATGCATGGACAACGGCTGCCAATTCTAAATCATGGGTTGGATAATTCCTCTCATGTTTCCGAAGTTGTCTCGAAGCATAGGATACAACATGTCCTCCTTGCATTAAGACACATTCTAAACCATGACCAGATGCATCACAATAAACTACAAATTCCTTCTGCATATCAGGCATCACCAATACTGGTGCACTGGTTAACCTCTTCTTCAACTCGGCAAATCTTACTTCACATTCGGGGGTCCACTTGAAAGCAACTCCTTTCTCAAGCAACTTGGTTAGTGGTCGAGAGATCTTTGAAAATCCCTCGATGAATCAACGGTAATAACCAGTCATGCCTAAGAATCTCTGTATATCATGTACACTCTCAGGTGTTTTCCATTTAAGGACATCGGCCACTTTGCCTGGATCCACTGCTATACCTCCTTCAGATATGACATGACCCAAAAATGACACTTCTTTTAGCCAAAACTCACACTTACTAAGTTTGGCATATAATTGGTGTTGGCGAAGCTTCTGTAGAGCCATCCTGATGTGCTTCTCATGCTCTTCTTCAGTCTTGGAGTAGATAAGTATGTCGTCGATGAACACCACCACAAACTTGTCCAAGTACTCCATGAATACCTTGTTCATTAGATACATAAAGTACGCCGGAGCATTGATCAATCCAAACGACATAACTGTATACTCATATAATCCATATCGAGTGACAAATGCAGTCTTGGGAATATGTGTGGGCCTAATCTTCAGTTGATGATAACCCGAGCGAAGATCGATCTTAGAGAACACACATGCTCCTCTCAACTGATCAAATAAATCTTCTATTCTTGGCAGTGGGTACTTATTCTTGATTGTTACCGCATTTAAGGCACGGTAATCCACACACAACCTTTGAGTACCATCCTTCTTAGGTACAAATATGACTGATGCTCCCCAAGGCGATGAGCTAGGACGAATATATCCTTTCCCCAATAACTCCTCAATATGATCTTTTAGTTTAGCTAGTTGTTTAGCATCCATTCTATACGGCCTCTTATATATTGGGGCCATTCCAAGTACTAGTTCAATGACAAACTCAATCTCTCGATCAGGGGGCATACCTGGTAAGTCATCTGAGAATACATCCGGAAACTCACTCACAACCCTGATGCCTTCTGTACTCTCAAGATGGTTGAGTTGTACAAATGCCTCTTGTGTCTGGTCTGGCTTGAACTCCACTGTAGTGCCATCTGGGTGTGTTAAGCAAACCTTCCTAGTTGTGCAATGAATTACTCCATGATTCTTTGTCAACCAGTCCATTCCCAGAATGATGTCTAATCCTTGTGAGTGCAACACTATTAGGTTGGCCCAAAAGACTACCCCCCTTATGTTTATACTCACTTTACGGCATAGATGCCTTGCCACCATCTCTCCTCCCGGAGAGTTTATCAATAATGGCCGGTTCAAGAATGCAACTACCATGTCATGCTTCTTTACGAAATCTTTGGATATAAATGAATGTGTAGCACCCGAATCAAACAATACTGTGGCGGGGTGGGAATTAGCAGAAAACATACCGATCACCACATCAGGTGCTTCCTGCGCTTGCTCCAAAGTCACATGATTGACACGTCCAGGTGGGTTTTGCTGCTTCTTTGGACAATTGTTGGAGTAGTGTCCCCATTCTCCACACTTGTAGCATTGAACTCCCGCAGCATTGTTCTGACCCTTGTTACCTCCTGATTGATTTCTTGGGGGTTGACCTTTGGGACGGTTAGCTGGAGCTGAAGGGCGAGGGGGTTGCATCTGCTGGCGAGGGGGTTGCATTGGCTGGCGTGGAGGCTGTTGTTGCTAGCGCATTTGCTGATTGTAGGGAGTGGGTGGCCTGTAGTTGGAGTTTGGAAATCTCTGTCCTGAGTAGTTCATAGGACGAGTCATCTGGTTTGCAGGCTGAGGGTTGAGACGAGGGCGTACATTGCTACTAGAGGCATAGCTCAGAGCCAACTTCCTCTTCCTTTCATCATCATCCAGTTCTTTCTTAGTCCTCTCCACCTCAAAAGTTTTGTCAACAAACTTCTGAAAGTCGCTGTAGTCGCTGGAAGATATGGCAAACTTCAATTCCTTGTCCAGTCCATTCTTGAAACGGAATTGTTTCTTGGAATTAGTATCCACATCAGTTGGGGCATAGCGGGATAACTGGGTGAATGCATTCAAGTAGGCCCTCACAGTCATACGGCCCTTCTTTAACATAAGGAACTCCTCACGTCTTGCTTGTATTTCTCCCTCAGGCACAAAGTGATTGCGGAAATTGGTCCTGAATTCTTCCCAAGTAATGTTCTCCGGATCCTGGTGGGCTTTAGTGAAGGCAGTCCACCAGTCAGCTGCCGGTCCTTGGAGTTGATGGGAGGCTAATAGTACCTTCTCTCGTCCTTCACAGTGTATGAGCCTCAACTTGCTTTCAACCGTTCGAAGCCAATCATCGGCATCAATTAGTTCAGTGACTGTGGCAAAGGTGGGTGGATGTGTGTTAAGGAAGTCCCTTAGAAAGGACCTGGGTGGAAAAGGTGGTGGAGGCAGAAGGTTGTATTGTGGTGGTGGTGGGGCTTGCTGCAGGTTGGTAACAATCTGGGTGAGGTTGTTGAGCAGTTGGGTTTGAATGACCATCATCTGTTGCATTTGCTGCGCTGCTGGGGCTCCTTGAGCACCCCTACCATTCCATCCTGGCACACCTCCAAGTCCTTCCTCTTGGGGCACAACACCCCTTCCACGACCTCTACCTCTACCTCTTCCAGCCATCTGTATAGGGAATAATTGAAACTTTAGGATAATAGATAAGATATAGAAGGGTACGCTATGGCAAACGGTCTCAACTATATGCATCAAGGGAAACATATATATAAAGCAAGCAAATTCATTAACCAACTAGTGCAGATGTGGACAAGATGCTAATGCATTCCACAACTCGCACAACACACTAACAAGCCTATATACAAATGACGTGGATGTGGACAGGATGCCGAAGCATTCCACATCTCACGCCGCACACACACACACAACATAAAGTAGACTAATACAATACCAAAGATAATACAACTCAAGACTAGAGAGGGCGCAACTACATGCTCCTACATACTAAGGATAGGTGTCTTGAGTCATCCAACAGGGTAACAAGTATACCCCTACTTGTTGGAGTCCTCCTCGGTCTCCTCCTCGGGATCCTCCTCCTCCGTGTCCTCCCCCGATCTCACGGGTGAGTTCTCACGACGATCCGGAGAGTTCGGGTCCCACGACTCAACGTCCGAAGCGTACGGAGGAGAGTTCGGGTCAGCTGCAGTGATCCTCGCATAGCGTCGTCAAAGTCGCTCGTAGCTGTCAACAAGGTCCCTGCTGTCCTGAAGCTCCTACTGACAACGTTGGAGTCGTGAAGACAACTCCACAACGTCGTCCACAAGCCTCTCGCTCTGAGCGTGGTGCAGAGGCCCCTCGACGTCACGTCCAGTGAAGTCGGCTGTGCCACTAGGGCGCTGAGGGGTGAACGCGTGCTCCGTGCACCCGAGGCGGAACCTGTGGGTGTGACTCCAGTAGATAGTCGCCTCCCACGTAGCATCCTCCTCAGCCGCACGCTGGGAGCTCCTCCAAGCCGGAGAGAAGTGTGAGTGCAGCAGCTCCGAGTCGTAGTAGACGGACAGCTGGGAAAACCACTCCAGTCCACCAGTAGAGGGTACAGAGACCCTAGTGGTGTGGTAGACGAAGCGGACACGGTACTCACGGTACCCCGCTGCCCGAAGAAGATAGCGAAGACGGGCACAATCCTCGGGACAACACGTCCAGAAGAGATCAGCACGGTCTCCCTCCTGGGTGTGTGAGGTGCGGAGCGGCTGGCTAGGGCGTGGTGAGGAACACGACCCCCAGTTGACTTACGCGCCGTCTGCTTGGTGCGCGCCATCTACAAACATTTGAAAAGAAGAGAGTAAGATCAATAATCAATAAATTAAGTTAGAATTAAAATAATAGGCAGAACAAGATAAGAAGCACAAGGGTTGAGATGGGAAACACAAAGTTTTGGAAATACTGTTTTATAAGAAAATAGTATAGTCCTTATTTTCGACCATTTCTAACTAGGCTTGCGTCCAACGGGCAACCTGGCTCTGATACCACTTTGTCACGCCCGGTCATCATAAAGATGAACAGACGCTAATCACATGTACGCCAGGATCAGTTGAATCGTACATGCGTTGACGAAAGTGAAATACCATTACATAGCCATGTTAGAATACATAAATAGTCTTACAATACGACCCGAAAGTTTACAAATACACACCATAAACCTATATACAACATCTAAACAGTTCACCAAGATTTAAACTACAGCGGAAGGCTAATTGGATAAGAACAGCTCCATCTCCACAGGCAGTCGCGCGAAGGATCGCCAGCCTAGCCCAAGTCTTCAGGGTTGACGAAGAAGTCTTCTGGTGCCGCTTCTTCTTCATATTCTAATGGAAAAGTAAACGCTTGAGTACATAGAGTACTCAGCAAGTGCGGGAAGAGAATGACATGATTGGCTAAAGCAAGGGTAGGCCAATTATGGCTTAAGCACTATGCTTATAACCTAACCTTAGCTTTCAATTATCAATATCATAATTCAGGAAGTAATTCAACACATAATTGAAGATGATGAATGTAAACTTGAATCATAAATAACCACCATTTCCCAACCATAACTAATTATGAACTGGCCCCAAGCCGCTCTTGTCCGTGAGCATGGCTGTCATGACAGTTTTACCAAATCTCTGCAGAGAGTGTACCCTTTCCCTACAAGTAGTGATTTCATCCCCTGTTGCCAGGTGGACTAAGTGAACCTCCCTGAATGCCCGTGGTAGCTAACCACATTACACACTTCCTTTGGTGTGAGGCCAGGAGATCACAACATGGTCTTTACAAAGGTACACCCGACTAGTGCTAGCCCTCTAAGGCTTCCACCACTAAGGCATTCCCGGAGTAACCCTCCGCCTCAGAGCCCCCTCTTGAGTCTTGCGGTTCCCAGAGCAGTACCCCTGCATCATTCCCCGCACCATCCAACTACTAGCATTTCATCGGGAGAAACCTAATTAATTGACCAAGATGCCCCATCTCAGTCTCGTGGTGGTACTATAAAGCTTAGTGGCTTCCTCCATAAATCGGTCCTTAGAATCCGGTGGTACCAAACCCAATCCCGGGTCTCGTGCAAACTGCACCATACCAAATCTATCCAACCACCAGATTCCTACCCACTACTATTTTGTATCCACCACAATTAAAGTAATCATAAAGTTTAACATGTCACAATTATATGAAATCACATTCCCAATGTCTAAGCATGGCTAAGCATAATTAATACCTATCTACTTCCCAACCCACATCAGGTGACAAGGAATTATATGGAACAAGGCATGAAACATAAAATAGGACATCAATTTAATTAGCATGCATCTAACTAAAATCCTAAAATTGGTACAAGATGGTCAAGGGCACTTGCCTTCTTCGAAGACTTGGTTGTTGGTGAAGTCTTGGTCTTGGAGATTGAAGTTGGGGTCGTAGTACGACTCTAAATATATTACCCAAGCATGGCAAAGAGAAATAAAGGCTAAAATAAGTAAATAGCACACAACACATGACATCAAACATACACATAGGCATAAAAATCTATACTAATGCGTCCCTACGAGGTGTTTATTATTTTACATAGCCAAAATATGCATTTTATATTTATCTCACATTTTTAGGATTTATCTATGGCCCAAAATCATTTTTATTGAATTTTCTATGGCCAAAATGTATTTTAAACATTTTTAATAATTTTTTCAGGGTCAAAATATATTTTATTTGAACTCTACAAATTAATTACAGCATAAAAACATTTTATACAAATTTTCCTACTATTTTTATATTTATTCACCATTTTTATCTAATTTCTACACATTAAATACATCTATAAACAATATTCAGCAATTAAATAAAAGTCCAGGGACTGAATAATAAGTTTCCTACACTGTAAAGGGGCTAAATCCATAATTCTATAAATTTCTAGGGGTTAGATTGCTTATTTAAATGATTAAATCCAATTCCATGGAGTCCAGGGGCTAGTTTGCTAAATTCAGGGGCTAGACTTGAATTCCAGCAAAGGCCAGGGGGTAGCTGGCGAATTTCCAGGGACTGCGGTGTAAATCCGGCGGCGGTAAAGGGAATTTGAATGTGGGTCGTCGGATCCGAAGTCAACGCGCGAGATTTTAATAGTCGAACCGTTACACGCTTCTAATCTCGGTCGTTGGCTCACATCCGAGGGTCCAGATAGGGCCACGTCGCCTCCGGCGACGCTGGACGCATGCGCGCGGCAGCGCACGACGCCCGCGGCGGCGCACGACGCCCGCGGCGGCGACCTCGCCGGAGTTGGCCAAACCGGCGAATTCTAAGCCAATTCTATGCGCACTCTACACCAAACTAAAGAGGGGAAGAAGGGGAGCATACCTCGGGGGTTTTCGGGGTGTGAAATCGGTCGGAGAAGGGTCGGCGACGAGCAACGGCGGTGATCTACGTCGGCAACCGTCGAACTTGGCAAAACCCCGGCGATCTCTTCGCACCAACGTGCCCGGCGTGCTCCTGGCGACACGGCGAAGAGGTTAGGGCGAAGGGAAGAGCAAGGCAACCATCGAGGTGTCGGGAACAAGGGCGACGGACCTTGCAACGGCGAGGCTAGGGTTTGCGCGCGGAGGAGAGGAAAGAGAGGGGAGAGGGGGAATTTATAGAGGGGAAGGCGGCGGCAGTTGCTGGCACGCGCGAAGGGGGGTTTCCCGGGGTTGATTCGTGCGTGGAGCGACGGTTGGAGGGGGTGGTTTTCAGCGTGGGCGCGGCGCGGGAAAAGGGAGGCGGCAGTTGCTCCCTGGGAGGGATGACATGCGGGCCCCGCCTGGCAGAGAGAGGGAGAGAGGGAGGGGTTGGCTGGGCCGCGGGTGAGAAGGGAAAGGATGGGTCGGGTGGGGAAATTTGGCTCAACAGGGGGTTTTATTCTTTTTCTTTTTCTTTTTCATTTCTTTTCTTTTGATTTGATTTCAAATTCAAATTTCAACGGATTCTACTCGTTTGAACTTAAAAAATTCACACAAAAATGCAACACACAAATGCACTATGGTTTGATCAAAATTTTTTACATGAAATATGGGTGTTACAGGTAGTGATAATATTTTGTTTAATTCTGCTCCTCTAATTTAGCCTATGCAATGTGCTTGTGACAAAGGTTTGGTTGTTGTTGTCCTCTTCTCTGTCTGCTTCTCTAATTGACTATGCCGAGGTGAAAGAACATTCATTTCCGGTTTCCTGTGGTTTGCTATGTTGCATGCCTTGTTTAAAGCAGGTCGTGCTTGTATAGTTCTGATGCTCCGTTAGGATAGGAAATGTTGCTGTTGCAGCTTGGTGATGAGCTAATTTTTGTAATGTTTTGAGGCTATGCAACGCGGTCATGACTGCAGGTGGGGAGTAGAGAAGCAAATGTTCCACGGGAAAATGTTCCTGTATGAAGACAGTAATTTTGCGAATTGTGCTACCTGGAGAAGTTTGGGACTAGTACAGACATTATTGTTTGTGGAGGTATCTATTTGCTCGTTTTTCTCCCCAATCTTGTATCCATGTAGTTTTAAGATTATAGCGGATGTTTGGTTTCCGGCGCACTTCGTCACCGGACGGTCAAAGCCACCAATTACGCGTGCCAGCGCGCGTTTGGGTTCTCTGCATGCCGCCATTTTTACTGCAACTCGCAGTTCATTTCTCCCGCGTCAGCCCGCCGCCGCCGCCGCTGTGCCATGCCACGCCTAGGCGCAAACCAAACACGCCCATAATCTCCAGGCAGCTGCTCTTTACCATTCACGCAAGATACAAGGATCGGCACCATCATCTTTCCATGTCAGTATTACAAACAAGATGGAAGGATAGAAGATTCACTTTCCATGTCAGTACAAAAAAAATCGGCAATAAATTCGAAGCTGCCCATATGCATTTCCTGCTGGCGAACGCAAGCAGAGAAACGCAAAAAGATACAGAAACACAGCTTGGATCCTTTCTTATCGATTTACTTGCATTGATAAAATCAAGATACAACACGCATGAGGATGATTAAACACATATCCATCTTCTCATGACGTTTATGAGAAACAAACTATAAAAGCAAGTCCTGATCTCTACCTGAAAGGAGCAAAAGAACAGGGGCCAAGAAGTGAATGGGGGAACTCCATGTGAGACCTCCGGCAGGCTACAGCTTGACGAAGAATAGTTCCAAATGCATCTCGACTTTACGAATGATGCTTCTCCAAAGCTACTTATACCCGCCTCACCATCCCTCCAAAGTCCGTTGATGAGATGCAAGGTTGGACTTTGCTTTGAAACTTGTCAGGTAAAGGGTTGAAAGGTGTCGTGTAATGACAGGGAACGCGTACACTGAACCTGGACGCTCTCTTTAGGTTCTCTATTTGAGTACTCCCTCCGTCCCGAAAAACTTGTCGCTTTGTATTTCATTTTTGAACTATAAAGCGACAAGTTTTTCGAGACGGAGGGAGTATTTCATTTCGGCCTTTGGGATTTGGGAATGCGAGTCACCGATTCTTTGGCGCTCTATGAGCTTTTTCTTCCCTTTATGCGCTGTCTGCCCATACAGCCGCGCATGCATAGTGACACAACTAGCCCACTGGGTTTGGATAATTTTATGCCAGAAAATTCTAGATTAGGTCATTGTGTTTCTTCATTGTTTGCATGTATGATTGCAATATTGTTCAAAAAATATATGTATGATTGATACCGTCTTGTTGAATACTCCTTAGTACTGCTTAACCTGTCGGTTCCATCGACAAATGTGCCACGCATGAATATGTGCACTTTCCGCGATTCGAGGCTCGATCGGGGACAGAACTACTCCAACCGATGCAAAGATCTCTGAAATATTCCCTTAGATCTAGCTTCTAGTTAACCTGGCCTGCATCACGGCCAGGTGCATTTCTGAGTCCATCCACAGTCTAGGCCAAGTACCACGTACAGTCTACAAGAAACAGCAGCTAGATCTCTCGCTCTCTTTAGTGTGGACTTATAAATAGCGCAGCCGCCTCTTAGCTCATCACCAGGGCGGATTAAACAAGTGATCGAAGTGGTCCACAGGAAAAGCTAATAGTGTCCTAATTGGTTGGTTGTCATCTGGAGTTCTTCTCAAACCACTTCAGTTGCTACAGCTGATTTCATGTTGGAGGCGCTGTTTGCACATCTTTATTGTGCATGCATGCGCCCAATAAAGAGCTGAGCACAGTGAAGTGTTTGGGGGAACTCCGGGTGGGAAACAGCAATTTCCAGTTACAATTTCGAGTGAATGTACATGGGGAACTTTTCGTTGCAGGCCAGCAACATCTGATATAGGATGACAATGAAAAACTAGGTTTGGTGTTCCCAGGAGTTTCCTTCAAACACTTCACGAGGCACTATTCATAGCTCTTTTGTGAAGTGTTTGGGGGAACTCTAGGTGTCATCAAACATTTTGTGTCTGCACGATGATGAGCTATTGATGATGATGAACCACGCTTGGTATTCCCGTGAGTTCCCTGCAAGCACTTCACAAAGCACTGGTTTGAGGACTTTTTGTGAAGTGTTTGGGGGAACTCTTGGTGGCACCAAGCATTTAATACATAATGGTGTGGTGTGGTTACACAGATCTGTGACATAATGTGATATAAAAGTGAACCAAGTTCGGTGTTACCATGAGTTCCCTTCAAGCCCTTCACGTGGCACAATCTGAAGCGGTACTCTCTTGATGAGTTTTAAATGCAATATGAAGTGTTTGGGGGAACTCTCGGCGATACTAAGAACATTATGGCGGGGACTTTCAAAGTGGTAATACACATTTACCAGCATGGTTAGTTTTCTTGTGTTTTATTATCTCACCTGTGTAGGACGTGGCTAGGATTTTCTCCATATTAAATATTTTAAAATGCATTATCTGACGTTATGTTGGATAAATGGGCTTGGCTTATATAATATTCAGAATTAATTCCCAATAAATCTCAAAGGCCCATTAGGGCAAGAGGGAGTGGTGCTAAGTGTTTAGTCCCACATGGGAAGTGGAAGTGGAGCAACCCCTACATATAAGGGAGGTTGCTCTTCCACTCCTTGAGTGAGAGAAGAGAGGAAAAGAGAGGGGTGGCTCACGCGCGCTCCTCCTCCTCCTCCTCTCACTCGCTCGCCTCGCCACGCCACGCCTCGCCCCGCCCCGCACACGCGCGCGCGTGTGTTCGTGTGAATTTGAGCCGAGCCCAGATTTTATATTTTTGCAGAAAATTAAATTGGGCTTTTGGGCCTCCGAATTTTTGAGGCCACCGAGTCAGAGTCCAAGTCGTTAGAGACGGACGCGTCTACGACTGCGGAGTCAGTTTGGGTCTGGACTCTCCGGATCATATACGAACCGCCTCCTGGGACTCTATAAATACGGGCGTTCGCGGTACGGCAGCGTACCCCACGATCAGATCGTTCCCACGTTCGCGTTCCTTGCGCCGCCTTCTAGTCTACTCCATCCCGAGCGCCGGCGTGCACCGACGATCGGGAGAGCAGGTCTCCGGAACCTCTCGTCCTTGCGATCCTGCACCGGGAGAGGGCGAATAAGGTTTTTGGGAAGCGCTCTGCACGACTGCTTGCGTTCTTCACCACAGCTCGTCTACCGAGCAGATCGGGCGCTGCGGCTCAACGTCGTCACCAACGCCTGAAGCGGCTGTTCTCCGTCGGATCTACAGCGGTGCGGTCGACTTCAAATCGGTACGCGTTATTTCTCGTCCCGTCCGTCTCCCGATCGCTGCTGTTTTCTCGTGTTTTTCCGGAATTATTCAGTAAATTACCTCTTATTTTCTAACAATCCAAAAACCTTATTAGGCAATTTCCTGAGTTGAACATGATGACTTTGGCCGATGCACTGAGGTCGAAGAAATTCTCTGGCGTGCACTTCAAGAGGTGGCAAGTTAAGGCCACGCTCTGGTTCCAATCGCTTAAGATCTTCTGGGTAACCGAGGACAGGCCTCAAGGTCCTTTGTCTGTTGAAGAACAGACAAAGTTCGAGGAAGCCAATTCTGCCCAGAGAGGATGCATCTTAAGTGTTCTTGATAATAAACTCTGTGATGTCTATCTGACAGTCACAGATGGGAAGGAGCTCTTGGATGCACTAAACGCTAAGTATGGTGCAGTCATGCAGGTGGTGAACTGTATATCATAGAGAATTTTTATGACTACAAGATGGTTAACAACCGTCCTGTAGTTGAACAAGCTCATGAAATACAGTGCCTTGCGAGAGAGCTCAATCTCCTTAAGTGTCCTTTACCCCACAAGTTTGTGGCTGGGTGCATTATTGCAAAGTTACCTCCATCATGGAGGAACTTCGCCACAACCCTCAAACACAAGAGACAGGAAATATCAGTTGAAAACCTGATAGCATCTCTTGATGTTGAGGAGAAGGCTCGGGTTAAGGACGCTACTGAGAAAGGAGGCGAGGGTCAATCTAGTGACAATGCTAATATGGTGCAGAAACCCTATGTCAAGAACAAAGGGAACAAGTCTCTATTCAAGCCAAACAAAACTACTGCTTTCAAGAAGAAGAAGTCAAACAAAGCCAATGATGGCTGCTGCTACACCTGTGGGGAGTAGGGACATATTTTCAACAACTGTCATGAGAGGGCAGATCGCAAAGGGAAAAAGAATGTCAACATCGTGACATCCAGCAATGCAGATGGGTACGGTAATTCCTTTACTGTTCTTTCTGTTTCTCAAACACCATCTTGGTGGTTTGATACGGGTGCTAATGTTCATGTATGTTCTGACATGTCCATGTTTACTTCTTACCAGTTCGTCCAGGATTTCGCCGTCCTAATGGGGAATGGGTCACATGCTTCTATTCGTAGTGTTGGCACGGTCGATCTGAAGTTCACTTCGGGAAAGATTGTCCAGCTAAAGAACGTGCAGCATGTCCCTACTATGAACGAGAATCTTGTTAGCAGTACCCTTCTATGCAGAGATGGGTTTAAAGTAGTTTTAGAGTCCAATAAAATAGTTGTGTCTAAGCATGGACAATTTATTGATAAAGGCTATAAATGTGGAGGCCTATTCCGCTTTTCTCTTTCGGAGTTTAGTAATAAGTCAGTAAATCATATTTGTAGCGGTATTAATGGTGATGCAAGTGTTTGGCATTATCATTTATGTCACGTTAATTTTGGTTTAATGAATCGGCTATCTAGTCTCAAATTAATTCCGGAATTCACTATTGTCAAAGGTTCTAAGTGCCATAGTTGTGTGCAGTCAAAGCAACCTCGAAAGCCTCACAAGGCAGCCGAGGAGAGAAACTTGGCACCATTAGAACTCATATATTCTGATCTATGCGAGATGAATGGTGTGTTGACAAAAGGTGGAAAGAAATATTTTATGACATTAATAGACGATTCTACTAGATTTTGTTATGTTTACTTGTTGCAAACTAAAGATGAAGCTTTAGACTACTTTAAAATCTATAAATCTGAAGTAGAAACTCAATTAGAGAGAAGATCAAACGTCTTAGGTCAGATCGTGGTGGTGAGTATTTTCCCAAAATATTTGATGATTTTTGTGCGGAACACGGTATTATACATGAGAGGACGCCTCCCTATTCACCCCAATCAAACGGGGTAGCCGAGAGGAAAAACCGCACATTGTGTGACTTGGTGAATGCCATGTTAGACACGTCCGGTTTATCTAAGGCATGGTGGGGGGAGGCTCTATTGACTTCATGTCATGTCCTAAACCGCGTTCCAAACAAGAATAAAGAGAAAACCCCTTATGAGGAGTGGGTTGGTAGAAAACCATCACTTTCATACTTGCGTACTTGGGGATGTTTGGCAAAAGTCAATGTTCCAATTACCAAGAAACGCAAGCTGGGACCAAAGACAGTGGATTGTATCTTTCTAGGCTATGCTCATCGGAGCATTGCATATAGATTTTTAGTAGTTAAATCTGAGGTACCTGATATGCATGTTGATACCATTATGGAATCTCGTGATGCAACATTTTTTGAGAACATTTTTCCTATGAAAGATATGCATAGCACTGCTAGGATCTCTTCTGAAATTTGTCCTGAATCCACCACAACTAGCGAGTTTCTTGATACACCGTTTGAGAATGTCCCAGAGGAAGAACACAATGAAATAACTCAGTCGAGTAAGAGATCACGGATTGCAAAATCCTTTGGTGATGATTTCATTGTGTACCTTGTGGACGATACTCCTAGATCCATAGCAGAGGCATATGCATCACCTGATGCAGATGACTGGAAAGAAGCAGTTCATAGTGAGATGGACTCAATTCTTTCAAATGGAACCTGGGAGTTAACTGAAAGGCCATACGGGTGCAAACCAGTAGGCTGCAAGTGGGTGTTCAAGAAGAAGCTCAGACCTGATGGTACTATTGAAGAGTACAAGGCAAGACTAGTTGCAAAGGGCTATACTCAAAAGGAAGGTGAATATTATTTTGACACCTATTCACCTGTCGTTAGAATGACGACAATTCGTGTACTACTTTCTTTGGCTGCCTCTTATGGTCTAATCATCCATCAAATGGATGTAAAGACAGCTTTCCTGAATGGAGAGTTGGAAGAGGAGATTTATATGGAACAACCTGATGGGTTCGTAGTAAAAGGTGAAGAGACAAAGGTGTGCAAATTGTTGAAATCCTTGTATGGACTGAAACAAGCACCTAAGCAATGGCATGATAAGTTCGATAGTACTTTGACGTCTGCGGGCTTTGTCATTAATGAGGCTGATCGGTGCGTGTACTATCGCTATGGTGGGGGCAATAGCGTTATGTTATGCTTGTATGTAGATGATATACTCATTTTTGGTACGAGCATTAATATAATTTCTGAGGTCAAGCCTTTTCTATCAAAGTGTTTTGATATGAAAGATCTGGGAGAAGCTAATGTTATTTTGAACATTAAGCTGACTAAGGATGAGAGTGGAATTACTTTAAGTCAATCCCACTATGTTGAGAAAATCTTGAGCCGGTTCGGCTTTATGGATAGCAAGATTTATCCAACGCCCTATGATCCCAGCGTGATACTTAGAAAGAACAAGAAAGAGTCAAGAGATCAACTCAGATATTCTCAGATGATCGGTTCACTCATGTACTTAGCTATCGCAACCCGTCCTGATATCTCGTTTGTTGTAAGCAAACTGAGCAGGTTCATGTCAAACCCGGGTACGGATCATTGACATGCACTTGAAAGGATTATGCGCTATCTGAGAGGTACAATGAGTTATGAAATTCACTATACTGGGCATCCGGCTGTGCCTGAGGGTTATAGTGATTCGAACTGGATCTCTGATGTTGATGAACTCTATGCCACGAGTGGATATGTGTTCACTCTAGCTGGTGGCGCTATATCATGGAGGTCTTGCAAACAGACCATTTTAACGAGGTCAACCATGGAAGCAGAACTCACTGCTTTAGAGACAGCCACTGCGGAGGCAGAATGGCTGCGAGAGCTCTTGATGGACTTGCCTATAGTTGAGAAACCATTGTCGGCAATCCTTATGAACTGTGCAATCAGATGGTGATTGCCAAAGTGACCAGTTCTAAGGATAATTCAAAATCATCAAAACACGTCAAGAGACGTTTAAAATCTATCAGGAAAATAAGAAACTCCGGAGTTATTACTGTTTCGTACATACAAACAGACAAAAACCTGGCAGATCCCTTTACGAAGGGTCTATCACGTAATGTGATAGAAAGTGCATCGAGAGAGATGGGTTTGAGACCCATTGATGTGACACCATAGTAGTAACCCAACCTATGTGATCGGAGATCCCGTGAATTAGGACATGGGAAAACAAGCTAGTGGTTCACCGAGGAGAGTACTTTCTTTATACCCTCTCTATGTGAAGATGCACACTTGTACTCTCAAACTGTAAGGCAAGTTGGTGAATTGCCTTAATGTGTTTCTGTTGGCTATGTGTAGTAAAGATGCCATCCTACAGGGCAGTCTTGAAGGAAACACACCTATATGAGCTCCGACTGTCTAACGTTGCAGTCTGTGAGATTTGGGTGATCTCTAGAAAGCTCATGAAGAGACCAGGGAGTACGACGCATATGCTCCGCCCGCGGGGTAGACTACTGGTAGTCAAGTACTGGTAATGGTCTTTGGGTGAAGTCAGTTCACACAAAACTTGCAATTCAAGGCGTAGTCCATTGTTCAAGTTGTGACCTGATGAAACTTGAGGATCTAGGCAGAAGTTCAACTTCATAGTCTCTGCCGAAAACACTAGTGTCGGTACCCTAAAAACCGTACACCCCCTGAGGTTACAAAGATCTCGAAGGAAGGCCATCTACTTGGTTTGAAGACCCTCGGAGGCCCACTTGTCAGACATGACCGGACCTGCTTCTCCAACATGGTTAATCCCTAGGTCGCCACGTGTACTGCCAAACCGGAGCTACCGCCCACAAGGGGGAAGCTCCGGGCCAGGTACCGAAACAGCACCTCCGGACATAACCCCTGACCGAGAGAAGCTCCATACCTGACACGTGTCAGGTAGCCTCGGAGCTACCTGCTTCCCACAGCAAACTCCGGAGCTGCCACGTGTCCAAACGTCGGACCTGACAGCCTCTAACCTCCGGAAGACCTTGTAACGGCTCCGGATCTTCAAAGGAGAGCCAAGAACTTCAAGACGCGATTAAGCGTCATTAATGACATATTAATGACGCTTAAACGGACGATCTTAACACCAGTAACGGCATTGTCGGAGCATGTTACAGGATCATTAACAGCAATTAATCGTGTATAAATACTAGTAACCGCTGGGGCAACATGTCGGGCCAGGCTAGCTTGTAACGGTCTGTCCTTGTACTATAAAAGGACAGGCCGACGATACACGCGGGGACGACGTTCACAGACGAACTCACGCACCCGATACACTCGTGACAAGCTAATACAACACCAACACACCCGTGGAGTAGGGTATTACGCTCCGGCGGCCCGAACCACGTAAACTCTTGTGTCTCCTGTGTCAAACTCCTATTCACCTTCTTGAATCTCCGCGCGCCCACACCGAACTTCAAACTCCCCAAGCACTTTAGCAGTGTAAGGAGATCTGCCGACTCCAACAGTCGACAGTTGGCGCGCCAGGTAGGGGCGCCTGAGATTTTCGAGAATGGTGAACTCTGCAGTTGGATCATCCAACGGCCAACCTGCTGCTCAGGCTGTTGGGGGCAATCCCTCCAACAGGCAGCCACCAGCAGGAGCCTCAGCGCCAGCAGGAGCCACGCTCCCACCACCACCATCTTCTCCAGCAAATCGTGCTGGGCAACGTGATGGTGCACCGGCGTCACTTACTGCGTCAGCAAGTCATGACAACCCGGAACACGCGCTTCATGCAGCGCGTGCTCTTCTCTAACGTCCACCACCTCCAGATGCATCTCGAGATGCAATGGAACAGTGGAGGGCCGATGTGGAGCATTTGGTTGCAGCAGCGGCCGAACGCCTCAACAACCAGGGTCCTCCTCCTTCGGGACGAGCCCCGTCGCAGCGGCGGACTTTGTCTGGAAGACTTGGTCCGCACGTCTCCAACAACAGGAGACGAGCTGCTTCACAACAGGTGACGTCGTTGCCCTCTGGGGTACGACGCACCCATACGGTATCCAGGCTTTCGACTCATGACCTCCGGGCGGAGCTTGATCGCCGATACCGCCAGCAAGATGGTTGTGTCCATATTGAGCGAGCTCGTGAAAGACGGGAAGCTCAGAACCTTTCTACTCTGGAAGGGGTAGGAGGAGGCTGTTCAGCCCTAGCCATGCACCTGCGCATGGTTAGATGGCCACAGAAGTTCCGGCCACACCTGCCGGAAAAATTCGACGGGACTGTCAACCCCGCCGAATTCCTTCAGATATACTCCACTGCAATCTTGGCAGCTGGAGGAAACGAGGATGTGATGGCCAATTACTTTCCAGTGGCCTTAACTGGGACCGCCAGGTCCTGGTTTATGAGCCTTCCACCCAACTCTATCAACAGTTGGGATGAGCTGTGCCGTCAGTTCACTGCCAACTTCGGGAGTTCATACACCCGACCAGGCACTAAACTGGACCTTTTTGCGGTCGTGCAAAAAGGGGGAGAATATTTGCGGTCCTTCATCCAGAGGTTCTCTCAGGTACGCAACACAATCCCTTCTATCTTAAGCGCTTATGTCATTGTGGCATTCAGACAGGGCGTACGGGATAAGAAGATGTTGGAGAAGCTGGCGATCAAAGAGATCACCAGCGTCACGGAACTCTTCATCCTGGCAGACAAATGTGCCAGAGCTGCGGAGGGCCATGAGATGCACTCCAAACCAACCTCGGAGGATCACAAGAAATCCTCCAAAGAAGAAGCCGCTACCTCCGGGGGTGGCAAGAAGAAAAAGAAGACCAACAGCAAGAAGAAGCCGTCAGCCGGTATATCCAACGTTGCAGCTGCTGCAACTCCGGGTGGCCGGGGGCCACGCCCCGAGAAGCGACCTCGACCGTCTTCTGAAGACGGTGGCAAACCCAAAGTGTGGTGCCCCATTCACAAAACGGGCAGCCACGGTTTGGAAGACTGTCGGGAGGTCCAAAACCTTGTCGAGCGCTACAGCAAGCGCCGGGAAGGGTCTCCTTTCCGACAGAGGGAAGGAAAACAGAAGGTCGATGAAGCTCCGGCTGAAGAGGAGTTAGGGTTTAAGGATCCCAAAAAGGTCCTGAAGGCCGTCTACACCTCCGTCGACGATGACTCTGACGTCTCTGACAACGAGCGTCGGAAGACCATAAACACCATTTTTGGTGGATCATGGGACATCATCTCCCGTCGCGTCATCAAGACTATGCGGCGGGATATGGCCGCTGTAGCTCCTACAACTAGACCGGAGCCACATCGAAAGTGGATGGACACAACCATCACTTTTGATGCTTCGAACTGTCCTCGAAGCATGGTCGGAGCTGGACAGTTACCTTTGATAGTATCTCCCACCATCAATAACATCCAGCTCCATCATGTTATGGTGGACGGAGGTTCGGGGCTGAACCTCATAAGCTTTGAAGCTTTTACCAAGCTTCAGCTCCGACCTTCGGATCTCCAGGCCTCTCGACCTTTCTCTGGAGTAGGTCCGGGGGCCATTACCCCACTCGGAGCTATAACTCTCCCTGTTACCTTCGGGACCCGGGAGAAGTATCGCACCGAGAAGTTGGTCTTTGACGTTGCTCAGATCAACTTACCATTCAACGCCATCTTGGGTAGACCTGCCCTATACAAATTCATGGCAGCTGCTCATTATGGATACCTGGTGTTGAAGATGCCAACACCAGTAGGCGTTCTCCGGATCCGCGGAGATCGCACTGCTGGAGTAACTGCTCTGGAGGAACTCCATGCACTCACTACGGCGCAAGAGGAGGACTCCAGACAGGAGCAAGCTCCGAAACCCCTGAGTATTCGTCAACAAGGCTCGACCTTTGCACCCCGTGTGCAGCCAAGCGGCGACACCGACATTCCCGTCAAAGTCGTCCAAATTGGTTCTGATGCCGCTCAAACCACCCGTATATCGGGAGGGTTGAACGACAAATAGGAACTCGCGCTCATCACTTTCCTCCGGGCTAATGTTGACGTGTTTGCCTGGCAACCGTCACAAATGTCTGGGATCCCCAGGGAAGTGATTGAGCACAATCTGAAGATTTACCCTGATGCTCGACCTGTACATCAGAAGCCTCGGAAGCAATCCATAGAGCGGCAGAACTTCATCCGACAAGAAGTGAAGAAGCTACTCGAAGCCGGATTCATCCGAGAAGTCTTCCATCCAAAATGGCTGGCTAATCCAGTCGTTGTGCCCAAGGCCGGTGGGAAGCTTCGGATGTGCATCGACTACACCACACTGAATAAGGCATGTCCAAAAGATCCATTCCCACTACCTAGAATAGATTAGATAGTGGATTCCACCTCCGGGTGTGAGTTACTGTGTTTCCTGGACGCATATTCTGGGTATCATCAAATCAGGATGTCTAGGGAGGATGAAGAGCATACTTCATTCATCACAGTAGATGGATTGTACTGTTACACAGCCATGCCATTTGGTCTCAAGAATGCAGCTTCAACTTTTGTACGAGCTATGTACAAAACTTTTGAAGAACTCATCAGAGACATAGTGGAAGTGTACGTCGATGACATCGTGGTCAAGGTCAAGAACAAGGAGTCCCTCTTAGACACCTTGCAGGCTGTCTTCGACAAGCTGCGGGCCACCCGCGCGAAGCTAAACCTAGACAAGTGTGTCTTCGGGGTTAGCTCCGGAAAACTTCTTGGTTTCCTGGTAAGTCACCGGGGCATAGAGGCTAATCCAGCGAAGATAAAAGCCATTGAAGACATGCGGCCACCAACCCGCATCAAAGACGTCCAAAAGTTAACTGGGTGTCTAGCAGCCCTCAGCCGGTTCATATCAAGACTGGCGGAACGGACACTTCCCTTCTTCAAGTTGTTGAGGAAGTCCGGACCATTCCAATGGTCCGAAGAAGCAGAGAAGGCAGGCCAGGAGCTGAAACAGTTCCTCACCACCCTACCAATTCTGGTAGCTCCGAACCCTGGTGAGCCTTTGTTGCTTTACATTTCATCTACTGACGAAGTCGTCAGTATGGTTCTGGTTGCGGAGAGACCGGAACTACCCCATACTCAGGAATTCAGACCCCTTCGGGAGGGTCCGGAGGTTCCTGAAAGTGAGTCTGGGTCCCAGCTCCCAAACTCAAACCCACAAGAAGTCACTTCAGAAGACCAGGACCCCTTTGGGAGGGTCCAGGTCATTTCTGAAGAAGCTCCGGGTTCCTCCAGCCAGAACCCGGAGGTCCCCGAAAAGAATCTGGACTCCTCCGAGAGGGTCCGGATCAATGAAGAGGAAGCTCCGAACCCCTCCGGGAGGGTCCGGACCATTCAACGCCCGGTATACTTCATCAGTGAAGTATTACATGATGCCAAGACTCGATACCTAGAGGTGCATAAGCTGCTTTATGCAGTTCTTATTGCCTCCAGGAAGCTTCAACACTACTTCCAAGCTCACAAAGTCTCGGTTGTGACCTCCTATCCACTTCGAGCAATCTTGCATAATCCCAATTCAAATCGGAATATTGCAAAGTGGGCAGTGGAATTGGCTGAATTCGATCTTGAATTTATTTCAAGACAAGCTGTCAAGAGTCAAACGTTGGCAGATTTTGTGGCGGAATGGACTCCTTCTCCATCAAATCCTGGGGGCCCCAGCAAGCAGAAGACGGAGCATCAAGCTCCAACCTTCACCGAGCCTCACTGGACCCTCTACTTCGATGGCTCCATGCAGAAGCAGGGGGCCGGAGCTAGAATCCTTCTCCTTGCACCGACTGGGGAGAAGGTAAAATACATGGTACACCTTGACTTCAAGGCAACCAACAACATGGCGGAGTATGAAGCACTCATTTATGGACTAAAGATGGCACTGTCATATGGTGTCAAGCAACTGCTGGTCAAAGGAGATTCACAGCTCATCATCAAACAGGTGAAGGGTCAATGCTCCTGCAATAATCTCCAGCTAGCTGCTTACCTCCTTGAAGTCCAGAGGCTTCAGAAGGACTTTGAAGTCCTAGACCTCCACCATGTTCAGCGTGCCCACAACGCTGAAGCTGACGAACTCTCGACTAAAGCGTCAACCGGAGCTCCGGCTCCTGACGGAATCTTTGTACGGAGGTTGTCAAAACCCACAGCTCAGCCTGCCAAACTGAGCGAAGGGGGCGAGATCAGCATCCCGAAGCTGACGGTCCCGATGGCCCTGTTACCATGGCAGCCATCAAGGGTCGTAGGTGCTGCCGGAAGCTCCGAGCAACCCATCACGCAAGACTCAAATGCTCAAGCTAGCTCCGATGCATGGATCTCGGAGATCCGGAGCTACTTGAAAGACAACATCCTTCCTGACGATGATGTATCCGCTGACCGGGTAGTCAGATTGGCTAAAAGATACACGCTGGTAGAAGGGGATCTCTACCGGCGCGGTGCCAACGGCATCCTAATGCGGTGCATCACAAGGGAAGAAGGCTGCGAGCTCCTCGCAGAAATCCATGGAGGCGAGTGTGGGAACCACGCATCTTCCCGCACGCTGGTCGGAAAAGCCTTTCGGCATGGCTTCTACTGGCCTACAGCGCTCCAGGATGCCACTGAGCTGGTGAAGAAATGTGAAGCATGCCAATTTCATGCAAAGCAAATTCATACACCGGCTCAGTCCTTACAAATGATACCTCCTACATGGCCCTTCGCTGTGTGGGGGATGGACATCTTGGGACCCTTCCCAAGAGCCGTCGGAGGTTACAAGTTCCTGTATGTCGCCATTGACAAGTTCACCAAGTGGCCGGAAGCAACTCCAGTTGTGACGATCAACAAGCAATCTGCTATCAACTTTCTGCAATCCATTGTGAGCAGATTTGGAGTCCCAAACAAGATCATCACTGATAATGGGACTCAATTCACAAGCTCCGCATTCCAATGATATTGCGAAGACCTCGGCATACAAGTTTGCTACGCCTCCGTAGCTCACCCAGCCAGCAATGGCCAAGCCGAGAGAGCAAATGCAGAAATCCTTAAGGGACTCAAAACGCGCACCTATGAGCGCTTGAAGAAACATGGAGCCAACTGGATCGAAGAGCTTCCGCCTACTTTGTGGGCCAACAGGACATCTCAAAACCGGTCAACTGGAGAAACGCCCTTCTTTCTGGTGTACGGAGCTGAAGCAATCCTTCCTCCGGAAATCACCTTGGGTTCACTCCAGGTCCGGACCTTCGTCGAAGCCGCGCAGGACCAGCTCCGGCGTGAAGACCTAGACCTCCTTAAGGAGGGAAGGTGCCAAGCAGCTGTTCGGAATGCCCGATATCGCCAAGCTCTACGGCGTTATCACCAGCGGCATGTACACAACCGATAGCTCGAGGAAGGCGATTTGGTGCTACGGAGAATACTATCCAGAGAAGGGTTAAACAAACTCTCCCCCGGCTGGGAGGGGCCCTTCCGAGTGATCAAAGTATCCCGTCCCGGAAGCGTTCGCTTGGCTACCGAGGATGGGACACCTCTCCCAAATCCTTGGAACATCGAGCACCTCCGTAAGTTCTACACTTAATACCACGGAGGTGAGTCTTGAGTAACTTGGGGTGTACGTTATAGAGTCATTGTACAGAGTCGGGTAGTTCCTCCGGGAGAGCAGTCGGACCTTTCCCAAAAGGTCCGCAAAGCTCATGCAATACTTGTCATAGTCTCAGGACTAAAAGTGTGGCTAACTACCCTAGGTCAAACGAGAAACGAAACACACTTAGCCTGGTTCCGTACCCTAAGAGTGTACTTGTTTCCCCTGTACCCCAGACCTATAATGAAAGACATCTTCATGTGAAATAGACTCCACGTGCATTTATTTTGTACAGGATTGACATTTTTATTTTTCTCTTTCTTGTCTATAACTAAGACGTGTAATTCTTAAGAAATTTTTAGTTCGACCGGTTTATATACGATTCGAGTTGTATTGTCAGATCTTTTGGATTTAAATATCGTTTATGGCCAACTCGCCTGAAAGCCGCCAAGCCAATCTAGGGCCGGAGTGTGCTATCGACTTAGCCTGGTCAAGCACCCTAAGTACGCCACTCTACCTACACCCCGGCAGGCCAAAGTAAGGCGGGTCCATGGACAATTGAATCTAAGGGAAAAGACAATGCATCCGGTTGTATTTAAAATCGCGTTCAACCTAAAATTTTCTTGAGAGTCGTAAGCCACGACGAAATTATAGACAAGGAACGAATTTTACTATTTTTTTTGACTTAAGTGTGCAGGAAAAATAAAGTCTACGTTGATGGACAAAAGCCGGAGCTAACCAAGCTCCGACTCCCCCAAGGGGGCCAACCGTCGACGCTGAGTATAAGATGGTGAGAAGGCCCCGTAAATGGAGTCCGCTGCCAACAAACCAAGTGTTGGCAAAGGTCACTGCCGGAGCTACTCAGCTCTGACACCTCGGAGGACTAACTATCAACGCTCTACGTGTTGATAGAGGCTATTGCCGGAGCTACCAAGCTCCAGCGATGGACAATTCCGGAGCTTCTAAGCCCCGACAACCTCAGGGGACCTTCACTATCAAAGACTTCGGACCTAAACGCTACAAGTTCGGAGCAAATGAGTCTTCAACAAAACACATTATCCTTTTGGTACATGTTCACAATCAAATTGTGTACATCTACCAGGGGGCCAAGTAAAGATAAAGGTGTTGAAGTGTTGAAGACAAAAAGTGAAATTCTCAAAAATTTTGGGGATTTCATTCATTTGGAGACAGGAGATTACATCTGGAGACAAGGGATTACAAAATTGAGGAAGAAGAAGAGAAAATACAAGTGAAAGCTAAAAGAGATGGTCGTAGACCCTATGGAAGAACTCGGCGACCTTCTGGGCGACCTCCGATACGCTGGCTCGGGTAGCTTCGCCTTCTCCTTCGACGGGGCCTTCAAGCACCGGGTCCACAGGAAATTGAGGGTTCCGGCTGGTGTAGCACGTCAACACATACTCTGTGACGTTCCTCGCCAGGGATTGCCCCTCGACCTCCAGTTGGTCCGCGATGACGTCGCCCACCTTGGAGAGCTTGCTACCAGCTGCGCTCAACGCTTGCAGCGCAAGGTCCGGCTCCGGCTCCGGATCATCCGGGCGCACGGGGCTGAAACCCATCGGCGTCAGCGCGTCGTTGGCCTTGCCCAGGAACTCCCAAATCTGCAGGGAGTCCGCCGTCCTCAAGCTCTTCATCTCTTCCAGGGATCTCCTGGCCGCCATCAGTTCAGAATTCTCGCGGGCGAGGCGCTCAACTTCTTTGGCGTGTTGCTGAATCTTTGCAGCAACCCGCCTCTCGAGTCTTCCGAGCTCCTCCTCCCGGAGATGGATCTTGTTCCGGCGATCGACTAGGTCCTTCTCCCTAGCCTCCACTTTTTTCTCCCGGGCAACAAGGGCACACTCGTATTCGTAGAGTTCCTGCACTCGTACCCAGGTCTTCTCCTCCTCCTCTTGGCAGCGCTCTTCCAATTTCTTGGTGCGCTCCTCGAGGCCCTTGTCCGCCAGAGCTACCTTCTCGGCGAGCTCCTCTTCCCTCCTCAGGGCATCATCCCGCAGCTCAAGGAGTCTTTGCTCTTCATTCTCGAGTTGTTTCTCCCTCTCTTCAAGTGCCTCCCGGCGCTTGATGAGTGCAGTGTTAATGGCCTCCAGCCTTTCATGGCGTTCCTCGGCCGCACTGTTGGCTGCTTTGGCTTGATTGTATATCTCCTGGGATTGGGCGTCGAGGGCATGAGTCATGCTCTCCCTGTCATCCAGCAGCTTGCCCCAGTACTCCAGGCGGATCTTCTCCCGCTTGATCCACTCCTTGTCGTCCGCTAGCCTCGACTGCGCCAGCTTAGTCTCAAAGTGGAGCCGATTGCGCCACCGCCTAAGGGTTTGGCGCTCCTCTTCAAGAGCCTTACTGTCGTGGAAGAAGGCCAGTTGGACCTGACGCAGAATGGAGCAGGCGTTGTCAATAGACATCGACAGCGGGATGGGCTCCGGACCTGCTGGGGTCTCCTCCGCTGGTTCTAGCGGGTCTTCACATACAAAAATTGGGTCCCACTCTACGAGAGCAGAACCCCGAGCTTCCAAGGCACTAGGGCCGTCCTCCGGGATGGCCTCGGTCGCCATCGAAGAAGGCCCCGCCGCCAAGTCTTCCTTCGCCCCCTCGGGCAGGGGGCCAGCGACTTCGCTTGGGCACTCCGGCTCGGCCGTAGGTACCATCAATGTTGTCGCCTCCGGAGCAGGAGCTGCTACAGGCTCCGACCGGGACACCTCTTCCGAAGGAGGCTCGAGCTCCCTCGCCTCTTCAATCACCGGCTCTAAGGGCGGAGCTCCAACAATCACCGGCTCAACTGCCGGGACTTCATCAACACCCAGCTCGTCTGCCGAGATTCCAACCACCTCCGGCTCAACCGCCGGGGCTTCAACAACTTCCGACTCTGAGGCTGGAATTACCGCTTCCTCCGGCTCAACCGCCGGAGCTTCCATCACTGCAGCACCAGGACCCGAAGCTTCAACCTACGGGATAGGTGCCGCTGGCGTGTCTTCACTCCCGTGGTTCGGCGCTACCACGGGAACTTCTGGGGACGAGTCGAGGTCCATGACCACAACAGCCGGCACCGGAGCTGTCGCAGCCTCAGCCACCACCTGGGGCGGCACCGGGACAGGAGCAGAAGCTCCCACGACCTCAGACACTGTGGCCGAGGGTGGAGCCTCACTCCCCTTCTTGGGGACACTGCAGATGATGATCGAAGAAAATAAACAAACAGCTGCTACAATTAAAAAGTTCACCAAGGTAAAGATTAAAAATTACCTTGGAAGGCTTCCGCACCAGCTTGCGCGGAACCTTTTTCCCGGACATTCCGGGCTGGCCACGGTCGGCGTAGGAGCTCCGGAAGGTCCCCCGGAACTTGTCGCAGCCACGGGCGTTTCCCGGGTCGAGGCTCTCCTCGATCGGGAGGAACCCCTGGACCTGGAGGCTCCCACCGTCCCAGGTGCCGGAGTCGTGCGCCCAGAGCTAGTGCCCCAGGAGGGTTCCACCACGGGGAAAGACGCGCTCCGGGAGGATCCCACTGCCGGAACGGTATCGTTCCAGAAGGACCCCACCACGGGGACAATCGCCACGGCAGCAGAAGATCTTCCCCCCTGGGGAGAAGGAACTGAGGCGGAAGTAGTGGGCCTGACGGACCTTCCGTCGGCGTGTCGCAGCTTCCTCTTCCGACTCTCCGGCTCCTCCGCCAGCTCCTTACCCTTGCCGATGACCTCGACCCTCGGCTGTGGAGCAGGGACAGAGCCGTCTTCAGGCACCCCAGGGATCGCCACCCGGGTGGTTTATCTTCTCTCGACGACACCAAGGTCGTCAAGCGCGGGCATCGTCCGCCGGAGCTCCCTGCTGAACTCCACTTCCACGTTCAGAGGGAGAAAGGCCGACGGTGGAGTCAAGTCATCTCCGTCGACGTCGATGCCTTACTGGAATTTCTTGAGGTGGAACTCCAAGGTCTTCCCCACCATGTTGGACTTCAACCCGGTCTCAACCCGGTCCTCGTCCATCACGCTGTTGAGGGTCCAGGCGAGCTTCTCCCTCCTCTTCAGCGGCGCCCACCTGTTGGCCATGAAGTTGCATAACACCGCCTGGGGAGTCAATCCTCCATCCACGCATTGGCGGATCCTGGTCAGGGCGGGGTTGAAAGCTTCTGCCAACACCGGAACTTCACTCCAGATCGTCGTGTCGATGTCGGGCAGACCGTCTGGCAGCTCCAACCGCTCATGCTCCTCCACCCTGACGATAATCCAATCTTTCTTACAGTCATCCCACTTCCCGGAAGGGAACGACCGGAGGTACTTGAATGGGCACTTCTTGCGCTTCACGAAGTAGTAGAAGCCAAGGTACTCATTGCTCCGCCGGTGGTGTGGACGGTGAAGAAGGTTCGAAAGAGTTCGGTGCAGGGGGGGATGCCCACCCACATCTCGCAGAAGTGGACAAAGATGGACACAAGGAGAATGGAGTGAGGGCCAAGGTGGTATAGCTGCAGACCATAGAAGTCTAGCAGCATCAAGAAGAAAGAAGAAAAAGGTGGGATCAACCCCACCATGGCGTACGAAGAAAAGTACACCATCTCGCCAGCGCGCTCCTTCTCGAAGGGGAGCTCTCCGCCGGCACGGACCAAGCGGTTGAAGAAGTCCGAGGACCACCCCATGAGGGCCCGGACCTTCTTCAAATCGTTGTCGGTCTTCAGGCGACTCTCACACAGACCTAACTCCATCGCGGCACAACTAGGCAAGAGAAGAGGAGCGAAGTACGAGTCGCGAATTTGAGCGCAAGATCAGATGAGAGGCGTAAAGAATTCCCGACGGTGCGCACTTTCCTTCTTAAGTAAGCCCTCGCAACGCTTGGATGGAAACCGCAGGGAAGTCGAAGATACTACTCAAGAATTCAACCTAGCCGATGACAAGAGGGCTCGGGACCACCCCGACGATCAAGTCGAGGCTCCTACCCAGGCGAACGGTTGTCATCACGAGGCGGGAAAACCAAAGGCGGCGGCCTGACAGGGCGCGCGGAACCGATACGATTTTCGTATCGGGAACCGGCGAACTTCAATTGCGTGAGATCCGCACGTCAAAGATTTCATCTGCCGCCTGAGGTGCGCCACGCGGCGGGATCTAACTGTAAAACCCTGCCAACGGCACCTCCGAAGACCCTTGAAGACCCAGTTCAAGAGTCGTAAGGATGGACCCACCTCCGACGGAATGACTTCACTTCAGTGATCTTCCTCGGAGGTAGGTCCAGGGGGCCACTGTCGGTACCCTAAAAACCGTACACCCCCTGAGGTTACAAAGATCTCGAAGGAAGGCCATCTACTTGGTTTGAAGACCCTCGGAGGCCCACTTGTCAGACATGATCGGACCTGCTTCTCCAACATGGTTAATCCCTAGGTCGCCACGTGTACTGCCAAACCGGAGCTACCGCCCACAAGGGGGAAGCTCCGGGCCAGGTACCGAAACAGCACCTCCGGACTTAACCCTTGACCGAGAGAAGCTCCAGACCTGACACGTGTCAGGTAGCCCCGGAGCTACCTGCTTCCCACAGCAAACTCCGGAGCTGCCACGTGTCCAAAGGTCGGACCTGACAGCCTCTAACCTCCGGAAGACCTTGTAATGGCTCCGGATCTTCAAAGGAGAGCCAAGAACTTCAAGACCCGATTAAGCGTCATTAATGCCATATTAATGACGCTTAAACGGACGATCTTAACACCAGTAACGGCACTGTCGGAGCGCATTACAGGATCATTAACAACAATTAATCGTGTATCAATACTAGTAACCGCCGGGGCCACATGTCGGGCCAGGCTAGCTTGTAACGGTCTGTCCTTGTACTATAAAAGGACAGGCCGACGATACACGCGGGGACGACGTTCACAGACGAACTCACACACCCGATACACTCCTGACAAGCTAATACAACACCAACACACCCGTGAGGTAGGGTATTACGCTCCGGCGGCCCGAACCACGTAAACTCTTGTGTCTCCTGTGTCAAACTCCTATTCACCTTCTTGAATCTCCGCGCGCCCACACCGAACTTCAAACTCCCCAATCACTTTAGCAGTGTAAGGAGATCTGCCGACTCTAACAATCGACAACTAGTATATTAAACAAGGAACGAGAATGGCCTCTCTCCTAATGGCTTTGAGATCTGGTGGGGGATTGTTGGATAAATGGGCTTGGCCCATATAATATTCAGAATTAATTCCCAATAAATCTCAAAGGCCCATTAGGGCAAGAGGGAGTGGTGCTAAGTGTTTAGTCCTACATGGGAAGTGGAAGTGGAGCAACCCCTACATATAAGGGAGGTTGCTCTTCCACTCCTTGAGTGAGAGAGAAGAGAGGAAGAGAGGGGTGGCCCACGCGCGCTCCTCCTCCTCCTCTCTCACTCGCTCGCCTCGCCCCGCCCCGCACACGCGCGCGCGCGTGTGTTCGTGTGAATTTGAGCCTCGAGCTGAGCCCAGATTTTATATTTCTGCAGAAAATTAAATTGGGCTTTTGGGCCTCCGAATTTTTGGGGCTACCGAGTCAGAGTCCAAGTCGTTAGAGACGGATGCGTCTACGACTGCGGAGTCAGTTCGGGTCTGAACTCTCCGGATCATATACGAACCGCCTCCTGGGACTCTATAAATACGGGCGTCCGCGGTACGACAGCGTACCCCACGATCAGATCGTTCCCACGTTCGCGTTCCTTGCGCCGCCTTCTAGTCTACTCCATATCGAGCGTCGGCGTGCACCGACGATCGGGAGAGCAGGTCTCTGGAACCTCTCGTCCTTGCGATCCTGCACCGGGAGAGGGCGAATAAGGTTTTTGGGAAGCGCTCCGCGCGACTGCTCGCGTTCTTCACCACGGCTCGTCTACCGAGCAGATCGAGCGCTGCGGCTCAACGTCGTCACCAACGCCTGAAGCGGCTGTTCTCCATTGGATCTACAGCGGTGCGGTCGACTTCAAATCGGTACGCGTTATTTCTCGTCCCGTCTGTCTGCCGATCGCTGCTGTTTTTCTCGTGTTTTTATGGAATTATTCAGTAAATTGCCTCTTATTTTCTAACACGTTATATCCTTTGCAGCATATGCCTTGACTACCTAGTCTTGAATGTGGGAAAGGAACACATTCCTTTCTTATGAGAAAATTCACCTGCATGTCAAAACAACACTTTTTTACTTATAAACTAGCACTCTTGGTGTCCACCAGATTGCGCCGATCGCAACTGCATTCATCGTGCTGGCCTGAAGCTCTGGATATTGCTTCGTGGTTCAAGGAAGTCACTGTTGTGCAGTCCAGGCCGGAGACTGGCGCTTACCGATCTATCACAATTATTGTTTACTGGCGGCTTTGGAAAGAAAGATGCAATCACATTTTTCACGGCGGCGAGTCTTCAACAAGACACATCCTAGAGCTTGTCAAGCTTGACGTCAAGGACTGGACTAGGGCGGGAGCGATCCTACTTCCTAGCTTGACTAGTCAGTCTCTCACTCTCTCCTCTCTTTGTATTGAAGCTGTAATACCTCTGATCCTACTCATTCACGAGCTGTAACTGTAATCTGTTTCACATTCTTCTTAATGAATACACCGGTCATCCGGGTTAAAAAAATGAACTAGCACTCTTGCTTTGTTAAATTTTCAACTCAGATCGGGTATCGCACGCCACAGGCCACAAGGCCCAAGAGGTGGGACGCGACACGAGATGGAGGTGGCCGGGCCAGCCCAATATAACCGAAAAGTGAGATGGGCCTCCCCGAGAAGTGAGCTGGGCCTCCCTGAGAAGCGAGACTGCGGGTCGGCGGGAGCTGACCGATCGTTCTGCCATGCACGCCGGCTGGCGGCTGCAGTTCTCCATTCAGCACTACGTGGTGGTGGGCAGACATAAAAGAAGTAGAAATATTCAAAATGACAAGTCATACCTAGTCAGACTAAAATAAGTAGAAATATTCAAAATGAAAAGTTCTGCAAGCAAATAATATGACAACTCCTGACCGATAAGCTGCCAACGCTCACAAAACAGTTTACTTTCCTTCGGAAAATCGACCTTTTTATTTATTTTCACCTAAGTTAATTATGGCTATTTAGTTTGAGACACATACATACAGATACAAAAATGATGACACCGTTGCAAACGTCGGCCTCTTTTCTGTCTGGCCAGTTCCATTCATTGCTTCAAGCGTTTCTCAATTAATTGAAAGCAGTTCGTCGTGCCTTCCACCATCCGTTTTATTTCTCAACTCATACTTCGATAATAATAACAGAGGGGAAATGAATGTGGTATAGAATCGAAGTACCGGCCGCAGCTAGTTTCTCTGGCTTCATCACCTCCTATTTTTGCCACTACCGTTCTTGTCTTTCACCAGTTTCATGGACTAATTAAGCTAAGCCGAACAGTTGGATCTGTTTTTTCCTATGAAACCGCATCACCTTCGGCTCCCCTGCACTCTCCTCGCCATTGTCCAGCCACGAGAGCTGTAGATCCTTGGTTGCAATTGCGCTAAATTGATCGAGGCGTTCTCGTGCGCGTGAAGAAGAACGCTGAACGCTCGCGCGCGTCCAGGCGGTCGCGCCTTCTCCGGCGATGGGGTGCGTGACCTCCGTTGAGGCGAGGCGCGACATGGTCTGGGTCGGCGCTAAGCCCGGCGCCCGCCGCAGCTTCTCGCTGCCCTCCGTCGACCGCCAGCGGCTGCGGACGAAGGCCGTGACGGTGATGGGCGCCCTCGGCCTCGCGAGCAACGGCCGTCGCTCCGGCTCGTACAAGTACGCCACCCTGTCTGTCGAGGAGCTGATGAAAAGCGAGCATGACCACGCCGCGAAGGTGGCGCTCCCCAGCGAGGACGCGGCGAAGCGGCGTGTGAAGCCGTGCACGCCGACGCTCACGCCACCCAACGAGCCTGAGGTGATCAACGCGTGGGAGCTCATGGCTGGGCTCGAGGACGAGGGGCCGACGCCGCGCGCCACGCGGCGCCAGAGCCTGTCGATCAACTCGTCGCCGCACGAGAAAGGGTGCATCGTGGAGGCACCACCGTGGATGCAGTTCGATACGGACATACCCGTCGCCTTGGACTTTGACCCGGAAATACTGTCCGGATTCAGGGAGGCTCTGGAGGACACGTCGCCGTCGCCGTCGCCGCCAACGACGGTTGAGTCATCCGCGGAGGAGAAACCGGTGCAGCGGGAGAGGAGCAAGGACGTTGACACGCCAATGTCGCCGGCCACGAGTGACATGCCGGAGCTATCTGGCATTGTCCGCGCCCGCATCAACGCGTTTCAAGAAAAGATCGAGCGGAGAAGAAGTAAGGGCGCCCGTGACCCGAAGGTGTCGTCCCTGTATCCGCCCGGCGGCGAGCGAAAGGCGGTCGTGTACTTCACCAGCCTCCGCGGAGTGCGCAGGACGTTCGTGGACTGCTGCACCGTGCGCAGCATCCTGCGCAGCTACGCCGTGCGCTTGGACGAGCGCGACGTCTCCATACACGCCGTCTTCAAGGCCGAGCTCGCGGAGCTCCTCGGCCGAGGCTTCGCCGGTGCCACGCTCCCGCGCGTGTTCGTCGACGGGAAGTACCTAGGCGGCGCCGAGGATGTGCACTACTTGCACGAGGCGGGCGAGCTCGGGCGCGCCCTGGAAGGGTGCGAGGCCGCGCCCGTGCGCAAGCTCGGATACATGGAGGCATGTGCTGCCTGCGGCGACATCCGGTTCGTCCCGTGCGAGACATGCTATGGCAGCTGCAAGATCTTTGTCGGGAACGACGATGAAGGCGACAGGTACCACGGCGCCGGCGAGTTCCGGCGATGCCCCGATTGCAATGAGAATGGCCTCGTCAGATGCCCAGTTTGTTGCTGCTGATACTTACGGCATATGGTATTTTGTAGGTAAATTTTTTTGGTCTGTTTCTTACTTTGCTTGTACAGTGTGAAGAGCATCATAGCAGAAATTTCATAGGCCTTTTTTGTGTATGGAAATAAAGGAAATAGAAGTGAAACTGATCAGCCTTGTTGATCCATTTCTGCCCAAAGCTTCTGAAACATAAGATTTGTAATGGGGTCTTGGTCAATGGACGAAACCGCCATACTCTACAAGTCAGATCATCCAGATTAAAGATTTCTACAACTCCAGTAAAATAAAAGGGGAACAACTGTTGTGCAATCTGTTGTTTTGTACAAGCGTGCAATCTTCAAATCTGAACCGTTCTCTACCAATCTAAGGATAGTGTACTCAGGGTTCTTTTTGCATATTATCAGCAGCACCAGGTAAGAGGCTTTAGTGCTAAAAGTGCAGCACCCTTGGATAGATAAGGGATAATTCAGATTTGGAGATTGCACGCTTAGACAAAACAGCAGATTGCAAGTTGTTCCCAAATAAAAGTTGCCTTTGTTCAGAAAAGGGACAATGATTACTGGTTGAAGGCTGACTAGATCTGGACCACATTAGATGGCTGGAACAGATTTGTCGATGAACAAATGATAGGCATTCGGACAAGAGAAGACAAGACTTATCAGCAAAAATATGAAATGTGCATGAAGTCAGAACTCAGAAACATGACTGCACGACCACTCGACTCAATTTGCAACACCCGAAGTTCGTCTGCACAAATACCTTGTTCTAAACACAGTGCTCATCACGTATTACAATCCTATTTTTGAGATAAATCAAATAACATTACGTAAAGTCACACATTTTGGTGTTTCGTGTCATGTTTTAAAAACTAACAAGTAGCTTGGATGTTTATTTTCGCTTACCTCTGTCTACCATGAGCAGCCAAATCAGCTGCGGCCTTGGCAGCCTTAGTAAGAGCGCCAGTCACCATCATAGCTCCTGCAGAGAAATAGCTGCTGGTTACGATGCCATTCACGACCTTAGCTGCTGTTCTGCTAGTGGCCGTTGCAACCGTCTTGGTGGTCTCGGATACATGGTATGTTTCGTCCACAGACCGGAGTGCACCCACACCAGCACTAACTCTGTCAGTTAAACCAATTCTTTTGCTCAGCTCTGCAGCCTTGGCTGCTGCTGTCGCTGTTAACCCCTTAGACTCATCAAAAGCTTTAGCCTTGGCCAATGCATCCTTGCTGAGTATATAACCCCTTGCTAGCATCGTCTTCACAACATCTTGAGCCACTGTCAAAGCTTCCTGCGGAGTAGTGTTGAACTGGCATGCTTGGTAGTTCTGCTCAATTCTCAGAAATAAAACTAAATGTCAGCTTCTACTTCTACATATGAGAGTCAAATGATGCTAAAAAATCAAAGGGGACAATTTTTATGACTCAGTACAAGGTAGAACGATGCAATGCACTCTGAATTCTCCACTTAATTCGGAGAAAAAAAGGAGGTTCTTGTTCATGGCCTCTTCTTGCCCTGTACAGGATCCATCTGATTGATTGCTTTTGCTTTCTTTTCCTATAGCTACCAAGATGTTTTCTGAATAGCAGAATAATTTAATTTCAAATAGTGACCAGGATCAGACTAGATTATCTCAAAATGACCGTGCTGGAATGAGGTATGCTTCTTTCTGTTCTTTCTAGTCTCTATTTTAACACCATGCATTTCTAATGTGCAAAAACAAATTTCAACTTATAATCACTTAACAGATGCGGGAACATAACCAGGTGCATCGGTCAGTCCTGGGGCGATTTTTTTCATTGTTTATCTTTGTTACAACAAGACATGAACTTATAAACACCAAGCATGCCAATGCATGCTATTTCGAAATCTGAGATGCTGCTAATAATGTGTGTGACACTGAATAGAGATGATTTGCCTAGACATGCCGAAGGACTGCAACAACAACAAAGCCACTTTTGTCCCAAGATAGTTGGGGTAGGCTAGAAATGAAACTCACAACAAAAAAAGACAATCAACCTAAGGCACAAACAAAATGGCCATACAACTTGAATTTTCAGCAACAGTCACAGAAACTAACAGAATGCCCATTGGTGTGTCTTATTCACATAATCACCCTAACCCTAAGGCACAATGAACTCTACCTACAAAAGGTATTTTCTTGTCCTACTGGAATAATTAACTATGACTTTTTTTCATAGAATGAAAGATGCTTACTCTGTATTCTATTTCCTCCTCAACTTGCCATGGCCTCTCCCAGGAATTAAAAGACTCCTCAGATTGTCCCCAATGAGTTATGCATACAGGCTGATCCACAACAGTAGCCCCCTGTCAAGATGTTAACCGTCGTCAAGGTAACAACCCAATGAAGTAGCTGCCAATGAGATGTGTAAAGGGAGCAGTAATCGAAGTTGCAACAAAAAGAAGCATGTGAACATGAAAGTACGGCCAGTTTCCGGATCACTCAAAAGTGTAGCATAAGGAAACTGCAAGAAAATTTTGGACTGTTATCAAATTTAAAAGAATGTCAGCTAAGGAAAATTCTTTGCTTATTAAACACTCTTTGGTGGTGCTGCAAGAAAATGCTTGATCCGCGGCTTAAGAGCTAGTACCTTCAGCTAAGGAAAATTATTTGCTCATTAAACACTCTCTTCGGTGTTGTTTTCTTGACATTCGTTAATGCAAATATGCAATTCAATATATACAAATTGCAGATTAGGTTATGTAGCAGTATGTTTCCACATAATCTTATTTTAGTTTAATTGGCATAATACGATAACACTTAATTATTAGAATTTAGATTTTAAAATGGTCCAAGCAAATCAACCGAGAAACCGAAGCGATCATAGGAACCAGAAAAAAATTGGTCCATGTAGTCTCTGTGGAGAACTTATTTCCCAAAATACTTACACTGAGCAGCACTGCAGTTTCCAAGGCATAGGGTTCCTTGAATGTCACATAAGCAGTAGCACCATATTCTCCAGATCTGTAAAAATTCAAATCCATCATGCAATGAATTGCCAATAAAACAAAATATTGATTCGCAGACAAAGATAGCTAAAGAACTCTGTCCTACTATAAGCTTAAGTACAAAAAGCAAGGTTAATCTCGATAATTGTTCTGCACGCACATATTTTAAAACAATTAACTGACATTGTTTTTAATATCAAACACTTGCTAAGTGTCACATTCGAATAAATATGTCTGGAAGCATAGGTCGCAGATAACATTTTTACCTCAAAAAGTGCATAAACAATTATGTTGTAGGGGAACAACCGAACGAGTGATATAAACAAAAAATGCTTTAAAAATGTATCAAATTTACCTGATAAGTTCTACATGCTCAATGGGACCAGAGAATGAAAAGAACTCATGAAGATGGCTCTCAGACACTCTGCTCGAAAGGTTAGTGACTTGTACTGTGTATCCTGTTTCACTCATGATTCTGGAAGTCATCAAACACACAAATTTTAGTTTTTCCTGTCAATCTGAGTTTACATTTACAAGTGAAATTGGAGAGGCAGATCACAATAGTATACAGGATGCATGGCAGTTTCAAACTTAAAAAAAAAGTAGATTATGTAACATCACTAGTAATTAGAAATATTTTTTCAGCTCGTGTACTCATAGGTGATTACTTCATAGAAAATTTGGGTTTTTTATTATGCTTACTGTCTTCCATATGTTTCTCATTAGGAATAGCAATGATCCTGTTGTAAGGTCTCTATCAAAATTAGCATTTTAAATGTATGTACGTTGTTTCCTGACTTCCTGTAGAACTGGAAAACTGTTACATTGCAATCAATACTGATAAGACAAAAAGGATATATTATACATCCTCAGGTGGCCCAACCAAAACTCTCTAATAGAATCTTTACAAAACTAGGCGTAGGGAGATTGCATCACCACTACAATGACAAGTTGACTAGTAGTTGAGTAATATTCCAGCAAAAAGGTGCCTGCAGCAGGTTAGTAATGTATATTCTTTCCTGTTTCTCTCAGTCTGGGAACAGAATATTTAAATAGTGATTTCCGGTGGGATCACTTACTGCTATGTGGGTATATGTGGAATGTGCACGCTAAAAGTACATACTGATACAAGGGAAACTGGAATATGAGAACTTTCTTCGGTTGGTTAAACAAGATAACTATACAAATTATGGATCCCAACAGACTGCAATTATGAGGTGCAACAGCCTTTCACTTTCAGCAACTCTACCGACCAAACTAAATAATATGGTTGTTCCCCTCCACCAACTCTTTATTTTCTTCCCCAAAGAACTTAATCAAAAACCATGTTACCATATTTGCAACCCAACTTCCTACAGTATCTCAAGAACAGAAATGCTAAAAGAACACGTCTAAGACCACAATTCTCCATAAATGTTTGTAATGTACAATCGATTGTCATATTAATCGGCAAGGACATGGAAAAATATAACGAAACAGAGTAATGTAGGGCTCCAGGCTCTTCGCAAATGCTGAGCACTGACCAAGATATGGGGATAGAGAAATGCTGCTTCTAGGTAGGAAACCCGAAATCGGTGCAGAAGTAATCAAACGGAAATCAGCCACGAGGGAAGAAGAAAACACCTTGCCTGACCTTGCTCCCTTTCTTCTCCAGGTCTTACTCTGCCGCCACTGCTAGATTAGTATATTTTCTCGCAGCACCACCACCACCGCACAGGCGCGGAGTGAAGCAGCGACGCCGTGCCAGCCCAAAGCGCCTGAGCCCGGTGCGGCGGGCTGTAGCTCGTGGTGCGAGGGCGTGACCTCGATCTCCTACCTAACAATCACCAGCTTCCGGGAACGCGCGCAGGCGGGTAGCAGGGGAGGGGAGGGCGCGGTCTTCTACTCTTCTTCTCGGGGATGGCGTTGGACTTCCTCCGGTGCTCCCACTGGATTGTCGGCGCGAGTGTAAAGCCGGTGCGCATGCCACGTGTCACGGCGTCGCGTTGATGGGGGACTTCTATGTTGGGCTTTGGTGCATATCGTAGATGGGGTTGGACTGGGTTCTTAATGGGCTGCAAAAGAAGTCTGGTCATTGACATGATCTGCTCCTTATTACGGGTTAAGCCCAGGGGGATTTTCTGGCCCAAGACGGTACGCATGGTTTGTTAAGGCAACTTTAGCTAGCTTGAGAGTTATTTCACCTTTTAGTTAAGGCTACGTCAACCTATTTTTCTTTATACTGGAATGGAGCTACTTCCCATATTTTTTAGCGGTTGTCCACATTTTAATTGCAGGTTCCAGTTATACTGTGGACTGACAACAGCGACGTCTGCAGGCACCGTGATCTCCTTATAGATGTTGTCATAATTCTTCATCATTATTGTTGGCTTCCTTCGGGTGAAAATCTAGGTCTAGGTCTACTGGACCAGCGACGACGGCAATTCTATGTCATGTTCCTCGTTGGAGACGTCGTTATTGGAAGTTCATTTCATTATTCCATCTCGACCTACTAACGGGATAACTGATCACTTATTGTTACCCTCTCAACTGCTTGTATGTAGACGGGGTTGTAGATAATGAGTAGATCTTCTCTCTTGCCTCTTCCTCTCTACATCATGTTTGACATTTGGGCAGCTAGGTGGTTTAGCAATGGATGGTTGGTCATCGTTGCATAGAGTTTACTATCAATTATCAAGCTCTTCTTGTGCATCTTCTTTCTATTTTGGGAAGTGGGTCAATGTTTGTTTGTACTTGTTGTGTGTTGAGTATGATAGTTGAGGCTGCATGTATCCGTCTTTCTCTTATTTACTCCTTTAATAAAAAGGCATAGCACATGCCATTTGCGTCAAAAGAAAAACATTCCAGTACCATTCAAGACAACAAGAAACCACACCCGGCCGCTATCCATGTAATCCCTCATTTCTTTTGGTTTAATGTTGGTTAGTTTATTTTTTAACGATTGAGCGTTAAAAGGAACGGAAGGAGTACTCTCTGCAATTTTCAGAGACAACAGTGATTATTAATCTTTGCAACTTTGCTAGATAATCATCATGTGAACTATGGCTTAATTCGGGCCGGTTAGGTACGTACTATGCGCCACGGCGAGATTAGTTGCACGGTTGTGGTCACGGCCGTACGCTGTCTATTTGATTTCCTCCCTCCCGCTGCCCCCACTTTGATATATAATACTATGATTGTATGCATGATGATCTTGAAAGTGCATCTAGGTTCCCCGTGGGTTTTGGATGATTGATGACGACAATTAAGTCGCTAATGAGCTCATATGATCTTAGCACAGGTGTGGACTCGATCGGAGATGCAAACCCTCAAAAAGGAAAAGGATGGAAACGGAGTCGACTCGAAGCGTAGAAACTAGGGTTTCTAGCGTGTTGAGTTAGACTAGCCGTAGAAATAGGAGGGTGTGTGCATAAAGTGCAAAGAGATCAAAGTAGGAGCTCAAGAGTGGTGGTTGAGGTAGAAATCCTATTTGAAGTTGAAGTTAGAGTAGTCTGGCAGGAATGGCCGGACTAATCCGCCTTAGGGCCGGACTAGTCCGTTCCTGGCCAGACTAGTCCGTTTTCACACAGACCAGAAGGTCCTGTGTGACTTCGGTCTAGTCCGTAGTGGACCGGACTAGTCCGGGGTACCCCTTGAAGTGGAGTTTCGGGACTAAGTCCTAGAGAGCGGACTTGTCCGTTTTGGGGCGGACCAAAAGGTCCTGTGTGAGATCGGACTAGTCCGTCCGTGGGCCGGACTAGTCCGTGGTGCCGAGTGCAGAGAGGTTTTGCGACTAAGTCTGGGTAGGCCGGACTAGTCCGCCCTTGGGGCCGGACTAGTCCGTGGTCTCCAGACTAGTCCGTTTTCACACGGAACAAAAGGTTCTGTGTGAGATCAGACTAGTCCGGTAAGGGCCGGACTAGTCCGTTGTCGAAGTTACCGTTTGAATTTGAAGTTTGGCGGGTAGCGTGACGATTGCCGCGCAGTGCGACGGTTGTCAGAGGGGTCAGTGGTCCCCTAGGCCGGACTAGTCCGGGCCTGAGGCCGGACTAATCCGCCCTTTTGCTGAAGTCAGCAGTATGGGCTTGGGACCTCTATAAATAGAGGTCCCCTGGGTTCTTTTGAACCAACTCTTGAACAGACAAGAACCCTAGCGCCGCCACAGCCAACTTGGAGCACTCCTAAGCCTCTTTCTTGCCTACTTTCCCTCTAAAACTAATTCTTGAGTGGATTAGGGTTTAGTGAGGTGGAGAAGAGGAAGAACATCGCGCTTGTGCTCCCGGTTTGATCTCTTGCACTCATTGAGTCTTTGTGAGCTGTGTGTTGAGTGTGTTTCGTGTTGTTGATCATCTTTGTGGCGTGGGAGCCTCAGATTGTGAGAAGCCCCAACAAACTTTGTAATCACCCTTGTGATTAGTGGAGAACCAAGTTAGGCCCGTGCGGTAAACTTGGTGAGGGAAGGGTTGGTGAACCCGGTCCTTTGTGGACTCCTCAACGGGGACGTAGATTCTTGTGTGGAATCGAACCTCGGGATAAAATCCTTGTGTCTCCGTGTTCTTCGCACTTTTTTCATCGAATATTCCGTTCTAGGGTTGCTAGTTTTGTTTTGTGTTTCTCCTTGCTTAATCTTGTTGAAACTTGACTCACTCTTGTGTTGATAGTTTCTAAACTTGTCATAAACATATCCTCACTTGTAGCCTCGAGAAAATCCCCTTAAAACTTGCTAGAAACACTTTTTAGGGTTCTTCACGCAGGCTGACCGGACTAGTCCGCCCCCAGACCGGACTAGTCCGCCCCCTGTGATTTAATCTCGTTTTATTAAGTCATTTGCAGGTCGATTAGCCTATTCACCCCCCCTCTAGGCAACTTTCAATTGGTATCAGAGCAGGACTCTCCACAAAGAGTCTAACAGCTCGGAGAGATGGCCGGAGTGGTGAATTACGACGCATCGAGGAGCAACTACGAGGCAACTCGTGAGGAGACGCTGGCCTATCAAGATAAGCCAACGGACGATGAGGAGACTCACCACCTCAAGGCGAAGCTCCGGGAGAAGCTAAATATCTCCAAGATCGATCCGTCGAACCAATCAAGTGGTAGTGGCGGAGTCAACTACAACCGACAAGGGTTCAACTATGAACGCCTTGCCGCCAACAACCACTACCTCTCCATCCCATTGGGGAAACCTCCCCAATTCGATGGAACTGATTACGGGATGTGGAAGCACAATATGAAGATCCACCTCGTGTCACTCAACCCGGCGTTGTGGCAAATTGTCATGACCGGGGTGGAGATTCCGAAGGATGAGGACAACATCACTCAAGAACAAGCCATCCTCATCCACCGCAATGCTCAAGCTGCGGGTGTGCTTATCTCATCCCTCTCAAGAGATGAGTTCAACCGCGTCGATGGCCTTGAGGTGGCCAAAGACATATGGAACACCCTCAAGACGGCACATGAAGGAAATCGGGTGGTCAAGGAGGCCAAGATCGAACTCATCGAAGGAGAGCTTGGGAGATTCGCCATCTTGGATGGTGAATCCCCCCAAGACATGTACAACCGGTTGAAGGTACTTATCAACAAGAGCTGATCATATGGCTGCACCAAGTGGACCGACCACGAGGTAGTGAAGAGGATGATCCGGGCATTCATGCCTAGGAACGTCGCTCTTTGCTCCATGATTCTAGAAAGCCCGGGGTTCACTCAAATGACCCCGGAGGAGGTCTTTGGGAGGATCATCAACCATGAGATCATGGAGAAGGAGGCGCTCTTCTACAACGACCTTCAGAAGTTCACCGCCTCCAAGATGAAGAACGTTGCACTCAAGGCAACACCCTCTTCAAAGGATCAAGAAGAAAGTGATGAGGAGAGCCTCGACACCGATGAGGAAGAGGCCTTCTTCATCAACAAATTCAAGAGAATGATGAGAAGGAAGAAAGGTGGATACAACCATGAGGGCAAAGGGAAGGAAAGAGCAAGGCCCAAATCAAAAAGGTCTTGCTACAATTGTGGCGAGTATGGGCACTTCATCGCTGATTGCCCACATGAAGAAGCAAAGAAGAAGAAGGAGGGCAAGCCTCAAGATAAGAAATTCTACAAGAAGAAGAGGCCCTCCGGACAAGCCCACTTGGGGAAGGAGTGGGACTCTAACGATGAGTCCTCCTCCGAAGAAGAAGAGGAGAAGATGGCTACCATAGCCATCGAGAGGAGCTCCAAGGGAAGCAAGGTCTTCCCCAACCTCAACAACAACTACAAACCTACTTGCCTTATGGCAAGGGAGGGAAGGAGAAAGGCTTACTCCTCCGGTGGATCGAAATGGGTGTTGGATAGCGGATGTACCAGCCACATGACCGGAGAGAGGAGCATGTTCATAGGGTATGAGGAGAATGAGGACCCAAGTGAAGGAATCTTCTTTGGGGATAATAGCCAAGGGAAAATCCTTGGCTTCGGTAAAATTGCTATCTCCCATTCGCATACTTTATCTAATGTTTTGCATGTTGATTCCCTAGACTATAATCTCCTATCCATATCAGAGCTTTGTGATAAAGGATATAAGTGTGTTTTTTCTAGTGAGAGTGTGAATGTTCTGAGAGAGGGTAATGACTCAATAGCCTTTAAGGGAGTGCTCAAGGGAAAGATCTATCTTGTGGATTTTACCACAGATAAAGCTCAACTTGACACATGCTTAATGGCGAAAGCCAACATGGGATGGCTTTGGCATAAAAGGCTAGCCCATGTTGGAATGAGGAACCTTCAAAAGCTCCTTAAAGGAGAGCACGTTCATGGCCTAAAGGATGTGGTATTTGAAAAGGATAGGCCATGTAGTGCATGCCAAGCGGGAAAGCAAGTAGGAGCTCAACACCCCTCTAAGAATGTCATGACGACAACTAGACCTTTGGAGTTACTCCATATGGATCTTTTTGGCCCCATTGCTTACATTAGCATCAGTGGCAACAAGTATGGTCTAGTCATCGTTGATGACTTCTCTAGATATACTTGGGTGTTCTTCTTGCATGATAAGAGTGAAACCCCCGGTGTCCTCAAGAAATTCCTAAGGAGAGCTCAAAATGAGTTCAACTTAAGGATAAAGGCTATAAGGAGTGACAATGACACCGAATTCAAGAACATGCAAGTAGAAGAGTTCCTAGATGAGGAGGGCATCAAGCATGAGTTTTCCGCTCCCTATTCTCCTCAACAAAATGGAATTGCCAAAAGAAAGAATAGGACGCTTATTGAGATGTCAAGGACGATGCTAGATGAGTACAAAACATCGGACCGGTTTTGGGCGGAAGCGGTTAACACTGCTTGCCACGTCGTAAACCGATTGTACCTTCATCGCCTCCTCAAGAAGACTCCTTATGAGCTTCTCGTTGGTAAGAATCCCAATGTTTCTTACTTTCGTGTCTTTGGTAGCAAGTGTTATATCCTCAACAAGAAGCCTAGGACTTCGAAGTTTGCTTCAAAGTCCGATGAGGGTTTCTTGCTTGGATATGACTCAAACACACATGCGTACCGTGTGTTCAACAAATCCTCCGGAATTGTTGAAATAGCACGTGACGTGGTGTTTGATGAAACCAATGGCTCTCAAGTGGAGCAAGTTGATCAACATGCCATTGATAAAGAGGAACCTCCACTAGAAGCTCTAAGGAGAATGGCACTTGAAGATGTTCGCCCACAAGAACCATCCCAAAGCCCAAGTGACCATCATCATTATGAAGTAGGTCAAACCCCCATTGGACAAGTTGGAGATCCACTAGATGCTCCCCAAAACGATAATGGGAATGAAGATCAAGGGGGAGGCATGGATCAAGGGGGAGACCAAAGTGAAGAAGATAAAGCAAGTGATTCAAGAGCTCAACCTCCGCATCCTCGTGTTCATCAAAGTGTTTAACGGGATCACCCCGTTGACAACATTCTAGGAGATATCACAAGAGGAGTAACAACACGTTCACGTGTTGCAAACTTTTGTGAGCACTTCTCCTTTGTCTCATCCTTGGAACCCCATAAGGTTGAAGATGCCTTAAGAGATCCGGATTGGGTAGTTGCCATGCAAGAGGAGCTCAATAACTTTGAAAGGAACAAGGTTTGGGAGCTTGTCAAGCGCCCACAAGCTAATGTTGTTGGAACCAAGTGGGTGTTCCGCAACAAACAAGATGAGCATGGCGTGGTAACTAGGAACAAGGCACGACTTGTGGCAAAAGGGTACTCACAAGTTGAAGGATTGGATTTTGATGAGACATTTGCCCCCGTAGCTAGGCTTGAGTCAATTCGGATATTACTAGCTTTTGCTACTCATCATGACTTCAAGCTCTACCAAATGGATGTTAAGAGTGCATTCCTTAATGGCCCAATCAAGGAAGAAGTTTATGTAGAGCAACCTCCAGGGTTTGAAGACCAAAACTATCCTAACCATGTTTACAAATTGCGAAAGGCTCTTTATGGCCTCAAGCAAGCTCCTAGAGCTTGGTATGAGTGCCTAAGAGACTTTCTAGTTGAAAATGGTTTTAGGATAGGCAAAGCGGACTATACCCTTTTCACAAAGCACTTCAACGAAGATCTTTTTGTGTGCCAAATATATGTGGATGACATCATATTTGGTTCCACAAATAAGGTGTTTTGTGATGAGTTCTCCAAGATAATGACGGAGAGGTTTGAAATGTCCATGATGGGTGAGTTGAAGTTCTTTCTAGGATTTCAAGTAAAACAACTCAAAGAAGGGACGTTCATAAGTCAAACTAAGTATACACAAGATATTCTAAGGAAGTTTGACATGGACAAGGCAAAGCCCATCAAAACCCCTATGGGAACAAATGGACACCTAGACCTAAATGAGGATGGTCCAAGTGTGGATCAAAAGTTGTATAGGTCTATGATTGGTTCACTTCTCTATCTTTGTGCATCTAGGCCCGATATCATGCTAAATGTGTGTATGTGTGCACGCTTTCAAGCGGCACCTAAGGCTTGTCATTTGACCGCCGTTAAAAGGATCTTGAGATATCTAGTACACACACCTTCCTTAGGACTTTGGTACCCCAAAGGATCTAAGTTTAACCTCATTGGATATTCCGATGCGGACTATGCGGAGTGCAAAGTTGATAGGAAGAGCACATCGGGTACATGCCAATTCTTGGGTCGATCTCTAGTGTCTTGGTCCTCCAAGAAGCAAAACTCTATTGCTCTCTCCACCGCCGAAGCGGAATATGTTGCAGCCGGAAGTTGTTGTGCACAACTTCTTTGGATGCGACAAACTCTTAGGGATTATGGGATTAACTTGCGCAACATTCCACTCTTGTGTGACAACGAGAGTGCCATAAAGATAGCCCATAATCCGGTGGAGCACTCTAGGACCAAGCACATAGACATACGACATCACTTCTTGAGAGATCACTCAATGAAGGAAGATATTGTGATTTCTCATGTGAGGACGGAACATCAACTCGCGGATATTTTCACCAAGCCTCTTGATGAGAAGCGTTTCTGTGAGCTAAGAAGTGAGCTCAACATTTTGGATTCTAGGAATGTGGCTTAAACCACATTCCTCACATTTTTTTTGAGCTATATTTCGAAAAACTCTTCTCTATCGTGATTTCTCTTCAAAATCTGTTTGAGAAAACTTTTTCTTGGAAATTGATCATGTTTTTGTCATATTTATCTTCAATAATCATGTTTGTGTTGCTTGTTATCCATAAGGACCAATAGTGTGTGTGCAACTCAAAAACATCGCCTTTCAGCCCAGTCGGACCGGACTAGTCCGCCCTGGGACGGACAAGTCCGGGTCCAGATTAGTCCGCGGCTGGTCCGCAGACCGGACTAGTCCGTCCTTGCCACCGGACTAGTCCGGCCCTTGGGGACTTAAACCCCAGGGGCGGCCAAAACCCTTCCTCTCCCTCTCACTCCCGCTTATCTCCCTCACGCGCGCTAGAAACCGCCCTCTTCGTCGATTTTTCGCTCCAACCACCAAATCGCGATTCCAATCCGTGCATTGGAGTCTTTGGGAGTGAGGGATCGTTTCCCCGCGCTTCACCTTCGCAATCCATCGTTGATTTCGTCGATTCTCGCGGATTTGAGAAGGTATTCCCGCCTTTTCAAAAACTTTCCCCATTTTTGATTCTTGAGGTTTTTGATAGGAACACCTTCATAGATATTGCTCCATATACCCTTGTGATCACAGCCTAGGAGTATTGCGTGCTGATTTGAAGATTTTTCGATGAATCGATTAGGGTTAGGGTTTATCCTGCGCAACCCGGACTAGTCTGGCCCCTGGCGGACATGTCCGCCCGGTGGACTAGTCCGCCCCTGGGGCGGACAAGTCCGGTTTGCACAGAGCAAACCCTAGTCCTAGTCTTCTCTCGAGACTTCTTCCGTAATGCTTCCATCTACTTGGACTCATACCTTCCCGTCTATGTATTTTCCGCAGCATGTCGAACTCGGAGCGCTCCCCTTCTCGTCTCAACCCCGCGGGCGATGAAGAACGCCCCGAGACCTATCGGGGCCGCACCGAGGAGAGAGGTGCGGAAGTACCCCGGGAGGGCCGCACCAAGGCTCAGATCGTCGAAGCAAGGACGAAAGCTGCCCTCATTAAGGTGCAGAAGGAAAAAGAAGAAAGGCGACTGAAGGCCCTCGAAGCCTCCAAAGTAGCTGCCACCATCTACAATGAAGAAGAAGCCTTGGCACGAGCAACTGCAGAATCCCTGAATGAGCTAAGGAGGAAGAAAAGGCAAGACAGGGAGGCTCACAACTCCAGGGCCGCTGAGGCCAATGCCCCTAAAAGGAAGAAACTTGTCACTGTTGTCGAGAAGACAAAGGGCAAGGAGCAAGCCCAAAGGGAAGAAGAGCCAAGGGTCGAGCGTGACCCTAAGAAAGGAAAGGCTCCGGCTCCAGTCGAGCCGAAGAAGAAGAAGCCCTCCGTCAAGGTGCCAGCCAAGAAGGCACCCGGAGGAGTTATGATTCGTGAAAAAGGGAAGGCTCAGGCTGTTGGCCCTCTTGTGATGCACAGTCCAGCACGCAACCCAAACCTTCAGCCCAATCTCTCAGCAAACACATTCAAGGGAAAAGGAGCTGAGAAGGCAAGGAGGCTCAGAGATGAGAATGTCTATAGGTATGAGAGGTCCACCGCCGATCCTCGGTTCTGGTGTGACTTCCATTGCGATTACTATCGCACAGTCTACCAGGCCATGAAGAAGCCAGTGATCCAGGCTCAATGGGTGGACTGGACCTATATGGCCAAGAAGAAACACGAGGCGTTTGACGCAGTGATCGAGGCAGCTGAGTGCCACGGAATCAAGGACATTCTTGGATTCAAGTATGACTGGAATGAGGAGGTCATAGTACAATTCTATACCACAGTTCACTTCCATTCTCGTGGTGACCGAGCCATCACTTGGATGACCAACGGTGAGCAGTACTATGCCACCTTTGAGGTGTTTGCTCAGGCTCTTGGTCTGGAGAGTCACCTGGACCATGAGATCATTATCTCCAATCTCAAGGCCATGGACAGGGATGATATGAGCTATATGTACCCTCCTCACGTCCGGTGTGAAGCTGGATTGGCCAGGAACATCCTCCCGTTCTACAGCATCCTTAACAGGATTCTCAGGAGGATAGTGGCTCCCAAAGAAGGGGATGCAGGGATCATCCAGGGTCACCTCAGGCACCTGTTGGCTCTCATTGATGGACATGAGATGTTCAACCTTATAGATTACATCTTTGATGATATCTACAACATCTCACACACACCCAACTGTGCCTGTGGCTATGCCCCATACTTATGTGTCTGATCGAGAAGGTGTCCGGGCTTGTGTTTGTGAAGGACACCACTCACCAGCCTCTTCGACCCCAGATGCCACCTGCTGTCCCGATTCCTCCGCACCGGAAGAACGCGGATCCTCCCTCTCAGCCGGAGGAACCTCGTGGTGGAGCCTCTCGTCGTGCCTCTCACTCCCCCGGTGGCTCCTCTAGCAACGGAGTCCTCAAGTTTCTTCGGTCCATCTTCACCTCGTGCCGCAAAGCCGAGGTGCGAGCTCAGCGGACTGAGCGCTATGTGAGGAAGCTCTGCGACAAGATGGAGATTCCGATGAGCCCTGAGGCCTCCGACGACGAGCTCACTCCATACCCCCTTCTCACCCCCGAGGAGTTGGCACTCTTGGGTGAGACGGAGGGTACCTCCTCACCGGGCTCCGACGACGACGACGACGATCATGAGGAAGACGTCGAGGACCCGAAGGCCACGGAGAGCGACTCCCGCGACGGCGATAGTGACGAGGACGAGGACTAGCTTTTGGGTCCTTGTCCCCCTCTTCTTTTCCTTTTTGGTGCCTTGATGCCAAAGGGGGAGAGTTAGGGGGAGTCAGTCCTTTGTGTGTGTTTGGGGGAAGTAGCAGTCTTTTGTGTGGTGTGTTCTTGTCATTTGGACCTCTTTTGTAACTTATTCATGCTACTTGATTGTTTACATTTGTGCAAGACTTGCTAATGTTGTTAAATATCAATATAATGTTCCTATTGTCAATCTTTTGATTATATTGATGCTTTTTATGTCTTGTCACAATTGTTGAGCACATCACGTAGGCACCCCACCATAACGTGTGTGGGTATGAAAGATCTCCTCCACCTCTTTTACATGCTGCATACATTGAGGGGGAGTCATTCATACGCACAAAAGTTATGAAAACCAAAATTTATACTCTTAATTGTGAAGGACTTGATGTGTTGTCATCAATCACCAAAAAGGGGGAGATTGAAAGTGCATCTAGGTTCCCCGTGGGTTTTGAATGATTGATGACGACAATTAAGTCGCTAATGAGCTCATATGATCTTAGCACAGGTGTGGACTCGATCGGAGACGCAAACCCTCAAAAAGGAAAAGGATGGAAACAGAGTCGACTCGAAGCGTAGAAACTAGGGTTTCTAGCGTGTTGAGTTAGACTAGCCGTAGAAATAGGAGGGTGTGTGCGTAAAGTGCAAAGAGATCAAAGTAGGAGCTCAAGAGTGGTGGTTGAGGTAGAAATCCTATTTGAAGTTGAAGTTAGAGTAGTCTGGCAGGAATGGCCGGACTAGTCCGCCTTAGGGCCGGACTAGTCTGCTCCTGGCCAGACTAGTCCGTTTTCACACGGACCAGAAGGTCCTGTGTGACTTCAGTCTAGTCCGTAGTGGACCGGACTAGTCCGGGGTACCCCTTGAAGTGGAGTTTCGGGACTAAGTCCTAGAGAGTGGACTTGTCCGTTTTGGGGCGGACCAAAAGGTCCTGTGTGAGATCGGACTAGTCCGTCCGTGGGCCGGACTAGTCCGTGGTGCCGAGTGTAGAGAGGTTTTGCGACTAAGTCTGGGTAGGCCGAACTAGTCCTCCCTTGGGGCTGGACTAGTCTGTGGTCTCCAGACTAGTCCGTTTTCACACGGAACAAAAGGTTCTGTATGAGATCGGACTAGTCCGGTAAGGGCCGGACTAGTCCGTTGTCGAAGTTACTGTTTGAATTTGAAGTTTGGCGGGTAGCATGACGATTGCCGCGCAATGCGACAGTTGTCAGAGGGGTCAGTGGTCCCCTAGGCCGGACTAGTCCGGGCCTGAGGCCGGACTAGTCCGCCCTTTTGCTGAAGTCAGCAGTATGGGCTTGGGACCTCTATAAATAGAGGTCCCCTGGGTTCTTTTGAACCAACTCTTGAATAGACAAGAACCCTAGCGCCGCCACAGCCAACTTGGAGCACTCCTAAGCCTCTTTCTTGCCTACTTTCCCTCTAAAACTAATTCTTGAGTGGATTAGGGTTTAGTGAGGTGGAGAAGAGGAAGAACATCGCGCTTGTGCTCCCGGTTTGATCTCTTGCACTCATTGAGTCTTTGTGAGCTGTGTGTTGAGTGTGTTTCGTGTTGTTGATCATTTTTGTGGCGTGGGAGCCTCAGATTGTGAGAAGCCCCAACAAACTTTGTAATCACCCTTGTGATTAGTGGAGAACCAAGTTAGGCCCGTGCGGTAAACTTGGTGAGGGAAGGGTTGGTGAACCCGGTCCTTTGTGGACTCCTCAACGGGGACGTAGATTCTTGTGTGGAATCAAACCTCGGGATAAAATCCTTGTGTCTCCGTGTTCTTCGCACTTTGTTCATCGAATATTCCGTTCTAGGATTGCTAGTTTTGTTTTGTGTTTCTCCTTGCTTAATCTTGTTGAAACTTGACTCACTCTTGTGTTGATAGTTTCTAAACTTGTCATAAACATATCCTCACTTGTAGCCTCGAGAAAATCCCCTTAAAACTTGCTAGAAACACTTTTTAGGGTTCTTCACGCAGGCTGACCGGACTAGTCTGCCCCCAGACCGGACTAGTCCGCTGTCGACTATTGGAGTCGACAGATCTCCTGACACTGCTAAAGTGTTGAAGGAGTTTGTGGTTCGGTGTGGGCGCGCGGAGACTCAAGAAGGTGAATTGCGATTTAACACAGGAGACACTAGGATTTACGTGGTTCGGGCCGCCTGAGCGTAATACCCTACTCCACGGGTGTGTTGGTGTTGTATTAGTTTGTCACGTATGATCTCCACGTTTGTGTACGTGTGTCGAGTGTATCGTTGGCCTGTCTTTTTATAGTACAAGGACAGGCCGTTACAAGCTGGCCTGGCCCGACATGTGGCGCCGACGGTTACTAGTATTGATACACTATTAATTGTTGTTAATAATCCTGTAACGGGCTCCGACAGTGCCGTTACGGGTGTTAAGATTGTCCGTTTAAGTGTCATTAATATGACATTAATGACATTTAATCGGGTCTTGAAGTCCTTGACTCTCCTTTGAATATCCAGAGCCGTTACAAGGTCTTCCGGAGGTTAGAGGCTGCCAGCTCTGACGTTTGGACACGTGGCAGCTCTGGAGCTTGCTGTGGGAAGCAGGTAGCTCCGGAGCTATCTGACACGTGTCAGGTCCGGAGCTTCTCTCGGTCAGGGGTTAAGTCCGGAGGTGCCATTTCGGTACTTGGTCCGGAGCTTCCCCCTTGTGGGCGATAGCTCCGGTTTGGCAGTACACGTGGCGACCTAGGGATTAACCATGTTGGAGAAGCAGGTCCGGTCATGTCTGACAAGTGGGCCTCCGAGGGTCTTCAATCCGTGTAGACGGCCTTCCCTCGAAATCTTTGTAACCTCAGGGGGTGTACGGTTTTTAGGGTACCGACAGTGGCCCCCTGGACCTACCTCCGAGGAAGGTCACTGGGGTGAAGTCGTTCCGTCGGAGGTGGGTCCATCCTTGAGACTCTTGAACTGGGTCTTCAAGGGTCTTCGGAGGTGCCGTTGGCAGGGTTTTACAGTTAGATCCCAACGCGTGGCGCACCTCAGGCGGTAGATGAGATCTTTGACGTGCGGATCTCACGCAATTGAAGGTCGCCGGTTCCCGATACGAAAACCGTATCGGTTCCGCGCGCCCTGTCAGGCTGCCGCCTTTGGGTTTCCCGCCTCGTGATGACAACCGTTCGCCTGGGTAAGAGCCTCGACTTGATCGTCGGGGTGGTCCCGGGCCCTCTTGTCATCGGCTGGGTTGAATTCTTGAGTAGTATCTTCGACTTCCCTGCAGTTTCCATCCGAGCGTTGCGAGGGCTTACTTAAGAAGGAAAGCGCGCACCGTCGGGAGTTCTTTACGCCTCTCATCTGATCTTGCACTCAAACTCCCGACTCGTACTTTGCTCCTCTTCTCTTGCCTAGCTGTGCCGCGATGGAGTTGGGTCTGCGCGAGAGTCGCCTGAAGACCGACAACGATTTGAAGAAGGTCCGGGCCCTCATGGGGTGTTCCTCGGACTTCTTCAACCGCTTGGTCCGTGCCGGCGGAGAGCTCCCCTTTGAGAAGGAGCGCGCTGGCGAGATGGTGTACTTTTCTTCGTACGCCATGGTGGGGCTGATCCCACCATTTTCTTCTTTCTTCTTGATGCTGCTAGACTTCTATGGTCTGCAGCTATACCACCTTGGCCCTCACTCCATTCTCCTCGTGTCCATCTTTGTCCACTTCTGCGAGATGTGGGTGGGCATCCCCCCCTGCGTCGAGCTCTTCCGAACCTTCTTCACCGTTCACACCACCGGCCGGAGCAATGAGTACCTTGGCTTCTACTACTTCGTGAAGCGCAAGAAGTGCCCATTCAAGTACCTCCGGTCGTTTCCTTCCGGGAAGTGGGATGACGGAAAGAAAGATTGGATAGTCGTCAGGGTGGAGGAGCATGAGCGGTTGGAGCTGCCAGACGGTCTGCCCGGCATCGACACGTCGATATGGAGTGAAGTTTCAGTGCTGGCGGAAGCTTTCGACCCTGTCCTGACCAGGATCCGCCGATGTGTGGAGGGAGGATTGACTCCCCAGGTGGTGTTCTGCAACTTCCTGACCAACAGGTGGGCGCCGCTGAAGAGAAGGGAGAAGCTCGCCTGGGCCCTCAATAGCGTGATGGACGAGGACCGAATTGAGACCGGGTTGAAGTCCAACATGGTGGGGAAGACCTTGGAGTTCCACCTCAAGAAATTCCAGCACGGCATCGACGTCGACGGAGATTACTTGACTCCGCCGTCGGCCTTTCTCCCTCTGAACGTGGAAGTGGAGTTCAGCAGAGAGCTCCGACGGATGATGCCTGCGCTTGACGACCTTGGTGTCGTCGAGAGGAGACCAACCACCCGGGTGGCAATCCCCGGGGTGCCCGAAGATGGCTCGGTCCCTGCTCCACAGCCGAGGGTTGAGGTCATCGGCAAGGGCAAGGAGCTGGCGGAGGAGCCGGAGAGTCGGAAGAGGAATCTACAACATGCCGACGGAAGGTCCGTCAGGCCCGCTGCTTCCACCTTGGTTCCTTCTCCCCAGGGGGGGAGATCTTCTGCCGCCGTGGCGACTGTCCCTGTGGTGGGGTCCTCCCAGAACGAGACTGTTCCTATAGTGGGATCCTCCCGGAGCGCGTCTGTCCCCGTGGTGGATCCCTCCGGGGGTGCTAGCTCCGGGTGCACGACTCCGGCACCTGGGGCGGTGGGAGCCTCCAGGTCCAGGGGTTCCTCCCGATCGAGGAGAGCCTCGACCCGGGAAACGCCCGTGGCTGCGACAAGTTCTGGGGGGCCTCCCGGAGCTCCTACGCCGACCATGGCCAGCCCGGAACGTCCGGGAAAAAGGTTCCGCGCAAGCTGGTGCGGAAGCCTTCCAAGGTAATTTTTGATTTTTACCTTGGCTAACTTTTTAGTTGTAGCGATTATTTGTTAATTTTCTTTATCTGTCCTCTGCAGCGTCCCCAATAAGGGGAGTGAAGCTCCACCCTCGACCACGATTTCTGAGGCCGTGGGAGCTTCTGCTCCTGTCCCAGTCCCGCCCCAGGTGGTGGCTGAGGCTGCGACAGCTCCGGCGCCGGCTGTCGTGGTCATGAACCTCGACTCGTCCCCAGAACTTCCCGTGGTAGCGCTAGACCACGGGAGTGAAGACATGCCAGCGGCACTTGTCTCGGAGGTTGAAGCTTCGGGTCCTGGTGCTGCAGTAGTGGAAGCTCCGGCTGTAGAGCCGGAAGAAGTAGTAGTCCCGGCCTCGGAGCCGGAACTTGTCGAAGCCCCGGCGATTGAACCGGAGGTGACTGAAGCTCCGGCATGCGAGCCGGAAGTTGAGGTAGTTCCGGCAGTGGGGCCGGTTACCTTCGAAGTACCGGTCGCTGAGCCGGTTATTGTTGGAGCGCCGGTCACAGAGCCGGCGGTTGAAGAGGCGAGGGAGCTCGAGCCTCCCTCGGAAGAGGTGTCCCGGTCGGAGCCAGTAGTAGCTCCTGCTCCGGAGGCGATGACGTCGATGGTACCTGTGGCCGAGCCAGAGTGCCTAAGCGAAGTCGCTGGCCCCCTGCCTGAGGGGGCGAATGAAGACTTGGCGGCGGGGCCTTCTTCGATGGCGACTGAGGCCATCCCAGAGGACGGCCCTAGCGCCTTGGAAGCTCAGGGTTCCGCTCTCGTAGAGTGGGACCCAATTTTTGTATGTGAAGACCCGCTGGAACCAGCGGAGGAGACCCCAACAGGTCCGGAGCCCATCCCGCTGTCGATGTCTATCGACAACGCCTGCTCCAGTCTACGTCAGGTCCAACTGGCCTTCTTCCACGACAGCAAGGCTCTTGAAGAGGAGCGCCAAACCCTTAGGCGGTGGCGTAATCAGCTCCACTTCGAGACTAAGCTGGCGCAGTCGAGGCTAGCGGACGACAAGGAGTGGATCAAGCGGGAGAAGATCCGCCTGGAGTACTGGGACAAGCTGCTGGATGAGAGGGAGAGCATGACCCATGCCCTCGATGCTCAATCCCGGGAGATCCACGACCAGGCCAAGGCTGCCAACGACGCGGCCAATGCTCGGTTCGAGCAGCTTGAGGCCATCAACGCCGCACTCATCAAGCGCCGAGAGGCACTTGAAGGAAGGAAGAGACGGCTCGAGGACGAAGAGCAAAAACTCCTGGAGCTGCGGGATGACGTCCTGAGAAGGGAAGAGGAGCTCGCCGAGAAAGTAGCTCTGGCTGACAAGGGCCTCGAGGAGCGCACTAAGAAATTGGAAGAGCACTGCCTCGAGGAAGAGGAGAAGACCTGGGTGCGGGGGCAGGAACTCTATGAATACGAGTGTGCCCTTGTTGCCCGGGAGAAGAAAGTGGAGGCTAGGGAGAAGGACCTGGTCGATCGTCGGAACAAGATCCACCTCCGGGAGGAGGAGCTCGGAAGACTTGAGAGGCGGGTTGCTGCAAAGATTCAGCAAAACGCCAAAGAAGTTGAGTGCCTCGCCCGTGAGAATTCCGAACTGACGGCGGCCAAGAGATCCCTGAAAGAGGTGAAGAGCCTGAGGACGGCGGACTCCCTACAGATTTGGGAGTTCCTGGGCAAGGCCAATGATCCGCTGACGCCGATGGGTTTCAGCCCCGTGCACCCGGATGATCCGGAGCCGGAGCCGGACCTTGCGCTGCAAGCGTTGAGCGCAGCAGGCAGCAAGCTCTCCAAGGTGGGCGACGTCATCATGGACCAACTGGAGGTCGAGGGGCAATCCCTGGCGAGGAACGTCACAGAATATGTGCTGACATGTTACACCAGCCGGAACCCTCAATTTCCTCTGGACCCGGTGCTTGAAGGCCCCGTCGAAGGGGAAGGCGAAGCTACCCGAGCCAGCGTATCGGAGGTCGCCCAGAAGGTCGCCGAGTTCTTCCATAGGGTCTAGGACCATCTCTTTATCTCTCACTTGTATTTTCTCTTCTTCTTCAATTTTGTAATCCCTTGTCTCCAGATGTAATCTCTTGTCTCCAGATGAATGAAATCCCCAAATTTTTGCGAATTTCATTTTTTGTCTTCAACATCTTTGTCTTCACTTGGCCCCCTGGTAGATGTACACAATTTGATTGTGAACATGTACCAAAAGGATATTGAGTTTTGTTGAAGACGAATTTGCTTTGAACTTGTAGAATTTAGGTCCGAAGTCTTTGATAGTGAAGGTCCCTTGAAGTTGTCGGAGCTTAGAAGCTCCGGCACTGTCCATCGCTGGAGCTTAGTAGCTCCGGCAATAGCCTCTATCAACACGTATAGCATCGATAGTTAGTCCTCCAAGGTGTCGGAGCTTAGTAGCTCCGGCAGTGACCTTTACCAACACTTGGTTTGTTGGCAGCAGACTCCATGTACGGGGTCTTCTCACCATCTTTTACTCAGCGCCGACGGTTGACCCCCTTGAGGAGTCGGAGCTTGGTTAGCTCCGGCTTTTCTCCATCAACGTAGAGTTTATTTTTCCTGCACACTTAAGCCAAGAAAAATAGTAAAATTCGTTCCTTGTCTATAATTTCGTCGCGGCTTACGATTCTCAAGAAAATTTTAAGTTGAACGCGATTTTAAATACAACTGGTTGCGTTGTCTTTTCTCTTAGATCCAACTGTCCATGAACCCGCCTTACTTCGGCCTGTCGGGGTGTAGGTAGAGTGGCGTACTTAGGATGCTTGACCAGGCTAAGTCGATAGCGCACTCCGGCCCTAGATATGCTTGGCGGCTTTCAGGCGAGTTGGCCATAAACGATATTTAAATCCAAAAGATCTGACAATTCAACTCGAATCGTATATAACCCGGTCAAACTAAAATTTCTTAAGAATTGCACGTCTCTGTTATAGACAAGAAAGAGAAAAATAAAAATGTCGAGCCTGCACAAAATGAATGCACGTGGAGTCTATTTCACATAAAGATGTCTTTCATTATAGGTCCGGGGTACAGGGGAAACAAGTACACTCTTAGGGTACGAAACCAGGCTAAGTGTGTTTGGTTTCTCGTTTGACCCAGGATAGTTAGCCACACTTTTAGTTCGGAGACTGTGACAAGTGCTGCATGAGCTTTGCGGACCTTTCGGGAAAGGTCCGGCTGCTCTCCCGGGGGAACTACCCGATTCTGTACAATGACTCTATAACATACATCTCAAGTTACTCAAGACTCACCCCCGTGGTATTAAGTGTAGAACTTACGGAGGTTCTCGATGTTCCAAGGATTTGGGAGAGGTGTCCCATCCTCAGTAGCCAAGCGAACGCTTCCGGGACGGGATACTTTGATCACTCGAAAGGGCCCCTCCCAACCGGGGGAGAGTTTGTTTAACCCTTCTCTGGATAGTATTCTCGGTAGCATCAGATCGCCTTCCTCGAGCTGTCGGTTGTGTACATGCCGCTGGTGATAACGCCGTAGAGCTTGGCGATATCGGGCATTCCGAACAGCTGCTTGGCACCTTCCCTCCTCGAGGAGGTCTAGGTCTTCGCGCCGGAGCTGGTCCTGCGCGGCTTCGTCGAAGGTCCGGACCCGGAGCGAACCCAAGGTGATTTCCGGAGGAAGGATTGCTTCAGCTCCGTACACCAGAAAGAAGGGTGTTTCTCCGGTTGACCGGTTTGGAGAAGTCCTGTTGGCCCATAGAGTGGGCGGAAGCTCTTCGATCCAATTGGCTCTGTGCTTTTTCAAGCGCTCATAGGTGCGCGTTTTGAGTCCTTTAAGGATTTCTGCATTTGCTCTCTCGGCTTGGCCATTGCTGGCAGGATGAGCTACGGAAGCGTAGCAAACCTGTATGCCGAGGTCTTCGCAATACCCTTGGAATGCGGAGCTTGTGAATTGAGTCCCATTATCAGTGATGATCTTGTTTGGGACTCCGAATCTGCTTACAATGGATTGCAGAAAGTTGATAGCAGATTGCTTGTTGATCATCACAACTGGAGTTGCTTCCGGCCACTTGGTGAACTTGTCGATGGCGACGTACAGGAACTTGTAACCTCCGACGGCTCTTGGGAAGGGTCCCAAGATGTCCATCTCCCACACAGCGAAGGGCCATGTAGGAGGTATCATTTGTAAGGGCTGAGCAGGTGTATGAATTTGCTTTGCATGAAATTTGCATGCTTCGCATTTCTTCACCAGCTCAGTGGCATCCTGGAGCGTTGTAGGCCAGTAGAAGCCATGCCGAAAGGCTTTTCCGACCAGCGTGCGGGAAGATGCGTGGTTCCCACACTCGCCTCCATGGATTTCTGCGAGGAGCTTGCAGCCTTCTTCCCTTGTGATGCACCGCATTAGGATGCCGTTGGCACCTCGACGGTAGAGATCCCCTTCTACCAGTGTGTATCTTTTAGCCAATCTGACTACCCGGTCAGCGGATACATCATCGTCAGGAAGGATGTTGTCTTTCAAGTAGTTCCGGATCTCCGAGATCCATGCATCGGAACTGACTTGAGCATTTGAGTCTTGCGTGCTGGGTTGCTCGGAGCTTCCGGCAGCACCTACGACCCTTGATGGCTGCCATGGTAACAGGGCCATCGAGACCGTCAGCTTCGGGATGCTGATCTCGCCCCCTTCGTTCAGTTCGGCAGGCTGAACTGTGGGTTTTGACAACCTCCGGACAAAGATTCCGTCAGGAGCCGGAGCTCCGGTTGACGCTTTAGTCGAGAGTTCGTCAGCTTCAGCGTTGTGGGCACGCTGAACATGGTGGAGGTCTAGGACTTCAAAGTCCTTCTGAAGCCTCTGGACTTCAAGGAGGTAAGCAGCTAGCTGGAGATTATTGCAGGAGCATTCACCCTTCACCTGCTTGATGATGAGCTGTGAATCTCCTTTGACCAGCAGTTGCTTGACACCGTATGACAGTGCCACCTTTAGTCCGTAGATGAGTGCTTCATACTCCGCCATGTTGTTGGTTGCCTTGAAGTCAAGGTGTACCATGTATTTTACCTTCTCCCCAGTCGGTGCAAGGAGAAGGATTCCAGCTCCGGCCCCCTGCTTCTGCATGGAGCCATCGAAGTAAAGGGTCCAGTGAGGCTCGGTGAAGGTTGGAACTTGATGCTCCGTCTTCTGCTCGTTGGGGCCCCCAGGGTTTGATGGAGAGGGAGTCCATTCCACCACAAAATCTGCCAACGCTTGACTCTTGATTGCTTGCCTCGGAATGAATTCAAGATCGAATTCATCCAATTCCGCTGCCCATTTTGCAACATTCCCAGTTGAATTGGGATTATGCAAGATCGCGCGAAGTGGATAGGAGGTCACCACCGAGACTTTGTGAGCTTGGAAGTAGTGTCGGAGCTTCCTGGAGGCAATAAGAACTGCATAAAGCAGCTTATGCACCTCTAGGTATCGAGTCTTGGCATCATGTAATACTTCACTGATGAAGTATACCGGGCGTTGAATGGTCCAGACCCTCCCGGAGGGGTCTGGAGCTTCCTCTCTATAGATCCGGACCCTGTCGGAGAAGTCCAGATTCTCTTCGGGGACCTCTGGGTTCTGGCTGGTGGAACCCGGAGCTTCTTCAGAAATGACCTGGACCCTCTCAGAGGGGTCTGGGTCTTCTGAAGTGACTTCTTATGGATTTGAGTCTGGGAGCTGGGACCCAGACTCACTTTCAGGGACTTCCGGACCCTCCTGAAGGGGTCTGGATTCCTGAGTATGGGGTAGTTATGGTCTCTTCGCAACCAGAACCATACTGACAACTTCGTCAGTAGCTGAAATGTAAAGCAACAAAGGCTCACCAGGGTTTGGAGCTACCAGAATTGGTAGGGTGGTGAGGAACTGTTTCAGCTCCTGGAATGCCTTCTCTGCTTCTTCGGACCATTGGAATGGTCCGGACTTCCTCAACAACTTGAAGAAAGGAAGTGTCCGTTCCGCCAGTCTTGATATGAACCAGCTGAGGGCTGCTAGACACCCAGTTAACTTTTGGACGTCTTTGATGCGGGTTGGTGGCCGCATGTCTTCAATGGCTTTTATCTTCGCCGGATTAGCCTCTATGCCCCGGTGACTTACCAGGAAACCAAGAAGTTTTTCGGAGCTAACCCCGAAGACACACTTGTCTGGGTTTAGCTTCGTGCGGGTGGCCCGCAGCTTGTCGAAGACAGCCTGCAAGGTGTCCAAGAGGGACTCCTTGTTCTTGACCTTGAACACGATGTCATCGACGTACACTTCCACTATGTCTCTGATGAGTTCTTCAAAAGTTTTGTACATAGCTCGTACAAAAGTTGAAGCTGCATTCTTGAGACCAAATGGCATGGCTGTGTAACAATACAATCCATATACTGTGATGAATGAAGTATGCTCTTCATCCTCCCTAGACATCCTGATTTGATGATACCCAGAATATGCGTCTTGGAAACATAGTAACTCACACCCAGAGGTGGAATCCACTATTTGATCTATTCTAGGTAATGGGAATGGATCTTTTGGACATGCCTTATTCAGTGTGGTGTAGTCGATGCACATCCGAAGCTTCCCGCCGGCCTTGGGCACAACGACTGGGTTCGCCAGCCATTTTGGATGAAAGACTTCTCGGATTAATCCGGCTTCGAGCAACTTCTTCACTTCTTGTCGGATGAAGTTCTGCCGCTCTACGGATTGCTTCCGAGGCTTCTGATGCACAGGCCGAGCATCGGGGTAAATCTTCAGATTGTGCTCAATCACTTCCCTGGGGATCCCAGGCATTTGTGACGGTTGCCAGGCAAACACGTCAACATTAGCCCGGAGGAAAGTGATGAGTGCGAGTTCCTATTTGTCATTCAACCCTCCCGATATACGGGTGGTTTGAGCGGCATTGGAACCAATTTGGACGACTTTGACGGGAATGTCGGTGTCGCCGCTTGGCTGCACACGGGGTGCAGAGGTTGAGCCTCGTTGACGAATGCTCAGGGGTTTCGGAGCTTGCTCCTGTCTGGAGTCCTCCTCTTACGCCGTGGTGAGTGCATGGAGCTCCTCCAGAGCAGTTACTTCGGCGGTGCGATCTCCGCGGATCCGGAGAACGCCTACTGGTGTTGGCATCTTCAACACCAGGTATCCATAATGAGCAGCTGCCATAAATTTGTATAGGGCAGGTCTACCCAAGATGGCGTTGAATGGTAAGTTGATCTGAGCGACGTCGAAGACCAACTTCTCGGTGCGATACTTCTCCCGTGTCCCGAAGGTAACGGGGAGAGTTATAGCTCCGAGTGGGGTAATGGCCCCCGGACCTACTCCGGAGAAAGGTCGAGAGGGCTGGAGATCCGAAGGTCGGAGCTGAAGCTTGGTAAAAGCTTCAAAGCTTATGAGGTTCAGCCCCGAACCTCCGTCCACCATAACATGATGGAGCTGGATGTTATTGATGGTGGGAGATACCATCAAAGGTAACTGTCTAGCTCCGACCATGCTTCGAGGACAGTCTGAAGCATCAAAAGTGATGGATGTGTCCATCCACTTTCGATGTGGCTCCGGTCTAGCTGTAGGAGCTACAGCGGCCATATCCCGCCGCATAGTCTTGATGACACGACGGGAGGTGATGTCCCATGATCCACCAAAAATGGTGTTCATGGTTTTCCGACGCTCGTTATCAGAGACGTCAGAGTCATCGTCGACGGAGGTGTAGACCGCCTTTAGGACCTTTTTGGGATCCTGAAACCCTAACTCCTCTTCGGTTGGAGCTTCGTCGACCTTCTGTTTTCCTTCCCTCTGTCGGAAAGGGGACCCTTCCCAGCGCTTGCTGTAACGCTCGGCAAGGTTTTGGACCTCTCTGCAGTCTTCCGAACCGTGGCTGCCCGTTTTGTGAATGGGACACCACACTTTGGGTTTGTCGCCGTCTTCACAAGACGGTCGAGGTCGCTTCTCGGGGCGTGGCCCCCGGCCACCAGGAGTTGCAGCAGCTGCAACGTTGGATGTGCCGGCCGACGGCTTCTTCTTGTCGTTGGTCTTCTTTTTCTTCTTGCCACCCCCGGAGGTAGCGGCTTCTTCTTTGGAGGATTTCTTGTGATCCTCCGAGGCTGGTTTGGAGTGCATTTCATGGCCCTCCGCAGCTCTGGCACATTTGTCTGCCAGGCTGAAGAGTTCCGTGACACTAGTGATCTCTTTGATCGACAGCTTCTCCAACATCTTCTTGTCCCGTACGCCCTGTCTGAATGCCACAATGACAGAAGCGCTTGAGATACAAGGGATTGTGTTGCGTACCTGAGAGAACCTCTGTATGAAGGACCGCAAAGATTCTCCCCCTTTTTGCACGACCGCAAAAAGGTCCAGTTCAGTGCCTGGTAGGGTGTATGAACTCCTGAAGTTGGCAGTGAACTGACGGCACAGCTCCTCCCAACTGTTGATAGAGTTGGGTGGAAGGCTCATAAACCAGGACCTGGCGGTCCCGGTTAAGGCCACTGGAAAGTAATTGGCCATTACAGCCTCGTTTCCTCCAGCTGCCAAGATTGCAGTGGAGTATATCTGAAGGAATTTGGCGGGGTTGACAGTCCCGTCGAATTTTTCCGACAGGTGTGGCCGGAACTTCTGTGGCCATCTAACCATGCGCAGGTGCATGGCTAGGGCTGAACAGCCTCCTCCTACTCCTTCCAGGGTAGAAAGGTCCTGAGCTTCCCGTCTTTCACGAGCTCGCTCAATATGGACATGGCCATCTTGCTGGCGGTATCGGCGATCAAGCTCCGCCCGGAGGTCATGAGTCGAAAGCCTGGATACCGTATGGGTGCGTCGTGCCCCAGAGGGCAAAGACGTCACCTGCTGTGATGCAGATCGTCTCCTGTTGTTGGAGACGTGCGGACCAAGTCTTCCAGACAAAGTCCGCCGCTGCGACAGGGCCCGTCCTGAAGGAGGAGGACCCTGGTTGTTGAGGCGTTCGGCCGCTGCTGTGACCAAATGCTCCACATCGGCCCTCCACTGCTCCGTTGCATCTCGAGATGCATCCGGAGGTGATGGACGTTGGAGAAGAGCACGCGCTGCATGGAGCGCGTGTTCCGGGTTGTCATGACTTGCCGACGCAGTAAGTGACGCTGGCACACCATCACGTTGCCCAGCACGATTTGCCGGAGAAGATGGTGGTGGTGGGAGTGTGGCTCCTGCTGGTGTTGAGGCTCCTGTTGGTGGCTGCCTATTGGAGGGATTGCCCCCAACAGCCTGAGCAGCAGGTTGACCGTTGGATGATCCAGCCGCGGAGTTCACCATTCTCGAAAATCTCAGGCGCCCCTTCCTGGCGCGCCAACTGTCGACTGTTGGAGTCGGCAGATCTCCTGACACTGCTAAAGTGTTGAAGGAGTTTGTGGTTCGGTGTGGGCGCGCGGAGACTCAAGAAGGTGAATTGCGATTTAACACAGGAGACACTAGGATTTACGTGGTTCGGGCCGCCTGAGCGTAATACCCTACTCCACGGGTGTGTTGGTGTTGTATTAGTTTGTCACGTATGATCTCCACGTTTGTGTACGTGTGTCGAGTGTATCGTCGGCCTGTCCTTTTATAGTACAAGGACAGGCCGTTACAAGCTGGCCTGGCCCGACATGTGGCCCCGGCGGTTACTAGTATTGATACACTATTAATTGTTGTTAATAATCCTGTAACGGGCTCCGACAGTGCCGTTACGGGTGTTAAGATTGTCCGTTTAAGTGTCATTAATATGGCATTAATGACATTTAATCAGGTCTTGAAGTCTTTGGCTCTCCTTTGAAGATCCGGAGCCGTTACAAGGTCTTCCGGAGGTTAGAGGATGCCAGCTCCGACGTTTGGACACGTGGCAGCTCCGGAGCTTGCTGTGGGAAGCAGGTAGCTCCGGAGCTATCTGACACGTGTCAGGTCCGGAGCTTCTCTCGGTCAGGGGTTAAGTCCGGAGGTGCCATTTCGTTACTTGGTCCGGAGCTTCCCCCTTGTGGGCGGTAGCTCCGGTTTGGCAGTACACGTGGCGACCTAGGGATTAACCATGTTGGAGAAGCAGGTCCGGTCATGTCTGACAAGTGGGCCTCCGAGGGTCTTCAATCCGTGTAGACGGCCTTCCCTCGAAATCTTTGTAACCTCAGGGGGTGTACGGTTTTTAGGGTACCGACATCTGCCCCCTGTGATTTAATCTCGTTTTATTAAGTCATTTGCAGGTCGATTAGCCTATTCACCCCCCTCTAGGCAACTTTCAGATCTACATCTGCATCATTTGCAATACGCATGTACTCTCGATCCACTGGTGCGTCCGAATATTTCTCAGTTTAGTTCGATATGTTATGAATAGTAATTGTATTGATATGAGTTAGAGTACAGAAGAGATAAAGAAAGCTGTAACACCTCAGCCACTATGGGCGTGACGCTCATTACTTCTGACAGTTCTCTAGGATTACACAGATTAGCCCCACAAACCAACACTAGTCTTTTCTGCGTTTTTGTCCTCACTCGTGCGCATCCGAGAAGACTTCCCGGTCGGTCACCTATCCGTAAATTGCTCCGGACCAAACACGCTTAACCTTGGAGTTCTTTGCAGGTGGACTCCCGAAAAAGAAGATATACCTTGGTGATATGAATTATTATATCAATCTTTTTAAACCTTAAGTTGGGATTTCACAATCCACCCCCCTTAGAAGACCGACATCCTCGTCGGTCAACTCCCAAGTCAGGAACGTCCCTCTTAGCCACGTCCATACGTTCAGTACTGACATATGTACCATACTGTGTCCCTCCTAGAGGACCCACGCGTCATGCATAGATACCCACGTCCCTGACCCGTACACACCCGTGAAACCGCGATGGTCGGCTCTGATACTATTTTATAACACCTCAGCCACTACGGGCCTAGCGATCATTACTTCTGGCAGTTCTCTAGGATTACAAACTAGCCACACAAATCAACACTAGTCTTTTCTGCATATTTTATCATCGCTCGTGCGCACCCAGGAAGACTTCTCGGTCGGTCACCCATCTGTAAATTGCTCCGGGTCAAACACGCTTAATCTCAGAGTTCTTTGCAGGTTTTTTTCGAAAGATCCGGCTGTGCCGGCATATATTAATAAGCAGAGGATAGTACCGTACAAAATGTTACAATATAGATTGCACAGGCGCAACCATAGTGCACCGGAAGTGCATCGTGGTGCTAAGCGAGATTAGTAAGAATAGGGATTAATACAATTATGGCGCTAAACCTATAGCACCCGCCGTAGTCCATAACCTGCACATATTCAATATGTGGGCAAGAAGCTGCTACAGGGTTTTTTCACGTTGATCGAAGACGCGACGATTCCTCTCACACCATAGAGACCAACAGACAAGCAGAGCGAGCGTTCGCGATCCCCTGGCATGGTCTCCTTTACCCAGTCTGCTAAGGTGTTGGAACCAAGAGTCCATGTCGACAAGCAAGGGCCAATCGGTCGGGTTCAATGTTTGGAGGCCGAATGAGTAGGACATGGACATCCAAATCCAACGTGAGGTGGGGCACTCGATGAAGAGGTGGTCCGTTATCTCGACATTTCGGAGGCAGAGAGTGCAAAGGTATTGGTTTGTCCACCCTCGCCGCTGGAGCCTGGCCGCTGTCCAGAGCTTATCCTGGACCATTAACCAAGAGAAGACCTTACACTTGGCTAGAGCCCACACTTTCCAGATCCTGTTCGGGTACCATGACAACAAGCTACCTCCAAACTGCAGCTTATAAGCAGAGCGCGCCGAGTATTTCCCATTCGAGGAGAAGATCCATCTGATCACATCTTGTTGCTTAGGATCCTCGCTGAGCCTGATTCCTTGCAACAGCTCCCATAGAAGTGCAAACTCGGCAAGGACATCCGTCATTAAGTTGTGCACCAAATCTCAAATCCAATTGTTGTTATGCAATGCGTCAGCCACAAACCGATTTTTCCTTCGACTGTGCCGATGTAGGAGTGGAAAGGTCGCAACAAGTGTTCGTTCGTTGCACCAATTATCTGTCCAGAATTTGGCCCTGCATCCATTGCCAATGGTGACTCTTGTGGCCACTGCGAATAGTTTTTCATCGGTCGAGTCTACCAGTAGCTCTGTACCGATCCATGGCTTCCACGGTGAGGACCATTGGTGCCAAAGCCAGCGGAGTCGAAGGGCTCTTCCAAAGCGCGAGAGTTCCACGATACCGAGGCCGCCACGATCAGTTGGTCTGCAAGTTTTTATCCAGCTTATTTTGCATTTAGCTCCAAGCAAATCCCGAGAGCCGGCCTAGTGAAAACGACGTCGCAACTTGTCCATGACCTTGATGAATTGCTTCGGGAGTCTTAAAACAATTCTTTGCAGGTGGGCTCCCGAAAAGGAAGGTATACCTTGATGGTATGAATTATTCTATCAATCCTTTTAAACCTTGAGTCAGGGTGTCACAAAAGCCCTTATACAAAAAGGAAAATACACATAACTCTAATATAACAAGATAAGTATGATGAAAACAAGTTCTTTCTTGATCGATCAAATACGAATCTTAATGTCTCTGCCCATCTTTTTTCCGCTTTTTTAAGTTTTATCTGTCAAGCCTAGGAGCGTTTCTATGTAAAATAGATCATCACTAGTCACTGCCCATCTTTTTTCCCGCTTTTTACAGTTTTGTCTGTCAAGGCTAGGAGCGTTTCTATGCAAAAATAGATCATCACTAGTTTTGTTAATTGATACGATAACTTGTTTTGCCGAAGTCTTGTGAGTACATATTGATACAAAGTGCATAAGTCAATTTCAATAGTATTTGCAGTGTTACATTTCTATGTATTGTTGGACTTGTATTAGGTGAGTGCCCACGACCTTAATCCCTGGACCAGGAAATAATAATAGTGACAACAACTAAACGAACAGGGAACCTTTATGCACACGTATATCTTAATCAACTAAAGCATCAGCGCATTAAACAATAGCTCATTAGCCCTCTCCAAGTACAGCAGCAGCATGAAGCTCCAGCCTCTAGTAGTAATATATATTCTATAATTAATAATTTAAACTTGCTGTGACCATATAATTGAGAAGAAGGAGGTACAGTAGTAGAATTGCACACTTCTATAGTAGCAGCTAAGTATAGCTCACTAGACAGCTACCCAGACAACTGGTAATAAGCATTGTGCAAGGCGCGGTGGGCAGATAGCTAGCTCCAGGCATGCCTGAAATCTAACGGCCGTGCATGCACATATGCGCCGACGAGCTTTGGCGGAGAAATCACATGAGGAGGCTCCTGATGACGGCGGCCTGGTCGCTGGTGACATCGGCGGAGGAGAGCAGCTCGGCAAGCGTTTCGCTGAGGTTGTCCACCTCCTGGTGCAAGCTCCTGATGTAGTTGCACGTGTCCTGCAACACCCTCGACGCCGAGCCCTGCGCACATTCACATAAGCTCGATTCACTTGGTGCGCTGGCTGTAGTAGCTATGCCTTGATCACCAAGGGGTTGTGTGTGTGTGGGCAAATAATAAGCAGGCTGATGAACATCACAGTGCATTCTTCTTACCCTATGCGCGCCATTGCGAGCTTGAGACTCCGGGAGCAGCGCCTGAAGTTTGGACAGGAGCTCGGAGATCTGGTCCTCCGAGATCGTCCTCGACGAAGACGACGACAGCGAGCTCCCGGCGCGCCGTGGGCGTGACCCCCGGCTGCTAGACATGCTGCTGCTTACTGCAATCCGATCGATTAAATATGCAGAGCTAGACGGTGCAGTTGAAGTAGAAGAGCAAGTGAGGTAGCTTGCTGCTGGTAGAGCTTTAATGTAGCAGACTGGCGGCTGCAGCTGCAGAGAGAGAGAGAGAGAGAAGTGGTATATATAACGAGATGGGCGCCGAGCTCGGTACAGTGATTGTGGATGATGGGGGAGTGATGAGCACCTAGACGGCGGACCGCAAGGAAAACTAGGGCCGGAAGGAGGAGAACGAAAGCGAGACTTATAACGTGTGAGACGTGCTCAGGTATGGAGGGGTAGTCCAGTAGTGGCAGATGCATGGACTGTGACTGTTAGCATGGATGGGGGAACACCCAAGTGTTGTTGGTTTCTGAACTTGTATAATGGCGGCCTGGCGGCCTCCGGATTTGCTGTACTGTGTGCGGGTTTTTCCATGCGCGTGTGTTTGCTCATTGCTCTCCCTGGATCTGCTGAGCATGCGTCCATGCATATAGGACATCGACCGATTCCTTGATACAGTAGTAGATTATTTATCACTCATCGTGCCAACATTTTGTGTTTACTGAGATACAAGAAAATGTTTACAGTGGCAATTTGCATTGTTTACATGTCGATCGATTTGTTCTTTGAAAGAACTTACTTTGTAGCGATCAGAGTGTTGCCATGCCTGTTTACGAATGATTTACACGGTAAATAGCTATTAGGCTCCTCGTGCAGGGAACATCTCTTGGGATGCTGGAAGAGTACTTGTATAGGGTTGTCTCAAAGCTGCGTGGGGCAAGAGACCTCAATCTCAATCAAGAGTATAAAATGAGTTCCCTAGTCCTGCGTGTGGACTGCAGCTCGAGCCCCGGCCAGATGCACGCGGGTCGGTCATGCTGGACCGTGTTATGAACTCGCTCCACGTAGTAACCTTCTAGCTCGTTGCCTTGTCATTGCTCAGCGTCGCCAACTCGTCATTGCTAGCTATTATTGGATGGTGACCATAAAAAAATCTCTCGACCTAGGGATCAGAGTGTCTCAAACCGAGAGTTCTTGTGATGTACTTCCTTTAGCGACAAGTATGTGTAGAGACGGAGGGAGTAGTGTCTAAACTTTAATTACATTTGATTCCTTCTCTAATGTATGTTAATGCTCCTGACGCTTTTTTTTGTAAGGAAAAAAATAAAATCTCTCTCAACTGTCACGAAACAGTGCAGCACGGCAACAGTTCGCCGTATAGAAATCCACCAACTACCATCATCCTTGGATTCGTTCATCACCTCATGATTTATATCCAATTATATAGGTTTGACCAGTTTATATATGATCTCCTTTAGGCGTCCATCGATTGGTTGGGCATCGAGAGGGACACGTCATGCACACATACCAGAGATCTCGAAGCAGATGCCATGCCAGAGAGAGAATATGGAGATGATCCTGAAATTATTGGTTAGTCAACATGCATGCGTGTTGTTTCGTGATCTCGAAAAAACAAGGGGCCGATACTGTTTTTTTTTAGATAAATAGGGCCGATACTGTTTTTTTTTAGATAAATAGGGCCGATACTGTATGTCGTCCAGCTCCCCGGCGCGCACCACCTCATGGTCATGGATCGTCACCTTGATCTTATTTCCCTGAATGGTGATCTGAAACCGTAACCACAGTTTGATGACGGAACTAAACGAAGCGAGATCGGTTTGTGATAAACACCAACGAACCAGCACTAGCTAGATTTGGATCTTGCAGCAGGACCACGTTGGTGACAGTTGTTAGTGCCCTTTCTCCCCCTCAGTGAATCATCCTGCTTGTTAGCTCTCCTGATTGGAGGGGATGGCATCTGACGATCTGATCCCATACGATTCGGCCAGCCGTTGGTCAGCAGAGCGTCGTCGTCCAGACAGCACACTGTCTTACAGCGCATGCACGCGCGACGACCGGTTCCGTTACTCGATCGTCGCTAACGAACTCGACCGCTCACAGCAAGATCTAGCGCCGCCCGGGATATTCCCGTCGGTGGCGTCGGGTTGGTGGTGGTCAGACTACTTACTGGTCAGGGTGCGTGGCGTACCGCGGAGCGCGCCGCGCGCGTCGGGCGATCGAACGCCGGCCACGGCGTGCCGCCAGCGCCGACCATGTGTGTCGTACTACGTCCTGGTGAGCTCGCTCGATCAGATCGAGCCGATGGCATCTCGTTTATTATTAATCTCGACGGGTTGGCGCGAGCGACACGGAGGTCCGTGCGCGCGTTTGTTTTCCACACTCCAATGGCATAAGTACTGGACTTGTACTACAGTACAGTATTTCTGGGGCCTTGTCCTGCGTCTTCTCTCCACTATTCACGCACGGGCACGGCTCGGGAGACGTTGCATTGGCTTCGACGCGTTGACCGCTGAGACTACTGCAAGTTACTGTATTTTTTTTGTGATTCACTGCAGCTTTGGCGGCGGCCTCGTTTGTCCGTTGCCTTTTGAGTTTTGAGTGAGATGCAAAAGTTCTGTGATCGTGGATATCGAAGCACATGGTAAAACCCTGGTTCAGAGGTCGACGCCTTCTCTGCTTCGAGACGAGTGAGAAGCTGCTGCGATTCAGAGCTCCATATCCCAGGCCGTGATTGGCTGGTGACGAGGCGCGCGCCGCACGTGGGGGCGCGCCGAGAAACGCTCGCGGCCGCGCGATGCGCGGGCTCGTGCGTCCGTCCCCGATCGATGCAAGCAATTTAAGCATCATCTGCGGATCCGGAGGCATAGCACGGTATGGCTCGCCGGATCGACGCGGTCGGCGGCGGCACCCCAACCGCCCAAGCACTTTTTTACTGCTGCTACGTGCTGCACGATCACGTCGGTTGTTGGAAGCGACGCGAGCACGGCCGTGCATTGATTCCGCGATCGTAAACGGTTGGTTCCCTGGCTATCTATGTTGATCCCTCCCCACTCCCCCCCTCCGGATCAAAAGAAATTTTTAGCCAGTTGAATCTTCCGTTGAAAACAATGGAGCCACCCTGTACTGTCAGTGAAAAGGCGTGCATGAGGAGATCGCCGTCTCCCAGAAAAAAAAAAAAGGCAAGTGCCGAGGAGACATCAGGGCGCAGGCCACGCCGCCACGGGACAGCAACTGGCCAACTGCACTGATCGTCGTAGCCGGCCGGGCTGCCGCTGCCTGCGCATGGCTCTACACGCACACCGCACAGTACTCGCGGCGCAAACGCGTTCGCGCTTGATTCGAATCCTGAGGCTTGTTCACCGATGGAGAGATATGGGCCATATGCCTGAAAGCTTCGCCACCCTGACGTGGTCTTGAGGAGGCAGGGGCTTGACGGGGCTCGAGGCACAAGACGCACCCATTGGTCATTGTCACTGGGCTACAAGCCCATCCGCATTGAGGCTGCACTACTCGCCTTCAGATAAATTCTCAGACTGTACACAGCGACGTGTACAATACTTGTGCACTGTACTGTTTGCACATGTCCCTCTAGTCGGCATACTTTAGGCTGTACAGCCCCAGGACAGGCACCCCAGCCACCCAGACAGAACAGTGGCGCCCCTGCCCCGTCGAGATACACGAGACTAACCAGACTCTGATCCAGCTCGCGCGATCAACCACTACTACAAAAAGCATTTTTACAGGCGCCTCAATTTTTCAAACACAGACGGTCCTTAAAAATATGCGACTGTGATGACGAATGATATAATAACCGTCTGTGATGAAAGAACAACACAGGCGGATTTTAAAGAACAACCGTCTGGGTAAATACATGATCTTCAGAATCGGTTCTTAATTAAGAACCGCCTGTAATGCAACGAACTTCACAGACGGATTTTAAGAAACAACCGTCTGGGTAAATACATGATCTTCACAGACGGTTATTAATTATTAACCGCCTGCAATGCCATGAACTTCACAGACGGATTTTAAGAAACAACCGTCTGGGTAAATACATGATCTTCGTTGGCGGTTCTTGATTAATAACCGTCTGTAATGCAATGAACTTCACAGATGGATTTTAAGGAACAACCGTCTGAGTAAATACATGATCTTCGTTGGCGGTTCTTAATTAATAACCGTTTGTAATGCAATGAACTTCATATCCGGTTCTTGATTAACAACGGCCTAAGAAGATCATGTATTTTCAGTGGCGGTCATTGTTTAATTATCATAAGCGGTTTTCATTGAAATTACAGGGATGTAGTTGCAATTATATATCACAGCCGCATGTAGTCGTGCAGGCAAAATTGTATCAGGAAAAAAACACAGATGAGCTAGCGGATACTAGTACAGTAATGCATTATAGGAAATGCTCGATCACCAGTGAGGCTGGCTTAATTGTGATAATACACCATTAGAGGCTTTACAATTGTTCAAAGATAATTTCTTTACACACTGAACAAAAATCATGCTACATTCATTGTAGATCGACGATGAAGCTCCCATCGATCAATCTAAATTGTACCGTCCTGCTTGCTCCCGAACACGTCTCTTATATTCCGCTGGATCCTGAAAATATTGACATTATTTAAATTAACAAATGTCGAAGGAGGAATGAATAACCTACATTAGTCACTAAGTCAAAGTGTCATCTAACCTTGATAAGTAGATTATAGCAATCATTTTCAACATCAGGCACATTTGGCTGATGCAGCAAACGTTGAACTTCAAGTAGTATAGTTTTGATTGTAAAAGCACTGCACCACCCCTACGAAATATAATTTAAGCAATATAAGAAACCAGTTCAAATAAGTTCGACAAAAATTATAAGTAATAATTATATGAACAAAATAGGTCTATCTTACAGTCTCTTGATCAAGAATCCCGATGCAGAGTGCTCCCGAACGATGGACATTTGGGTGGAAGAACCCAATTGGAAAGGAGCATCTTGGAGGCACCAAGGGATAGTCCTCAGAGAAGGAGATTGTCAGGGGGTAGTAACCATCTTCCCATTCAGTCTGCAAAAGAAATTTATTAATAGGAGGACGATAGTTAAACTCATATTGTGCTTGTTCTTCATGACTTACCCCTTCTTTACCGGGGACGATGCACTGTCACTTCAATAAATCTCCCGATTTAGGCTTCGCGGAGAAACCCTACGCGGAGAAATTGAAAATACCAAAAACAAACAACACGGAAAAACAAACTACAGTTAAGTTCATCAGTCCATTACAGATACATATGTATATACAACCATGTGACCGGTGTGCCATATGTACATACATGGGGATGGTTCTTGCGCCACGCCAAGCGCTCCTCCTTCAATCGGCTACACGCCCGAGACATCATTATCTGAAGAAAGACCAAACTTCCAAACTTCCAAATCATTGAGTCCAAACGCATATGTACACAAATGCAAAAGGACACAATCCATATACCAACATTGTTCTAAGTTGATTTCAGAAGATACAAATATATACAATATATATCATCTCGCATTGCTATATACATTTTTTCCAGCATTGACATCTTCTCGCATATAGGGTTTCAAATTCTTTTTAATGCTTCTCTCTACGCGCTTGATGTTTTCTGGTTCGGTGAAAAGGTACATCTCTTCATACTGATTATATTCCTCTTCATTATCTCTCACATTGTCAACCCCAACAATATTTTGCTTTCCAGAAACAACTACGTGCAACTTCTCAGTTTCTGGATCTTGAACATAAAAAACTTGTGCAACATTATCGGCGAGAACCCACAGGTCATCTTTGTAACCCACTTTATTCAAGTCTACCAGTGTCAGTCCGTAATTGTCCACTTTCAAACCATCAGGATGTTTGACCCATTGGCACTTAAATACGGGCATTACCATTCTTTCGCCATAATCGAGTTCCCATATTTCCTCTATGAACCCGAAGTATGTGGTCTTCTGCCCTTGTGAATCATAAGCCTCAATACGAACACCACTATTTTGTGCAACACTCTTACCGTCTTTTTCTTTAGTGTAAAATGTGTAACCATTGATGTCATATGCTTGCCATGATGTTACCAAAGCAGATGGGCCACAAGCTAACTTTTTCATTGTTGCCTCTTCTATAGTGTTTCCGTATGATATATTTTTGTCCATTAACCATTCAGTGAAACATCTTCTGTGCTCTTTCATGATCCAGTCCTCTTTGCGGTCTTGGTTTTTATCACGAAGCTCAATTTGGTGTTCCTCGATGTACGACTCAGCTATTGCGAGCTGTTGTAGTACACCAAAATGTGCACGGTGTACATTCTTGTAATCTTGAACAATAAAAGTTTTCTTACCCACTTTGCCTCTCCCACGTAGTCTACCCTCATGTACCGGTATAGGCACACCTATCGATTTTCCATCTTTGATGTAATCAGCGCAACCCTCAATCACTTCTTCAGTGGTGTATCCTTCCATAATTGAACCCTCTGGGTGAGCACGGTTCCGCACATAACCTTTTAATACTCCTAAATATCTCTCCAACGAAAACATATGATGTAAATATAGTGGCCCCAATGCTTTTATCTGATCAACAAGATGTATGATTAGGTGTACTTGCATATCAAAAAAGGATGGTGGGAAACACATCTCAAGCTTGCACATTGTCTCGACGATGTATGTTTTCAGATAGTCTAAATCTTCACGTGTTATCACCTTTCACCACTGCTATGGCAAAGCCTGATCGTGACTTCAACGGGAGTCCACTTCCGTTGTATTATTCTGTGGTGCAAGTTCTTCAGATCATTGATAATGATTATGAAGATTATGAAATAGACCACGTCACACCTGAGGGGATCGCGACTCTGGGGCAGGCTGTCAACCAATTAATCCTTTGGCACCGACGCGATATCGTGTTGGACGATGAGCCAATTTCTAGCCCCGTCGCATCTCCAAATACTGCAACCCCATCTTCTAAGGCGAAAGTGCATGAAGATCCACTCCCAGTCCGGGAAGATCCACTCCCCCTATGTCTGAGCAAGGATGATGATATCCAAGAGCAACAAGTTGGACAACAACTTCAAGCAGTACCAGAGCAAGCTGTTGCTAGTAAAGAGCAACTAGTTGAGCAACAGCTTGAAGTAGTACTAGAGCCAGCTGCTGGGAGTAAAGAGCAATCAGTTGAACAACAGGTTCAACAACAAGCCAGTGTCCAACTTCCGACGACTACTCCTCGATCATCAGTGCCTGTCAAAGTTAGCTCATACGAAAATAAGAAACCTTCATCAGAAGTGACAAAGTATTTGGAAGCTATGAAGGAAAATATTAGAAAATCGAGTGCATCTCGTTCTTCTCATGAGCCAGCATTAGAAGATATCGAGGAGTGGGAAGAAGACGGTGTCATGTATAATCGGCGGACGGCTTTAGTTAAACCAGGAGTTCCAATATACAAGCTTGAGGATGTTCCTCCTAAATTTGAGAATGGGAAGCCGTTAATGACATCCGTACAACTTAGCAAACAACCCGTCGCGCTCAGAAGAATGCATGAGTGGTACATCACTGCCAGCACAAAATATGGTCTTGAGTGCGTCACATTTCGTATTACAAAAGAAGCATTCTGGAGCACTGGAGTAGATAAACGAGTCATTTTATTTGAAGAGCTGCTTTCCCTTTTCCATCGGGGCATGCTCGAAATCAACCTGCTGCTCGTCTGGTGCTTGTAAGTGCTCTAATATTTTGTATTTGCTTTTCTTACTACACGCATACGCATTTCATGAGATTATAACAATTCCGGACTTCTTCAATAGGATGCAATACATGGATAATGAAAAGTTAGCGCACAAGACAGGTATCCTTGACCCTACTAGGATTGCAAAGTCGCTATTCGACGTCCAGGCGAATCGAGAATCAAGCCAGTACAAACACATGAAAAAAAAAGATTTTGAAAGAGCAATTGCAAAACTTAAGATGGATAGAAAGGCAGAAGTTGCAGCTTACATAGGACATGCGATGTTTAACTTTGTCAGAGACGGCCAGGACCTCGTAAAGGCTCCGTACCACTTCGAGTAAGTTCGACACATGGCATTGAAATAGCAATTATTGGTAATTGTTAACACGTGTGTTTGTATGTTTGCAGTAATCACTACATAATGATCTTCATCAAGCCAACGCAGGGAATGGCAACAATCTTGGACTCGGCCGATTACCCACCAGATCGTTACAAAGATTTCCTTTGCATTTTGAAAAAGTACGTTTATTCAATAATTTTAATTTACGCACATTTAGAATGTGTTGACAAGTTTTATATGACATTTCTTGTATTACAGCGTTTGGCGGTTTTACGCGGAACAGCTTGGCGGTCAGAGACCTCCTAATACGAATGTATTGGACATTAAAACGTATTATGCTTGTCCGAAGCAGCCTGCTGGGAGTGTCTTATGCGGGTATTATGTATGCGAGCATCTTCGGACCGCCGCCGTATATAGAGTCAATCGTGAGGATGTAGGTTATCCTTAATGTCGATACCTTATTTTCTTACTTTTGTGTTTCATTTTCATTGTAACTAGCATAGTTTAATGCTTATATTCTCTGCTGTTCAATATTACCAGAAACATTATTTTCATATTTTGATTCCAACTTCAAAATTCAATTGCTCATAGTACAACTGCTCCAAAAATACCTACTAAATTCTTGTATACTACTTTGATCTATACTTTGAGATTGTTCAAACCAACACATTCTAAACCTTGTTATGTGTTATATTGCAGCACAAGAAGAATCTGAAAGAAGAATGGCCGGTTTGTAGAAGTATTCCTGATGGAGGAGCCGACAGGATTGCTTCTGAACTCTGTCAGTTCATTCGTCGCGAAATTTTGCACAAAACGGAGAAGTTCTTTGATAAGAGAGGTTCAACAGCTGATGTGCCAGAACTTTGCGACTATACCAATCTAAACAGTTTTTAGTGAAAACTTGTAAACTTTGAGATGAAATTGTATCTGTAACTTGTGTGTATGTATATTGTTTTAGTGAAATTGACTTCTGTGATGATAATATTGTTGTCTTTTGTTCTGTGATGATTGTTGTTTTTTGTTCTGTGATTATATTGAATTGACCTGGAAATTAGAAATAACAGCAGTAGTACTGCATGACTGTGAAAAACAATTATCACAGGCGGCTAGATACAAGTAAAGAAACATCTGTGATAACCTAATTTTCACAGGCGGTGTCTGTTATGGTAGAAACCGGCTGCGTTAAAGGGTCTTCACAGACGGCTGATATAGGTAAACTCCGTCTGTGATAACACCATTATCATAGACGGGTTAGTTATGCTTCAATAACCGTCTGTAAAGACACATTATCATTGACGGTTAGTTATGTTTCAAAACCCGCCTGTGAAGACATATTATCATAGGCGGTTAGTTATGCTTCAAAATCCGCCTGTGAATACAAATTATCATAGACGGTTAGTTATGCTTCAATACCCGACTGTGAAGACTCATTATCATAGGCGGTTAGTTATGCTTCAAAATCCGCCTGTGAAGACAAATTATCATTGGCGGTTAGTAATGCTTCAATACCCGTCTGTGAAGACTTCTTATCATAGACGGTTAGTTATTCTTCAATAACCGTCTGTGATAAGACGTTTATCACAGACGGTTATATATGCTGCACGACCCGTCTGTGATAAAGTATTTTCACAGACGGCTAGCCTAAGTAAAGAACCGCCTATGATAATCGGTCTTCACAGGCGGCTATCCTTAGTGAAGAACCGCCTATGATAATTAGTCTTCACAGGCGGTTTCACTTCTCCGCCTGTGAAATTGCGGATTATCACAGACTCTTCGTTTCAGGCGGTTTTAAAAGCCGTCTGTGATAATAGGTTTGGAGCCGCCTGTGATGAGGCTTATTATAGCAGTGAACAGCACAACACGTGCACAACACGAACAAGGCGTGATGCGTGCCGGAGCGCCGATGCACCTGCCAACCGCCGCCACGCGCCCACGCCAGAGCGTTCGGGGCTGATGGTCCACCACGCGGCAGCGCGCTGCTGCTGTGTGGGGAATGCCGCGGCAACAGAGGCTTGGTTTTCGTTCCCTTCCCTGCCTACTACTCCCTTCTGATCTTTTTAATTGACGCTTCTTACAAGAAAATAAACTACAAATGAACTACAATATGATGTCTGAACGTCAAATAAAAAGATAAAGAGGGAGTAGCTTACTAGTTAGCAGCCGGAGAGGAGCCGTCGCGGTCGCGGTCGCGTCGGCGATCGACCTGGGCGCAACAGTGCGGCGGCGGATACCGCGCGGATCGCGGGGAACAGTTGCCGCTCTAGCTACGGGCAGCCAACCGGCCGGGGCGGACCGGCATACGGCCGGTGCACCGCCAACATCACACGCACTGATGAACGCAGCAAAAATACCGGGTCAAGCTGAGACAAAACTCCATCAATGGACTCTGCCCTACCCTTCGCTCCTTGCGTGCACGCACTTGTACGACCGGTACGATCGAGCACCAGCGTGTCCCCGATTGTTTTGATGCATGCCCCCATATGAGCAGTGTGCTTAGTGATGACATAGCACCAAACTAGGAACAAAGACCAGGTGTACCGGCACGGTGGTGTGTATGTATCATGACTAGAGGAGAAAGCACGTGTATCATGACTACCATAGTGTAGAGGGAGGAGGAGCCTGACATGCCAGCGACCGAAGCTTAGTTTGGCTGGCACGCAAAGTGCACAGGGGTCACCTCGTCTCTATTAATTCAAAGTCTAGCTAATTATATACTCCCTCCGTCTTCATGAACTTGTCGCTTTGTAGTTCAAAAATAAACTACAAAGCGACAAGTTCACGGGGACGGAGGGAGTACGTTTTACAGTACTAATGTGCAACTATCACTATGATTATGTATTCATCATTCTTTATTAGAGAATCACTATGACATGTCACTGTACAATAATAATACGGAAATCTGGCTTCAGGCGACCACGTGAGCCATAGGATTCGCTTCAAGATGCGTGCAACTCAGCCCTATCTTTTTCCTCCCTTCCCTATTACCCTGACCGCTCACCAGTCACCACGGTTCAGATCGAGGACCGGGCGGTGGCTCCGTGCCCAACTCCCGGCGCGGCAGCGGCTCCGTGTCCGACTCCCGGCGCTGCAGCGACGACGGTGGTGAGGCCCGGAGCGGCAGCGAATCTAGCACGGCGCGGCCAACGCGGCGGCTATGGCGAGCGCGGGCGGCGGCGGTCGGCGGCCCAGCACGGCGACGGACGGCGGCTCAGCGCGGCGACGGACGGCGGCCCAGCGCGGCTTCGTGACAGCGGCTCGACGCGGCGCAACGTCGCCGCCGCCGGCCGGAACAGAAGAAGAGATAAGTTTTGTTTGTTAATCTGTAATTTGTAATTGTTAATCCTAATTTATTGGATTATGTCAATTGTAAAATAACAATTAGAAAAATTAGTGATCGATTAACCTATAATATTAAAGATTAATAGATAATTACAAGATTAATGGTTAATAACAATAATTAGCTGTTTAATGATCGGGTGCCTGAAATTTTATTAAATTTTAGACATCTGAAATCTAGACAGCCCTATAATAATAACTGCCAAGGTTTTTGTTTGAATGTTGAAAATAATATAATTGAGAAACAATGATGAACCCATCTTCCACGGTTCCACCACTGATCAAAGATGATAAACGTGAGGGCATAAACGATGGCCCAGCCGCCCAGGCATAAACCTGTAGGCCATGTTCGAGAAACGTCGACCTTTGTTGTATGCTGGGCCAAACGTAATACGTTCTCATCTCCAGCTTCCTTACCTTTAAGAAATTTTCTAATAATGAAAACGATTTTTTATTAATTTTTAAGAATAACCAACAGATCCAGAAAATTTGCAAAACCAGTGGACTAATCGCCTGCCCAACAGGCTACAACCAACACGAACGCCTACTCGTAATACAGTTCATTCCAGGGACAAGTTACAGACCAGATGTTCCAGTTTAAGCTTAAAAACAATAGCACAAGAGAAATACACGGTTGCCCTAGTATCTACAGCCGCATGGCCACCACCACCAACCACAAAAACAAGGAACGGATCGAAACAAAGATGTCATCATCGTACATTAATCAGGACGAATGAACGGGCGCCGTCAGACACGGTGGTGCTGCAACTGCAGCAGCCGCGAGTACGCGCCCTCCGGCCGGGACACGAGCTCCGAGTGGCTCCCGTGCTCGACGATCTGCCCATCCTGCACGACGGCTATGCGGTCCACCCCTCTGATCGTGGACAGCCGGTGTGCCACCAGGACGGTTGTGCGACCCTTCATCAGCCGCTCCAGCGCCTCCTGCAGCACGCATTCAGACTCCGCGTCCAGGGCGCTCGTCGCCTCGTCCAGCAGCAGGATGGCCGGATCCTTGAGCACTGCCCTGGCAATGGCGATCCGCTGCTTCTGCCCACCTGACAGCTGCATGCCTCGCTCGCCGACGGTCGTCCTGTAACCGTCGGGCAGCTGGCTGACGAAGCTGTGCACGTTTGCTGTCTTTGCCGCCTCGATCACCTCCTCCTCAGTTGCACCGTCCTTGCCATACGCGATGTTCTCCAGGATGCTCGACGCGAAAAGGACTGGTTCCTGCTGCACAAGACCAATCTTGAGCCGCAAGGACTTCAAGTTCAGTCTTCTGATATCCTTGCCATCAATGGCAACTTTTCCCCCAGTTGGGTCGTAGAATCGCTCAATGAGAGCAATGACAGTGCTCTTCCCAGAACCGCTGGCTCCAACTAAAGCCTGGCTGCGTCCAGCTTGGATTTTCAGGTTGAAGTCCCTGAAGATCTGAATGTCAGGGCGGGACGGGTAGGCAAAATCGACATGCCGCAACTCAATATCCCCTCGAATGGTGGTGACCCGCTCCGATTCTGGGTCGTCAGGCTCAATTCTTGTTGCCCTGTTGAGGATGCCAAAGATGGAACTGATCGATTCACCACCACGGATGATCTCTGGGGCAAGGCTCACTGTCTCGGCTACAGAGTTGGCAGTCACCACAAGGACAACAAAAACCTTGATGACCTTGGAGAATGTGGACCCATGCGATCGAACGAGATGTGAACCATACCAAAGAATGAGCGCTTCAGATGAGTACAGGCAGAGCTGTGAGAGGCCAAACAGAAGACCTGATGTTTGGCTGCGGCGGAGGATTTGCTGCTCTGGTATGCGCAATTCATAGCTGAAAAGAGACAAGATCTTGCTTTGAGCATTGAAGGCTGCCACAGTGCGGATATTGCTCACACCTTCACCAGCAACCATACTACTTTTAGCATGCGCCTTTGCCGTATCACCAGCAAAGCCCTTCATTGAAAGTTGCTGCAATCATAAAAAGAAACATCATTCATATTTTAGAGACAGTGAAGTTGCTTTCAGTACATTTTTCTACACAACCAGAGAATATAAATGTTCTGATTTGGACAAGCCACAAGAGACTAAATGAAGATATGTGTCATTATTTACATTTCCTTAGAGATGGACTATAGCATGTTTGGCAAGGTTCAGCACAGAAGAAAGAAATGTATTTGCAAAGAAATTACCTGGGCAAAATTAGCAAGAACGAGAAGAGGGAAAGTAGCAAGAATAAGGATTGCCACTCTCCACTCAATGATAAAGCCCACTACGAAAGAAGTCATAAGGGCAGTCATGTTCTGCAGAATGACTGATATTCTCTCCGCTATAGCTGACTTCACATCAGCGGCATCAACTGCTAGACGAGCCGCCACAAGACTGGAATTGTTTTCTTCTTCGTCAAACCAACCTACTTCATTTCTTAGTATTGCTGCAGCAACCATAATAAATATTTAAAATATATTCAAGATAACACCACAAAAATATGATTATAGCACAGATAAAATTTCATACCAGACAACATCATCCTCCTAACCCTGGTTGTAAGATTTTCTCCCATGATACTAAAGAAGTAATGCTGTATTAGATAAGCAATGACAGCATATATGCCTGTGCTAATATAGATGAACACGTATAGCTTAGTTTTCTTCTCCATTTCATTGGGGTCCTTGTAGTAGAACACATCCAGCATTTCACCCATAACAATGGCAAACGTTGGACCAATGAATCCCGAAAGAACAGAGCCAACAGCACCCAACACAGCATAAGGCCATTCAGGAGCATTTAGCTTCAGGAGCTTGAAGAAGTAACCTCGTGGTGCTGGATATTTGCGGTCGTTATCTGCATTGGAGATCATCTCGATGCGTCCATCTGCCCCAGTACTGTACTGATAGCTCAAATTCCTCAGACTTCCTGACCTGAGACTCAGAGATTTGGTGGAAAGTGAACTTGTCAAGTGCATCGACCGGGATCTGCGGGTAGATGCACCTCCAAAATCCCTATTTCTTGCTGTTTCCTGAAAACGGACTAGGGTGGCATATGCTCCGAAGTTTCCTTTAGCTAGAAGTTCATCATGTGTCCCAGTCTCAACAACCTGTCCTTGTTGGATCACAGCAATCATGTTCACATTTCTGATAGTGGATAGACGATGAGCAACAACTATTGTCGTCCTCCCAACCATCAAGCGATCTAGAGCTTCTTGCACAACACTTTCTGAATCTGCATCTAAAGCACTGGTAGCTTCATCAAGAAGCAGTATTTTGGGATTCTTCAGCATAGCCCGAGCTATTGCTATGCGCTGTTTCTGACCACCAGATAACTGGATTCCTCGCTCACCTACCTGTGAAGGAAAAACGAACATAAATAGGTCATGATATGTCACTGAGACTCGGGTATATGTATGCCCAGAAAACATACACTCACCATTGTGTTATAACCTTTTGGAAGAAGAGATATAAAACTATGAGCATTTGATGCAGTTGCCGCAGCCTCAACTTCTGCAGTTGTGGCCTCTGGTTTTCCATACAGTATATTCTCAAGGATAGTTGTTGCAAAAAGAGCAGGTTCTTGGTTTACTAAACCGATCTGATCTCTCAGCCACCTCAATTGGAGTGTCTTTATGTCAACATTGTCCAGCAGAACCTGACCTGCAAATCAAAGGGAAGTTAACAAAATGGTCTAAAAGGAGCTGCACGCTTACAAAATGCAAATCAAAAGCCCTATGAGGCAATGCATTTCTTACCTTCATTAGGATCATAAAACCTTTCTATTAAAGACACAACAGTGCTCTTTCCAGACCCACTGCCTCCAACAACTGCAACAGTTTTACCAGCAGGAAAGAAGAGGGAAAAATTCCGAAATATAATAACATCAGGCCTTGATGGATAACTGAAAGTAACATCCTTAAATTCTATGTTCCCATGGACTTCAGCCAACCACTTCCCATCCTTATGATCATTGACTATGGAGGGTTTCTGGTGAATGACTTCCAACAGTTTGTATCCAGCAATCTTCCCTTTGCTGAAGGCTCCAAGGTTTGAGAAAGCTTGTCCAAGACTCCTGTCAAGATGGATTCAAGCAGGTATTAAACATAAGAGACATGAAAGGACAACTTGCAGGCAACAGAATATGTGCCACACAGGATTGTATCATACTCCCTCCATCATCGAAAGTTTATTCATTTTGTAGTTCATTTTTGAGCTACAAAGGGGCAAACTTTTAAGGACGGAGGGAGTATTTGGTATCTTTTTCACTTACATGCCCCCTACAATTGCAGAGAAAATTGCTGTAAAAGCTTTTCCGCCATCAGTCTGCCCATTCTTGATGAATACGCCAGCATACCAGAATACCAGTGCCCATGACATGCATGCTATCCCATAAGTGCAACCGATACCAAGACCTTTGGCCATTCCAGCTTTATAACCAAGCTTCAGTGTGTTTTGGATTGCTTCAGAGTAGGAATTCAGTGCTTTGCTCTCACCAACAAAAGAGTACACTGTCCTTACTTGTGTGATTGCCTGTGAAAGGATGTGTAATTCCATTCAGGCTAGGCATATAACTATGAGATTCGATCAACAGAATTCTTATAGATTGCATCGTGGTGAGATGGTGACTATATGCAACACAAAAGGCAACAATTTCTAAATTTGAAAAAAAATCAAAATAAATGGATTTTTTGTTACACATAATAGCTGTTTGTGACAAGGCATACCAATGTGTTTTTATACTTAAAAATTGTCAAAAAGGAAACTGCACAAATTATAAAACAACTGGTGACTAGATTTGCATATGACCATTAATAAACCTCCATGAGAAGGCAAAGTTTCAACCAGAAATGTATGAAGCATTTGGCAGCCTTATAATTACCAACAGCTCAGTCTAAATCATGTGTCTGAAACTGGCTAAATCAATTTTTACATTCCAGACCAGAATACGATGCATATTTTCACAAATGTACAAATAATAACTAATACTATGTCACAGATCCATGCACACTTGTACAGTATGCCAAACCTAGTTGTTGATTGAAAAGGGGAAATAAAGTTAGCAAAGGGCCTTTTTCTACTGGACCTAGGCATTCTATAACAAAATCCATAATCCATATTTAGATCTGTACGCTCAGTGGGAGTCCACAGCACTAAAACTTGAACACAAAGGCCACATAAGTCATTTGTAAAGAAGAAGGCCACGGAATTCTGGCACAAGGCACTGCCCCAACAAAGTTCATGAAAGTTGTTCATAGAATTCCAAAAGAATATGCTTCTCCAAAAAAATCCCAAATAATAGAAGTAGAAAGGAACAAATGGCATGTTAGTCAGCTTGCAGCATAAAAAACAAGATTGTTGGGTCCTAATAAAGCAGACAGTACCCCAACTTACTACCTACCCACCATCGCGATACCCTCACCCAAGTCCAAGCACACACGATAAAAATGCATATATTAATCAGACAAGAATTCCTTAATCCTAATCAAACAGAAAAATATCTGACGCCACTAATCTACAGTACACGTAAGACGGTCACAGAAAACACACCAAGAGTCAGTATTACCTGCTCCGCAACGACGCCGGCATTGGCATATGACTCCCGGCTCCTGGAAGTGAGCCCGGTAAGCGTGTACGCGTATAGGCCGCCAGCAAAGGCAATGGCAGGAATGACGGCCACGCTGAGCAGCGCGAGCCGCCACGCCGAAACGAACCCAACGACCAGCCCTGCCAGGAAGGTGGCGATGTAGTGGATGAAGTTGCCGACCTTCTCGCCGATGGCGTCCTGCACGAGTAGCGTATCGGTCGAGACACCAAACACGATGTCACCCGTGCGCGCGTCCGTGTCGAAAAAACCGACATCCTGCCGCAGCACGGCGTCCAGATACGCCTTCCGGAACGCGATCACCTGCCGCTCTCCAGTGTACATCCAGCATGCAATTTCTGAGAACGAGAGATTGCAACTTTTTAGCCAAGAGTGCAGAGATTCCAACTTGACTATCCAACAAAGGAAGATCGATGGTAACTTCAGTTTATGCGAAAGGCACCGGCATCTCGCCGGGTTCGCCGACACGAGGAGACAAACATGGTATAGTTGTTAACTTTTCCCCGTTTGTTCTGATGCGACGGGACTTGTGTTAGTGAGTGGGGTGGTCTTCGAGGTGCCCCACCGGCTATGACCAGATCCGATTTTACGAATAGGCCCCTGTTCCTCATCACTGAGTGAAAATAGCCTCGGCGAGTCGGAGAAGACGGCAAAAGAAAGGATTTCGGGGAATCGTACGGAACCACCAGGAGCGTGGATGGGAAAGACAAGATTACCTGCGTAGGAGGAGACGCAGACCACCAGCCCGAGGTATACGAAGTAGAGCGCGTACTGCGAGAAAGAGGTTAAATCACTCTGTTAGAGTCCAAAACATTGGTGGGTTGTGAATCCACGAAACAGTGATTCCGCCGGCCAAGCGAACCTCATCGGAGATTAGCAATAATGGGAGGCTTGGGTTAGCAAGGAGCGAAAGAACGGACCTTGGCGACCTCGTCGGTCATGGTGCGGAGGTCGGTCTGGTTCTTGCCGAAGCCGTTGATGAGCTCCCCGAACAGCAGGAAGAAGAGCGGCATGGCGGCGCCGTGCGCCAGCGCGCCGAGGCTACCGGCCGCCATGAGCATCAAGTCCCACTTGTCGGCGAACGAGAACAGCTCGTGGAACGCCACCGCCTGGTCCACCCGCTTCTTCCCTTCCCCTGTCGCATCGCCGCCGCCACCTCCTCCATTCGCCGCCTTCCCGTCCGCCACCGCCGACTCCGCCATAGTAATGCGCTCCCTGCCCTCGCTAGCGCGCGGCTCGCTCTCTCAGACCAGCACCAACGCCGCCGCGGCGACCTGCGGCATTGGACGGGCGAGGCGGCGCCGCTTTTGCTTCGTTGGGGATGGGCGGGGTTGCAGAACGAGATGGGGGCTTGGGACTTCCTCGGTATCGGTGACGTGCAGGAGAGGTTGGTGAGGTGGTGGTGGTGAGCTTTTGGTGTTCCGCGCTGCGGTGGTCAGGCCAGAAGTAAGCGCGGCGTCGGGGCGAGTGATAAAGAGGAGGGATGCGCAGTGTGGGGCGCGAGGTCAGGGAGGCAGTCAGTGAGTCAGGCAGGGACCAGCTTCGGTCACTTGCGGTGAGGTTAATCGCGCGTTCCTGGTTTCAGCAGCAGTGCAATTTGCAGGTTTTAACATGCCTCACTTTTTCAAGAAAACCGCCTTGTCTAGAGAGCAATCTCAGACGCTAAATTGTAAACGGCTGATATTGGTGTCTGACCTAGTCAGCGTGAACTACACCTTCAACTAAACATACCGTTAATGATAAAAAAATCGGTGGATGAAGAGATGCATATGCCGAAATGAACAGAAGACAGGTAGATATCAGATACTCCCTCTTTATCTTTTTATTTGACGTTCAGACATCATATTGTAGTTCATTTATAGTTCATTTTCTTGTAAGAAGCGTCAATTAAAAATATCAGGAGGGAGTAGTATGTATCTTATCTTAAAGATGTACTCTAAGAAGATGCATATGTAGAAATGGACAGAAGACAGGTAGATATCATCTTCAAGATACAGATTATGTGTATCATATTTATATCTTAAAGATGTACTCCTTCTGTTCTAATCCTTCTGTTCTAAAAATTTTATCGTTTTGTAATTCAAAAATAAACTACAAAGCGACAAGCTTTTTGAGACGGAAGGAATGCTTAAAAAGACGTATATGCAGAAATGGATAAAAGACAGGTAGATATCATCTTCAAGATACAGATAGTGTGTATCATATCTTAAAGATGTACTATAAAAAGAAGATGTATAGGCAGAAATGGATAAAAGACAGATAGATATCATCTTCAAGATACAGACAGTGTGTAGACAAATAGAAATCATCTTCAAAATACAGATAGTGTGTATCATATCTTAAAGATGTACTCTAAAAAGAAGATGTATATGCAGAAATGGATAAAAGACAAATAGATATCATCTTCAAGATACGAATAGTATTTATCTTACTTTAAAGATGTATTATGTTTGTCTCAAAAAATTACCGTCTGTTAGTTTATTTTTAAATTAATAGTAAACGATAATTTTTTTGGAATGGATAAAATACTTAAATGCGTATGCAGGAATGGACAAGAGATGGGTACGTATCATTTTCAAGATAGGGAAGGGGTATCTCATCTTAAAGATGTACACTAATCAACGGTCAACGTAATAATAATACGAGAATTCGCCGATGAACGAACAACAGTCACGCTCTCTACAGTCTACGCCGGCGAACAGCGCCAAGCAACAATCAGACAAGCGGGCCCTCGTCGATCGTGCCACCCGGTTGACCCGCCTCACGTACCTCGCTCCTCGCTCGGCCTCACCGGCGGTGCCGGCATCCGAGGGGAGAGCGGAGAGGACAGAGGAGGAGCATCGCGTCCGCAGCGCCGCGCATGGGAAGGAGTGAAGTAAAATAAAGAGGGGGGAGACGGCGGTGGACCACCACACCAGCCGCGCGGAGCAGAGCAGAGCGAAGCAAAGGCAGGAGTCGTGATTCCTGAGACTAGCTGCAGGCGCCGGTCGCTTTGCCCATGTGCCCTTCTTCCCTGGCACGCTGCCCTCTCCAGAGTACCGTGCCGGCTCGTCAGTCTCTCCTCTCTCTGGACTACTGTATGTGGCAATGGCGATGGCAATGGCAACAAGCCAATAACCACCGCGCCTGTACCGGCGACGCAGCCAACGCCTGCTCCCCTGGCCCTGCCTGTCCCGAGCTCCTCGGCGGCCGGAAGTGTTCGGGCGTCAGGCTGCCAGCGGAAGTTTTGCTCTCGCCGTTCAAGGAACGAGCCGTGTGCCCAGCCAGATCAACGAAACGGAAGATGGTTGGCAGGCGCGCGCGGCGTGTGGTAGTACCCTGATCACCGCATCATGCGTTGCACTGTACCAGCGAGCCGAGCAGTTTGCGAGGGCCATCTTGGTGCGCGGACTCGCGGTATGTTCCGGGGCACCGCCACGTGCAGGTGCTGTTTCCCTCTCAACTTTCACCGTCACTGACACTATTTCGTGACAAGAACTCGTGTTACATCGGTCAGTGATACTGTGAGCACACCGACAAGGGAAAACGCGGCACATGAGATCGCGAGCGCCGGGCCGACACGACGATGATGCTTCACGGCACGGCAGGCGCGCGACCCTGGCGTTTCACGGCAGCAGGCATCCGTCCCCGTTCCATGCTAACCTGCCCGAACAAGTTTTTAGCTCGCTACATCAGAACCATGGCTGATGATGGCTGGCGGCTCAGGAAAAAAGCTCCTGCCCCTCCAGTCCTCCACTGCTTTGCACGCGAGCTAAAATAATGGTGGCGCCACGTGGGCGTACTCCACTGCTTTGCACGCGAGCTAAAATAATGGTGGCGCCACGTGGGCGTAAGTGATCTTTAGACCAGACTAATCACCAAGTCCCCAATCAAAATGTGAACCCAAGCAAGCTTTGACTGACGCTGATGATGACTGGAAAACACCAGACGCCGTAGAAACCATCGAATATAATAACACTAAACACTCTGCTGCTACCACTCGCATTGCAGAATAAGCAGCTGGGAGATGAGCGAGTGCAAGTTGTTCCACGGGCAGGGACAAAATAAACTGCAACTTTCCTTCGGTTAGGAGGGGGGTCTTTGGACCGGGCGAAAGCAAATTTTGACACAGCACTTAGCAGTGGTACTGTTACTCCTGATCGAGACCTTTTTTGACTGCCCACTCATGCGTGTCTTTCTGCCGATCTTCGACGTCCGCTGAGTCACGCATCCGATTTGGTTTGTCCATCAGGACGTTGACGGGTACATCAGCATTTTCGTGAAACTGCTGCAGCCTTCCTCCGCATGATAGAGCTCGTAGCCTGTCCAAATTGCGAAGCCGATCGCTTTTGCTTGCGATTACAGTTACAGACTGAATATTTTGACCACGCGCTGTCACTCTGTTTGTACACGAGGACTACTTGCTTGGGCTCAGCAGAGTATGCAACAGTACTGTTCATGACATGTTGACAACAGTGAATGTAATATGACCCGATCTCGCTGGGAACAATGGACAGTGGTTCGCATGTTCCCGAGCTGCTCATCGCCACGCTTTACAGGGAAAAACAGATACGCTGATAAAGCTGGTGCGTTTTCTCTTTCCCCTTCTTCCTTTCTTTCAGCTCATCAAAGCGTAAAATAAAAGGCTGTGGCGTTCCGTGTGCGTCCTGGAGACATGGACGCCACACGATACCCTGTCTGACCCTGCTACGTACAATCAAAAGCGGGGGACGTGATTGTTGTCATGTCATGCACTCATGCTGCATCTTTGAGACGCAACCATTCATCAGGACGTTTTCTGTACCGAGCGTCAGATTATCAGGCTCGATGGATAGTTCTCGGAACCCACTCCCGTGCTGCTACTTGGAAGCTAGCAGCACTGCAGCACGCATAAAAATAGGATTATTTACGGTGGAACAGGTGAGTTCCTTTTAGTGCATACAGCTATTGCATTGATCGATCCTCTGAACCTCGAGGCAGAAGGATACACAGCCAGCTTTGCTTTTGTAGCCTAGCTTTAGCGTAATTCCGTTCCATGGATGATTAGGGTTCGTGGGAGCCATGATCCATGGTAGGGGTATAATAATACTCTGCTTGCTGGTCCCTGCCGCGATGCTGTCGAGGATTACGCTGTATAGAGGGGGATGATTATGATTAGATTAAGAAGCTACCCGCCCCACGCTAATGTACTACTCTACTTACCTGGCTTCCATTCCATGCATGCAGCATGCCCAACCCCAACCAGCTAGCTACCTCTCGCATCTGCTTAACCCGCAGAAAAGGTTAGGGCAAAGCGAACAAAGTTCCGAGCTGTGACAACTCTGCACGCACGCTTCCCCACAGCTAACCTAATCGAAGCATCGCATTAACTTATCAGTATTCTACTGACTAAAAAGATCGGACAACATCATTTCAGTCATCACGCATACTTATCCGTATGAGTGTTTAGGATGGAGAGCTCGGAACAAGAGCCCTAGATCAAGGATTGAAAGCCAGTGCTACAGAGATCTCCCGACATTCACTGCAAACGAATCAAGTACAGGCACTCATGATTACTAGAGACATGGCATGTTTCATGACAGCAGTGTTTGTCGTAGTGCAGCAGGAGGTTCCTCGCTGTGCTGGAGAGACGTACTGTTGGGACGAGGCTCGCACAGCTATGTGATTGTACGTGCCGCTTTTAGTTTTCGCAGCTGGGAGTGGAGAGGAACCATCTTATCAGTCATCGAGCGGGTGACGATTGTCATTCGCACGTTGTGTTTATCCAGACTCGCCGTCGTCAGATTCAAGAGAGCTTCGTTCAGGTGCACTCAATGTAAGTGGATTGGAGTGAAAAAAGGAACTAATTTTCTCTTAAATCTACCTCGATCATTTTAGATTGAAGTGGATCCACTCCTATCCAAACAAGCCCTTAGGGATTCTGTCGGTGGTGTAGAACCGACAGATCTCCCTACACTGCTAAAGCGATAGGGGAGTTTGATGTTCGGTGAGGGCGCGTGGAGATTCAAGAAGGTGAGTAGGAATTGACACAGGAGACACAAGAGTTTATGTGGTTCGGGCCGCCTGAGCGTAATACCCTACTCCACGGATGTGTTGGTATTGTATTAGCTGTATGAGCTTGTATTAAACGTCAATGGCGTATGTGCGTCTGTCTCCCCTGAACGTGTTGTCGGCTTGTCCTTTTATAGTACAACGACAGACCGTTACAAATTAGCCTGGCCCGACATGTGGCCCCGACGGTTACAAGTATTGATACACGTTTAATTGCACTTAATGACCCTGTAACGGGCTTTGACAGCACCGTTACTGGTGTTAAGATCATCCGTTTAAGTGTCATTAATATGGTATTAATGACACTTAATCGGATCTTGAAGTCCTTGATTCCCCTTTGAAGATCCGGAGCCGTTGCAGGGTCTTCCGGAGGTTAGGGGTTGAAGATCCGACGATTGGACACGTGGCAGCTCCGGAGCATACTATGGGAAACAGGGAGCTCCGGAGCTACCTGACACGTGTCAGGTCCGGAGCTTCTCTCGGTCTGGGGTTAAGTCCGGAGGTGCCATTTTGGTACGTGGTTCGGAGCTTCCCCCTTGTGGGCGGTAGCTCCGGTTTGATAGTACACGTGGCGACCCTGGGATTAACCATGTTGGAGAAGCGGGTCCGGTTATATCTGACATGTGGGCCTCCGAAGGTCTTCAAATCAAGTAGATGACTTTTCTTGGAGGTCTTTGTAACCTCAAGTGGTGTACGGTTTTTAGGGTACCGACAGTGGCCCCCTGGACCTACCTCCGAGGAAGACCACTCGGGTGAAGTCATTCCGCCGGAGGTGGGTCCATCCTGGCAACTTTTGAACTGAGTCTTCAGGGGTCTTTGAAGGTGCCGTTGGCGAGGACTTGGAGTTAAATACTCGCCGCTTGGCGTATCCCGCGTGCGGCAGATGAGATCTTTGGCGTGCGGATCTCACGCAATTGAAGGTCGCTGGTTCTCGATACGAAAACCGTATCGGTTCCGCGCGCCTTGTCAGGCCGCCGCCTTCGGGTTTCCCGCCTCATGATGACAACCGTTCGCCTAGGTAGGAACCTCGACTTGATCGTCGGGGTGGTCCCGGGCCCCCTTGTCATCGACTGGGTGGAATTTTTAGGTGGTATCTTCGACTTCCTTGCGGTTTCCATCCAAGCGTTGCGAAGGCTTACTTAAGAAGGAAAGCGCGCACCGTCGGGAGTTCTTCACGCCTCCCATCTGATCTTGCGCTCAAACTCCCAACTCGCGCTTCGCTTTTCTTCTCTTGCCTAACTGTGCCGCGATGGAGTTGGGTCTCTGCGAGAGTCGCTTGAAGACCGACGGCGACCTGAAGAAGGTCCGGGCCCTCATGGGATGGTCCTCGGACTTCTTCAACCGCTTGGTCCGCGCCGGTGGAGAGCTCCCGTTCGAGAAGGAGCACTCCAGCGAAATGGTGTATTTCTCCTCGTACGCCATGGTGGGGTTGATCCCACCTTTTTCTTCCTTTTTCTTGATGCTGCTAGACTTCTATGGTCTGCAGTTGTATCATCTCGGCCCCCACTCCATTCTCCTCGTGTCCATTTTCGTCCACTTCTGTGAGATGTGGGTGGGCATCCCCCCTGCATCGAGCTCTTCTGGACCCTCTTCACCGTCCACACCACCGGTAGGAGCAATGAGTACCTTGGCTTCTACTACTTCGTGAAGCGCAAGAAGTGCCCATTCAAGTACCTCCGATCGTTCCCCTCTGGGAAGTGGGATGACTGGAAGAAGGACTGGATAGTCATCCGGGTGGAGAAGCACGAGAGGCTGGAGCTGCCCGAAGGCCTCCCCAACATTGACACAACGATCTGGAGTGAAGCTCCGGTGCTGGCGAATGCCTTCGACCCTGTTCTGACCAGGATTCGCCAGTGCGTGGAGGGGGGATTAACCCCTCAAGTGGTGTTTTGTAACTTCCTAGTCAATAGGTGGGCACCGCTGAAGAACAGGGAGAAACTCGCTTGGGCCCTCAACAGCGTGATGGACGATGACCGGGTCGAGACCGGGTTGAAGTCCAACATGGTGGGGAAAACTTTGGAGTTCCACCTCAAGAAGTTCCAGCATGGCATCGACGTCGAAGGCGACGACTTGACTCCGCCATCAGCTTTTCTTCCTCTGAACGTGGAAGTGGAGTTCAGCAGGGAGCTCCGGTGGAAGATGCCCATGCTTGACGACCTTGGTGTCGTCGAGAGAAGACCAACCTCCGGGGTAGCAATCCCCGGAGTACCCAAGGATGGCTCCAGCTCTGCTCCTAAGCCGAGGGGAGAAGTCGTCGGCAAGGGCAAGGAGCTGGCAGATGAACCAGTGAGCCGGAAGAGGAAGTTGCAGTACGCCGACGGAAGGTCCGTCAGGCCCGCTACTTCTGCGTCGGCTCCTTCTCCCCGGAGGGGAAGGTCCTCTGCAGCTGCGGCGACTGTTCCCGTAGTGGGGTCCTACCGGAACGCGACTGTTCCCGCGGTGAGGTCCTCTTGGAGCGCGACTGTTCCTGCAGTGGGGTCCTCCCGGGGTGTTAGCTCCGGGCGTGCGACTCCAGCGTCTGGGCCGGTGGAGGCCTCCAGGTCCGGGGGTTCTTCCCGATCGAGGGGGGCCTCGACCCGAGAAACACCCGTGGCCACGACAAGTTCCGGGGGGCCTTCCGGAGCTTCCACGCCGGCTATGGCTAGCCCAGAACGCCCAGGAAAAAGGTTCCGCACAAGCTGGTGCGGAAGTCTCCCAAGGTAATTTTTGATTTCTACCTTGGATAGTTGTTTTAATTGTAGCAACTATTTTTTAATTTTCTTCGTTCATCATCTGCAGTGTCCCCAAGAAGGGGAGTGAGGCTCCACCCTCAGCCACAGTGGCTGAAACCGTGAGAGTGGGAGCTTCTGCTCCTGTCTCGGTGCCGTCCCAAGTGGTGGCCGAAGCTGCGACAGCTCCGGCGCCGTCTGTCGTGGTAATGGACCTCGACTCATCCCCAAAAGTTCCCGTGGTAGCGCCGGACCACAGGATTGAAGATGCACCAGCGGCACTTGTCCTGGAGGTTGAAGCTCCGGGTCCTGGTGCTGAGATGATGGAAGCTCCGGCTGTTGAGCCGGAGGAAGCAGTAATCCCGGCCTCTGAGCCGGAAATTGTCGAAGCCCCGGCGGTTGAGCCGGAGGTGATTGAAGCTCTGGCGTGCGTGCCGGAAACTGAGGTAGTTCCGACAGTTTGTCCGGCTACCTCCGAAGCACCGGCCGCTGAGCCAGTCATTGTTGGAGCTCCGGCCACAGGGCCAGTCGATGTTGAAGAGGTGACGGAGCTTGAGCCCCCGTCGGAAGAGGTGTCCAGACCGGAGCCAGTAGCGGCTTCTGCTCCAGAAGCGACGACGTCAGAGGTACCTGCGGCTGAGCCGGAGTGCCCAGGCGAAGTCACTGGCCTCCTGCCTGAGGGGGTGGACGAAGACCTGGCAGCAGGGCCTTCCTCGATGGCGACTGAGGCCATCCCGGAGGATGGCCCTAGTGCCATGGAGACTCAGGGGATCACTCTTGTGGAGTGGGACTCAATTTTTGTATTCGAAGACCCGATGGAACCAGCGGAGGAGACCCCAGCAGGTCCGGAACCCATCCCGTTGTCGCTGTCTATTGACAACGCATGTTCCAGCCTGCGTCAAGTCCAACTGGCCTTCTTCCACGACAGCAAGGCTCTTGAAGAGGAGCGCCAAACCCTTAGGCGGTGGCATAACCGGCTATACTTCGAGACCAAGCTGGCGCAGTCGAGGCTAGCGGATGACAAAGAGTGGATTAAGCGGGAGAAGATCCGCCTGGAGTACTGGGGCAAGTTGATGGATGACAGGGAGAGTATGACTCGTGCCCTTGACGCTCAATCCCGGGAGATCTACGATCAGGCCAAAGCAGCCAATAATGCGGCGGATGCATGCCATGAACAACTTGAGGCCATTAACATTGCACTCATCAAGCGCCGAGAGGCACTTGAAGAGAGGGAGAAATGGCTCGAAGATGAAGAGCAGAAACTACTAGAGCTGTGGGATGACGTCCTGAGGAGGGAGGAGGAGCTCACCGAGAAGGTGGCTCTGGCTGACAAGGGCCTCAAGGAGCGCGCCAAGAAATTGGAAGAGCGCTGCCATGAGGAAGAGGAGAAGGCCTGGGTGCGAGGGCAGGAAGTCTACGAACAAGAGTGTGCCCTTACTGCCAGGGAGAAGAAAGTGAGGGGTAGAGAGAAGGACCTGGTCGACCGCCGGAACAAGATCCACCTCCGGGAGAGGAGCTCGGAAAACTCGAAAAGCGGGTTGCTGAGAAGATTCAGCAGAACGCTAAAGAAGTTGAGCGCCTTGCCCGCGAGAATTCTGAACTGGTGACGGCCAGAAGATCCCTGGAAGAGATGAAGGGCTTGAGGGCTGAGGACTCCCTACAGATTTGGGAGTTCTTGAGCAAGGCCAACGATGCACTGACACTGATGGGTTTCAGCCTCGTGCACCCGGATGATCCGGAGCTGGAGCCGGACCTAGCGCTGCAGGCGTTGAGCTCAGCAGGTAGCAAGCTCTCCAAGGTGGGCGATGTCATCGCGGACCAATTGGAGGTTGAGGGGCAATCCCTGGTGAAGAACGTCGCAGAGTATGTGCTGACGTGCTACACCAGCCGGAACTCCCAATTTCCTCTGGACCCGGTGCTTGAAGGTCCCGTCGAAGGGGAAGGCGAAGTTACCCGAGCCAACGTATCGGAGGTTGCCCAGAAGGTTGCCCAATTCTTCCATAGGGTCTAGGACCATCTCTATAGTTCTCACTTGTATTTTCTCTTCTTCTTCCTCAATTTTGTAATCCCTTGTCTTCAGATGTAATCCCTTGTCTCCAGATAAATGAAATCCCCAAAATTTTTGTGAATTTCAATTTTTGTCTTCAACACTAACACTTTTATCTTCACTTGGCCCCCTGGTAGATGTACACAATTTGATTGTGAACATGTACCAAGAGGATATTGTGTTTTGTTGAAAACTCATTTGCTCCGAACTTGTAGAATTTAGGTCCGGAGTCTTCGATAGTGAAGGCCCCCTGAGGTTGTCGGAGCTTAGGAGCTCCGGCATTGTCCATCGCTGGAGCTTGATAGCTCCGGCAACAGTCTCTATCAACGCGTAGAGCATCGATAGTTAGTCCTCTGGGGTGTCGGAGCTTAGTAGCTCCGGCAGTGACCTTTGCTAACACTTAGTTTGTTGGCAGCAGACTCCATTTACGGGGTCTTCTCACCATCTTTTATTCAGCGTCGACGGCTGGCCCCCCTAGGGGAGTCGGAGCTTAGTTAGCTCTGGCTTTTCTTCATCAACGTAGATTTTATTTTTCCTGCACACTTAAGCCAAGAAAAATAGTAAAATTCATTTCTTGTCTATAATTTCGTCGCGGCTTACGACTCTCAAGAAGATTTTAAGTCGAACGCGATTCTAAATACAACTGAATGCGTTGTCTTTTCTTCCAGATCCAACTGTACACGGACCCGCCTTACTTCGGCCTGCCAGGGTGTAGGTAGAGTGGCGTACTTAGGGTGCTTGACCAGGCTAAGTCGATAGCACACTCCAACCCTAGGTTGGCTTGGCGGCTTTCAGGCGAGTTGGCCATGAACAATATTTGAATCCAAAAGAATTGATAATACAACTCGAATCGTATATAAACTGGTTGAACTAAAATTTCTTAAGAATTGCACGTCTTTGTTATAGACAAGAAAGAGAAAAATAAAAATGTTGAGCCTGTACAAAATAAATGCACGTGGAGTCTATTTCACATGAAAATGTCTTTCATTATAGGATCGGGATACAGGGGAAACAAGTACACTCTTAGGGTACGGAACCAGGCTAAGCGTGTTTCATTTCTCGTTTGACCCAGGGTAGTTAGCCACACTTTTAGTCCTCAGACTGTGACAAGCGTTGCATGAGCTTTGCGGACCTTTTGAGAAAGGTCCGGCTGCTCTCCAGGAGGAACTACCCAACTCTGTACAATGACTCTATAACATACACTTCAAGTTACTCAAGACTCACCTTCGTGGTATTAAGTGTAGAACTTACGGAGGTGCTCAATGTTCCAAGGATTTGGGAGAGGTGTCTCATCCTCGGTAGCCAAGCGAACACTTCCGGGACGGGATACTTTAATCACTTGGAAGGGCCTCTACCAGCCGGGGGAGAGTTTGTTTAACCCTTCTCTGGATTGTATTATCCGTAGTACCAGATCGCCTTCCTCGAGCTGTCGGTTGTGTACATGCTGCTGGTAATAACGCCGTAGGGCTTGGCGATATCGGGCATTCCGAACAGCTGCTTGGCACCTTCCCTCCTCAAGGAGGTCTAGGTCTTCACACCGGAGCTGGTCCTGCGCTGCTTCGTCGAAGGTCCAGACCCAGAGTGAACCCAAGGTGATTTCCGGAGGAAGGATTGCTTCAGCTCCGTACACTAGAAAGAAGGGTGTCTCTCCAGTTGACCGATTTTAAGATGTCCTGTTGGCCCATAAAGTGGGCAGAAGCTCTTCAATCCAGTTGGCTCCATGTTTTTTCAAGCGCTCATAGGTGCGCGTTTTAAGTCCTTTAAGGATTTCAGCATTTGCTCTCTCGGCTTGGCCATTGCTGGCTGGGTGAGCTACGGAGGCGTAGCAAACTTGTATGCTGAGGTCTTCGTAATATCCTTGGAATGCGGAGCTTGTGAATTGGGTCCCATTATCAGTGATGATTTTGTTTGGGACTCCAGATCTGCATACAATGGACTTCAAAAAGTTGATAGCAGATTGCTTGTTGATTGTTACAACTGGAGTTGCTTCCGGCCACTTGGTGAACTTGTCAATGGCGACGTACAGGAACTTGTAACCTCCGACGGCTCTTGGGAAAGGTCCCAATATGTCTATCCCCCACACAGCGAAGGGCCATGTAGGAGGTATCATTTGTAAGGGCTGAGCTCGTGTGTGAATTTGCTTTGCATGAAATTGGCATGCTTCGCATTTCTTCACCAGTTCAGTTGCATCCTGGAGTGCTGTAGGCTAGTAGAAGCCATGCCGAAAGGCTTTACCAACCAGCGTGCGGGAAGACGCGTGGTTCCCACACTCGCCTCCATGGTTTATGCGAGGAGTTCGCAGCCTTCTTCCCATTGTGATACACCGCATTAGGATGCCGTTGGCACCGCGCCGGTAGAGACCCCCTTCTACCAGCGTGTATCTTTTAGCCAATCTGACTATCCGGTCAGCGGATACATCATCGTCAGGAAGGATGTTGTCTTTCAAGTAGCTCCGGATCTCCGAGATCCATGCATCGGAACTAGCTTGAGCTTTTGAGTCTTGCGTGCTGTGTTGCTCGGAGCTCCCAGCAGCACCTACGACCCTTGATGGCTGCCATGGTAACAGGGCCATCGGGACTATCAGCTTCGGGATGCTGATCTGGCCCCCTTCGCTTAGTTCGGCAGGCCGAGCTGTTGGTTTTGACAACCTCCGGACAAAAATTCCGTCAGGAGCCGGAGCTCCGGTTGACGCTTTCGTCGAGAGTTCATCAGCTTTAGCGTTTTGGGCACGCTGAACATGGTGGAGATCTAGGACTTCAAAGTCCTTCTGAAGCCTCTGGACTTCAAGGAGGTAAGCAGCTAGCTGGAGATTATTGCAGGAACATTCACCCTTCACCTGCTTAATGATGAGCTGTGAATCTCCCTTGACCAGCAATTGCTTGACACCATATGACAGTGCCACCTTTAGTCCGTAGATGAGTGATTCATACTCTACCATGTTGTTGGTTGCCAAGTCAAGGTGTACCATGTATTTCACCTTCTCCCCAGTCGGTGCAAGGAGAAGGATTCCAGCTCCGGCCCCCTGCTTCTGCATGGAGCCGTCGAAGTAGAGAGTTCAGTGAGGCTCGGTGAAAGTTGGAGCTTGATGCTCCGTCTTCGGCTCACTGGGGCCCCCAGGGTTTGATGGAGAGGGAGTCTATTCTGCCACAAAATCTGCCAATGCTTGACTGCTTGTCTTGAAATAAATTCAAGATCAAATTCAGCCAGTTCCGCTGCCCACTTTGCAATATTCCCAGTTGAATTGGGAATATGCAAGATTGATCGAAGTGGGTAGGAGGTCACCACTGAGACTTTGTGAGCTTGGAAGTAATGGTTAAGCTTTCTAGAGGCAATAAGAACTGTATAGAGCAGCTTATGCACCTCTAGGTATCGAGTCTTGGCATCATGTAATACTTCACTAATGAAGTACACCGGGCGTTGAATGGTCCGCACCTTCCCGGAGGGGTCCGGAGCTTCCTCTTCACTGACCCGGATCCTCTCGGAGGAATCCGGATTTTCTTCGGGGACCTCCGAGTTCTGGCTGGAGGAACCCGGAGCTTCTTCAGAAGTGACCTGGATCCTCCCGGAGGGGTCTGGGTCTTCTAAAGTAACTTCTTGTGGATCCGAATCTGGGAGCTGGGACCCAGACTCGCTTTCAGGAATCTTCGGACCCTCCCGAAGGGGTCTGGATTCCTGAGTATGGGGTAGTTCTGGTCTCTCCGCAACCAGAACCATACTGACGACTTCGTCAGTGGCTAAAATATAAAGCAACAAAGGCTCACCAGGGTTCGGAGCTACCAGAATTGGTAGGGCGGTGAGGAACCGTTTCAACTCTTGGAATGCCTTTTCTGCTACTTCGGACCATTGGAATGGTCCGGACTTCCTCAATAACTTGAAGAAGGGGAGTGCCCGTTCTGCCAGTCTTGAAATGAACCGGCTGAGGGCTGCTAGACATCTAGTTAACTTTTGGATGTCCTTGATGCGGGTTGGTGGCCGCATGTCTTCAATGGCCTTAATCTTCGTCGGATTAGCTTCTATGCCCCGGTGACTTACCAGGAAACCAAGAAGTTTTCCGGAGCTAACCCCGAAGATACACTTGTCTGGGTTTAGCCTTGTACGGGTGGCCCGCAGCTTGTTGAAGACAGCTTGCAAGGTGTCAAGGAGTGACTCCTTGTTCCTGACCTTGACCACGATGTCATCGACGTACACTTCCACTATGTCTCTAATGAGTTCTTCAAAAGTTTTGTACATAGCTCGTACAAAAGTTGAAGTTGCATTCTTGAGACCAAATGGCATGGCTGTGTAACAATACAATCCATCTACTGTGATGAATGAAGTATGCTCTTCATCTTCCCTAGACATCCTGATTTGATGATATCCGGAATATGCATCTAGGAAACACAGTAATTCACACTGGAGGTGGAATCCACTATCTGATCTATTCTAGGTAATGGGAATGGATCTTTTGGACATGCCTTATTTAGTGTGCTGTAGTCGATGCACATCTGAAGCTTCCCGCCGGCCTTGGGCACAACGACTGGGTTTGCCGGCCATTTTGGATGAAAGACTTCTCGGATGAATCCGGCTTAGAGTAACTTCTTCACTTCTTGTCGGATGAAGTTCTGTCGCTCTACGGATTGCTTCCGAGGCTTCTGATGCACAGGCCGGGCATCGGGGTAGATCTTCAGATTGTGCTCAATCACTTCCCTGGGGATCCCAGGCATTTGTGACGGTTGTCAGGCAAACACGTCGACGTTAGCCCGGAGGAAAGTGATGAGCGTGAGTTCCTATTTGTCGTTCAATCCCCCTGATATACGGGTGGTTTGAGCGGCATCGGAACCAATTTGGACGACTTTAACGGGAATGTCGGTGTCGCCGCTTGGCTGCACTCGAGGTACAGAAGTCGAGCCTCGTTGACGAATGCTCGGGGGTTTCGGAGCTTGCTCCTGCCTGAAGTCCTCCTCTTGCGCCGTGGTGAGTGCATGAAGTTCTTCCAGTGCAGTTACTCCGGCAGTACGATCTCCGCGGATCCGGAGAACGCCTACTGGTGTTGGCATTTTCAACACCATATAACCATAATGAGTGGCTGCCATGAATTTGTACAGGGCAGGCTTTCCCAAGATGGCATTGAAGGGCAAGTTGATCTGAGCGACGTCAAAGACCAACTTCTCGGTGCGGTATTTCTCCCGTGTCCCGAAGGTAACGGGGAGAGTAATAGCTCCGAGTGGGGTAATGGCCCCCGGACCTACTCCGGAGAAAGGTCGAGAGGGGTGGAGATCCGAAGGTCGGAGCTGAAGCTTAGTGAAAGCTTCGAAGCTGATGAGGTTAAGCCCCGAACCTCCGTCTACCATGACATGGTGGAGCTGGATGTTATTGATAGTAGAAGATACCATCAAAGGTAACTACCCTGCTCCAACCATGCTCCGAGGGCAATCCGAAGCATCAAAAGTGATGGTTGTGTCCATCCACTTCTGATGAGGTTCCGGCCTGACTGTAGGAGCTACAGCGGCCATATCCCGACGCATAGTCTTGATGACGCGACGGGAGGTGATATCCTATGATCCACCAAAAATGGTGTTCATGGTCTTCCGACGCTCGTTGTCAGAGACGTCAGAATCATCGTCGACAGAGGTGTAGACGGCCTTCAAGACCTTTTTGGGATCCTGAAACCCTAACTCCTCTTCAGCCGGAGCTTCGTCGACTTTTTGCTTTCCTTCCCTCTGTCGGAAAGGAGATTCTTCCTGGCGCTTGTTGTAGCGCTCAGCGAGGTTTTGGACCTCCCGGCAATCTTCCAAACCGTGGCTGCCCGTTTTATGAATGACACACCACACTTTGGGTTTGCCACCGTCTTCAGAAGACGGTCAAGGTTGCTTCTCGAGGCGTGACCCCCGGCCACCCAGAGTTGTAGCAGCTGCAACGTTGGATGTGCCAGCCGACGACTTCTTCTTGCCGTTGGTCTTCTTTTTATTCTTGCCACCCCCGGAGGTAGCGACTTCTTCTTTGGAGGATTTCTTGTGACCCTCCGAGGTTGGTTTGGAGTGCATCTCACGGCCCTCCGCAGCTCTGGCACATTTGTCAGCCAAGCTGAAGAGTTCCGTGACACTAGTGATCTCCTTGATCGCCAGTTTCTCCAACATCTTCTTGTCCCGTACACCCTGTCTGAATGCCACAATGACAGAGGCGCTAGAGATAGAAGGGATAGTGTTTCGTACCTGAGAGAACCTCTGGATGAATGATCGCAAGGATTCTCCCCCTTTTTGTACGACCGCAAAAAGGTCTAGTTCAGTGCCTGGTCGGGTGTATGAACTCCCGAAGTTGGCGGTGAACTGTTGGCACAGCTCCTCCCAACTGTTGATAGAGTTGGGTGGAAGGCTCATAAACCAGGACCTGGCGGTTCCAGTTAAGGCCACAGGAAAATAATTGGCCATCACGACCTCGTTTCCTCCAGCTGCCAAGATTGCAGTGGAGTAGATCTGAAGAAATTCAGCAGGATTGACAGTCCCGTCGAATTTTTCTGGCAGGTGAGGTTGGAACTTCTGTGGCCACCTAACCATGCGCAGGTGCATGGCCAGGGCTGAACAACCTCCTCCCACTCCTTCAGGAGCAGAAAGGTCCTGAGCTTCCCTCCTTTCTCGGGCACGCTCAATATGGACTCGGCCGTCCTGCTGGCGGTATCGGCGATCAAGCTCCGCCCGGAGGTCATGAGTCGAAAGCATGGATACCGTGTGAGTGCGTCGTGCCCCGGAGGGCAATGACGTCACTTGTTGTGACGCAGCACGTCTCCTGCTATTGGAAACGTGCGGACCAAGTCTTCCAGACAAAGTCCGCCGCTGCGACGGGGCTCTTCCTGAAGGAGGAGGACCCTGGTTGCTGAGGCGTTCGGCTGCTGCTGCAACCAAATGCTCCACATCGGCCCTCCACTGCTCCAGTGCATCCCAGGATGCATCCGGAGGTGGTGGGCGTTGGAGAAGAGCACGCGCTGCATGGAGCGCATGTTCCGGGTTGTCATGATTTGCTGACGCAGTAATTGACGCCGGCGCACCATCACGTTGCCCAGCACGATTTGCTGGAGGAGATGGTGGTGGTGGGAGTGTGACTCCTGCTGGTGCTGAGGCTCCTGCTGGTGGCTGCCTATTGGAGGGATTGCCCCCAATAGCCTGAGCAGCAGGTTGACCGTTGGATGATCCAGCAGCTGAGTTCACCATTCTCAAAATCTCAGGCACCCCCTACCTGGCGCGCCAACTGTCGGTGGTTTAGAACCGGCAGATCTCGCTACACTGCTAAAGCGATAGGGGAGTTTGATGTTCGGTGTGGGCGCGCGAAGATTCAAGAAGGTGAGTAGGAATTAACACAGGAGACACAAGAGTTTACGTGGTTCGGGCCGCCTGAGCGTAATACCCTACTCCACGGATGTGTTGGTGTTGTATTAGATGTATGAGCTTGTGTTAAGCGTCAATGACGTATGTGCGTCTGTCCCCCCTGAACGTGTCGTCAGCCTGTCCTTTTATAGTACAAGGGCAGGCCGTTACAAATTAGCCTGACCCGACATGTGGCCCCGGCGGTTACAAGTATTGATACACGTTTAATTGCACTTAATGACCCTATAACGGGCTTTGACAGCACCATTACTGGTATTAAGATCATCCGTTTAAGTGTCATTAATATGGTATTAATGACACTTAATCGGGTCTTCAAGTCCTTGATTCCCCTTTGAAGATCCGGAGCCATTGCGGGGTCTTCCGGAGGTTAGGGGTTGAAGATCCGATGATTGGACACGTGGCAGCTCCGGAGCATATTGTGGGAAACAGGGAGATCCGGAGCTACCTGACACGTGTCAGGTCCGGAGCTTCTCTCGGTTTGGGGTTAAGTCCGGAGGTGCCATTTTGGTACGTGGTCCGGAGCTTCCCCCTTGTGGGTGGTAGCTCCGGTTTGATAGTACACGTGGCGACCCTGGGATTAACCATGTTGGAGAAGCGGGTCCGGTTATATCTGACATGTGGGCCTCCGAAGGTCTTCAAATCAAGTAGATGACTTTTCTTGGAGGTCTTTGTAACCTCAAGGGGTGTACGGTTTGTAGGGTACCGACAGATTCCCTTGGTCCTGTTCGGGACTAGAGGTGGGAATTGGGCCGAGCCAATATCGGGCGCCCCGAAGCACGACGAGTCGACCTACAACCGGTTCGACCCTGTCAGGCACGAAAGCTTGTCGGGTTGTTCCGGCCCGACACGATACACCGTGATGTGCCCGAATTTTGGACCCGTCGAACGGCACTGCACGACACATAATTTTGGGTCATGCTCGGGCCGGCACGGCCCAGATACAGCACGAAGGCCCGAACACAGCACGAGCACGGCGACCTGAACAGGGCACAAAAAGAATTGGTGGGCCCGAAGCACATAATGCAGCGAAGACAACATAACACAGCAACAGTCAAAGTGAATCAGTAGCCCAGCTCGTAGTGATTAGAGAGAAGTTCGACAGGCTTGCTCCTGTCCAAGCTTTTAAAGCGGTTGGATGCACCAAAAATTGCCGATGTGGGACAAACACGTGCGGGCAAGCTCTAGCGCGCCCTGTCGCGCTGGGCCGTGTGGCCGAGACGGGCCGCTGACCGAACAACGGCCGCTGTTCATGGGACGCACGCTCCTCCCTCCCCCTTATTTCACTGTCGTGCGGGGCCGACCGCCAGATGTTTTTTGTTTAGATTTAAATGTGAAACTTCAAACTTGTATATTTTCTACAAGTTTGGTCCAAATTTGATGTTTTTTTTAAATTCATAGAAACATATGCTCTGTCATTTGAAACTATTATTGTCAAAATTATATAGCGCGATTTGGTATATTTATGCAGATCTCCAAATTGGGTGTGTATGTACATATTATATATACTATTCACTTTTTTGTATCTGTCTAAATAGAAATAATTCTCAACTAAAATTTGGTATGTATGCCCATATTCTACAGTTGTACACATTAGAATTTTTATATTTTATTTTCAAACACTCACACATGTCTCACTTCACATTTCCCCTTATTTCACTCAAAAGCTCATATGAATTAGTATGACATCCACTCAAATTCAAACACACCTTCATTCAAACAAAATTCAAGAAAATCAAGAAACAATCATGAAATGTTGGTGACATCATGTAAAAGCCCCACAAAAAGGTTCACTCACAAAAGCAATGTATTATTCAAGACATAAAAATGACAAAACTCCCCAAATCTCTTTTTTATTTGTTTTTTTGCTGATCAATTTATTATGTTTTTCGAACTCAAATTCAATGGCCACATGAAATACAACATCTTTAGACTCTAGTAAAATTTTCAGATTTTTTTTGGAATTTTTTGTCCATGTATTCTTAGAAACATATGCTCTGTTATTTGAAACTATCATTGTTAAAATTATATAGCCCGATTTGGTATATTTATGCAGATCTCCAAATTGGTTGTGTATATACATATTATATATATGATTTACTTTTTTTACCTCTCTAAATAAAAATAATTCTCAGCTGAAATTTGGTATGTATGCCCATATTCTACATTTGTACACATTAGAATCTTTATATTTTATTTTCAAACGCTCACACATGTCTCACTTCACATTTCTCCTCATTTCACTCAAAAGCTCATATGAATTAGTATGACATTCACACAAATTCAAACACACCTTCATCCAAACAAAGTTAAAAAAATTAAGAAACAATCATGGAAAGGTTGGTGCCATCATGTAAAAGCCCCACAAAAAAGTTCACTCACAAAAGCAATGTATTATTCAAGATATAAAAATGACAAAACTCCCCAAATCTCTTTTTTGCTGATCAATTTATTATGTTTTTCGAACTCAAATTCAGTGGCCACATGAAATACAACACCCTTAGATTCTAGTAAAATTTTCAGATTTTTTTGGATTTTTTGTCCATGTATTCCATAAAAAACTCAAAATTCATTTTTATTTTTTATGCCCTGCGATATAATATTATTTTGAATGTCAAAATTTGTAGAACATGTAATATTTTTTGATATTTTTTCTTTGTATTCTAATTTTTTTATCTCAATTCAAATATTAAATACTCTGGTGTGCTGCTGCTGGTCTGCCGCGTCTGGTATGCTGCGCTGTTGCTGGACTGCTGGTGGGCCGCAACTTGCTGCAGTGTTTTTTCTTTTTTCTATTTTTTTAATCATAGTAACTGGTGTGCTGGTTCGTGCTCGGGCCCGACACGGCCCGAAGGCGGCCTACGGTGCTTTGAGCCGGGCCTGGGCTGCGATTTTAAGCCGCCAGCTCGAGCGGCCTGGCAAGAGCCGGCTGCTTTCGGACTCAGACCATTTCGGTTCAAAGCACGAACGGGCCGTGTTGGGTGAGCTCGGGCACGACCCAAGTCCCACCTCTATCCGGGACGTGCAAATTATAGATTTTCACGCACTACACGCTGTTGCTGCCTTGTCGGCGGCAAAACCTAGTAGCATGGTGGCAGTGGTGCATCTTTTCCATTGACCATTGCACAGGGTGAGTGAAACAACCAGCTGAGCAACAGCTCGCTGATTTCGTTATTCGTACTGAATGACAGCCTATCGCTGGAATAGTCTTTGCACGTGTGCATCACACTACTGCTGCGTGCGAACGAAGTCAAGTGCATGTGTGTTTGCGCGTGTGCCACATCACCACACCTGAAATAATGAACTATCATTACAACAATCGGGCAAAAGGCCGTTGACCTTATAGCCGTCAGTAGCCTCCTAAAACCGACGCTTATAAGATATAACCATCAGTCCACCGACATTCATACCCGACAATTTAGATTCGATGTTTTTAACTCATATGAGTGTCGGGCCCGACGCTCATAAACATTAGAGCCGTTGGCCAGAGGCCCGACGCCTTTGAGTGCATTAAAGCTGTCGACTGGGCCCTGCACTCTGATGCCTTTATAGTGCATCTCAATTCATCTCTTGCATCCGTCTCCGCAGTAGACCGAGACCTAATAGAACTATCACTGGAGTGTCATCGCCTAACATAAGCCTCACGCTCCCAGGATGTTTAGGGGTAGAAATGATAGCCGTGAGAAATATGTATCCTTCTTTCATGCACATGTTGGGAGGAAGATTGTATATCATGATAAATACAGACCAACAAGAGTATGAGCTGCTACTGGTGCTGAAAAGAGTGAAACCATATGTTGACAACCCAAGACGAACATTTCAGGGATCTCTTGCAAACTCCGAATCAAAACGGTCTACAGTTTGCCATGCCGCGCCATCAGAAGGATGCGTCATAATATCTTTGTCATCGCTTTCACGTATTCCTTCAGAATGTCACCTCATCTGCTTTGTTGTTTCTTAGGACAAGAACGATCGTTTTATCTTTAGTGACAAGCATGTACCGAAGTTGTTTAATCGGTACTTTTGCAGTTATTTCCTCTCCATCACCGTTCAGAACCTTGGCATATCTAGATGCATTGCAATGCATACAATGAGTATCGTTCATGTGTTCCTTCCAAAACAATATGCAATTATTATCACACGCATCAATCTTATTATAGTTCATGCCCAGATCGCTCAGAAGCTTCTTAGAGTGGTATATGTCTGCCAACATCTTATGCTCAGATGGGAGGAGGTCACTAATCAGCTTGAAGATATCATTATAGCAATTGTTTATGAAATTGAACTTGGACTTCAGCGCTATAAGTCGTGTCACCACCTACATAATGGTCACATTGGTGCCCTCATGCACTTTATCAACTGAGGGGGCAAGAAGGTCGTAAAACTCCTTCACCTGCTCCAGTGTTGACCGCTCTTCATACTCTCTACCAATATTCGCTAACATCTCATCCATCCGATCATCATCCTCGTTTGTGTCCGACTGATTGCCATGAACCATCTTCTCATGCTCATGCCATACTAGGCACTCAGGCATAAACTCGTGCTTGCAAAGGTGCAACTCATCCTTATATAGATGTCGACAATTCCGACACTTGCTACGTAGACACTTTGCAAGATGAGCACCACTAGCAAATGCTTGGTTGATGAAAACATCTGCGATACGAGCCCATTCCATAGTGTGTGCATCACTTGAACTCCAACCATCATACATCGCTTTACCATCATCACTCATTTTTTAGCTTATACATTCAAAGCAGAAAATGTAAAAAACCTAATAGATAATACACACAAATCATATAACTATATATGAGATGCATCGTTCTTTTATGGATGACAACACGGAGACTCACTCTACATTACCTATTGAACATAACACACAAAGAATAACTGCCATTTTGTAATAAGAGTCTAGGAAGAAAAGAATCAATCAATTATGCTATCACACACCATTTACTTTATCGTTTAACATACATTATTCAAACTAACATATGCTAACTAAATTTGTATATGTTACTCTTCCAACAAACATACATTAAAAATTCATTTTAACTCAACTTTTTGGATTGCAACGAATAGCTAAAAATGTATGTGAAAATACATTTCAAACATACATTTTAACTCAACTAATAGCTAGAAATGCAACTAATAGCTAGAAACATACATTAGAAATTCAACTAATTAATAGCTAGAAATGCAACTAATATCTAGAAACACACATTAGAAATTCAACTAATTAATAGCTACAAATGCAACTCATAGCTAGAAACATATATTATAAATTCAACTAATAGCTAGATTTTACCTTGCCCGATTTTTTTTGAGGCGTCCGGCTCTAGCCCGGTGCGCAGGGGCTGGCGGCGCCGAAGGGGCGGGCACCGGGGGTTCGGAGGACGGCGACGCGCGAGCACCAGAGGGCGACAGCGCGCGGTCAGAGGACAGCGCACGGTGCACGGGCGGCGAGCCGGAGTGAGGATTACGGGCGCACAGGTGGGGGTGAGAAGCGGCGGGCGGGAGTTAGGGTTTAACGCGTCGCGTGCATTGGGCCCACTTAGAGCCGTCGGCTCTTAGCCCCCGACACCTCTAGGTTAACACAATCAGTCTAGTCTCGGGACCCGACGATCATAACAGTCCAACCACGGGACCCGTCTCGGCCGCTAGACCGGACCCATGTTAAAACCGTCGGTTGCACCTTGGAAACCGACAGCCATATTAGAGTCGTCAGTTTGTGATGTGGGATCGACGGCTTTTGTTTTAAGACCGTCGGTCTACCGATTTCAACCGACATATTTAGTTAAGACCGTCGGCCAGCCGACGCTCATAAAAATGTAACCATCAGGTACAAAAACCGACGCTTTTAATTTATTAAGTCCGATGGCCCGACGGTCTTATTGCAAACCGACAGCCGTTTGCCCTTTTTTGTAGTGTATAGTGTCCTTTCCGTCTTTGTACTACTCCCCCTGTCCCACGAAATTGTTGTTTTAGCATTTTTAAGACACAATAGGGAAGATGGTGAATGACGCATGTGTCCTCATAAAGCTGACAAGTTTAATGATTCTCATTAAGGTACAGTTGCACTTTTTTGGGAAGTCGCGCAGGAAGGAAACATGCCTTTGTAGGAGGTTAAATTCATATCTTAACTACTACATTGATAAGCTCTAAAATGATAATCTTTGTGGGACACATTCAAAAGGCTAGAAAGACAATCTTTGTGGGAGGAAGGGAGGGAGTACATCGCACTGCTCCTAATCGAAACAGAGGTTCCGATGAGTAAATCAACGCCACCAATAAACATAATACACTGTAGCCAATGCAAGCCTGGGTCAGTGGAACACGACCCCGCGGTGAGCCCCCAATTCTTCTATCGTCCGACCTCATATTCACATTGACCTTCCATGCGTGGGCCCTAATACCCTGAACTAGTGTTCCGTTGCTTTGCTCACTACAACTGATGCAGGCCCATCAACGGGCGCGCGAGCGAAACTCCAAAACCCGCACGACACAGCAGTTTGCCGTGAGGGCACGATGACTTTCCTATTTGTCTGTTTATTATATTTTTAGGTGTATTAACGAAAAGTTTTACTGTATATATACTAAGAAAAACCCATTATTATATAACGACGGAAAAATGTCAAAAAAAAATTTTAACGTGGATCTAAATCTGAAAACTGCTTTCCCACATAAGTAATATTTTTTAGCTGTCCTAGCTAGCTAGTACTGTAAACTGCACAAGCTACACCCACAGGGTCCTACTCAATCTCCATCGTCCTTTTGAGTTCCAACTCAGAAAGTCATTTGCAGCTGGCACTCACGTCGATTCAGAACCTGTCGTCCCTGAAGCGTCGGAATCCTCACCAGGTAAGTCCTTGCCGCGCCTTGGCTCATAGCCTGTCAACATTTACACTATCAGCATAACAGGTTGATATGCACTTGCAACCAAGAGCCATGGTCTCAATAGGGAGTGTAGAAAGTCTATTTTACCTCGGATCTTTCCTCGTACCATTTTGCGTCCATAGTTCATCTTTGTAACAAAGAATAGTGTGAGTTGCATTGCACCGTCCATTGTAGACCTCAAGAGCTGCAAGACCAAATGTCAAAGCTCACGTCAAGCCATTGATATTTCGTGCGGGAAGGGAGTTCATAAATTTACCCATATTAAAAATACCTCATATGAATGGGGACTTTTTGAAACATCCCGAAATTTATCTTCAAGTTTCTTCAATTCCTGCTCAAACTCATCCCAGTCATGAGCAAAATTGTACGTCGAGCAGATATATTCAGCATGCTCGACTCTTGCTAGAGCCTCCTGAAGCAAGATGTAGCCTACGGCAGCCACACCCTTAAAAGCACCAAGAAGTGAAAACATAGATTCCATATGAAACTTCTGATGACATGTGTCGTCTGCTAGCTTGACAAATATGGACACATATATCGCGAGGGTCTGTATCCAAAAGAACAAAAAATAATACAGTTATCATGACAAATTGAAAGTTAACTATTACACATAATATAAACAAGATGCATATGCGGCACCTGCTTTGTTGTATCTAATGAAATCTCATCTTGTTCATCAAGTGTTAAGACCGCACAGTCCTGCAAACATTTGGGAATGAAACGTCGATTGGTGTAACCGTAAACACTGCGTACGAAGAGAGAGAGACTGGAGAGCAGAGAGAGAAACGAATATCACTACGGTTACCATGATAATGGAAGCCATCTTCACACCTCTTTTAGCTATGCAGCACAGATGTAACGACAACTCTGTGGCTCTCATGTGCTGTAGGTCCGGCAAATTAATAAGAAAGTAACCATGGTTATGATAGCATGTTGATAGAAACCGAAAACTTCCTGGTTCCTAAACATCTTTTTTTTCCCTTTACCTTACTAATGTAATAGGTACTCACTTTGTTCTCAAATATTTATCACCACAGTTAGTTCAATATATGGTGACAAATATTTGGGAACGAGAAGAGTAGTTCACAATATATGACCATGTTTGTGATCTTATGACGGTAAAATTTCCAGTGATAACAAATCTCCTGCAATACCAGATGTAATATATTGAATACTTACAAAAATATCAGTATCCCAATTAGAAGGCATTTTCTTCAAACACTCGTCAATTTTTTCTCCGTCTTTGTAAAATGGCATAGCCTTCAATGACAAGTACATGAAACAAGGATCAGAAAAAAATTATGGAATAGATCGAGCATGAGTCGTTGGCTATCATATGTCCTTCACCACTATCTTTTTTTTTTTTGAAAGCCATCATGATCCAGGTGTCATGGGCTAATATATTAAGAAGAAGTGGGCACCGCGCGCCGGAGCCAGCACTCGAACCGCGGTGGGCTAGCACCAACCCCACGGTGCTAGCCGCACGAGCCCCCGCTCGTTCCCCATCCTTCACCACTATCAATATATAGAAGGTGCATTTCTCGTGTCCCAAAAAAATATGAATAAATATTCAACTACGGGACAAGTGAAAAGCTAGCGTACTGGCCATATATCCAACTGTTGTCAACTGAACTGCGATAAGTAAGACGACTGACCTTAGCCAACTCGTAACGCTTCCTTATTTCTTTACGGATCTTGTTCATCTCTTCCTTGGTCTGAAAACATCAACAAACAAAAATGGCAACACAACACAAAATAGAGTAGGGAAACACCAGAAATAAAATATCAGGCTTTCTCAGCTATTTTTTTTTTGCTAACTTTAGCAATTTTAGATACGTAGTTTTTTTTTGTGGTTCGCTCTTGAGTCATTATAAACTCCCTCCGTCCTCAAATATTTATCATGACTTAATTTAAAAGTAAACTAAAATGCAACAGATATTTAGGGATGGAGTGATTATCTAGCTAGCTAGGTGAAACTGGACGTGAAAATATTTCAAAAAGAGTTAAATGAATCCTATACTGGATCGTTTGTTTCAACAGAAATACTGGATTGCTTGACCATGCCGACGCCCGTCCGGTGGTATTGCTAGTACGTTCTACTTAAAGTCAAACTAATTTAATCTTGATCAGTTTTATATATAGAAAAAAGTATTGACATGTACAATTTATTAAAGATCGAATGATACTAGCTAATTCTTTCTCATAATAAAGAGTACTACTGTATATAATTTTTCCTATAAACTTGTTAATAAGCAGCAGATGGGATCGCGTATCGGACATGCAAAGCTTACGTACCATGGGCTTGTCGTCGTCGTCTCGATCCGGGAACATGGGGGACCAATCTGGGACGCCATTGTGAGCGCGGATCTGATGGTAGCGGTGGTGCAGGTCGTCGGCGGCCATCGCAGTCATCCAGCTCCCGCCACCCGACGTCTTGAGATTGAGACGAAGCGAGGCGATTTTGCTGCCGAGGAAGCGAAGATGCGACGTGGTTGCGATGCTCGGGCGGGGCGCGCCGACGACAAGGCCGGACGGAGGACAAGGCCGGAGCGCGGCCATGGCAAGCCTTTTCTGATGGATGGTGCTTGCAGGATGTCGTGGGCGGGTGGGGTTTCTCGGCCGGTGGAGAATACCATATATATATATATATATATATATATATACATACATATATATATATATATATGCCGATTTTCCCGGCGGTTGGCTTACGAGCTCTCTTAGAGAAGTCCGACCCGTTCTCTCGGCCCATTGTATTGTACCTAGGAACGCTCGCGTTGGATTGTCCACCCAGCAAGCAATGAGCCCAAGCCTACCACGGCAGTGCAGTTGGCTGGCTCGTGGGTGAGCACTAATTCTTTCCCCAATCCACCACCCCTCCCCATCTAAGACCCAAATCAAAACAGCGCCCCGACCTATCCAACCACGCAACCTGCGATCACTCCTCTTCCCCCCCCTCAGATTCGTCGGCCTACCGATCTAACCGGCGGCGGCGGCAGCGGCGAGGCACGATGGCGGGGCAGAACCAGCGCCTCAACGTGGTCCCGACGGTCACCATGCTCGGCGTGATGAAGGCGCGGCTCGTCGGCGCCACCCGCGGCCACGCGCTGCTCAAGAAGAAGTCTGACGCGCTCACCGTTTAGTTCCGCGCCATCCTCAAAAACATCGTCGCCGCCAAGAAGTCCATGGGCGAGACCATGCGCGCTTCCTCCTTCTCCCTCGCCGAGGCCAAGTACGTCGCCGGCGACGGCGTCCGCCACGTCGTCTCCAGTCCGTCCGCGTCCGCTCCCACCAGGAGAACGTCGCCGGGGTCAAGCTCCCCAAGTTCACCCACTTCGTAGACCCCGCCGAGGCCTCCGGCGGGGGCCCGTCCAACGCCTCGCCCAGCCTCACCGGCCTCGCGCGCGGGGAGCAGCAGGTCCTGGAGACATGGACGCCACACGACACCCTGTCTGCCCCTGCTACCATCAAAACAGGGGACGCGATAGTTGTCATGTCATGCTGCATCTTTGAGACGCAACCATTCATCAGGACGTTTTCTGTATCGAGCGTCAGATCATCAGGCCTGATGGATAGTTCTCGGAACCCACTCCCGTGCTGCTACTTGGAAGCTAGCAGCACTGCAGCACGCATAAAACTAGGATTATTTACGGTGGAAAAGGTGATGCATTTTGAGACATGCATGCAGTGCCTTGAGCAGACGCACTTGCACATGACAACGTTGGTTTGGTTTGGTTTGGTGGTAATCTTCCTGTGAGCTAGCACAAGTTGCAGAATGTTTAGAATTAGAAAGTCGTTCCTTTTAGTGCGTACATCAATTGCCACTGATCGATTATCCTCTGGACCTCGAGGCAGAAGGATAGAACCAGCTTTGCTTTCGTATCGTAGCTTTAGCGTAATTCCGTTCCATGGATGATTAGGGTTCGTGGGAGCCATGATCCATGGCGGGGTATAATAATACTCTGCTTGCTGGTCCCTGCTGTGTGCCGTGATGTCGAGGATTACGCTGGATAGAGGGAGATGATTATGATTAGGTTAAGAAGCTACCCGCCCCACGCTAATGTACTACTCTACTTACCTGCTTCCATTCCATGCATGCAGCATCCCCAACCGGCTAGCTACCTCTCGCATCTGCTTAACCCGCAGAAAAGGTTAGGGCAAAGCGAACAAAGTTCCGAGCTGTGACAACGCTGCATGCACACGCTTCCCCACAGCTAACCTAATCGAAGCATCGCATTAACTTATCGGTATTCTACTGGCTAAAAAGATCGGACAACATCATCTCAGTCATCACCCGTACTTATCCGTACAAGTGTTTAGGATGGAGAGCTCGGAACAAGACTACAAGAGCCCTAGATCAAGGATTGAAAGCCAGTGCTACAGAGATTTCCCGACATTCACTGCAAACGAATCAAGTACAGACATTCATGGTTACCAGAGACATGGCATGTTTCATGGCAGCAATGTTTGTCGTAGTGCTGCAGGGGTTTCTCGCTGTGCTGGAGGGATGTACTGTTGGGATGAGGCTCGCACAGCCTTATGTGATTGTACGTGCCGCTTTCAGTTTTCACGGCTGGGAGTGGAGAGGAACCACTGTATCAATGATCGAGCGGGTGACGATTGTCACTCGTGCGCTGTGTTTGTCCAGACTCGCCGTCGTCAGATTCAAGAGAGCTTCGTTCAGAAGCCACCACAAGCTCGGCTCCTCATGATCGTCACGGTCAGCTCAAATGTCTCAAAGATTCAAAACGTCTCAAAGATTCAGAAGAGGCTCTGCATGAACACACTAAAATGTCAATCCTCAATTTTGTGACTAGACTTATGGCAATTAAGTCTATGTTCTTCTTTTCTAACAATTGTTACAACATGCTCATCGATTTGTTCAAAGATGCCCTTCCACAACCCAACAAAGTGCCTAAGGATATGTACAACTCGAAGAAAATTCTTTCTGGTCTCGGGATGAAGCACGAAAAGATTGATGTGTGTCCGGACAACTGCATGCTTTTCTGGAGAGAGCATGCCAATGAGAACAAATGTTTGAAATGTGGTCAACCGAGGTTTGTCGAAGTTGTTAATAACGATGGTAATACAGTGACGACGGAAGTCGCACGTAAGCAGCTTCGTTACTTACCTGTGACACCAAGGTTGAAGCGGCTGTTCCTTTCAAAAAAAAAAATGGCCAGACACATGAGATGGCACAAAGAAGGTGAGCGTGAGAACAATGGAGTCATGACGCACCCGTCCGATGGTGAGGCATGGAAGGCTCTGGACCGGTTCGACCCAGAATTTGCTCGTGAAGCGAGAAATGTTCGCATCGGGTTGGTGACAGATGGGTTCACGCCGTTCAGCACAAACGCTGCACCATACTCCTGTTGGCCCGTCTTTGTCATTCCGTACAATCTTCCGCCGACCTTTTGCATGAAGAATGAGTTTATGTTTCTTAGCCTCATTGTACCTGAGCCAGATCATCCTGGGTCACGTCTCAACGTGATGTTGAAACCGTTGATCGAAGAGTTGAAAATGTTGTGGACAGGAGTTGAAGCGTACGACTGTTACAAGAAACAGAAATTCAACCTCCGAGTTGCTTATTTGTGGTCCGTTCATGATTTTCCGGCATACGGCATGTTTTCTGGATGGAGCACTCATGGTCGCTTGACGTGTCCGATATGTGCCTCGGACACCGATTGCTTTCGACTTACCCATGGAGGCAAGATATCTTACTTCGATTGTCATAGACGTTGGCTACCTCCGAATCACTTGTTTAGACAACAGAGGAATGTCTTCAGAAAGAACACCGTTGTCACTAAAGGACCACCGAAACATCTTGACGGGTCAGAAATATCTGATATGTTGGACAAATTGGTGCCAGATGAAGGTCGTCCTGGATATTTCGAAGGTTACAGAGACAAACACAATTGGACTCACATATGTGGACTTTGGGAGTTACCGTATGTGAAGTCGTTGATTCTAAGGCACAACATTGATGTTATGCATCAAGAGCGTAACATGGCCGAATGTATCATAATCACATGCATGGACATGACGGGCAAAACAAAAGACAATTTAAAGGCTCGAAAGGATCTTGCCGAGCTTTGTAACCGTCAAACTCTTGAGCTCTCCGAAAATGGTGGTAAACCACGCGCTCCTTTCTGTCTTCGACATAAAGAGAAAAAAGAAGTTCTCGAATGGTTGCAAAGGTTGAAATTCCCAGATGGTTACGCAACTAGTCTAAGACGAGCCGTGAATGTGAAAATGGGAAAACTCATTGGGTTGAAGAGTCATGATTATCACATAATCATGGAAAGACTTCTGCCTGTTATGTTTCGAGGCTATTTTGACGATGCAGTGTGGAAGGTGTTAGCCGAGCTTAGCCACTTCTATAGGCAACTCTGTGCTAAAGAAATCACGCCAGAGATGATGACTAAATTGGAAAAGGAGGTTCCGGTACTTTTGTGTAAGATGGAAAAAATTTTTCCTCCGGGATTTTTCAATCCAATGCAACATCTCTTAATTCATCTTCCATTTGAAGCGAAAGTGGGCGGTCCCATGCAATATAGGTGGATGTATCATATTGAAAGATCACTTAGATATCTGAAACCAATGGTTGGTAACAGGGCAAGGGTTGAAGGTTGCATCGCCGAAGCTTTTACTCTTAAGGAAGTGGGATACTTCTCAAGTGTTTACTTTGCAGAGGAAAACAATGTTAATACTTCGGTAATGCGATACAATATAGATGAGCAACCTCCTTATAGTGATCTCTCCATTTTTGCAACAAGAGGAACTACTGTTGGTAGTTACACTTCGTATGATGTTAGCGAAAAAGAAAGGCGTGCTGCATTCTTCTACATGTACGCTAATATGGAAGAAATGAATGAATATTTCAAGTAAGTGTTTCTCCTACACTTATGCTTTTCACCATATTTTCCGACACATGTATTCTAAGAGGTTCTCTTTGTCGTGTAGTATGTTCGACAAGCAAAATTGGAGACATAGACATCAACCCACGAGCAAGCAAATAGAACATATTCGACGGGAAGGAATAAACGGGGGATCTAATTTTCTCTCCTGGTTTCGAGATCATGTAACGTTTTCTCGATAACTAATCAATGTTAACAATGTTTTCTTATAACTTAAGAATGCTTACGTTTTCTAATAACTCCATATCTTGGACAGTGCCAAAAAGATGCCAACGTCCATGAAGATTTGCGACAACTATCCCGTGGAGTGGTTAATGTTAGAAGCTATGGTCGATATGACGTCAACGGCTTTCGATTCCGTACAACTCAATTTGAATCTCTTCGTCCTCTCGCGGCAACATGTAATACCGGAGTTGTGATGAGGGCAATCGATTCGCAAGATCATGAAACGCAGTACTATGGGATTATTAAAAAAATCCTTGAATTCACCTTTGTCGCAAACAAGCCAATTCGAGCGGTATTCTTTGACTGCGAATGGTTTGATTCCATTCGTGGAATTCGAGTAAACGAATTTGGCATGGTCGAAGTAAAACACAAGGAACGGTTGAAAGGATTCGATTCATTAGTTCTTGCACACCAAGTAGAGCAAGTGTGCTATCTACCTTATCCATGCAATAAATTCAAAGCTTGGTGGGTGGTACATAAGGTGAATCCTCGTGAGCGGTTATACGCTCCAGGAGATGATGATTATCATGACGAAGCTGAGGTTGATTGTGTCTACCAAGAGGAAGAGTTGCCAGAATTCTTCCCAGTCGAGCCCGGTGTAGGACTCGATAACTTAGTTGGAGACGCTCAAGATATCGAGGCTGGCACGGAAGTGGAAACTGAATCAGAATCAGAAACTGAAGATATCGATGACATAGTCGAACCTGCTGATTTGCGCAAACGAAAACGATATGCGCAAGAAGAAGATCGATGGGCTGGTTTAAGGAGTAGGGTGCATGATCGTGATGTTGATGAATTTTAAAGTAATGTTTTATTCACTAATTTAACATTGATTTTGTATATTATCTTTGCATATTAATCATTTATTCCTTGCAATAGGATGTCGTCAAAGGGGAAGGGGAAGCCAGTGAGAGGGTTTGAGCCGCCAGCAGACCCTTGCTCAGGGAGCTCGTTCCTTTCTAGCCGACGTGAGCTCTTTCTGGCACACGCTCCACCCTCAGCTGTCGTGTGCTTTCAGCGGACAGAGGTAAACTTTAGTTACAATAAAGTTATTTTGGAAATTGCAATTGTTATTAATTATTAATAAAGTCATTCCTTTTGTGCAGTCTGACTTAGAGACTTCTGAGTAAGAGTCAGAGGCTAGGGGGCCGCTACAGGAGCCCGACTCAGAGGCTAGGGGGCCCTCTAGCGCTAGCCTCCCTTCGGAGCCGGCTAGCGCTAGCCTCCCTGGGCAGCCCTCTACCACTAGCCTTCCTGGAGGCTCCGGGGGGTCCGCAGAGCCTTCAGGGTCACAGGACGCGGCAGCGTCGCAGCAGAGGCGACAGACAAGGAGGACCCACTTTGCGGCTCCTCCTCCGGTTACTACTCAGCGGACCACGATCCGCCCCGTTGGAGACAGGTATAAATACTGTATATAGTATATTAAATATTAGATGTTGTTTTCCTTTACTTAATGATTTAATATATTTTGTAGATGTTGGTACGACTTCTCGTTCACGGGGGCCGAGAAGCACCACAGGCAGGTTAACAATGTCCTCGGTGCTATCGTCAAGTTGCACTACCCCGGTGTAATTGACAGTTTTCCTGCCCTGTCGTGGGATGACTACGCTCGGGTCTCTCACCCGGTGCACGGCACGGTTCAGGGAGCCGTGTGGCACGATTTTATGGTAAGTTTAACTCTTTCGTTTTTTCAACTCGTTTGAATTCTTAATTGCATATCACTTAAATATTTGTTTGCTTAAAGCTGAGGTACCAAGTAGAGGAACCGGGCATGGAGGACCACGCGAGACGCGTGTTCCATTACAACGCTCGGAAGCTCACGACGGCGGCGTTGTCATACGCCCGAATTCAGGCCGTCAACGCATACTACAAGCGGCACCCCCGGGAGCAGGAGCAGGAGCAGCAAAGGGGTGTCTTTAGGAAGGACTCGGACTCCTACTTGACAGAGGAGCAGTACGCGGAGGTAAGTTTTTAATATTGTTAAATATTTACAATATCTACGTATGTTAACCGCGTTGATGAAAATGAAATATGTACAGGTTAGTATTTCCTGGTTACAGGGTAACATCGAGGCGTACTTAGCTCTCTGTCGGTACTGGGCTAGCGACGCTTTTATCAACAAGTCCACGAAGGCTAGACAGTGCCGCATGGGGTCCGAGGGCAAGCACAACTATGGCGGCGACGGCTACTTGCGTTTGGCTAAACGCATGGTAAGTACCTTTTAATTTCATTTATGTGTTCCTAATATATTATTTATCTCACTAACACGGATGTACAGGAGCGAGAGATGGGTCATGAGCCGACCCCGACCCAGGTTTGGAAGAGAGGTCACAAGGGAAGTGACCCTTCTCAGCCAGGGCAGTGTAGTCAGGTCGCAGCCGACCGACTGGTAAGTTTTCGAAATTCATCAATTTCATTGTAACTAATACTATTATTGACATGCTTACAAGATTTATTTGTTTTGTAGACAAAGTACGCACAGGAGGCCGCGAAGATACACGGTGCGGATTACGAATGGGAAAACGCGCCGATCGACCCCCAAGCCGCGCACGCAAGCGGAGGCGGGAAGGCCCACGGACGGTGAGTTCTTCGTGTGTTTCATTTCTTTTTCAATTAATCTTCTACTTAGTGTTTTCATTCTTTTGCAGGTTTGCCATTTTCAATGGAGTTGTCGACTCGAGGTCGACGCGACCTTTGAGAGACGCTTCATCGTCGCAGGCTTCGACCATTGGGACCAGTGGTCGTCTCTCGCAGACCCAGCTGGAGCTCTAGGCCATGAGGGAGTCGCTGACGCAAACTCAGGCAGAGCTGGAGAGGACGAGGGAGGAGCAGCAGAGGACGACCTTAATGATGGCCCAGATGCAAGCAATGATGGCGGTAAGTAATTTAAAGTACCGTAGTTAAATTTCACATCACTTAATAACATATATCTACTAATATCTTGCAATGGCAGACTCTTGCTCGACAAAGCGGTCAGGACATCGAGATTCCTACGCTTCCGCCGCAGCAGACACCGGAGCAGGTAATATTGTCTATACCTAGGAGTTTCATTCCCTTTTCATTATGTTAAAGAAGTTACTTGCATCACATTTAATTTAGCAAATGTGTTACTCACACTATTGACTAGTTGTTTTATGGACTTCTAATTTATCCTAATTATGATTCTTTTGCAGGGTTCCGGAACGCGTCGAGATCCTGGAGGCAGTGGAGGGGCTAGCGTGTAGACACCGGAGCAGGTGACAAACTCTCTTTAATATTGTTGTATCCATTTTAGTATTTTACATAGAGAGATAAGGAGGTACAACATAGAGGTAGATCTTGATGACTTGTCAGATATTGATTCCTATAGTGGTGAGGAAGTTAAGTGTATCTAATCAAGCTTTAGTAGTTTTTGACCATGGTAGAAATGATTAGTATATAGTGAATAAGTTGTCAGTGCTTCCATTTAACAAAAGGGATAGTGATTATCACTGATGTTTCCTTCTTATGTCGAAACTGATGTTCACTGAGTTAACAAAGGGCTAGTGCTTCCATTTAACTAGTGATATAGTACATTACTTCATTTGAAACTACATCATGCTTCCTTCTTTTGTCACTAATGTTCTTGGCCTCTTATGTTATCACTAAGTTGACATTGATGCTTACTAGTGATTATGTTTCTTTTGCAGGGATCCAGAACGCGCCGAGAAGATCCCGAAGGTAATGGAGGGGCTAGCGTGTAGCCCGGTGGTTGTTGATGTTTATTGTTGCAAATTGTGTTGTTGTTGATGTTTTGAACTATATATTGAAACTGTTATGCTGTGTATGATATTATTTGTTTGTTCTGTGTTCTCACCATCGAGCGAGGTAGTCAGTTTCTGTTTAAAAAAAAAAATTCGAAAACTTAACTTACGTCGGCTATGGGCAGGCCGACGTAAGTTAGCCCAGGTTAACTTACGTCGGTCAGGCCATACCAACGTAAGTTAAACCACTAAACTTACGTCGGTTTGCCCTGGCCGACGTAAGTTACAACACTTTACTTACGTCGGCCTGCCGAAGCCGAAGTAAGTCCTCAGGCCCAGCCCAAGGCCCATCTCGACACTTAACTTACGTCGGCTTCCGCAGACCGACGTAATTAAGATAACTTACGTCGGTGGCCAACGTAAGTCACCTTAATTACGTCCAAATGCCTATGTCGGCTGAAAGCCGATGTAATTAAGGGAAAACCAACGTAATTAAGTTACTTACGTCGGTTTAAGCCTTACTTACGTTGGCTTTGGCCGACGTAAGTGACCGTTATTCCTGTAGTGCTAGCTATATAGTACCACCACAGGACTAAGTATGGGACAACTTGATCAATTAATTAGGTTCCTCCCGACTTAGTGCTAGTGTTTGGATAGTGCAGAGAATGGGATCAGAGTAACTGCTCTTGGATCCGCAAGGCTCAAGAGAGGACTTCTGTTGGCAGAGAGGTACTCCAGTAGATGCCTCAGCGGTGAAAACTCAGTGGGCTAGTGCTTGTCGGAAGTGCCTTTGTAAAGATCTCATAGTGATCTCCTGACCACACACCTACAGAAGTGTGAAATGTGGTTGATCACCACTGGCAACAGGGAGGTTTACTTAGTCCACCTGACAACAGGGGATGAAATCACGACTTGTTGGTAAAAGGTACATTCTCTGCAGAGATTTAGAAACTATCATGACAGCTGTGCTCACGAACAAGAGCGGCTTGGTGTCCAATTCATAATTAGTCTGGATGGGAATGGTGGGTTGGTTGGTTTGGATTGGGCTTATAAATGGGTTATGGTTAGGTTCACTCACCTAGAAGTAGGTGCTAATAAAAGCTAAGAGTAGGTGTCGAAGGTCGTAAACGACATTTCCCCTGGACGTGCTTAGAGAGCAGCCCGCGGAGGTTCTTTGGATTCACGAAGGCTAGTCCCAGGAGATCAAACGCAGCAGGATGATGAACACAAAGGGTTTACGTGGTTTGGGCTGCCGGAGCGTAATACCCTACGTCCACGGGAGTGTTTGTGTATTGCCTTGCTTGAGCGTGTATGAGCCTTAGTCTAATTTCCGTCCCCTGCGAAGGTCGTCTGCAGAGTCCTTTTATAGTTCAAGGACTCTGCAGTCACAAGGTGAGCCCCAGGACCCAACAGGTCGTCTCGGGGAGAGCCAAATCCTATACAAGATCTAGGATTAATTGCTATCTACTTCCCTTTGTCAGGGGTGTCAATGCCCGTCCTGTTGCGTCGTGCGCCAGTGCTACACATAGTTGGTGATGATGGTAGTGCACGTCCCGTCCGTCTTGTCCTCGCGGCCCATTCGTTCGTCTTGCAGCGTGGGTCTGTACCGACTACTTGGACAAGACAGGACACTGGAGCCTTGACCTTCGCATGCGCGACTCAGCTTGCTTGGGGAAGGCGCGCGTACTTAATGCCTGTCTGAGTAGCGCACACCTTCCTTTACTGCAGCTTCCTACCTCACTGAGTCAGTCGTCCGCCACGTTGTTGCGCCGGAGCCTGCCTCTGTGGGGAGTCGAGCACTTGATGGAACAGACCATGTGGTGCATCCGGAGCCCACCCCTATGGAGGGGTGGAGGCTCAGCCCTGCAGGCCACGTGGTAGTTCTGGTGTCTTTCCCTGCGAGGGCGCGGGCCTGGCCCCAAGGTCCCGATTGACCGCTTGGCGGCTCCGGAGCCCGCCTAAGCGGGGAGGCGAGGGTCCAGTTCTGCCGGCCACGTGGCAGCTTGGGAGCCTCCCCCGGCGGAGAGGTAGGATCTGGTCCTTCCCTCCTCGACGTGACAGCCTCAGATTCGGCCTCTTACGTAGAGACAGAGTCCTTAGCGGTTTTCTCCCTGTGCGCAGGGGTACCCGGTCTGCGGGGTACCGACAGTGGCCCCCGAGCCCACCTCGGGAGAGATGACGATCTCGTGGGTGGGGCCTTCATCTTGTCTTGTAAAAGTGACACCAGCGGGCCCCCTTGGGGGGCGTCGGAGCTCGGAGAAGTGACATCGACGGCCCCCTTGGGGGGCGCCGGAGCTCGAAGAAGTGACATCGGCGGCCCCCTTGGGGGGTGCCGGAGCTCGGAGACGCATTGATGGCGCCTACTACGGACGTATAGAATGTAAGCGACGGCTCCCTGTATGTTCTGCACACACGGTAAACAAAAAGTAATTTTTCTCGTCGGTCACCACTTCCCTGCTCTTTAGTTTCATTATGGCTTACGATCCTTAGCTAAGATACAGGGCATGGGTAATTCGGTGCGACAGCATCCAGGGTATGGTTGCTTCCTTGGTCAGGGCATGAGTCATCCGGCCCCTTGTACTCAGCTATTAGCACTGGGAGGCAATGTGTGCATGCTTAGGGTATGGAACCAGGCTAAGCGAGCTGCACACCCTGAACCTCCAGCTCGGCGTTAGCCTTTCCGAAGTTAGAACCATTCGACACCATGGACCCCGACCAAGAAAACGATCATCAGACCCCAAACACATTGCAGGTACCTCGTGCGGATCCGCCTTTAGTAGGATAGCACAACTCCAACTAGGACGAGAGAAGAGAAATGTAACCGGGCATACAGCAGACGATATGCGAAAGTAAGCAAAAAATTAAAGCATAATGTAAATAATTTTGCTCGTCGCTTACTCCCTTCCTACTTTTAGTCTCGTTATGTCTTACGGTCCCGAGCCGGGCTTACGGTGCGTGGGTAATTCAGTGTGAAGGTATCCAGATTATAGTTATCGCCCTGCTTAGGAGTGTGTGTCGTCGGGCCCCTGTACTCAGCCGTTAGCGCTGAAGAGGCAAAGTGTGCATGCTAAGGGTGCAAGACCAGGCTAAGCAGGCTGTACATTTTGGACCTCCCACGGGCGTTAGCTTTTCAGGGGAGTGACCTTTCGACACCACGGGCTCCCGAGCAGGAAAACAACCAAAGAACCCAGATACATCACAGAAACCTCAAGCAGACCCGCCAGCAACAGAATTGCATAACTACACTAGATGCGAGACAAGAAGAGAGTGCCCTAGCATATGACAGAGAATATGCGGGAACGAGCATGGCCTGGAGGAGCTAGCTTGGAACGGGCGTTCACCATGCTGCAGGTGAAGATCTTTGTCGGGAAAAGCCCCCCCTACCTGGCGCGCCAAATGTCGAAGGTCGTAAACGACACTTCCCCCGAACCTGCTTAGAGAGTAGCCCGCGGAGGTTCTTTGGATTCACGAGGGCTAGTCCCAGGAGATCGAACGCAGCAGGATGATGAACACAGAGGGTTTACGTAGTTCGGGCCGCCGGAGCATAATACCCTACGTCCACGGGAGTGTTTGTGCATTGCCTTGCTTGAGCGTGTATGAGCCTTGGTCTAATTTCCGTCCCCTGCGAAGGTCGTCTGCAGAGTCCTTTTATAGTTCAAGGACTCTGCAGTCACAAGGTGGGCCCCAGGACCCGACAGGTGGTCCCGGGGAGAGCCAAATCCTATACAAGATCTAGGATTAATTGCTATCTACTTCCCTTTGTCATGGGTGTCAATGCCCGCCCCGTTGCGTCGTGCGCCAGGGCTACACATAGTTGGTTATGATGGTAGTGCACGTCCCATCCGTCTTGTCCTCGCGGCCCATTCGTCCGTCTTGCAGCGTGGGTCTGTACCGGCTACTTGGACAAGACAGGACACTGAAGCCTTGACCTTTGCATGCGCGACTCAGCTTGCTTGGGGAAGGCGCGCGCACTTAATGCCTGTCTGAGCAGCGCACGCCTTCCTTTACTGCGACTTCCTACCGCACTGAGTCGGTCGTCCGCCATGTGGTTGCACCGGAGCGTGCCTCTGTGGGGAGTCGAGCACTTGACGGAACAGGCCATGTGGTGCATCCGGAGCCCACCCCTATGGAGGGGTGGAGGCTCAGCCCTGCAGGCCACGTGGTAGTTCTGGTGCCTTTCCCTGCGAGGGCGCGGGCCTAGCCCTGAGGTCCCGATTGACCACGTGGCGGCTCCGGAGCCCGCCTAAGCGGGGAGGCGAGGGTCCAGTTCTGCCGGCCACGTGGCAGCTTGGGAGCCTCCCCTGGCGGAGAGGTAGGATCTGGTCCTTCCCTCCTCGACGTGGCAGCCTCGGATTCGGCCTCTTAAAGGCAAAGTCCTTAGTGGTTTTCTCCCTGTGCGCGGGGGTACCCGGTCTGCGGGGTACCGACAGCAGGATATAATGCTATAGTTCTTAAGCCGGTTTTGGCCTTCCTTCTAAGAGCTTGCATGTCATCTCTTTCCCCACTTGCCGAGTACCGCTGGTACTCAAACTTGCTTGTTGCTTATCTTTCCTCAGTCTACAATGGAGAAGAGGTGGAGAATGAAGACGTCTATGCTGATCCAGACGAGACGTTCTAGGCTAGCGCAACCCCCGGACAAAGCCTGTACTTGGAGCCACACTAGTTTACTTTTCTGCTGCTTTGCTTGTAATCTTATTTAGACCTACGGGTCATTATTGTAAGACATTTACGTATTCAAACATGGCTTGTCATAAATGATATTACATTTTCGTCTACACATGTATGATGTAAACTGATCCTGACATACATGTAGAAGTCATCCGATTGTCTCGTTAGGACCGGGTGTGACACTACTTGCCCCACGCTAACCTGGCTTCCATGCACGCAGCATCCCCAACCAGCTAGCTACCTCTCGAATCTGCTTGACCCGCAGAAAAGGTTAGGGAAAAGAGAACAAAGTTCCGAGCTTGTGACAACGTTGCACGCACGCTTCCCCACAGCTAAGCTAATCGCAGCATGGCATTAAGTTATCGGTATACTACTGGCAAAAAGATCGGACAACATCATTAGTTGACCTAAGCTAGTAAATACTGTATCTCATTCATCAGCCAGACTTACTCCGTAGTACGAGTGTTTATGGTGGAGAGCCCAGAACAAGAGCTAGATCAAGGATTGAGAGCTAGTACAGGGATTTCCGACATTCACTGCAAACGAATCAAGTATAGACATTCATGGTTACCGGAGACATGACCTGTTTCATGGCAGCTAGCAGTGTTTGTCGTCGTGCTGCAGTGGGGGGTCTCACTGTGCTGGAGAGACGTACTGTTGGGATGAGGCTCGCACAGGCACAGCCCCATGTGATTGTACATGTCCCTTTCAGTTTTCTCATATGGGAGTGAAGAGGAACCATCGTATCAGTGATCGAGCGAGTGCGATTGTCACTCGTTGTGTTTGTTGTCCAGACTCGCCGTCGACAGATTCACGAGAACTTTGTTCAGAAGCCACCACTAGCTCGGCTCCTCATGATCGTCACGGTTAGCTAGCGCCACGCGCTAGGAGCAGTTTTTGCTGATAGCTTTCGGGATTCCCTTGGCCCTGTCTGGGACTAGAGGTGAGAATTAGGTTGAGCCGAGCGGCTTGAAGCACGACGAGTCGGCTCGACACCAGACTCGACCCGGCCCGCCGCAGAAGCTTGTCGGGTCGGCTCGACACCCGACACGATCCAGCCCAGCACGGAAGCTTGTCGGGATGTGCCAGCCCGCCATGATACCCCATGCCGTGCCCGACTTTTGGGCTCGTCGGCACGGCATGCGATTTTGGGCCGTGCTCGGGCCGGCATGGTCCGAATACAACATGAGCATGGCGGCCCGAACATGGTACGAAAAAATTTGGTGGGCCCGAAGCACATGCAACGAAGACAACATAACACAACAACAGTCAAAGCGTATCAGTAGCCCAACTCGTAGTGATTAGAGAGAAGTTTGGCATGTCTGCTCCCGTCCAAGCTTTTAAAGCAGTCGGTTGTACCAAAAATTGCCGATGTGGGACAAACACCTGCGGGCAGGTGCTGGCGCGCGCGCTGCCGCATTGGGCCGTGTGGCCGAGATGGCCCGCCGGCCGAACAGCAGCCGCTGTTCATGGGCCGCGCGCTCCCCCCTCCCCCTTGTTTCACTGCCGTGCAAGGCCGACTGTCGGATGTTTTTTATTTAGATTTAAATGTGAAACTTCAAACTTGTATATTTTCTGCAAATTTGGTGCAAATTTCATGATTTTTTTTTCTAAATTCTTAGAATAATATGCTCTGTTATTTGAAACTATTATTGTTAAAATTATATATACCGATTTGGTATATTTATGGAGATCTCCAAATTGGGTCTGTATGTACATATTATATATATGATTCACTTTTTTGTATCTCTCCAAATAAAAATAATTCTCAGCTGAAATTTGGTATGTATGCCCATATTCTACAATTGTACACATTGGAATTTTTATATTTTATTTTCAAACACTCACACATGTCCCACTTCACATTTCTCCTCATTTCACTCAAAAGCTCATTTGAAGTATGACATTCACTCAAATTCAAACACACCTTCATTCAAATAAAATTCAAAAAAATCAAGAAACAATCATGAAAGGTTGGTGTCATCATGTAAAAGCCTCACTAAAATTTCACTCACAAAAGCAATGTATTATTCAAGATATAAAAATGACAAAACTCCCCAAATCTCATTTTTATTTGTTTTTTGTGCCGATCAATTTATTATGTTTTTCAAACTCAAATTCAATGGGCTCATTAAATACTCACCCTTAGAATCCAGTTAAATTTTCAGATTTTTTGTCTATGTATCCCATAAAAAACTCAAAATTCATTTTCTTTGTTTTTATTTTCTGCAATATATTATTATTTTGAATGTCCAAATTTGTAGAACATGCAATACAATTCTATTAACCTTCACAATTTTTTATTTTATTTTTTGAACGTTTCTTTCTTTGCATTCTAATTTTTTTTATCTCAATTCAAATATTAAATGCTCTGATGGGCTTCTGTTGGGCCGCGTCTGGTGTGCTGCGCTGTTGCTGGACTGCTGGTGGGCCGCGCCGGTGGGCTGCAGCTTGTTGCAGTGTTTTTTTTTTTAATCGTAGTAGCTAGTCTGCTGGTCCATGCTCGGGCCTGGCACGGCCTGAAAGCAACCCGCCGTGCTTTGAGCCGGGCCTGAGCTGTGATTTTAAGCTGCCGGCTTGAGCTGCCCGGCTAGAGCCGGATGCTTTCGAACCATTTCGCCTCCAAACGCGAACAGGACTGAGCATTGCTCGAGTCTTACCTCTATTCTGAACGTGCAAATTGCAGATTTTCACGCACTACATGCTGCTGCTGCTGCCTTGTCGGCGGCAAAAGCTAGTAGCATGGTGGCAGTGGTGCGCCTTTTCCATTGACCATTGCACAGAGTGAGTGAAACAATCAGCTGAGCGACAGCTAGTTGATCCCGTTATCCGTACCGAATGACAGCCTACCTCTGGAATAGTGTTTGCACGTGTGCGTGCGAACGAAGTCAGTGTGCGTGTGCGTTTGCGCGCATGCCATGGCAGTCGGCACCACACCTGAAACACTGAACTATGGCGTCTGTCGGTACCCTGCAGACCGGGTACCCCCGCGCACAGGAGAAAACCGCTAAGGACTCCGCCTCTGCCTAAGAAGCCGAATCTGAGGCTGCCACGTTGAGGAGGGAAGGACCAGATCCCACTTCCCAGTCGGGGGAGGCTCCCAAGCTGCCACGTGGCCGGCAGGACTAGACCCACGCCTCCCCGGTGAGGAGGGCTCCGGAGCCGCCACGTGGCCAATCGGGACCTCAGGGCCAAGCCCACGCCTCCCCGCTGAGGAGGGCTCCAGAGCCGCCATGTGGCCAATCAGGACCTCAGGGCCAAGTCCGAGCCCACGCAGGGAAAGGAACCGGAGATACCACGTGGCCTGCAGGGCTGAGCCCCCACCCCTCCATAGGGGTGGGCTCTGAATGCGCCACGTGGCCTGTTCCGTCAAGTGCTTTACTTCCCGCAGAGGCAGGCTCCGGCATAACCACGTGGCGGACGACCAACTCAGTGGGGTAGGAAGCCGCAGTAAAGGAATGCGTGCACTGCTTAGACAGGCACTAAGTACGCGCGCCTTCCCCAGGCAAGCTGAGCCGCGCTTACGAAAGTCAAGGCTCCAGTGTCCTGTCTTGTCCAAGTAGCCGGTACAGACCCACGCCGCAAGACGGACGAATGGGCCGCGAGGACAAGACGGACGAGACATGCACCGCCATCATCACCAACTATGTGTATCCCTGGCGCACGACGCGGCGGGACGGCGCATTGACATCCTTGGTAAAGGGAAGTAGATAGCAATTAATCCTAGATCTTGTATAGGATTTGACTCTCCCCAGGACCACCTGTCGGGTACTGGGACCTACCTTGTAACTGCAGAGTCCTTGAACTATAAAAGGGCTCTGCAGACAGCCTACACAGGCGCGGACAAAAATTAGACCAAGGCTCATACACGCTCAAGCAAGGCAATACACAACACTCCTGTGGACGTAGGGTATTATGCTCCGGCGGCCCGAACCACGTAAATCCCCTGTGTTCATCATTCTGCTGTGTTCGATCTCCTGGGACTAGCCCTCGTGAATCCAAAGAACCTCTGCGGGCTGCTCTCTAAGCAGGTCCGGGGGAAGTGTCGTTTACGACCTTCGACATTTGGCGCGCCAGGTAGGGGGCTTTTTCCCCGTCAAGATCTCCACCAACAGCAATGGTGAACGACCAATCCAATGTCGGATCATCTAGGACGCAGTCGCGGAGACAGACAGTGGCGGCGGATCAGGTGTCATCCCGCTCTAGAGCAGGCTACCGCTCTAGGGCAGGAAGGTCAGGACCTTCGCGTCGCCCCGCAGTCACTTCGCCGGCTGCAGGCCGACACGCCACTCCACGGCGTACTCCTGCCGTGACAGCAATCACGGCGCCACCGGCTGCAAGCCCGGAGAGCGCGCTTACGATAGCGCGCGCGCTACTCCACAACCCTCCTGCTGGGGACGCCCTCAGGGAGCAGCTCAGCAGTGGATCAACGACGTCAACCACCTCATCACCGCCACACTCAATGCGCCTCTGCCGAGGGAAACACATGCTCAGCCGATGCATGTGTCATTGTCGTGAACGCCGACAGTTGACCGGTGGACGGCAGACTCGCGCTCAACGAGGATCTCAACAACAGATCTGAGAACCGGGCTGCAGCGCCGCAGGGCCGGAGAGGACTGCCGAGTCACCATCGAGCGCCAGAGGGAACGTCGGCGCAACCTCGAGGCAGATTACAGCGTGCCGGGCCCTGTGCCCCAGGCTCATGCTGTGCCTCCACCGCACCAGGTGTACGTCGCGCCTCCTTTACAGGCGTATGCAACACCACTCCAGCACCAGGTGTGCGCAAGCCCGCTTGCTCACCCAGGGTATGCGCTGCTGCCGCCAACACCAGTCAGCCCCAGCCAAGGGTGTGTAGCGCTAGCGCCTCATCTCCGTTTCGTGGTCTGGCCACGAAAGTTCTGGCCACACATGCCAGAGAAGTACGACGGGAGTGTCAACCCGAGCGATTTCCTGCAGATCTACATCACTGCGATACTAGCTGCAGGAGGCGATGAGGCCATTATGGCTAACTACTTCCCCGTCGTCCTGACCGGCCTAGCTCGGTCATGGTTCATGAACCTGCCCCAGGGGTCCATAACCTCCTGGGATGAGTTGTGCCAACAGTTCGTGGCTAACTTCGACAGTTCCTACAAGTGCCCCGGCACCGAGCTTGACCTCCACGCCGTTAGGCAGCGCGCTGGAGAGTCGCTACGATCGTTCATCCAGCGGTTCTCCCAGGTACGGAACACCATCCCTCATGTTGCTAGCGCATCGGTTATCGTCACGTTCAGACAGGGTGTGAGGGACAAGAAGATGCTCGAGAAGTTAGCCACGCACGAGGTGCGTGATGTCTCCGAGCTGTTCTCCCTGGCGGACAGATGTGCTAGGGCAGCTGAGGGGCGCAACTGGAACTCCCAGCCATCCTCAGAAGCAAGGGAAGCCACCCCGACTGAGGAAGGAGCCTCTGCGAGGAGCAACAGCAAGAAGAAGAAGGGCGGTGGCAAGAACAGGCCAAAGCCCGGAGCCCAGGCAGTGGCGGCTGCGACGCCCGGTGGAGCCCGAGCGTCGCGCCGAGACAAGCGCCCTAGGCAGTCGCCTGATCCTGAGGAGCCTGACTTCAAGTGCCCGGTGCACCGTACAAATAGCCACAATGCTAGCGAGTGCCGGGAAGTGAAGAGATTCGCAGAACGATTTCGCAAACAGAAACAGAGGCAGTAGCGCCAGGAGAGTGCTCCCCCCCCCCCCCCCCCCCCCCGCCAAAGGGAGGGCAAGCAGAAGGCTGATCCTGAGAAAGAGGATGACAGCGAGATGGGGTTCCAGGAACCCCAGCGGGCGGTCAAGGCCGTCTTGAGGGTGGCGACTCCGACTCCATCAATGATAAGGAGCGCCGCAAGACCCTCCATGTCATCTACGGGGGAGCCACCGACCCCACATCCCGAAACGCGGTGAAAACCCTGCGTCGGGCAGTGGCCGCAGTGGCCCCCGCCCCAAGTCCGGCTCCCCACCACAAGTGGATGAGCACGGCGATCAGCTTCGACACTTTTGACTACCCGAAGAACATGGCAGGGGCAGGAGTGCTCCCGCTACTGGTGTCCCCGACCATCGCCAACGTGAAGGTCTTTCACGTGTTGATAGATGGAGGGGCGGGCCTCAACCTCATCTCCACGGCGGCTTTCTGGAAGCTGCAGCTGCTGATGTCCCAACTCACACCCTTGATCCCGTTCTCGGGTGTCGGACCTGGGCAAATCCTCCCGTATGGTAACATACACCTCCCGGTGACCTTCGGGACCCCGGAGAACTACCGTACGGAGAGCGTTTTATTCGACGTGGCAGACGTCGACCTCCCCTTCAACGCAATCATCGGGAGGCCAACCCTCTACAGGTTCATGGCTGTAGCCCACTACGACTACCTTGTCGTGAAGATGCCGACGCCTTCCGGTGTCCTCAGGATCAGAGGGGACCGCTCAGCCGCAGTGTCAGCCTTGGAGCAGCTCCAAACACTTGCAGCGGGGAGGGCTCCGGTCCCAGGAGCCTCGAAGGAGAGTCGGCCAGAGCAAGGCCCCGCGCAGCGAGCCTCCACTGCTGCACCTCGTGTGCAACCTGCCAACGACGACGACGTCCCTGTGAAGGTCGTCAGGATTGGCTCTGAGGCTGCCCAGACGACCCGAATCGCGGGGAACCTGGACAGCAAATAGGAATGCGTGCTCATCACCTTCCTCCGGGACAACGTCAATGTGTTTGCATGGCAACCATCACAAATGCCCGGGATCCCCAGGGAGGTGATTGAGCACCATCTGAAGATCTACCCCGACGCCCGGCCGGTACAGCAGAAGCCCAAGAAACAGTCCATCGAGCGGCAAAACTTCATCCGTGAAGAAATCAAGAAGCTGCTCGATGCTGGTTTCATCCAGGAGGTTCACCACCCACGTTGGTTGGCCAACCCTGTTGTCGTTCCTAAGGCTGGCGGGAAGCTTCGGATGTGCATCGACTACACCAATCTCAATAAGGCATGTCCCAAGGATCCATTCGCTCTTCCTAGGATAGATCAAATAGTAGACTCAACATCAGGTTGTGACCTTCTGTGTTTCCTAGATGCGTATTCCGGTTTTCACCAAATACCTATGTCTAGGGAAGATGAGGAACACACTGCTTTCATAACAGTAGATGACCTGTATTGTTATGTCTCCATGCCTTATGGTCTCAAAAATGCTCTCCCCACCTTTGTACGTGCAATGCATAAGACATTCGGGGACCTCATTAGAGATCTGGTAGAGGTGTATGTCGACGACATCGTGGTTAAAATCAGGGACAGCACATCCCTATTAGACAACCTAGCCAGAGTCTTCAGCAAGCTGCGCACGACACGCACGATGCTGAACACCGACAAGTGTGTCTTTGGGGTCTCTGCAGGGAAGCTCCTTGGTTTCTTGGTATCGCACCGAGGGATCGAAGCTAACCCAGAGAAGATCAAGGCGATATAGCTGATGCGGCCGCCGGCCCGCATCAAGGACGTGCAGAAACTTGCAGGATGTTTGGCAGCCCTCAGTCGGTTCATCTCAAGACTGGCTGAGCGAGCCCTGCCCTTCTTCAAGATTCCGTGGAAGTCAGGCCCCTTTGAGTGGACTGAGGAAGCTGAAGCGTCCTTCCAGGAGCTTAAGAAACACCTAACGACGCTACCCATTATGGTGGCGCCAGAACCCAGCGAACCGCTCCTGTTGTACATCACCGCAACAACGGAAGTGGTCAGCATGGTCTTGGTTGCAGAGCGGCCGGAGCTACTACCGCAACAAGTACCAGAAGGATCCCCAGAGGGGGAGGCCGAGCCTCAAGGCCCGAACCCAGAAGAGCCCCCACCTCTATGAGTTCCAGTGACCAAGTGCCTTACGGGTCCCAGCCCCTGGAGGCCCAGCTAGACCCTGGGAGCCACATTCCCCAGGAGGCAGACGCATTGCAAGGAGCCCCGGACCCCCAAGGGAGGGTTCGGACCTGCCAACGGCCAGTCTACTACGTCAGTGAGGTCCTCCATGAAGCAAAAACAAGATACTTGGAGGTACACAAACTGCTGTATGCAGTGCTCATAGCATCGAGGAAGCTCCGACATTACTTCCAGGCTCACCGGGTTTCAGTGGTCACCTCCTTCCCACTGAAAACCATACTCCACAGCCCCAATTCGACTAGCAACATTGCCAAGTGGGCAGCAGAGCTGGCTGAGTTCGAGCTGGAGTTCTTACCTCGACATGTAGTCAAAAGCCAAGCATTGGCGGACTTCTTGGCCGAATGGACCCCATCACCAAGCAACCCGGGGGGCCCGGACAACGGCTAAACGGTGCCTAAGGCTCCAGCTTTCACCGATACCCCCTGGACGCTCTACTTCGACGGTTCCTCGCGGAAGCAGAGGGCCGGCGCTGGGGTCCTGCTTCTCACCCCGACTGGGGAGCAATTCAAGTACATGGTGCGCCTCGACTTCAAGGCGACAAACAACATGGCAGAGTATGAAGCCCTAATCTTTGTGCTGAAGACTGCCCTGACCCTCAATGTTCGACAGCTTCTGGCTAAAGGTGATTATCAACTGATCATCAAGCAAGCCAGAGGAGAGTGCAGCTGCAACGACCCTCAATTAGCTGCATACCTGCTGCACATCCGGAAGCTGGAAAAGGACTTTGAAGTCTTGGACTTGTGCCATGTACCCCGAGCCGACAACTCAGTCGCAGACGACCTGTCAACGAAGGCCTCCACAGGGGCCCCAGTGCCCCAAGGAGTCTTTGCAAGGACGTTACCACGACCAACCGCCCGAGCAGCCGAGCCGGGCGAAGGGGGCGAGCCCATCACCTCGAAGCTGGCAGTCCCGGCGACCCTGCTACCATGGAGTCCGCCAAGGATCGTATGCACCACCGAGGGCTCAGAGCTACCGGGCGCCCAAGATCCAGAAGCTCAAGCAAGTCCTGATGCATGGATCTGGGAGGTCCGGGACTACTTGAAGGACAATATCCTTCCCGAAGAACATGCCCTGGCAGAAAGGATTGTTCGCATGGCTAAAAGGTACACGCTGGTGGAAGGGGATCTCTACCGGCGTGGCGCCAACGACATCCTACTGCGATGCATTACCCGGAAGGAGGGCTGCGACCTGATCGCAGAGATCCATGGAGGCGAGTGCGGGGACCACGCGTCCTCCCGCACGCTGGTCGGTAAAGCCTTTCAGCATGGCTTTTACTGGCCGACAGCACTCCAGGATGCCGCCGAGATGGTAAAGAGATGCAAGGCATGCCAGTTCCATGCCAAGCAGATCCACACACCAGCTCAGGCGCTGCAGATGATCCCTCCCTCATGGCCATTCGCTGTATGGGGGTTGGACATCCTGGGACCCTTTCCCAGAGCCGTCGGAGGATTCCAGCATCTCTACGTCGCCGTAGATAAGTTCACCAAGTGGCCGGAGGCCGCCCCAGTTGTCACCATCAACAAGCAGTCAGCAGTAAAGTTCATTAAGTCGATCGTCTGCCGGTTTGGGGTCCCGAACAGAATCATCACTGATAACGGGACCCAGTTCACAAGTGCAACGTTCCAAGAATACTGCGAGGACCTGGGGATCCAAGTCTACTATGCATCTGTTGCTCATCCAGAGAGCAATGGGCAGGTCGAGAGAGCCAATGCAGAGATCCTCAGGGGCCTCAAGACTCGCACATTCTCACACCTTGAGAAGCATGGTGCAAATTGGGTGGATGAGCTTCCGTGTGCGCTGTGGGCTAGCCGGACATCAACCAGCCGGGCCACGGGGAAATGCCTTTCTTCTTGGTGTACGGGGTGGAGGCCGTCCTCCCCCCAGAAATTACCATGGGCTCTCCCCGTGCCCGGAGGTACGACGAAGCCGCGCAGTACCAGCTCCAGCGTGAAGACCTGGACCTCGTCGACGAGGGACCAGTGCGAGCAGCTCTCCGAAATGCACGGTACAGGCAGGCGCTCTGGTGCTACCATCAGAGGACCGTGCGGAGTAGGGAGCTAAAGGTAGACGACCTGGTGTTGCGCCGCATACTCTCCCGAGAAGGGTCTAACAAACTCTCCCCCAACTGGGAGGGTCCGTTTCGGGTAACAGAGGTTTGCTGCCCAGGATGCGTTCGCCTAGCTACGGAGGATGGACAGCGATTACCCAACCCATGGAACATCGAGCACCTCCGTAAGTTCTACCCCTAGACCAGTGTCGAGGCAATGCTATTTCATTGTAAAGGTTACACATTATCTCAGGACAGCACTTAGTATAGGGGGATGGGGCTCCGAGTGCACATTCCGCTTAGCCTGGTCCAGAACCCTAAGTAGGTGCACTCGGCTCCATCTAACACCCAGGCCGGGTTATTCCCCTTGTAAAGTTTGCTTCATCTTATGAGAAACTACAATGAAAGAATGTTGTCCTGCCTGGTATAGGGTTTGTCAATTCAAAAATTATCTTTAATTTTTATGATGTTGCTGTAAGCCCGCCATAGCTCGTGATCTATCATGAGCACTATCGTTTTTCCCCTGCTTTAACAGTAGTGGGAGCCTTGCTGTCTGGACTGCAGGTGGGGTTGCTTGAGGTACCTGCAATGCGCCTGGGGCCTCGGTTGTTCCAATACTCGGGGGCCTGTGTCTCCAGATGGTCTCCCCCAGAAAAGGCTTACGCCGAGCGGGAGGTCCAGGGCCACAGCCTGCTTAGCCTGGTCCCATACCCTAAGCCTGTGCGTTCTGCCTCCCCAACGCTACAGCCGAGTACTGGGGGCCAGATGGACCACCCTTGGGTATTCTGGACGACGAGTCCTGTGTGCAGAAGCACTGAATTACCCAAGCCCCACGAGTCAGCCCAGGATCGTAAGTCAAGCGACACTACAAAAAGAGCAGGGGTAAAGTGACCAGCGGACATAATTACTTCTCTTTTTTGATCTATGTACAGGTCTTTGAGGAATTATTCCAGCAACCACCGTCAGAGTACCCGCGAAGACAGTGGGCACCGCTAGCCTGAAGCTCCGGTGGCACCCCCAGGGGGCCCACTGTCGACCTCTCCATAAAGATGCTGGCCACCGCGGAACTGAAGCTTCGGCGGCACCCCCAGGGGGACCGCTGTCGACATACCTGCATACTCAGCTACGACAATGCTACCTACGAATCCTAGGCTCCTCCTACACCGGTCCGCCCTAAACCCTAAATGTATGACAGGAGTGCCCATAACAACTGGCCACACCTGTCAGGGGGCCATACTTTGGGGGACGGCAGGTCCTGGAAACTAAGGAACAACAAGCAGCTGGAAGACATTGCTGGAAATAAAAGCAAGCTGAGTATAAAAGGGCACCACAGTCAGATTTTTTATCGCACAAATAAAGAGTTTGTCATCACAGCCAACCACAAGACAAAAGACAGAAAGACAAAAACTTAAACATACGCCCGGGGAGCCCTCAGTCGCTTCGCTGGAACATTGAGGCGATGAGTGCCACCGCATCCGAAACTTCAGACTTGGCGGCCTCTTCCCTCTCGGTGATGGGCCCCTCGAGGACCGACTGCAGGGAGACGTCGGGGTACCAGCTCCGGTAGCAGGACAGGATGTGCGTCGCCACCTCCTTCACCAGCATCCGTCCCTCAGCCTCCAGCTGGTTGTCAAGGATGGCCCCCAGCGAGCGCATCCTCGAGCTGGTGGAGTCGAGCGCCGGGAACACCTGACTCACCTCCTGCGCCGGCTCCCCCACGCGCATCGGGCTAAAGCCGAGCAGCACCAGAGCCGAGTCGGCACTGCCAAGGAACTCCCACACCTTCTGGGCCTCGGCGGAGCGCGCCGCCCGGAGCTCCACCACCTCCTGCTGGGCCGCTGCCAGTGCCCGGGGGCCGCCGTCCAGGAACCGCTTCTCCTTGGCCACCAGGGCCCTCTCGCGCTCGCCGACCCCCGCCTCACGGTGGTTCAAGTCACCCTCCTTGAGGGCGACGTTGAACTCGCGGTCCAGGAGGGCCTGGCGCTCAGCGGACTGGGCCTGCTGTGTCTCAGCTACGGCGGCTTCCCGGCGGTCCAGCTTGGCGGCGCGGACTCTCGCCCCTTCCTGCTGGAGGATGAGCCCGCGGCAGGTCGCCTCCACTTCGGCCTGCTTCACCGCCAGCTCCTGCTCCCGTTCGGCTAGAGCGGCCTCCCGGAGGGACAGCAGGTGTTGAAGGTCCTCGCAGGCCTGGAGGCGGGAGCTGGCCTCAGCGTGGATGGCCTCGGTGTCTGCCTTCAGCTTCTGGGTGACGGCGTCCAGCTGGGCGATGAGGTCGCGCTCCTGCTCGAGGATCTTCATCTCCTCCTGAACGACCACCTCCCGCTGGGCCACTCGGCTCTTTGCCAGCCGGGTCCGGGCCTCCAGGGCCCTTGCCCACTCCCGGAGCCGGTCGTCCTCGTCCTCGAGCCGCCCTTTCTCCCGGGCAAGGGCCGCCTGGGCCTGCCGGAAGCCGGAGTAGGCCACGACCATAGCCTCGGACAGGGGGAGGGGCTCCACCGTAGCAGCAGGCCCCTGTCTCCCCACTTCCTCAATATCGTCCTCCATTTGGAGGACCACTGGGGATGCGGGGACTAGGGCCCCTCCTGGATGGCAGCACCCAGGGCGGTGGCACCAGCAGACGCAGCAGTGTCGGAGGGCGCGGCGGCGTCGGCCGGCATGGAGTAGCCGGCGGACACCGTGTCGTTGGTAGGCGAGGCGGCGGTCATTGGCGCGCACGGCTGGACTCCGGCAGCCCCTGTGGGGGTCTCAAACACGAGGGCCCGAGGTACCCCATCGGCAGCAGCTTGGGGCACCGGAGCAGGGCCCGAGGCAGCAGACGATCCCCACGAGTCGGCTGGAGCGGCAGACCTTCCAGCAGAAGTGCCCGTGGGTGGTGGAGTAGCTGTGGAGGCGCTGAAACCAAGCAAGCTCAGACCATAAGAGATTGACAGGGTAGGCGCACAGCAAAGAAGACCCAAGGTAAAATCTGAGCAGGCTTACCGGGGGACGCTGAATTTCCACCGCTTCCCGAAAGGGTTGGGGGGGGGGGGGTTCGGACCCCCCGAACTCATGATGGGGGCCCCTGAGTGTTCTAGGGGCCCCTGTGGTGATGGTGTCAGCGGCACCCCCGAGGTCTGGCGCCCCTCCGAACGGAGAGGGAATGCTGGGGTCCCTTCGGCGTTGAGGAGCCTCCCCCTCTTGCGTGTGGAGGACTCAGGCGGCAAGGTGGCGCCATTGGCGCCCCCTGACGACGAGCGCAACAGGGCTCCGGAGTCCTGACGAGGGGCAGAAGGGGCCAGCGGCGGCGACCGGGCGCACTTCTTAGGGGGCGGGTCCAGCACCGGAACCGACACCTTCCCCTTCCCCTTCCCCTTGTCGTCGGGGGCGACGACGCCACCCCATGGATGGTGCTGGGGGTCGCTCGAGGAGTCGTCGCTTGAAGAACCAACATCGCTTAAGGGAGCCTCGCATCCCTCAGCGTCGTCAGCAATGCTAACCCCCCGGAACGGGTCCTCGATCTGGCGCCGCGCCAGCTCGGACTCGTCAAGGGTCGACATCGTCTTCAGCAACTGCCTCCTGAACTCGGAGTCCGAGCACAAGGGGCGGCAGGCCGACGGAAGAGCAAGTGCCTCAACGGAGATGTCGTCGGGGCAGACCCGGGTCAGCATGTCGAGCAGCTGCTGCTCGCCCAGGTTGGAGCCGGGGCCGGTCTCGAGCCGGGTGCAGTCCGACAGGCCGGTGAACATCGACGCCGGGCGGGCACGGTGCTGAAGCGGAGCTATGCAGCAGGACATGAGGTCCCTCAGCACCATGGCACACGACAGCCCGTGGTCCGCCAACATCTGGATCCTCTCCAGCACCGGGTTGAACGCCTCCTCCAACTTAGGGCGCTCCTCCCAGAATGATCGCTCGGAGTAGGGGATCCCGGTGGGGAGACACATCCGATCGTGGGCCTCGACCTTGGCGATCATCCAATCTTCGCGCCACAGCTCCCACCTTGCGGAGTTGAAGGAAGAAATGTACCTCGTGGGGACCTTTGTCCGGCGCTGGAAGTAGTAGGCGCCGAGGTGCTCCTTCGAACTCCTGCCGGTGGCCCTCAGTTCAAAAAAGTACCGGAAGAGCTTTACCGACGGCATCACCCCCACGAACATCTCGCAGAGGTGAGCGAAGACCGCCAGCATGGCGATCGAGTTCGGCGCGAGGTGGTGAAGTTGGAGGCCAAAGGTCTCCAGGAGCATGACCAGGAAGGCGGATGCTGGCGGGACGAAGCCGGCCAGCACGTACGACGAGAAGAGTACCATCTCCCCGATAGAGAGGCTCAGCGGGAGCCTCCCAGGACGGAGCCACGACTCCCGCTCAGGAGTATGCCAGCCAAGAAGCCGGCGCATGGGGGCCAGGTCGGCGGGCCTGGATAGCCTGGACTTGGGCAAGATGCTCGCCATGAGGGCTGAGGTTGGAAGCTCTGGATGGGGATACTGGGAACTAGAGCGCAAGAACTGGGCTTGAGGCAAAAGCACGAATGCAGGGATGCAGAGGCGGGAGAAAGGACCCTCAGGGGGAAAGTTCTCTTTTTATGCACCCCTGCAGGCCAATAGGCGCAAAAGTGTGGATCACCGCAGCCTCAGTAGAAGAATAATGAACCCGTATGGGCAATGACATGAGGGCCCGAGTCGCTCGACAAAGGAGGCGAGCCGGGCAGCTAGCTATACAGGAGGTAACTCAGCGGTTTCCGAAAGGGCAAAAGCAGCGGAAGTGCAGGAGCCACCTTGGGAACCACCGCAGTTAAAGCACGATTGAAGGTAGGAGTCACATCGCGTGGCGCCTGTTCAGCACCTTCACTTACCGGAAGGAGACACGTCGCCTCAACGGCAGGGGCGTGTCGCCTGGGAAACTGCCTTGAAGTGGAATCGGAAGAGTTGCACGGGAAGAAAAGGAAGAAGACCCCACCTGCGGTATCGACAACTCTCCCAAGGAGGGCTCGGGGGCCACAGTCGGTACCCTGCAGACCGGGTACCCCCGCGCACAGGAGAAAACCGCTAAGGACTCCGCCTCTGCCTAAGAAGCCAAATTCGAGGCTGCCACATTGAGGAGGGAAGGACCAGATCCTACCTCCCCGTCGGGGGAGGCTCCCAAGCTGCCACATGGCCGGCAGGACTAGACCCATGGCTCCCCGCTGAGGAGGGCTCCGGAGCTGCCACGTGGCTAATTGGGACCTCAGGGCCAAGCCCATGCCTCCCCGCTGAGGAGGGGTGGCCCATGCCTCCCCGCTGAGGAGGGCTCCGGAGCCGCCACGTGGCCAATCGGGACCTCAGGGCCAAGTCCGAGCCCACGCAGGGAAAGGCACCGGAGCTACCACGTGGCCTGCAGGGCTGAGCCCCCACCCCTCCATAGGGGTGGGCTCCGAATGCGCCACGTGACCTGTTTCGTCAAGTGCTTTACTTCCCGCAGAGGCAGGCTCCGACATAACCACGTGGCGGACGACCAACTCAGTGGGGTAGGAAGCCGCAGTAAAGGAATGCGTGCGCTGCTTAGACAGGCATTAAGTACGCACACCTTCCCCAGGCAAGCTGAGCCGCGCTTACGAAAGTCAAGGCTCCAGTGTCCTGTCTTGTCCAAGTAGCCGGTACAGACCCACGCCGCAAGACGGACGAATGGGCCGCGAGGACAAGACGAACGAGACGTGCACCGCCATCATCACTAACTATGTGTAGCCCTGGCGCACGACGCGGCGGGACGGCGCATTGACATCCCTGACAAAGGGAAGTAGATAGCAATTAATCCTAGATCTTGTATAGGATTTGGCTCTCCCCAGGACCACCTGTCGGGTACTGGGACCCACCTTGTGACTGCATAGTCCTTGAACTATAAAAGGGCTCTGCAGACGGCCTACACAGGCACGGACAAAAACTAGACCAAGGCTCATACACGCTCAAGCAAGGCAATACACAACACTCCCGTGGACGTAGGGTATTACGCTCCGGCGGCCCGAACCACGTAAATCCCCTGTGTTTATCATTCTGCTGTGTTCGATCTCCTGGGACTAGCCCTCGTGAATCCAAAGAACCTCCGCGGGCTGCTCTCTAAGCAGGTCCGGGGGAAGTGTCGTTTACGAGCTTCGACATCGTCCTTTCCGTCTTCGTACTACATCGCACTGCTCCTGATAGAAACAGACGTTCCAATGAGTAAATCAACACCACGAATAAACATAGTACACTGTAGCCAATGCAAGCCTGGGTCAGTGGAACAGGATCCAACGGGGAGCCGGGAGCCCCGGAATCGATTGTCCGACTCCCTCAAAAAAAAAAATCGATCGTCCGACCTCTTATTCACATTGACCTTCCACACGTGGGCCCTAATATCCTGAGCTAGTATTCTGTTGCTTCAAGGCCGGCCCACTAGAACCGATGCAGGACCATCAATGGCTCGCTTTAACGCACGGCGGGCAGGCGAGAATGAATAACAATGTTCACAGCAAAACTGGATCCACAGATTCAGGAACAGGTCTGCCCGGCCTGTTAGTGAGAGGAGGGTGCCCGTCACCGCTACCGGCCACCGCCACCGGAGCCCCCTATCCTTACACAACAAAACGTTTCCAATGGCCGCCGCGCCGGCCGGCGTAACAAATCAGCGGCGAGCTTAAGCTGACGGGATGCAAGCGAGCGAAACTCCAAAACCCGCACAGCAGCAGTTTCGCGTGAGGGCATGGTGACTTTCCTGTTTGTACAAGAAGTGCAACAAAAAGTAACTAATATGAGAAATGGAAGTAGATCAGATATCTCTCCTGAGAGACTTTGTTAGTTTGATGTGTGATCTTTCGATTATGAGCATGTAATAGTTAAGTAAAAGTTTGAGGACGGTAAACCCCATGGGGATATAGATTTCATCTAGCTTGTATGTAGCTTAATGAAGTAAAAGCTAGAATGCTGGATGTTATCTATGTAAAAAGTGGATCTCTGTCTAGAACGGAGGTGGATGTGTTTCCGACTAAAAAACAAGTTTGCCGGTGGCGAGCCGACCGCCTCCTCCTTCGCCCCGACCGCCGACCGCATCGTCCTCCTCCGGACCATGGTGCATGCAGACGGACAAAAAAAGACAACAGCGAATCATCTACCTCCAACTTTTTCACCATTTTTTTTGCGAAATGGCATATGACTGAAAAAGGAATCATGCACTGCTTTTATTTGTCACACTAATGGCCGATCAGAACGATGAAATGGCGGGCAAAATACTGTTCTAAGGCCATGTGTTTTGTGCACGTAGTAGCACAAGACGAATATGGTTCGGCCCCTGACACATAGAAAACAATCCATTTATTAGAGTCAAGCCGATGGTTGGGCCGGCCTCGTGTTGATTCTTCCCGCGGACTAGTGCACGGGGAGGCGAGCAATGCAACGGAAGCACCGCGCCCACCTGCTAATGTTTTTGATATGTTGTATTGATTTCCGATGGCAAATGCCTAGAATGGGAGGAGGGAATCCTCTACTATGACATACTCTGATCATGTATCGTGAGACGAAGCTGGAGTAGTAGCACCAATCTCGAAGCCAACGATCTGATCCATTTTTGCATTGCAAATTCCCTCACGCTTCGGCCAATCTGAACCCTCCATTGTATGGAGGTGAGACACGATCTCTCCTGAGCCAAGTTTGACTCCTTCTCTCGCCTATTGTATTCAATCGTGCAAAAAAATCTAGGTGCACTCATGTAAAAAGTTACTCCCTCCATTTTTAAATACTTGTCATTTTGTAACAGTTATTTAGGGATGGAAGGAGTATCATGTACCACACGGTGTTTGTTGTACAATCACTATATTTTTGTACTTAAACTCTCCCAACTAGCATGGTTATGAATTTTTAAAATGAATGATGTCCAAATGCACAAAAATCGGAAAAAAATGATTTTACCTCTTCAAAGTAAGAAATTCACCGCATGCAAAATATCTCGTAAGCAATTAGATCTTTTATATAATTAGGAATAAGAAAAATGAAGGATCGGTATAGAGAGATATTTTAAATGCAAAAAAATCAGAGAGGGAAAACCGTCCATTGAGATTTTGCCACTTGGATGGGAGTATGCATGAGAGCAGAAGATGAGAGGAGAAAAGCCGCATCTGGGGTTTTCCTGTGTAGAATTGCCACATTGTTGTGCCTTGGAAATAAAAAAAAGAGTGTTAGCTTGTGATACGTCATGAATAGGAGCTCGTACCCTTCGACTTGGTGATGTCTGCTTATTAAAAATGAGTCACGAGGGTCCTCTTGTCAATATGAAACACACCTACCCTCCGTAGAACATGTGTCCATCTTAATTTCAAAACAACGACTCCACTAATCCACGGCTAAAGCACTAATGCCATCATTTCTCCATTAGGGTTTGTCAAAGTGTTTGCTATGACACTTCCTCCGAACCCACTAAGAAGCAGCCCGCGAAGGTTCTTTTGTGGTTGGGGCACGCAGAGATCAAGATCAAGATGATGACACCAGAGATTTACGTGGTTCGGGCCGCTTGAGCGTAACACCCTACTCCACGAGGTTTTGTGTTGCTGTATTGTGAACTAGTCAGTTGGGATCAAGTTCAATCCGCCTATCCCCTAAGATCGTGCGATACAACCCCTTTATAGTTCTAAGGGCTGACCGTTACAAAACTTGTCTGGCCCGACATTTGGCCCTGGCGTATTTGATGGCCTAATACACCGTCTAAAGGTATTAAGTATAATTAATAGTGTGATAATGTGCCTTAATGGCAGCGTTATCCCTATTAATGGTGCACTGATCGTGTGTCATTAATATGTCATTAATGACAAATTATCAAGCGTTGTAACTGCTGTTTTAACCGTCCTTGAGTGTTCGTAATAGACGTGATATGCTTGTATTTCCGTTGTCGATGAAGGTCCGGAGGCTCCACACGTGGCAGCTCCGGAGCTTTCCTTTGCGGGAGGGTAGGTCCGGGGCTGCTGTACACGTGTTGGCATCGGAGCTCTGCTCTGACGGGGGCTAGGTCCAGGGCTGTTGTACACGTGTAGTTGCCGGAGCTTCCCTTGGTTGGGAGTTCAGTTTCGGTCCTCTTTTACACGTGTTAACCCGGGAGCTATCCTTATGAGGGGAGCGGGTCCGGTGTAATGCGACATGTGGGACCTGAAAGGGCCTTTGACTCTGATGGGTGGAACTTTCTTGCACTTCTTGCGGTATCGCGGGGTACCCGGTATGCAGGGTATCGACAGTGGCCCCGGGCCCACCTCAGAGAGAAATCCTTTGAGTTAAGTTATTCTGCTGGAGGTGGGGCCATTCTCGATTCCCACGCTTCGATTTTCAAAAGTCCTCTAATGTGCCGACGGAGTGACGGTCCGAAAGTGAACCTTCGACGCGTGGCTTGTTATGAAAGTGGCAGATGAGATCTTTGAATGCGGATCTCACGCAATTGAAGTTCGCCAGTTCCCAATACGAAAACCGTATCGGTTCCGCATGCCCTATCAGAGTGCTGACCTTGGGTTTCCTGCCGCTCATGATGGCAATGGTTAGCCTTGGTTAAGGACCTCGATCTCTTCGTCGGGGTGGTCCCGGGCTCACTTGTCATTGACGGAGTAGATTTTTTGAAAAGTAATTTCACTCTTGTTGCGGTTTCCATCCAAGCGTCGCAAAGGCTTACTTAAGAATGAAAGTGCGCACGGTTTGAGGACTCTTTACGCCTTTGATCAATCTTGCGCTTAGAGCCTCCCAAACTTCGCCTAGCTTTTCTTCCTTTGCTTTGCTTTGCTGCAATGGAGTTGGGTCTCCCCAAGAGCCGCCTCAAGAGCGATGATGATCTGAAGAAGGTCCGGACCTACATGGGGTGGTCCAGCGACTCCTTCAACCATTTGGTCCGCGTCGGCAAGCTCCCGTTCAAGAAGGAGCGCGACGGCGACATGGTGTATTTCTCAGCGTACGCCATGGTGGGATTGATCCCACCTTTCTCAACTATTCTTTTGATGCTGCTAGACTTCTATGGTATGCAGCTGTATCACCTTGGCCTCCATTCGCTTCTTCTCGTGGCGACATTTTTCCACTTTTGCGAGATGTGGGTGGGTATTCCCCCCTACGTTGAGCTATTTTGTACCTTCTTTGCCATCCGCACCACTTACAAGGGGACTGAGTTTCTTGGCTTCTACTACTTCATGAAGCGCAAGGACTGTCCCTTCAAATACTTGAAGTCATTTCCTTCCGGCAAATGGGATGATTGGAAGAAAGATTGAATCATCATTGCAGTGGAGGAGCATGAGAGGCTGGAGCTGCCCGAAGGTCTCCCCAACATTGACACCGACGCCTGGAGTGTAGTTCCAGTTGTGTCGGATGCCTACAACCCTGTCTTGACGAGGATCCACGAATGTGTGGAGGGTGGAGTGACCCCACAGATGGTCTTCTACAACTTCCAGGTCAACAGATGGGCTCCATTGAAGAAGAGGGAGAAGCTCGCGTGGGCCCTCAACAGCGTGATGGATGACAACCGAATTGAAACCAGCCTGAGATCCAACTTGGATGACGCAGCTTCGGAGCTTCATCTCAATAAATTCCAGCATGGAATAGATGTTGAAGGTGATGACTTAGCTCCACCGGCAGCTTTCCTCCCTCTAAACATGGAGGCGCAGTTCAGTAGGGAGCTTCGGAGGAGTATGTCGACGCTTGACGACCTTGGTGAGGTGGAAAGGTGCCCGACCACCGGGTTGATGATCCCTGGAGCTTTCGAGGGTGGTCTTGCCTCTGCCCCGAGCCGAAAGACTGAAGACACCAGCAAGGGCAAGGGTAAAGAGCCAGCTGAGCCCTCCAGTCGGAAGAGGAAGTTGAAGCACACTGACAGGAGGTCCGTCAGACCTTCTCCTTCTACCACGGCTCCTTCTCCCTGGCGGGGGAGGTCTTCTGCATCTACCCCTTGCCCCGGTGCCAACGACTTCAAGAGTTGTCAGCTCCGGGCAGGCGACCTCGACCTCGATGCCTGCTAGAAGCTCCAAAGCCGGGAGTTCTTCCCTGCGAAGAGAAGCTCCGACCGAAAGGACTCTGGCGGCTGCGAGTGTTCCTCAACTGAGGTCCAAAGCAGTTGTCTCACCAGATTTGGTGGGCTCTAGCTTCGGGCCACAGAAGAAGAGGTTTCGAGGTGACTGGGGTGGTAGCATCCCGAGGTAAGCATTGATTGCTCACCCTAAATGATAGTTTTGTTTTTGACGTGTTCTTAATCTTCTCTTCCCTTTATTTCTAGGGTGTTGAAGAAGGGACCGGGAGCTTCAGCGCCTGTTGCAGCGGCTGGGGCTGCACCCGCCGAAGCTCCGACTTCGAGCGCTGAGCCTCCTCGTCAAGCGGAGGCAGAAGTTGCGATAGCTCCGATGCCCGTTGTCGTGAGCTTGGACTCAGAGTCCTCGCCCGAAGATCCTGTGGTAGCGTCGGACCACAAGGGAGAAGTCGAAGATACACTCTTGGCAATGGTGACGGAGGCTGATGCTCCAACACTGATGATGCCAAAAATTCCAGCTTTTGAGCCGAAAGTTGTCGAAGCCCTGGCTGCTGAGCCAGAAGTAGTTGAAGCCCCAGCCATTGAGCTGGAAATGGTTGAAGATCCAGCGGCTGAGCCGGAAGTGGTTGAAGGTCCGGCGGCTGAGCTAGAGGTGGTTGAAGGTCCGGTAGTGAACCCGGAAGTAGTCGCCGTGCCGGAGCCTAAACCAGCATCGGTTGAGGCCCCAATCGAAGCCTCGACTGCTGCTTCGGAGGTGGTGGTCTCGAAGGTACCTGTGCTAGAACCGGGGCAGCCTGAGGAAGTGACGACAGGTCCTTCATCCTCAGTGCCCGTGATCGAAGGTTCGGAAGCGGCACCTTCAACTTCCGCACCGAAGGTTGGAATTCCCCCAGCGGGTTCTTCCTCTGCTACTACTGAAGGGATTCCCGAAAGCGGCCCTAGCGCTACAGGAGTCCAGGGACCACTATTGTAGAGTTGGACCCAATTTTTGTGATGGAAAATCCTTTGGAGCCTGCATAAATGGTCTCAGCAGGCCCGAAACCTATCCCTCTGGCGTTGTCCATAGACAACGCTTGCTTAAGTCTCCGAGAGGTCCAACTTGCCTTTGATCATGAGAGCAAAGCCTTGGAGGAGGAGCGCCACACCTTGAGGCGTTGGCGCAACAGACTCCATTTTGAGACCAGGCTTGCCCAGACGAGGCTGACTGACCAGAAGGAGTGTATTAAAAGGGAAAAGGTTCGGTTAGAATACTGGGACAAGCTAATGGAGGAGAAGGAAGCCACCATTCGGGCGCTCGACACTAACTCCAGGTAGATCCTGGACGAGCCAAGGAGAGACGTGACGCTGCTGACGAGCGCCACGAAAAACTCACTGAATTGAATGAGGTTCTCCTGAAGTGCCGGGCATACCTGGATGCGAGGGAGGAGAAGCTCCTTGAACAGTAGGAAGATGTGGTGAGGAGAGAAGCGGAGGTCACCCAAAAGTTGACTCTTGGTGAGAAAAAATTGGAAGATCGCAACAAGAAGCTGGATCTATCGAGGGAGGAAGAAATGAAGAAGAACTAGAAAATAGGGCAAGAGCTCTCGAAAAGAGACTCTGACATTGTCGCTAGGGAGGAGAGAGTTAGAGGTAGGGAAAAAGACCTTGCTGAGAGGTGGAACCGCATCCACCTCCAAGAGATGGAGCTGGCTGACCGAGAAAAGCAAGTTGCTGAGAACATACAACAGCATGCTAAGTTGGCTGAGCGCCTTGCCCGTGAAGGTTCGGAGCTTGCGGATGCCCGGAAGTCGCTGGAGGAGCTGCAGAGCCTGAAGGAGACTGAAGCCATTCAAGTGTGGGACTTCTTAGGGCGGGCGAACGACGCACTGACACTGCTAGGCTTTAGTCCTGTATGTCCCGACAACCCGGAACTGGACTTGGACCGAGCACTAGTGGTCGTCAACGATGCTGGCGGCAAACTTGACACGATGGGCGACGTCATCGCGGATCAGCTGGAGACAGAGGTGAAGTCTTTGGCTACAAACATCGCAGAATACATGCTGACGTGTTTTGTGAGCCGAGATCCCTAATTCCCGCTGGACCCGGTGCTCGAAGGTCCCATCGTTGAAGAAGAAGATGCCACGAAAGCCAGCGTCCAAGAAGTTACCCAAAAAGTAGCTTCATTCTTCTGTAGGTCTTAGGTTCTCTAGTAGCTTAGGACTTTCTTTCTTTTGCCTTCTGCTGTACTCTCCCCATTTTGTAATCCAGTATCTAAAATTAATGAAATCCTCCTTTCTGCCTTCAATTTCACTTTGTATTCAATATATAGTGCCGTATCTTGTTGACCCCTGTACAATTGACGTGTGTACATGTACCAAAGGTTGTGGCAGTATGTTGACGACTTGAATGCTTCGCACTTGTAAATTTTAGGTCTGAATTCTTCATCTTTGATACGTCGACTGTTGGCCCCCTGGGATAGACAGAGGTTCGTAGCTCCGGTAGTGGCTGATGCCAACGCACGGTCGTCGATGATAGACCTCTGGGTGTTGCCGGAGCTTAGTAGCTCCGACAATACCCACTGTCAACGTATGAAGCGTTGATGGCAGGCTCCATTGGAGAATTTCAAAGATTAGTAGCTCCGGTGTCGTCTACCATTGCTATTAATTTTTGCTTTTCGTGCACATTTAAGGCAAGAGAGAAAGTAAAATTCGTCATCTTGTCTATAAATTGGTTGTGACTTATTGTTCTTATTTGTACTTTGGGTCCGAAGAAACTCAGCATGATAACGAGCATTTTGATATAATCTTTTTAGATCTGCATGCCTTTTAGTACTCACCCTACTGAGGCCTGCCAGGGCGTAGGTAGAGCGGTGTACTTAGGGTGCAGGACCAAGCTAAGTCGATAGCGCACTCCGGACCTATGTTGGCTTGGCGTTCAGGCAAGTAGACTATGTAGCAATGTTAAGATCCAAAAAACTATCAATAAGGCTTGTAATACATGTGAATTACTTGGAACAAAGCTCAAAAAGATTTGCACAACTTTATTATAGACAAGTGGGGTGAAAATAATTTGATATATTGAGCCTTGCACAAAAGGTAAATGCACGTAGAGTCTGTTTTCACACTGCAATGCCTTCATTATAGGTCCGAATTACAGGGGAGACAAGGACACAATTAGGGTACTGGACCATGCTAAATGTGCTATACATCTTGTACTAACCCAGGGCAAGTAGTTACACTTTTAGTACTGTGACTGTCTCAAGTGTTACTTGAACTTCCCGGACCGTCCCGAAGGGGTCCGGATGTTCTCTCGGAGGACTTGCCCGTCTCTATATAATGACTCTACAACATGCATTGTGTGTAATTACAAACTCACCTCCGTGATTCTAAGCATAAAACTTACGGAGGTGCTCGATGTTCCAAGGATTAGGGAGTGGGACCCCATCCTCAGTTGCCAAGCGAACGCATCCTGGTCGGGATACTTTAATTACTCGGAAGGGACCCTCCCAGCTGGGGGAAAGTTTGTTCATCCCTTCATAGCTTAGTATCTTCCAAAGCACCAGGTCGCCTTCTTCAAGCTGTCGGTCGTGCACATGCCTTTGATAGTAGCGCCGGAGCGCTTGGCGATAACGTGCATTTCGAACAGCTTCTTGTCACCTTCCCTCGTCAACGAGATCAAGGTCTTCATGCCGGAGCTGGTCCTGCGTGGCTTCGTCGAAGGTCCGGACTTGGAGGGACCCCAAGGTGATCTCCGGAGGAAGGACTGCTTCAGCTCCGTACACCAGGAAAAATGAAGTCTCCCCAGTTGACCGGTTAGATGTTGTCCTGTTCGCCCATAATGTGGACTAAAGCTCTTCAATCCAGTTAGCTCCGTGCTTTTTCAAGCGCTCATATGTGCGCGTCTTGAGTCCTTTTAAGATTTCTACATTTGCTCTCTCGTCTTGGCCATTGCTTGCTGGATGAGCTACTGAGGCGTAGCTAAGTTGAATGTCGAGGTCTTCACAATATTCTTGAAATGCAGCACTTGTAAATTGAGTTCTATTGTCAGTTATGACTTTGTTCGGAACTCCAAATCTGCATATAAAGGACTTCAAGAACTTGATTGCTAATTGTTTATTGATTGTTACTACTGGAGTTTCTTCCGGCCACTTGGTGAACTTGTCGATGGCGACATACCGAAACCTGTAACCTCCGACGGCTTTTGGGAAAGGTCCCAAGATATCCATGCCCCACACAGCGAATGGCCATGTAGGAGGTATCATTTGTAGTGATTGAGCTGGTGTGTGAATCTGTTTTGCATGGAACTGACATGCTTCACATTTCTTCACTAGCTCAACCGCATCCTGAAGTGCTGTAGGCCAGTAAAAGCCATGCTGGAAGGCTTTACCAACCAGCGTGCGAGAAGATGCATGGTTCCCGCACTCGCCTCCATGGATCTCCGCGAGGATCTCACAACCTTCTTCCCTTGTAATGCACCGCATTAGGATGCCGTTGGCACTGCATCGGTAGAGATCCCCTTCCACCAACGTGTATCTTTTTGCCAATCTGACAATTCGGTTAGCGGATACACTATCTTCAGGAAGGATATTGTCTTTCAAGTAGCTCCAGATCTCCTATATCCATGCATTGGAGCTAACTTGAGCTTCTGAGTCTTGCGTGCTGGGTTGCTCGGAGCTTCTGACAGCACCTACGACCCTTGGTGGTCGCCATGGGAACAGGGCCACCGGGACTGCCAGCTTCAAGGTGCTGGTGTCGCCCCCTTCGCTTAGTTCGGCAGGCTGAGCTGTTGGTTTTGACAACCTCCGGACGAAGATTCCGTCAGGAACCGGAGCTCTGGTTGAGGATTTCGTCGAGAGTTTGTCGGCTTTAGCGTTATGAAGACGCCGAACATGATAGAGATCCAGGACTTCGAAGTCCTTCTGAAGCCTCTGTACTTCAAGGAGATAAGCAACAAATTGAGAATTGTTGCAGGAACATTCACCTTTCACTTGTTTGATGATGAGTTGTGAATATCCCTTCACCAACAGCTGTTTGACACCATAAGATAGTGCCACCTTGAGTCCATAGATGAGGGCTTCATACTCCACCATATTATTGGTTGCCTTGAAATCAAGGTGTACCATGTACTTGACCTTCTCCCCGGTTGGAGCCAAGAGAAGGATTCCAGCTCCGCCCCCCCTGCTTCTGCACGGAGCCGTTAAAATAGAGAGTCTAGTGAGGCTCGGTGAATACAAGAACTTTGAGTTCTGGTTTTTGCTCACTGTGGCCCTCAGAGTTTGATGGAGAGGGGGTTCATTCCGCCACAAAGTCAGCCAAGGCTTGACTTTTAATTGCTTGTCTTGACACAAATTCTAAATCGAATTCAACCAGTTCCGCTGCGCACTTTGCAATTTTCCCAGTAGAATTAGAGTTATGCAAAATTGCACGCAGTGGAAAAGAGGTTACCACTGAGATTTTGTGGGATTGGAAGTAATGACAAAGCTTCCTTGAGGCAATAAGAACTGCATAAAGAAGTTTATGCACCTCAATGTATCTTGTCTTGGCGTTGTGGAGTACTTTGCTGATGAAGTACACATGGCGTTCGATGGTCCGAACCCTTTCATAAGGACCCGAATCTTCCTCTCCATCGACCCGAACCCTGCTGGAGGGTCCCGGACCTTCAGGTTGTGCTTCTTAGACCCTCCCGGAGGGGTCCAAAATTCCTTCTTGATCAACCCGGATCTTACTCGGAAGATCCATACCATCTTGGTTACCCAGGTGAACCTCCTCAGACGAATGAAGTTGATCTCCTTGCACTTCATTTCGAGGTTCTGTGTCTGGGAGCTGAGACCCAGTCACATCTTCAGGTGGTTCTGGAACCCCCGAAGGGGTCCGAACACCTGAATTGGATGTGGCTCTGGTCTTTCCGCAGCCAGGACCATACTGACAACTTCAGTGGTTGCCGAAATGTAAAACAGTAAAGGCTCACTAGGATTAGGAGCTACCAATATTGGTAGTGTGGTGAGGAGTTTTTTCAACTCGTGGAACACCTTTTCTGCATCTTCAGACCAATGAAATGGTCCAAACTTCCTCAAAAGTTTGAAGAAGGGTAGTGCCCGTTCTGCCAGTCTTGAGATAAACCGGCTGAGCGCAGCTAGGCATCGAGTTAGCTTCTGGACATCTTTAATGCGGGTTGGTGGCTGCATATCTTTTATAGTCTTGATCTTCGCTGGATTTGCTTCAATTCCTTGGTGAGTCACCAAGAACCCTAGAAGCTTTCCGGAGCTAACCCCAGATACACACGTATCTGGGTTCAACTTGGTACGCGTGGTGCATAACTTGTCAAAGACGGCTTGTAAGTTTTCAAGGAGCGACTCCTTGTTTTTGATCTTCACGACGATGTCATCAACATACACGTCCACTAAGTCTCTAATTAGCTCTCCAAATGTTTTGTACATAGCTCGCACAAATGTTGAAGCAGCATTTTTAAGACCGAATGGCATGGAAGTATAACAATACAATCCATCTACTGTTATGAAGGAAGTCTGCTCTTCATCTTCCTTAGACACTTAGATTTGATGATATCCAAAATATGCATCTAAGAAACACAGTAGCTCACACCCGGAGGTGGAGTCCACTATCTGATCTATTCTAGGTAGTGGAAATGGATCCTTTGGACATGCCTTATTTAAGGTGGTGTAATCGATACACATCCGGAACTTCCTGCCGGCCTTGGGTACAACAACTGGGTTTACTATCCATTTTGGATGTAAGACTTCCCGTATGAATCCAGCTTCGAGCAACTTCTTGATTTCCTGTCGGATGAAGTTTTGTCGCTCGATTGATTGCTTCCGGGGCTTCTGGTGTACAGGCCGTGCGTCTGGGTGTTGGTATTTCTTAACACCACAGAGTTACCCGCAAGCGCGCGGAAATACTGTTGTAGCACTTCCCCTTAATGAGTATTCCCAAGGGTATTGAATCCAAAGGACGTGTGTGCTAATCTTTCGAACTAGCTCACCCAAGGACACAAAGTTTTTTGGTAGGCAAGGATCAGAGAGGAATTCAAAGTATTGATCCTAGTTCAAGGTAGTTTGCAGTAGATGCTTGCTTCGGGCTCGGGATTACTCCTAGCAATACTAGGACGACTCTCGCCAAGAGCCTATGGCATAGCCGAACGTGGAGGATTATGAAGGACACATAGGGCTGTCACCACCTACTGCCTACCTCATCAATCCATGGGTCTATGAGATATCCACTGATGATTTATAACCTAAGCAACACACTTACATTCTAAATCACTACTCTAGTTGTTTCGAACACAAAGCTACAACTAGAGCCTCTAATGAATTAAAGCAGTGAACCCACAAGTAACTACTTGTGCAAACTACTAAGAATAAAAGATCAACTTTGTATTGAATTCACAAAGGCTTACTTGATTGAGTAAAACTTTTGTAGGGGTACAAGTGTAGAAGAGGGACTTGACAAGACCAAGCCTCCTTCTCCTAGACTCATCACCACACTCTCCTTCTACTTTGGTAGCCTCTAGGACTACTCTAAACCTTTGGAGTGTAGCACTATTCTCAACTTTTGGTGTGTGTGAGAAGTGAGGTGAGGGGTCTATTTATAGGTGCAGAAGGGTCGGTTCCCGCCACAATTAACGCGCGAATCAGTCACCATTGACCCCAGGGAGTCGAGAGGAGCCAACACGTGTTGTTTGACCAGTTTTGGCGCCAGGAAGGGGTCGACCAAACCCCTGGTTCAGCCGACCTGGTGAAGCCTCCCCTCGGGGAGTGCTTCCTCCAGGTGGCTTCCAGGTGGGCCCCCTTGATGTATATGGGTGCAACACCGTTGGGTCTCCTCGTATTCTTCTGTTTGTGGGCCATTTGATCCATGTGTTGCCATGTGTCATTGCCTGATTCGTTGAAATCCATTTTCATGGATTCATCCCTGCATGTTTTGGTATTTTGGGTAATAATTCACCTGCATACAAATATACACCAACACTTGTGTAATTGGGTTAGTGTATATCCCTACCACTACGTTTTGTGTTTCTTTTATGCACATTATGAGATGAATTGACGATCAAAATATGGTACTTAAGGACCGTCAACAAACTCCCCCACACTTAGTCCTTTGCTCGTCCTCGAGTGAAGGCAAGAAGAACTAGAGTGTTGTCATGAATTTGCTATAAGGTAGAAAATAAGGATACTAGATATTTCAACTTATACCTGAATTCATGGATCCCCTTTTGTGTTTGTGGCTACCACATCAATCTTGGGTGTTTGAAAAGTAGAACGGTTAGAATGAAGTTGCCTTGGATCATTCTCTGCTGAAATGATTTGGCAATTTCTATATTTGAAAGTCATAGGAACATTTGCCCTTGCCTTCTCGATCGGAATCTCTCAAATCTCTCAAAGTGTTTGAGTCCTCACCATGACATGTTTTGCCATTTCTTGTCCCTATACTAAAAGTGGCTATATCTGGAGCTTGAAAGGGATGAATGTGGCACACATTTGCAATTCATATGTTACTAAGTCAAAAACTTGATCCTATGAGAGACTTATGCAATGAACAAAGTGAAGGGAAAATTCTTGTGCACATGAATGAAATGGAGGGGTGAGGTGATAACTCCCATGAATTTGCTCTCTTTTAAGGATGAAACATGGCTACTTTTTTTTGAGCACTCTTACTCTTTTTCAAGAGTGGATGCTTTTTATTTTTCTTGTAGCCATGTCTTCTACTCCTTTTCATTTTTAGAGAGACTTTCATTTGTATTGTATGGAGTTTCTTTTTGGCGGATGGGTGATCGATGGATGCAAACTCTCAATGTGAGAAATTTTGCATGAATGGAGTGCACAAGAGTTTTCAATTCAAAAAGTTCATGCATGTCACTCAATTGGGTCACGAGTTTGACAAAGTTCAATGAAAAGCAAAGTGGCATATGCTTGTGGTTTTCAATGAATATATCATATGGCCTTGGTGGGTATATAAATTTCCAATGAGATATTTAGGCAAAGTTCAAGACTTCAAATAGTTACAAATGTCAAAATCAATTTCAAGCAAAAGGATGATTTCTAAAGAACTCATTTACCATATCACACTAGTCAAATACCTAGATGATGTGTTTTTCCTATTGAATTATGGGAATCATAAACAAGGTAATGAATTGAAATATAAAGTATTCAAATTTTCAGCATAAGCAAATTCTTGACTACCAAATTTTATTTCAATTTGTTGAGTTGATTCATTTTAGATATGCAATGAAAAATATGAAATCAACTCAAACAGCAGGGTAGCGCATAAAAGTGGGGATACGAAATCCAAACTGATTTTCTGGAGCGAAACGGAGTCGTATGATGCAGAAGACAGGTCGGTCGACCAGGGGGTTTGGCCAACCTCCTGGTGGCTTTTTTATTCCTCTGTTTTGTCGGGTCATTTTGCCCATTCAGTCGCGATGTGTTTTGATATCCAACGTTAATTTTTCACGTCGGGATTTCGTGAATTGGAGACATGTTTCCCCCACACTTATTTCCTGAATCCTTTATTCAACAAAATAAACTAAAGGGGGAACTTTACCGGTGTTAGACGAACCGGTTCATACTCTAAGAAGGCCATCGGCACATACTCGATAGAGGTAGGGGTCATCCCAAAGGTGTCTACGACTCTCATAAATGAGTTTCTTTTTGTTCTCCCCTGGTGGTACGTATCCCGTGACCATAAAGTTCACAATATCCGCATACCAAGGGTGAGAGTGTGTCACCTTGAGGAGCATATCACCTCGTAGGAAGTCATTGATGGTTTGTGTGACTTCCATACGTGAAAGATGATCTGCTGCTGAATTCTCTACTCCTTTCTTATCTCTTATTTCCAGATCGAATTCTTGGAGTAGAAGAATCCATCGAATTAGCATGGGTTTAGCATCCTTTTTGGTAAGTAGATATTTCAACGCAGCATGGTCTGTGTAGACTATGACCTTTGCTCCAACCAAATAGGATCTAAACTTGTTAATAGCAAAAACTACTGCTAGGAGCTCTTTCTCAGTTGTGGCATAATTGAGTTGGGATCCTGTCAGAGTTTTGCTAGCGTAGGCTATTGCGTGATGCTTTTATCTTTGGTTTGGCCTAAGACCGCACCAACAACAAAGTCACTTGCATCACACATGATTTCGAATGGCAGCGTCCAGTCAGTAGGTTGGATAATTGGAGCTGAGATGAGTGCCTTTTTGAGTATATCAAATGATTTAAGGCATTCATCATCGAAATCTAAGGGAGCTTCTTTAGCTAATAAGTTGGTGAGGGGTCTAGCGATTTTGGAGAAATCCTTGATAAATCGTCGGTAGAACCCCACACGACCTAAAAAGCTGTGGATTCCCTTAACATTGATAGGAGGTGGAAGTTTTTCAATAACTTCAGTTTTAGCTTTATCCACCTCTATTCCTCTCTCGGGCACCAAGTGTCCAAGAACGATGCCTTCCCGGACCATGAAATGACACTTTTCCCAATTAAGCACAAGGTCCTTCTCCTGGCATCTTTGTAAGACCCTGTCTAAATTTTCTAGACAATGATCAAAAGTTTTTCCATAGATGGAGAAATCATCCATGAAAACTTCCATGATATCCTCGATCATGTCTGAAAATATAGACATCATGCATCTCTAGAAAGAGGCAGGAGCGTTACACAGTCCAAAGGACATACGCCGATAGGCATAGGTCCCGTAAGGACATGTGAACGTGGTCTTACTTTGATCATCGGGGTGGATAGGAATTTGATGATATCCCAAATACCCATCAAGGAAACAGAAGTAGGAGTGTTTTGCCAACCGCTCTTACATCTCATCGATAAAGGGTAATGGAAAATGGTCTTTCCTTGTTGCCTTGTTAAGTTTTCGGTAGTCAATGCACATCCTCCATCCCGTGACTGTCCGTTGAGGAATTAATTCATTCCTCTCATTTTGAACGACCGTCATACCCCTCTTCTTAGGCACTACTTGAACTGGACTTACCCATTCACTATGAGGAACAAGGTAAATAATCCCGGCATGCAGGAGTTTCAAGACTTCTTTCCTGACAACTTCCCGCATCGCATTATTCAATCGCCTTTGAGGTTCCCTTGAGGGGACACTCTCAGGGTCAATAGGAATACGATGGGTGCATAACGCTGGAGTAATTCCATTGAGATCCTGAAGTGAATATTCAAAAACAGTTCTATGCCTTTCTAACATGGCTATGAGTTTGAGTGTTTCATCATCTGAAAGCTTGTCACTTATGATGACAGGGGCTTCACCATTTAGAAAGGCATAACGTAGGCCTGGAGGTAGAATCTTGAGCTCAACAGGAGGTTTTTGGGAGGGCTCTTCTTTTGGCAATTCTATTTCCTCCTAAAATTCATCCTCCTCTTGGACGAAGTCTTCTTCTCCTTCAATTTCAGGGGGTTCTACAAATTGAAGAGTCCTAACCTCCTCCATTGGCTCATCTTGGATGGGAGATTATGCAGATGTGTTCTTTGAACGCAGAAGGTATGGAGAAATTTCTCCCTCCAAGATTGATATTGAGGCTTCCTTCCAAAGGAACTTCCATGAGAAATTTCTCTATGGGAATCCCTATCATGATGTCGAAATCTTGGATTTCGAACATGTGAAAATCTAGGAGAGCTTCAACATCTTTGTGTCTAACAGACACTTGTTGTAGAACCCCACATCCTTCAAGAATGGTTTCAAATGAATCCCAGAAGGATTTGCGTGTTGGTGCCAATGGCACATCGCCAAGAATGGCGAGAGCATAAGAATCGGAAATGAGATTTGCTCCAGCAGTAGGGTTGTATAGGATTCTCATTTGTGTCCCTCTAATAGAACATAAAATGGTATCCAAAGGTGAGGTCATCCGAAGAATTTTGGGTGAATTCTCGACTTCAGCTGTCCACTCTCTGCTTAGGATAGAGGTCAACTCCTTGACCGTCTGACGGACGAACACCCCGTCAGGTGGTTCAGGTGGAGTTGGTGGCAATGAAGGTTTCCTATAGCAACAATACTTTGAGGTATTTCCATAATCTTCAAAAAGATCTTCCTCGAAGTAAAATGGAAACTACGAGGGTTGAATTTCTTCTACCTTCGTAGTCTCAGGTTCAGGAGATTATTCCTCTAGCAAGGATTGTGGTAAACAAGAAATGGGTTCATCCTTGTCCAAGAGTGTATCCTCCGTTCTTGACACGACTTCCTCTTGGGGAGGCTCATTAAGACCCATAATGAAAGAAGAATTTTCTAGAATTTTGTCCAGAAGATCCTTGCCTTCTTCTGGAGTCTTATGGAGGAAAGATCCTCCAGCCGTAATGTCAAGATATAGGGCAGACTCTTTGTTCAATCCCATGAAGAAATGTTGCAAAATCATTGGATCGGAGATTAACAAATCTGGGCCAGAATTTTTCAAAAGAGAAAATCTGTCCCAAGCTGCACCTATGGCTTCCTTCTCCATCTGCTGAAAGCATAATACTTCCTTTCGTAAGGAAACAATTCTGGCAATTGGAAAGAAAGCAAGACAAAACTTGTCTTGTAATTCACTCCAATCACCGTTTGTATTCCTAACGTAGTGGTTGTACCATTGTTTGGCTTTTTCCTTGAGGGAAAAAGGAAACAACTTCCATTTGAGAGTTTCCTATGTCATACCTTTGATTAGAAGGCATGAACACAGTTGTTCGAACTCTCGTAGGTGGTGGTAAGGGTTTTCACAATCCGTTCCCGAGAAGGATTGTTCCCGAACCATGGCTATAAATCCAGGGCGAAGTTCATAGCTGGTTGAACAAATAGGTTGCACCGAAGGCGGTGGCTCACAAAACTTGCCCTTTGGAGCAGAGTAAGAAATATTGGTGGGTTGCTCCATTTATATAGTGGTGGTAAGGTAAGAATAAGAAAGGTAAGATGATAGATAAGGGGATATGATACGAGGGTGATCTTGGTTCGAAGATTAACAGCAACCGTTCCCCAGCAACGACGTTAGAAATGCTTGTTGATGGCTCCTAAGATATATTAACAAATCATCCCCGGCAACGGCGCCAGAAATTCTTGTTGGTATTTCTTAACACCACAATGTTATCCGCAAGCGCACGAAAATACCATTGTAGCACTTCCCCTTAAGGAGTATTCCCAAGGGTATCGAATCCAAAGAACGTGTGTGCTAATCTTTCGAACTAGCTCACCCAAGGACACAAAGTTGTTTGGTAGGCAAGGATCACAGAGGAATTCAAAGTATTGATCCTAGTTCAAGGTAGTTTGCAGTAGATGCTTGCTCCAGGCACGTGCTTACTCCTAGCAATACTAGGACGACTCCCGCCAAGAGCCTATGGCATAGCCGAACGTGGAGGATTATGAAAGACAGATAGGGCTGTCACCACCTACTGCCTACCTCTTCAATTCGTGGGTCTACGAGATATCCACTGATGATTTATAACCTAAGCACCACGCTTATGTTCTAAATCACTACTCTAGTTGTTTCGAACACAAAGCTACAACTAGAGCCTCTAATGAATTAAAGCAGTGAACCCACAAGTAACTACTTGTGCAAACTACTAAGAATAAAAGTAAAACTTTTGTAGGGGTACAAGTGTAGAAGAGGGACTTGAGAAGCCCAAGCCTCCTTCTCCTAGACTCTTCACCACACTCTCCTTCTACTTTGGTAGCCTCTAGGACTACTCTAAACCTTTGGAGTGTAGCACTATTCTCAACTTTTGGTGTGTGTGAGAAGTGAGTGAGGGGGTCTATTTATAGTTGGAGAAGGGTTGGTTCCCGCCACAATTAACACGCGAATCAGTCACCATTGACCCCAGGGAGTCGGGAGGAGCCAACACTTGTCGTTTGACCAGGTTTGGAACCAGGAAGGGGTCGGCTGAACCCCTGGTTCGGCCGACCTGGTCAAGCCTCCCCTCGAGGAGTGCTTCCTCCAGGTGGCTTCTAGGTGGGCCCCCTTGATGTATATTGGTGCAACACCATTGGATCTCCTCGTATTCTTCTGTTTGTGGGCCATTTGATCCATGTGTTGCCACGTGTCATCGCCTGATTCGTTGAAATCCATTTTCATGGATTCATCCCTGCATGTTTTGGTATTTTGGGTAATAATTCACCTGCATACAAATAGACACAAACACTTGTGGAATTGGGTTAGTGTATAGCCCTACCACTATGTTTTGTGTTTCTTTTATGCACATTATGAGATGAATTGACGGTCAAAATATGGTACTTAAGGACCATCAACACTGGGTAAATCTTCAGATTGTGCTCATCACTTCCCTAGGGATCCTAGGCATATGTGACGGTTGCCAGGCAAACACGTCGACATTAGCTCGGAGGAAAGTGATGAGCGCGAGTTCCTATTTGTTGTTCAGACCCCCAGATATACGGGTAGTTTGAGCAGCATCGGAATCAATTTGGACGACTTTGACGGGAATGTCGGTGTCGCCGCTTGGTTGCACACGAGGTGCGGAGGTAGAGCCTTTGTGACGAATGCTTGGAGGATTCAGAGCTGGCTCCTTACCAGATGCTTCCTCTTGCGCTGCGGTTAGCGGATATAGTTCTTCCAGTGTAGTAACTCCTGTGGTTCGATCTTCGCGGATCCGGAGAACACTCCTCTTAAGTCAGAGCTTCGTCAACCTTTTGTTTTCCTTCCCTTTGACGGAAAGGAGCTTCTTCTCGGTGCTTGTTATAGCGTTCGTCAAGGTTTTGGACCTCCCGACACTCTTCCAAGCCGTGTCGGTTCGTCTTGTGAATCGGACACCATGCTTTGGAACTGTTGCCGTCTTCTGATGAAGGTCAAGGTCGCTTCTCGGGCGTGGCCCCCGACTTCCAGGAGCTGCAGCAACAGCAGCTAGAGCGCCGACCGATGACTTCTTTTTGCTGTTGGGCTTGTTTTTCTTCTTACCACTACCGGAGGTAGCGGCTTCAGTTTTGGAGGACTTCTAGTTGGCCTCCGGAGCTGGCTTGGAGTGCATTTCATGGTCCTTCGCAGCTCTAGCACATTTGTCAGCTAGACTGAAGAGTTCTGTGACGCTGGTAACTTCTTTAATAGCCAGCTTCTCCAACATCTTCTTATCTCGAACACTCTGTCTGAATGCAACGATAACAAAAGAGCTCTAAATTGAAGGAATGGTATTTCGTACCTGAGAGAATCGCTGGATGAATGACCGCAACGATTCTCTCAGGTACGAAATACCATTCCTTCAATTTCGAGCTCTTCTATTATCGCTGGATGAATGACCGTAGCGATTCCCCCGATGTTTGCTTTATGGCAAACAATCCAATTCAGCGTCGGACCGGGTGTAGGAGCTCCCAAAGTTGGCAGTGAATTGTTGGCAAAGCTCCGCGCAACTATTAATGGAGTCGGGAGGGAGACTCGTAAACCAGGACCTTGCTGTCCCGGTTAAAGCCACAGGGAAGTAATTGGCCATTACACCTGTCGGTACCCTAGAAACCGTACACCCCTTGAGGTTACAAAGATCTCCAAGAAAAGTCATCTACTTGATTTGAAGACCTTCGGAGGCCCACATGTCAGATATAACCGGGCCCGCTTCTCCAACATGGTTAATCCCAGGGTCGCCACGTGTACTATCAAATCGGAGCTACCGCCCACAAGGGGGAAGCTCCGGGCCATGTACCAAATGGCACCTCCGGACTTCACCCCAGACCGAGAGAAGCTCCGGACCTGACACGTGTCAGGTAGCTCCGGAGCTCCCTGTTTCCCACAGTATGCTCCGGAGCTGCCACGTGTCCAATCGTCGGATCTTCAGCCCCTAACCTCCGGAAGACCCCGCAACAGCTCCGGATCTTCAAAGGGGAATCAAGGACTTCAAGACCCAATTAAGTGTCATTAATGCCATATTAATGACACTTAAACGGACGATCATAACACCAGTAACGGTGCTGTAAAAGCCCGTTACAGGGTCATTAAGAGCAATTAAATGTGTTAAAAAAGTGTCAATACTAGTAACCGCTGGGGCCACATGTCGGGCCAGGCTAACTTGTAACGGCCTGCCCTTGTACTATAAAAGGGCAGGCCGACGACACGTTCAAGGGGCTAGACACATGCCATCGACGCTCAACACAAGCTCATACAGCTAATACAACATCAACACACCCGTGGAGTAGGATATTACGCTCAGGCGGCCCGAACCACGTAAAACTCTTGTGTCTTCTGTGTCATTTCCTACTCACCTTCTTGAATCTCCGCGCGCCCACACCGAACATCAAACTCCCCTATCACTTTAGTAGTGTAGGGAGATCTGCCGGTTCCAAACCACCGACAGTTGGCACGCCAGGTAGGGGCGCCTGAGATTTTGAGAATGGTGAACTCAGCTGCTGGATCATCCAACGGTCAACCTGCTGCTCAGGCTGTTGGGGGCAATCCCCCCAATATGCAGCCACCAGCAGGAGCTTTAGCACCAGCAGGAGTCACACTCCCACCACCACCGTCTCCTCCAGCAAATCATGCTCGGCAACGTGATGGTGCGCCAGCGTCAATTACTGCGTTGGCAAATCATGACAACCCGGAACACGCGCTCCATGCAGCGCGTGCTCTTCTTCAACGCCCACCACCTCCGGACGCATCCCGGGATGCCCTGGAACAGTGGAGGGCTGACGTGGAACATTTGGTTGTAGCAGCAGCCGAACGCCTCAGCAACCAGGGTCTTCCTCCTTCAGGACGAGCCCCGTCGCAGTGGCGGACTTTGTCTGGAAGACTTGGTCCGCACGTTTTCCAATAGCAGGAGACGTGCTGCATCACAACAAGTGACGTCATTGCCCTCCGGGGCACGACGCACTCACACGGTATCCAGGCTCTCAACTCATGACCTCCGGGCGGAGCTTGATCGCTGATACTGTCAACAAGATGGCCGAGTCCATATTGAGCGTGCTCGTGAAAGACGGGAAGCTCAGGACCTTTCTACTCCTGAAGGAGTAGGAGGAGGTTGTTCAGCTCTGGCCATGCACCTGCGTGTGGTTAGGTGTCCACAGAAGTTCCGGCCTCACCTGCCGGAAAAATTCGACGGGACTGTCAATTCCGCCAAATTTCTTCAGATCTACTCCACTGCAATCTTGGCAGCTGGAGGAAACAAGGACGTGATGGCCAATTACTTTCCAGTGGCCTTAACTGGGACCACCAGGTCCTGGTTTATGAGCCTTCCACCCAACTCTATCAACAGTTGGGAGGAGCTGTGCCGTCAGTTCACCGCCAACTTCAGGAGTTCATACACCCGACCAGGCACTGAACTAGACCTTTTTGCGGTCATGCAAAAAGGGGGAGAATCCTTGCAATCATTCATCCAGAGGTTCTCTCAGGTATGAAACACTATCCCTTCTATCTCTAGTGCCTCTGTCATTGTGGCATTCAGACAGGGTGTACATGACAAGAAGATGTTGGAGAAACTAGCGATCAAGGAGATCACCAGCGTCACGGAACTCTTCAGCTTGGCTGACAAATGTGCCAGAGTTGCGGAGGGCCGTGAGATGCACTCCAAACCAACCTCGTAGGGTCACAAGAAATCCTCCAAAGAAGAAGCCGCTACCTCCGGGGGTGGCAAGAAGAAAAAGAAGACCAACGGCAAGAAGAAGCCGTCGGCCGGCACATCCAACGTTGCAGCTGCTACAACTCTGGGTGGCCGGGGGCCACGCCCCGAGAAGCGACCTCGACCGTCTTCTGAAGATGGTTGCAAACCCAAAGTGTGGTGTCCCATTCACAAAACGGGCAGCCACAGTTTGGAAGACTGCCGGGAGGTCCAAAACCTTGCCGAGCGCTACAACAAGCGCCGGGAAGAATCTCCTTTCCGACAGAGGGAAGGAAAGCAGAAAGTCGACGAAGCTCCAGCCGAAGAGGAGTTAGGATTTCAGGATCCCAAAAAGGTCCTGAAGGCCGTTTACACCTCAGTCGACGATGATTCTGACGTCTCTGACAACGAGCGTCAGAAGACCATGAACACCATTTTTGGTGGATCATGGGATATCACCTCTCGTCGCGTCATCAAGACTATGCGTCGGGATATGGCCGCTGTAGCTCCTACAGTCAGGCCGGAACCTCATCGGAAGTGCATGGACACAGCCATCACTTTTGATGCTTCGGATTGCCCTCGGAGCATGGTTGGAGCAGGTCAGTTACCTTTGATGGTATCTCCTACCATCAATAACATTCAGCTCCACCATGTCATGGTAGACGGAGGTTCGGGGCTTAACCTCATAAGCTTCAAAGCTTTCACTAAGCTTCAGCTCCGACCTTCGGATCTCCACCCCTCTCGACCTTTCTTCGGAGTAGGTCCGGGGGCCATTACCCCACTCAGAGCTATTACTATCCCCGTTACCTTCGGGACACGGGAGAAATACCACACCGAGAAGTTGGTCTTTGACGTCGCTCAGATCAACTTACCCTTCAATGCCATCTTGGGAAGGCTTGCCCTGTACAAATTCATTGCAGCTGCTCATTATGGTTATCTGGTGTTGAAAATGCCAACACCAGTAGGTGTTCTCCGGATCCGCGGAGATCGTACTGCCGGAGTAATTGCACTGGAAGAACTCCATGCACTCACTACGGCGCAAGAGGAGGACTCCAGGTAGGAGCAAGCTCCAAAACCCCCGAGCATCCGCCAACGAGGCTCGACTTCTGCACCTCGAGTGCAGCCAAGCGGCGACACCGACATTCCCGTCAAAGTCGTCCAAATTGGTTCCGATGCCGCTCAAACCACCTGTATATCTGGGGGATTGAACGACAAATAGGAACTCGCACTCATCACTTTCCTCCGGGCTAATGTCGACGTATTTGCCTGGCAACCGTCACAAATGCCTAGGATCCCCAGGGAAGTGATTGAGCACAATCTGAAGATCTACCCCGACGCCCGACCTGTGCATCAGAAGCCTCGGAAGCAATCCGTAGAGCAACAGAACTTCATCCGACAAGAAGTGAAGAAGTTACTCGAAGCCGGATTCATCCGAGAAGTCTTCCATACAAAATGGCTGGCAAACCCAGTCGTTGTGCCCAAGGCTGGCGGGAATCTTCGGATGTGCATCGACTACACCACACTAAATAAGGCATGTCCAAAAGATCCATTCCCACTACCTAGAATAGATCAGATAGTGGATTCCACCTCCGGGTGTGAATTACTGTGTTTCCTAGATGCATATTCCGGGTATCATCAAATCAGGATGTCTAGGGAAGATGAAGAGCATACTTCATTCATCACAGTAGATGGATTGTACTGTTACCTAACCATGCCCTTTGGTCTCAAGAATGCAGCTTCAACTTTTGTACGAGCTATGTACAAAACTTTTGAAGAACTCATTAGAGACATAGTGGAAGTGTACGTCGATGACATCGTGGTCAAGGTCAGGAACAAGGAGTCACTCCTTGACACCTTGCAGGCTGTCTTCGACAAGCTGCAGGCCACCCGCACAAAGCTAAACCCAGACAAGTGTGTCTTCGGGGTTAGCTCCGGAAAACTTCTCGGTTTCCTGGTAAGTCACTGGGGCATAGAAGCTAATTCGGCGAAGATTAAGGCCATTGAAGACATGCGTCCACCAACCCGCATCAAAGACGTCCAAAAGTTAACTGGATGTCTAGCAGCCCTCAGCCGGTTCATCTCAAGACTGGCGGAACGGGCACTCCCCTTCTTCAAGTTATTGAGGAAGTCCGGACCATTCCAATGGTCCGAAGAAGCAGAGAAGGCATTCCAGGAGCTGAAACAGTTCCTCACCACCCTACCAATTCTGGTAGCTCCGAACCCTGGTGAGCCTTTGTTGCTTTATATTTCAGCTACTGACGAAGTTGTCAGTATGGTTCTGGTTGCAGAGAGACCAGAACTACCCCATACTCAGGAATCCAGACCCCTTCGGGAGGGTCCGGAGGTTCCTGAAAGCAAGTCTGGATCCCAGCTCCCAGATTCGAGTCCACAAGAAGTCACTTCAGGAGACCCAGACCCCTCCGGGAGGGTCTAGGTCACTTCTGAAGAAGCTCCGGGTTCCTCCAGCCAGAACCCGGAGGTCCCCGAAGAAAATCCGGATTCCTCCTAGAGGATCCGGGTCAGTGAAGAGGAAGCTCCGGACCCCTCCAGGAGGGTCCAGACTATTCAACGCCCGGTGTACTTCATTAGTGAAGTATTACATGATGCCAAGACTCGATACCTAGAGGTGCATAAGCTGCTCTATGCAGTTCTTATTGCCTCCAGAAAGCTTCGCCATTACTTCCAAGCTCACAAAGTCTCAGTGGTGACCTCCTACCCACTTCGAGCAATTTTGCATAATTCCAATTCAACTGGGAATATTGCAAAGTGTGCAGCGGAATTGGCAGAATTTGATCTTGAATTTATTTCAAGACAAGCAGTCAAGAGTCAAGCATTGGCAGATTTTGTGGCAGAATGGACTCCCTCTCCATCAAACCCTGGGGACCCGAGTGAGCAGAAGACGGAACATCAAGCTCCAGCCTTCACCGAGCCTCACTGGACCCTCTACTTCGACGGCTCCATGCAGAAGCAGGGGGCCGGAGCTGGAATCCTTCTCCTTGCACCGACTGGGGAGAAGGTGAAATACATGGTACACCTTGACTTCAAGGCGACCAACAACATGGCAGAGTATGAAGCACTCATCTACGGACTAAAGGTGGCACTGTCATATGGTGTCAAGCAATTGCTGGTCAAGGGAGATTCACAGCTCATCATTAAGCAGGTGAAGGGTGAATGTTCCTGCAATAATCTCCAGCTAGCTGCTTACCTCCTTGAAGTCCAGAAGCTTCAGAAGGACTTCGAAGTCCTAGATCTCCACCATGTTCAGCGTGACCATAACGCTGAAGCTGACGAACTCTCGACCAAAGCGTCAACCGGAGCTCCGGCTCCTGACAGAATCTTTGTCTGGAGGTTGTCAAAGCCAAGAGCTCAGCCTGCCGAACTGAGCGAAGGGGGCGAGATCAGCATCCTGAAGCTGACAGTCCCGATGGCCCTGTTACCATGGCAGCCATCAAGGGTCGTAGGTGCTGCCGGGAGCTCCGAGCAACCCAGCACGCAAGACTCAAAAGCTCAAGCTAGTTCCGATGCATGGATATCGGAGATCCGGAGCTACTTGAAAGACAACATCCTTCCTGACGATGATGTATCCGCTGACCGGGTAGTCAGATTGGCTAAAAAGATACACGCTGGTAGATGGGGATCTCTACCGGCGCGGTGCCAATGGCATCCTAATGCGGTGTATCACAAGGGAAGAAAGCTGTGAACTCCTCGCAGAAATCCATGGAGGCGAGTGTGGGAACCACGCATCTTCCCGCACGCTAGTTGGTAAAGCCTTTCGGCATGGCTTCTACTGGCCTACAGCGCTCCAGGATGCAACTGAGCTGGTGAAGAAATGTGAAGCATGCCAATTTCATGAAAAGCAAATTCACACACCAGCTCAGCCCTTACAAATGATACCTCCTACATGGCCCTTCGCTGTGTGGGGGATGGACATCTTGGGACCTTTCCCAAGAGCCGTCGGAGGTTACAAGTTCCTGTACGTCGCCATTGACAAGTTCACCATGTGGCCGGAAGCAACTCCAGTTGTGACAATCAACAAGCAATCTGCTATCAACTTTTTGCAGTCCATTGTATGTAGATTTGGAGTCCCAAACAAAATCATCACTGATAATGGGACCCAATTCACAAGCTCTGCATTCCAAGGATATTGTGAAGACCTCGGCATACAAGTTTTCTATGCCTCCGTAGCTCACCCAGCCAGCAATGGCCAAGCCAAGAGAGCAAATGCTGAAATCCTTAAAGGACTCAAAATGCGCACCTATGAGCGCTTGAAAAAACATGGAGCCAACTGGATCGAAGAGCTTCCGCCCACTTTATGGGCCAACAGGACATCTCAAAACCAGTCAACTGGAGAGACACCCTTCTTTCTGGTGTACGGAGCTGAAGCAATCCTTCCTCCGGAAATCACCTTGGGTTCACTCCGGGTCCGGACCTTCGACGAAGACGCGCAGGACCAGCTCCGGCGTGAAGACCTAGACCTCCTTGAGGAGGGAAGGTGCCAAGCAGCTGTTCGGAATGCCCGATATCGCCAATCCCTACGGCGTTATCACCAGCGGCATGTACACAACCGACAGCTCGAGGAAGGCGATCTGGTGCTACGGAGAATACAATCCAGAGAAGGGTTAAACAAACTCTCCCCCGGCTGGGAGGGGCCCTTCCGAGTGATTAAAGTATTCCGTCCCGGAAGCGTTCGCTTGGCTACTGAGGATGGGACACCTCTCCCAAATCCTTGGAACATCGAGCACCTCTGTAAGTTCTACACTTAATACCACGGAGGTGAGTCTTGAGTAACTTGAGGTGTATGTTATAGAGTCATTGTACAGAGTCGGGTAGTTCCTCCGGGAGAGCAGCCGGACCTTTCCCGAAAGGTCCGCAAAGCTCATGCAACACTTGTCACAGTCTCAAGACTAAAAGTGTGGCTAACTACCCTGGGTCAAACGAGAAATGAAACACACTTAGCCTGGTTCCGTACCCTAAGAGTGTACTTGTTTCCCCTATACCCCGGACCTATAATGAAAGACATCTTCATGTGAAATAGACTCCACGTGCATTTATTTTGTACAGGCTCAACATTTTTATTTTTCTCTTTCTTGTCTATAACAAAGACGTGCAATTCTTAAGAAATTTTAGTTCGACCGGTTTATATTTGATTTGAGTTGTATTGTCAATTCTTTTGGATTCAAATATTGTTCATGGCCAACTCGCCTGAAAGCCGCCAAGCCAACCTAGGGCTGGAGTGTGCTATCGACTTAGCCTGGTCAAGCACCCTAAGTACGCCACTCTACCTACACCCCGGCAGGCCAAAGTAAGGAGGGTCCATGTACAGTTGGATCTGGAAGAAAAGACAACGCATTCGGTTGTATTTAGAACCGCGTTTGACTTAAAATCTTCTTGAGAGTCGTAAGCCGCGATGAAGTTATAGACAAGAAACGAATTTTATTATTTTTCTTGGCTTAAGTGTGCAGGAAAAATAAAATCTACGTTGATGGAGAAAAGCCGGAGCTAACTAAGCTCCGACTCCCCTAGGTGGCTCGTAATCGATGTTACGCATCACCGGAGTAATCAAGCTCCGGTAAAGCCAGGGGGGCCAACCGTCAACGCTGAATAAAGGATGGTGAGAAGACCCCGCAAATGGAGTCTGCTGCCAACAAACTAAGTGTTGGCAAAGGTCAATGCCGGAGTTACTAAGCTCCGACACCCCTGAGGACTAACTATTGATGCTCTACACATTGATAGAGACTATTGTCGGAGCTATCAAGCTCCAGCGACAGACAATGCTGGAGCTTCTAAGCTCTGACAACCTCAGGGGGCCTTCACTATCGAAGACTTCGGACCTAAATTCTACAAGTTCAGAGCAAATGAGTCTTCAACAAAACACAATATCCTCTTGGTAAATGTTCACAATCAAATTGTGTACATCTACCAGGGGGCCAAGTGAAGATAAAAGTGTTGAAGACAAAAAGTGAAATTCACAAAAATTTGGGGATTTCATTTATCTGGAGACAAGGGATTACATCTGGAGACAAGGGATTACAAAATTGAGGAAGAAGAAGAGAAAATACAAGTGAGAACTACAGAGATGGTCCTAGACCCTATGGAAGAATTGGGCGACTTTCTGGGCAACCTCCGACACGTTGGCTCGGGCAGCTTCCCCTTCTCCTTCGACGGGACCTTCAAGCACTGGGTCCAGAGGAAATTGGGAGTTCCGGCTGGTGTAGCATGTCAGCACATATTCTGCGACGTTCTTCGCCAGGGATTGCCCCTCAACCTCCAACTGGTCCGCGATGACATCGCCCACCTTGGAGACTTTACTGCCTGCCGAACTCAACGCCTGCAACGCCAGGTCCGGCTCCAGCTCCGGATCATTCGGGCGCACGGGGCTGAAGCCCATCGGTGTCAGCGTGTCGTTGGCCTTGCCCAAGAACTCCCAAATCTGTAGGGAGTCCTCAGTCCTCAAGCCCTTCATTTTTTCCAGGGATCTCCTGGCCACCACCAGTTTAGAATTCTCGCAAGCAAGGCGCTCAACTTCTTTGGCGTTTTGCTGAATCTTCTCAGCAACCCGCTTTTTGAGTTTTCCGAGCTCCTCCTCCCGGAGGTGGATCTTGTTCCGGCGGTCGACCAGGTCCTTCTCTCTGCCCCTCACTTTCTTCTCCCTGGCAGTAAGGGCACACTCTTGTTCGTAGAGTTCCTGCCTTCGCACCCAGGCCTTCTCCTCTTCCTCATGGCAGCGCTCTTCCAATTTCTTGGCGTGCTCCTCGAGGCCCTTGTCAGCCAGAGCCACCTTCTCGGCGAGCTCCTCCTCCCTCCTCATGACGTCATCCTGCAGCTTTAGGAGTTTCTGCTCTTCATCTTCGAGCCGTTTCTCCCTCTCTTCAAGTGCCTCTCGGCGCTTGATGAGTGCAGTGTTAATGGCCTTAAGCTTTTCATGGCTTTCATCGGCCGCACTATTGGCTGCTTTGGCCTGTTTGTAGATCTCCTGGGATTGAGCGTCGAGGGCACGAGTCATACTCTCCCTGTCATCCAGTAACTTGCCCCAGTATTCCATGCGGATCCTCTCCCGCTTGATCCACTCTTTGTCATCCGCTAGTCTCGACTGCGCCAGCTTGGTCTCGAAGTAGAGCCAGTTACGCCACCATCTAAGGGTTTGACGCTCCTCTTCAAGAGCCTTGCTGTCGTGGAAGAAGGCCAGTTGGACTTGACGCAGACTGGAACATGCGTTGTCAATAGACAGTGACAACGGGATGGGTTCCGGACGTGCTGGGGTCTCCTCCGCTGGTTCCAGCGGGTTTTCAGATACAAAAATTGGGTCCCACTCCACGAGAGTGGTCCCCTGAGTCTCCATGGCACTAGGGCCGTTCTCCGGGATGGCCTCAGTCGCCATCGAGGAAGGCCCCGCCGCCAGGTCTTCGTTCACCCCCTCAGGCAGGGGGCCAACGACTTCGCTTGGGCACTCCGGCTCGGCCGTAGGTACCTCCGACGTCGTCGCTTCTGGAGCAGGAGCCGCTGCTGGCTCCAGTCTGGGCAACTCTTCCGATGAGGGCTCGAGCTCCGTCACCTCTTCAACAACCGGCTCAAGAGCCGGAAGATCTTCAACATCGACTGGCCCTGTGGCCGGAGCTCCAACAATGACCGGCTCAGCAGCCGGTGCTTCGGAAGTAGCCGGCCCAACTGCCGGAACTACCTCAACTTCCGGCGCGCACGCCGGGGCTTCAATCACCTCCGGCTCAACCGCCGGGGCTTCAACAATTTCCGGCTCAGAGGCCGGGATTACTGCTTCCTCCGGCTCAATAGCCAGAGCTTCCATCATCTCAGCACCAGGACCCGGAGCTTCAACCTCCGGGGCAGGTGCCGCTGGCGCATCTTCACTCCCATGGTCCGGCGCTACCACGGGAACTTCTGGGGATGAGTCGAGGTCCATGACCACGACAGCCGGCGCCGAAGCTGTCGCAGCTTCAGCCATTACTTGGGGCGGCACCGGGACAGGAGCAGAAGCTCCCACCCTCACGGCTTTAGCCACTGTGGCTGAGGGTGGAGCCTCACTCCCCTTTGCCTCACTCCCCTTCTTGGAGACGTTGCAGATGATGAACGAAGAGAATTAAAAAATAGTTGCTACAATTAAAACAACTATCCAAGGTAGAGATTAAAAATTACCTTGGGAGGCTTCCGCACCAGCTTGCGCAGAACCTTTTTCCTGGGCGTTCTGGGCTGGTCATAGCCGGCGTGGAAGCTCCGGAAGGCCCCCCGGAACTCGTCGCGGCCACGAGCGTTTCCCGAGTTGAGGCCCCCCTCGATCGGGAAGAACCTCCGGACCTGGAGGCCTCCACCGGCCCAGGTGCTGGAGTCACGTGCCCAGAGCTAACACCCCGGGAGGACCCCACTGCGGGAATAGACGCGCTCCGGGAGGACCCCACTGTGGGAACAGTAGCGCTCCGGGAGGACCCCACTACGGGAACAGTCGCCGTAGTTGTAGAAGACCTTCCCCTCCGGGGAGAAGGAGCCGACGCAGAAGTAGCAGGCCTGACGGACCTTCCGTCAGCGTACTGCAGCTTCCTCTTCCGGTTCACAGGTTCATCCGCCAGCTCCTTGCCCTTGCCGACGACCTCTTCCCTCGGCTTCGGAGCAGGGTCGGAGCCATCCTTGGGCATTCCGGGGATCGCTAACCCGGTGGTTGATCTTCTCTCGACGACACCAAGGTCGTCAAGCACGGGCATCTTCCGCCAGAGCTCCCTACTGAACTCCACTTCTATGTTTAGAGGAAGAAAAGTAGATGGTGGAGTCAAGTCGTTGCCTTCGACGTCGATGCCGTGCTGGAACTTCTTGAGGTGGAACTCCAAAGTTTTCCCCACCATGTTGGACTTCAGCCCGGTCTCGACCCGATCGTCATCCATCACGCTGTTGAGGGCCCATACGAGTTTCTCTCTCCTCTTCAGCGGCACCCACCTGTTGGCCAAGAAGTTGCAAAACACCGCCTGAGGAGTCAATCCTCCCTCCACGCATTGGCGGATCCTGGTCAAAACAGGGTTGAAGGCTTCCACCAGCACCGGAGCTTCACTCCAGATTGTCGTGTCAATGCTGGGAAGGCCTTCGGGCAGCTCCAACCTCTCGTGCTCCTCCACCCGGACGACTATCCAGTCCTTCTTCCAGTCATCCCACTTCCCAGAGGGAAATGACCGGAGGTACTTGAATGGGCACTTCTTGCGCTTCACGAAGTAGTAGAAGCCAAGGTACTCATTGCTCCTACCGGTGGTATGGACGGTGAAGAAGGTCCGGAAAAGTTCGATGCAGGGGGGATGCCCACCCACATCTCACAGAAGTGGACGAAGATAGACACGAGGAGAATGGAGTAAGGGCCAAGGTGGTATGACTGCAGACCATAGAAGTCTAGTAGCATCAAGAAAAAGGAAGAAAAAGGTGGGATCAACCCCACCATGGCGTACGAGGAGAAGTACACCATTTCACCGGCGTGCTCCTTCTCAAACGGGAGCTCCCCACCGGCGCGGACCGAGCGGTTGAAGAAGTTCGAGGACCATCCCATGAGGGCCCGAACCTTCTTCAGGTCGCTGTCGGTCTTCAAACGGCTTTCGCAGAGACCCAACTCCATTGCGACACAGCGAGGCAAGAGAGGAAAAGTAAAGCACAAGTTGGGAGTTTGAGCGCAAGAACAGATGAGAGGCGTAAAGAACTCCCGACGGTGCGCACTTTCCTTCTTAAGTAAGCCCTCGCAACGCTTGGATAGAAACCGCAAGGAAGTCGAAGATACCACCCAAAAATTCCACCCAGCCGATGACAAGCGGGCCCGGGACTACCCCGACGATCAAGTCGAGGTTCTTACCCAGGCGAACGGTTGCCATCATGAGGCGGGAAGCCCAAAGGCGGCGGCCTGACAAGGCGCGCGGAACCGATACAATTTTCATATCGGGAACCGGCGACCTTCAATTGCATGAGATCCACATGCCAAAGATCTCATCTGCCACACGCGGCGAGGATTTAACTCCAAATCCTCGCCAACGGCACCTCCGAAGACCTTTGAAGACTCAGTTCAAAAGTCGCGAGGATGGACCCACCTCCGGCGGAATAACTTCACCTCAGTGGTCTTCCCCGGAGGTAGGTCCAGGGGGCCACTGTCGGTACCCTAGAAACCGTACACCCCTTGAGGTTACAAAGATCTCCAAGAAAAGTCATCTACTTGATTTGAAGACCTTCGGAGGCCCACATGTCAGATATAACCGGACCCGCTTCTCCAACATGGTTAATCCCAGGGTCGCCACGTGTACTATCAAACCGGAGCTACCGCCCACAAGGGGGAAGCTCCGGGCCATGTACCGAAATGGCACCTCCGGACTTAACCCCAGACCGAGAGAGGCTCCGGACCTGACATGTGTCAAGTAGCTCCGGAGCTCCCTGTTTCCCACAGTATGCTCCAGAGCTGCCACGTGTCCAATCGTCGGATCTTCAGCCCCTAACCTCCGGAAGACCCCGCAATGGCTCCGGATCTTCAAAGGGGAATCAAGGACTTCAAGACCCGATTAAGTGTCATTAATGCCATATTAATGACACTTAAACGGATGATCATAACACTAGTAACGGTGCTGTCAAAGCCCGTACAGGGTCATTAAGAGCAATTAAATGTGTTAAATAAGTGTCAATACTAGTAACCGCTGGGGCCACATGTCGGGCCAGGCTAACTTGTAACGGCCTGCCCTTGTACTATAAAAGGGCAGGCCGATGACACGTTCAAGGGGCTAGACACATGCCATCGACGCTCAACACAAGCTCATACAGCTAATACAACATCAACACACCCGTGGAGTAGGGTATTACGCTCAGGCGGCCCGAACCACGTAAAACTCTTGTGTCATCTGTGTTATTTCCTACTCACCTTCTTGAATCTCCGCGCGCCCACACCGAACATCAAACTCCCCTATCACTTTAGTAGTGTAGGGAGATCTGCTGGTTCCAAACCACCGACAACAGCCTCATCAGCCCCCGCTGCCAGTATGGCGGTGGAGTAGATTTGAAGGAATTCGGCGGGGTTAATAGTCCCGTCGAATTTTTCCGGTAAGTGAGGCCGGAACTTCTGTGGCCATCTGACCATGCATTAGTGCATGGCCAAGGCAGTACAACCTCCTCCTACTCCTTGAGGAGCAGGGTTGTCCCGAGCCTCTCGTCTCCCATGAGCACACTCGATGTGAACACGACCATCCTACTGCCGGTAACGGCGATCCAGTTCCGACCGTAGATCATGAGTCGGAATCGTGGTAATAGTGTGGGTGCGTCGGGCTCCAGAGGGCAACGAGGTCACCTGCTGGGATGCAACACATCTCCTCTACTGCGAAACTTGTGGACCAAGTCGGCCCGACAAGGTCCGGCGTTGAGATGGTGCTCGCCCCAAAGAGGGAGGACCTTGATTGCTGATGCCTACATCTGCAACTGCGACCAGATGGTCAACATCAGCCCTCCACTGCTCCATAGCACCCTGGGGTGCACCTGGAGGCAGTGGGCGTTGTAGGAGAGCTCGCGCTGCAATGAGCGTGTGCTTGGGGTTGTTGTTTGTCGATGCAGTGATCGACGCAGATGCTCCATCTTGTCGACCAACATTGTTTACTGGAACTGATGGTGGCTGTGGTGCCACAGCGCCTGCTGGAACAATGGCACCTGCTAGTTTTTGGACGTTGGAGGGATTGCCTCCGGTAGGTTGCCCAGCGTGGTTGCCATTGGAGGATCCAGCAGTTGAATTCACCGTCTTGTGATCTCGGGATTTGCCCCCCTACCTGGCGCGCCAAATGTCAAAGTGTTTGCTATGACACTTCCCCTAGACCCGCTAAGAAGCAACCCACAGAGGTTCTTTTGTGGTTGGGACACGCAGAGATCAAGATCAAGATGATGACGCCAGAGATTTACGTGGTTCGGGCCGCTTGAGCGTAACACGCTACTCTACGGGGTTTTGTGTTGTTGTATTGTAAGCTGGTCAGCTAGGATCAAGTTCAATCCGCCTGTCCCCTGAGATCGTGCGATATAGCCCCTTTATAGTTCTAAGGGCTGATCGTTACAAAACTTGCCTGGCCCGACATGTGGCCCTGGCATATTTGATGGCCTAATACACTGTCTAAAGGTATTAAGTATAATTAATAGTGTGATAACGTGCCTTAATGGTAGCGTTACCCCTATTAATGGTGCACTGATCATGTGTCATTAATATGGCATTAATGACACGTTATCAAGCCTTGTAACTGCCACTTTAACCGTCCTTGAGTGTTCGTAATAGACGTGATCTACTTGTATTTCCGTTGTCGATGATGGTCCAGAGGCTCCACACATGGTAGCTCTGGAGCTTTCCCTTGCGGGAGGGTAGGTCCGGGGCTGCTGTACACGTGTCAGCATCGGAGCTCCTCTCTGACGGGGGCTAGGTCCGGGGCTGTTGTACTTGTGTAGTCGTCGTAGCTTCCCTTGGTTGGGAGTTCAGTTCCGGTCCTCTTTTACACGTGTTAACCCTGGAGCTAGCCTTATGAGGGGAGCGGGTTCGGTGTAACGCGACATGTGGGACCTGAAAGGGCCTTTGACTCTGACGGGTGGAACTTTCTTGCACTTCTTGCGGTATCGCGGGGTACCCGGTACGCAGGGTACCGACAGGGTTGTTCGACATCTCGGCAACTGTGGGAGCTCATGCTCAACCCATCCAAGAAAGCCAAGACATGACAATTTTATCAAATTCCACGTTGTGTGTGTCTAAAATTTATTTTTCTAATACCTCAAGCTATTGGCAAAAGAGTATCGTTTAGTAATATTGTGATATGATGGGGCCGCTTCTCAAGATAGCCATCTAATATGCGCAAAATCAAACAAGTAGCAAGCAATACTCATTTGTAAAAAAGATATGCATAACATCAATCCGGTTGCATTAATCCGGGTGTACTTCTAGTTATCCTTTAAAGCCCACTAAATTGTAGCAATCCCCATAGCAGTTGATGACATCTCTGAAATACGCCTCTTTGTCATCAATTTGATCACCGTAAACTGGCAGCTCCTCAGGCAGTATATAGGAAAACATCTCAGTCTCACCAAAGAATGCCTCATCGATGAGCTAGAGTCCATGAATAGCATTAATGATAGATTCAACTGTCAATAGCCTTCCTTCGTCTGTTCCTCCACAACCATGTAAGTTTTACCTGCAGGAAGAAGCTTCTAAAAAAATAGTGTATTAAAAAATGTCAGCAATGCTACAGTTTTATATATAAAAATATATTATTTTGCTGATGATTCACCTGATATAGTTCTTTAGAGACAGACTCATTGGGAAGCACGAGTTCCACCAGTGCCATACAATCTTTAGCATTATGGTTAGCTGTATCAAGTAATACACGTGTAAAAATATATGCAGGGTCTCCAAGCAGTGCCATAGGCTTGAGAAAGATCCTGAACAGCTGCATCTGGAACCAAAACGAGGACAGCAGGGTGAACGCGCCTACCTACTAATTAATGTCTTTCATATTTTGTACTCTCTCTGTCTCTAAATACTTGTCGTCTTCTTATATATTTTGTACCAAAAGACGACAAGTATTTAGGTACGGAGGGAGTATTTATTTTCTATGGCAAATGCGTAGAAAAGCGGGAGGGAACCCTATACTCTAAGATGACATACTCTGATCATGTATCGTGAGACAAAGCTGGAGGAAGAGCATCAATCCCGAAGCTAGTGGGGTAAAACGACCTGATCCGTTTTTGTGTTGCAAATACCCTCGCGCTTCGACCGATCTGAACCCTCTCTTGGATGGAGGTGAGGCACGAGCTCTCCTGGACAAGCCTGACTCCTTCTCTCACCTATTGTATTCAATCGTGCAAATAAAATCTTGGTGCAATCATGTATCACACGATGTTTTTTGTACGCTCACTATATTTTTTGCATTTAAACTCTTCCAACTAGAATGCTTATGAATTTTTAAATTAGATGGTGTTCAAATGCACAAAAATCGGAAAAATAAAAAGTGATTTTACCTCTTCAAAGTAAGAAATTCACTGCATGCAAAATATCTCGTAAACAATTAGATCTTTTATATAATTAGGAATAAGAAAAATGAAGTCTAGGTACAAAGAGATATTTTAAATGCAAAAAAAATCAGGCGAGAGAAAACTGTCTATTGAGATTCGCCACTGGGATGAGAGTATGCATGAGAAGAGAAGATGAGAGCAAAAGGCGCATCTGGGGTTTCTCACTGTAGAATCCCATCATCTATATTACACAATATATATGCCATTTTTTGGGCCCTGGAGATTAAAAAAAAATGAGTAGCTTGCGATACGTCATGAATAGTAGCAGAACAACTTTTTTTTTTGTGAAACACCAGTACCATGTTATGCTAGCATTGTACTCTCTCCGTCCCAAATGTTTGTCGTTTTATTGTTCATATTTGAACTAAAAATCGATAAACTTTTGGGATGAAGGGAGTACGCTGTTACCAGGGACATGTTTGATTTATTTCCAAGCTATCATATTTTGGTAAAGTTTGGTAAAAAGAGATGAGTCTATAGCAGGTGGGATATTAGTGTGGAAAGCTGTAGTTATGGTATGCAATAAAAACTAGCTGAATAAATTATGGCATCACCGAAATTTGATACGGTAAATTTCAGCAACAAACAAACATGCCCACAATCTCTTCATCATACTTTTGACCAAATTTGGGAAGATATATGCCAATGTAAGATAGTGAACTAAACATGCTTTAACACCGAATTGGAACTCGACTACAATATGAAAACTCTTAACCTTAGCAGACTCGCTACTTCTGATTACCGTTACAAAGTTTAGGCTCCTCTGTTGAGCGAGAGAGGTGGCATTACTCGTCCCAAAGTGCACTTTAGTGGTAGGTCACAACAAAGGCGCTAGTTGTGATCGTGGTATTTCTCGTCGGCATTCCAGCCCAGAGCGTTGTAGCAACCCCCCATAGCAATTGATAAGGTCTCGGAAATAGACCTCCATACCATACAACTCGTTGCCGAAAAAGCGGCTGCACAAGTTGGGTATACGAGCACATATCGACCCGTCAAAGACTGTCTTGTTGATGACCTGGAGTCTATAAATAGCATCAACAATAGATTTGGCTGTAAAATATCCTTCTTTACACTAGTGCTCCATGACCAAGGAAACTTGTTCTGCAAAAACAAGCTCGAAAAAAGAGTGTATAAAAATATTAGTGAAAAGTATAATTTTTCATACAACGTGTTGTTTTGCTGATCAATTACTCTCACCTCGTATAGCTCTGTAGAAACAACAGAGTACTTCTTAAGTACGTGTTCAAACAATGTCATACAGTTCTTAGCATTATCATATAATACAGTCAGAGAAACATCTGTAAGATCACCAACCAGTTCTACTAACTTGAGAGACTTCTTGAAAAACAACATCTCCATTTGAAATGAGCATGACACTGCCTAATAAAAAGTAGGAGTACACCGTAAATACACGCATCATAAGTTTTTTAAATTACTCCATGCATTCTCAAAAGTTTATCGTCTTCTTATTCTTTTCTCACTAGAAGATGACAAACTTTTGAGAACGGATGGAATACAATTTAATAAGTGAAGAACATCAACACAACGTTGTGATACGGCCCATTGTAAGAGCCCTCGATAGAGGAAAGGCTGCTTCGGACCCACCAGAGACAAACAAAAGGTCGGGACGATGGGCAACACAACGTAAAAGTAGGGTAGAGAAACATAAACAAATAGACTGACTATGCAACGCAAAAGTAGAGTAGAGAGACACCAGCAATCTCCATTATGTACTCAATATATACTGTCGATTTTTTTGAAACATAAGACTTCTGCTTTCAAACTTCAAAAAAGTGAAAATCAGGGCTCATCTATATTTGTAGAAACCTCGCATAAAATTTATTCTATCACACATTTTTTCATTCAACACAATTAACAATGCTATTAAGTTAAAACGGCATTCAGATGGAAAAAATAATGAACCCTAATTAACAAAATAATGAACCCTAATTAACAAAAACATACTCTGAATGCACTGAGGAGCTCGCGAGTGCTGCATGCTGACTTTAGACTTTCTAGCTATTTCTTTAATTATTATCTTTATAGCAAATTTAGATACCTAACTGTTTTACGGTTCGCTCTTGAAGCATCGTATCTAGCTAGGTGAAACTGTGGACAAGAAATAATTGTCGAAAGGGATTGAATGGATCCTAGACTGGAATTCTTTTGGCGCCATATCCTCACCGTCGCCCCGCGTTACTTCTAGCTAGTACGTGTTAGTTAAAGTCAAACTAATTTTGTTGGTACCTGGCAGACCGGGTACCCATCGATACAAGGAAGAGGACGTGTTGGGCCCCGCCCCCCATGGAGGCAGGTCCCGGCGTAGGCCATGTGACGTGCAGCTTCTAGACGTGCCTCCACGCTGAGGGTAGGCCTGGCTCCGCCATGTGTCCCGGAACTCCGGACCTGTGGCTCTAGGTCTGCCTCCCCGATGAGCTGAGGTCCAGTGCGACCACATGTCCTAAAGCTCCGAACCCGCCTCCACGCTGGGGAGAGGTCCGATGCTACCACGTGTCCTGCAGCTTCGGACTCGCCTCCTCGTTGAGGAGAGGTCCGACGCAGCCACATATCCTACAGCTCCGAACTCGCCTCCTCGCTGAGGAGAGGTCCAGCGCAGCCACGTGTCCTGCTGCTCCGGACTCGCCTCCCCGCTGAGGAGAGGTCCAATGCAGCCACGTGTCCAGCAGCTCTGGACTCACCTCCCCACTGAGGAGAGGTCCGGTGCAGCCACGTGTCCTGCAGCTCCGGACCCACCTTCCAGCTGAGGAGAGGTCCAGCGCTACCACGTGCCCAATAGTGCCGGGCATAGGCCTTTCCGCGGAAGCGGGCTCGGCACGACCACTTGGTTAACAGAAACCGGGGGGGGGGGGGGGGGGGGGGGGGGGGGGAGGCAGAAGGAAGCGGCAGTAAAGTAAGACATGCCCAGTGTGTCCAAAGCAGTAAGGACGCGCGCCTTCCCTAGGTGAGCAGGGGTGCACACTCACAAGTCAAGGGGTCAGTGCCCAGTCTTGTTATGACAGGCCGGTGCCAAACTGCTACGTATGGTAGACGAATGAGAGGTCGCAACAAGAAATATGGGATGCGCCCAACCATCATGCGGGACTATGTATAGCCCTGCGGCAGGGCATGGACAGGCGGCACATTGAAGCCATTGTCAGGAGATAACATTTACTCCCAGATCTTAGATTGGATTTGGTTACTCCCGAGACCACCTGTCGGGCCCCGGGCCCCACTTGTAAGCTGTTCGGCCTTGGACTATAAAAGGATCAAACAATCATCGACTTAGACAAGGGCATTTGGACCTAGACGCAAGCTTGAGCAATCCAACACATACAAACCACTATGGAGTAGGGTGTTATGCTCCGGCGGCCCGAACCATGTAAATCCCTTGCGCTCATCATTCACTGCGTTCGATTTTACTAGGACTACCCTCCCCCCCCCCCCCCCCCCCCCCCCCAAAAAAAATACACCGAACCTCCACGGGCTGCTTCTGAGCATGTCCGGGGGAGTGTTAACGGCTGTTATATAACAATTTCAGCCGTCAATGTAACTCAATTATGTGAAGGATTGATCATTTTTTGCACACATCACTTTTCAACTTGACCTATTTCCACTTGCACTTGGAGAAATATGTGTATGCAGATATTTATACAAGAATTGAGGAAAAGTATGGGAGCAATCCTATAAAATATCATCCCAGCCAATCAGGCAACGACACGTGGCACCACATGGGTCAAATGGCCCACAAACAGAAGTATCCGAGGCCATCCAACGGTGTAGCACTAATATCAGTCAATGGGACCCACCTGGCAGCCACCTGGAGGAAGTATGGGCTGTTTGGAGCCCTGACCAGGTCGGTCGAACCAGGGGGTCGACCGACCTGGTCCTGGCGCCAAACGCAGTCAACTTCCACGTGTTGGCTCCTCCCGACTCCCTGGAGTCAATGACGACTGATTCACGCGCTTTTGATGGCGGGAACCGACCTCAAAACTAGTATAAATAGGACCCCATACCCCTCACTTCAACACACACCACTTGTGCATCATTCTATTGTATACACTATCTTCCATAGTCCTTAGAGGAGTTAGGATGTAGAGAGGAGAGCCTCTAGTCCCAAGTCCAAATTGGGAAAGGAGTAGGAGTCTCTCTTCCCAATTCCACATTGGGAAGGGTATGTATCATGTATTCCTTCTTGTATTTGTGGCTTTGTGCTCAATAAATATATTATCTTTAGTCTTCTTTTATACGTATACTTGGACAAAGCGTTTCTTGTTTGATTGTGGAGTCCATGTAAGTGGAAGGTATAATATTTATGATTGTACTCTCATAATCACATCTTATGGTCATAAACACTATAGACCCCCACTATAGTCTATGTAGTTATGATATGATTGTGTTAATATGAATAACTATGCTACGCAATCAACATTGGTTCAACGATGATTTAGTTCATTGCCTTAGGATGTCTTGTGCTGCAGCTCTTAAGGTAATTGCTTAGTATGCTAGCATGGTGCTAGGGTATTTAAGTAGCGTTGGATGTCTCGTAGACCCACGGATTGAAGAGGTAGGCAGTAGGTTGTGACAACCCTATCTGTCCTCAACGTTCGGCTATGCCACAGCCTCTTGGTAGGAGTCGCCCTAGTATTGCTAGGGGTAAGCCCGTGCCCGATGTGTTGAATAGCATTGCATAGGAATTCATCATTGACATGACCATTAGTATCTACCTTAGGCTATGCATATGTTTTAGGAGCATTGTAGGAGAAACTCTCTAACTCTTAATCCAATCTCCCTCTAGGACCCATTTACCCTTTAGAATAGATTGCCTAGGTGTGTGTCACACTACCCCTATTATCAACTTACCCCCTGTCCGGATAATTGATTAGTATCCCATAGCTTGACCATAAGAGTAGTATATAATTTACTCCATTGCCTTCCTTTGGGATAAATACGATACCCTTGGGAATACTCATGGGTGAAATGCTACAACAGTATCTTCCGTGCGCTTGCGGATCTCATCTCTTTACCAAAGATGATCTGTGGTGTTAAGAAATACCAAGAAGCATGTCTGGTGCCGTTGCCGGGGATGATTTGTTAGTATATCTTAGGAGCCATCAACAAGCATTTCTGGCGCCGTTGCCGAGGAAGGCAAAGGAAGCGAAGGATATCTATCACTTGTGATTAAGCTACAGGTACTAATAGTTATTAGACATGATTAGCCTTGTTTGTTTTCTCCTTTGTGTGAAAACAGAGTAGTGTTGGCCAACCCATTGTATGGGATGGACAACGAGGACGCAAGTGCTAAACTGCAAGATGATTCAAGGCGTATCTCAACAAATGTCCGCTAGGCAACACCATTGCCTTTTGCGGGAGAATTTCAGCTTTCAGTAGGAGCCAAAGTCATCCATACCCAAGCTTGGGGAAGGCTCCAAGAAGTTCTTCTTGGTTTGCCTCCACCATGGGGTGGATAGTTGGTTCTTCATCCAACACTCGTGTCATGGGTTGACTCCATCAATCCATGGCCACATTCATGTTGGAGCTGAAGGAGTCCTATTCTCATTCATCATGGATGAGAAGAAGGTCTCCGCTCAAGGGGTGGATTGAAGAATGCTCGAGTTCCCATAGCTTGTCATGCACACCACTTCACAAGGTGGATATGCTAGTTATGGAACTACACCTCCCATTGAAGTGTCATGAATATCCAAGTCGTTGGAGATTTGTTTGGATAATCCAAGTCATGGATATTCACATGATTTGTGAAAATCCATGTCATCATGGGACGCGTGGGAATTATTTCCCTAAGACCCATGAGGAACTTTTTCAAACAACAACTCCAATGGCTACCATTCACAAGGAGGTCAAGGGTGGAATTAACATCACCCTTGTAATCAAGGAGGCTATGTCTTTCCAAGGGATTTAAGTTCAACTAGCCTACCTTGAAGTATCTTGGCCAAGCAGAAATCAAGACAACATTCACATGAAGATCTTGGCCAAGGACAAGAACTTAAGGAACATTCAAAGTCCAAGATGTCCCACATCACTTGTTGGGATTCCCACACTTCGACCAAACCAATTCAACCTAGGGCAAGTGACATTGTGGATGAAGCGTTTCTTGTTTGATTGTGGAGTCCACATGTCATCATGCCCAAGGAAGCCTTTGATCCATGATCAAGGTATGAGTTGATTCAATGGAATATCAATATGGTCAGAGTGGCACCCCTAAGAAGGACAGAGCCTCACCATGCTCATGAAGTAATACATTCAAGAGGGAGAACCCGTCGCTACAACAACATGTATATATCAATACAACGGGGAGAGGCTAGGGACACCATGTGGCCCACATGTCCAAATGACAGCCAAATGAGTTTGGCATGTAAAAACAGAAGAAATAGTCTACATCTTCAACTCCGGGATTGGACAACAAATCATCGCGCTGAATAGAATGGAGGTAAGTCCTACTCATTAGACTTCAAAAATTCGTTAAGTCCTTGCAAATAGGTTAATTGATAGTTATCTCATATTTGTTTTCCAAATTGCATCAACCCTTGCATTTGCATGTTTGAAATTCCACACTTGCATGTTGGAAAGTGAAATTTCCAACCATCATAAAACTAAAAATTTGAATTAGGGGAGAAATTTAATTGGATATGAACTACTTGCATGACCACTTGAATTTATCTTCCTAGTTCAAACTAAAAAGATTTTCTTTGACCCTCATTGCATTTACAAGTTATTTCAAGCTGGGCAAGACAATTTGAAAATTGGGTTCAATTTGCTTTTGGCTAACGTAACCCGTTTTCGAGTTGTTTTTTGTGTTCTTGATTAAAGTGCAGCTAGGTCAAAATTGTGAAGAAGTGGTATGGCAAGAAAGTGGAAGGTTTTATCAAGCTCAAGTCACCATTGGGAGGATTTGAGAACTCTTCTCTCCTTAAAACTCATTTTGAGTTTGAGGAAGAGAAATGTTCAAGATGATGACCCAATGGAGGAGCCGAAACCAAATCCATTACCAAATCCAATCTCAACTTGGCATTTGACATCAACCATCAAGCTTACGCCAAAAATCAAGGTTGTGAGTTTCTCACACAAAGACCTTCGTCACCAACTGCTCTTCAAATGAGGTATGAGTCTAGAATTTTTCATTGTTTGGTTTGCCATAGAATTGAATGTATTTGCTTTCATTTGTGAGGAAGGTTGACACTTCCTCATAATTTAATTCTCATGCATCCTCACAAGAGTAAGCGTGGGTATTGACTTTTGGATCTCCAAAAGGAAATCCCACCTTACTTGGAAAAATCTAAAACAAGTACCTAGAATCCTTTAAACATTGTTTTGTAGACTTAGTCATTTTTGTCTAGGTTTAGAAAATAAAACTTTTGGGCATGAATTAATTGGTGAATTGGCATATAGAAACTTGGGCATAGTGACAACCATAATTTTTAACTGAGCTTCATGCATAGATGGCGTCGCTAGATTTCAAACTCCTAGGAATAAGTGATATCCTTGCTCTACAATTGAATTGAATTTTTTGGAGGAGTCACTAAATTTTAAATTCCTAGTGAATTTCAGGAGGATAAAATTGAGAATATTGTTTGTCATGGTCTAAATGATAAACTTTGCTCTTGAAAGCTAAGATGGTTAAAAACTTTAAAAGATGTAGGGATCCATATAGTATATTTCTATCACATGCATTGCTATGAGTAGGAGATTTAGAAAATATGCAACATGAATTATCCATAAAGCTCCACTCTTATCAATGAATAACACATTGATCATGGATACACTTGACATTGGAACCAATGCATCTTTGATTTTGTTCTTCCCCGTATATACAAATAAAAGTTTGGTTATCTAACCCGAACGTTCATTTGTATAAGTATCGGGAGCTAACCATCCCTCTCTATTCAAGAGAGGAAGTTTGCAGGAGTAATATTACTATGCAGGCATTAAGAAGCTGATTGTTGAGATCCCTAGATGATCCCATTTCAACATCTCTTGGCCAAGGAGTAAATGAGGATGGTTGCTACCTATCGGAAATTATGCCTGAAGGTCAATGATAAGTATACGAGGCTAGAGATTTGAAATGGGAACCCTCCATGAGCAACCAATGGGCTGCCATGATTGGGTGAGAGCATTATGCTCTCAACTATTCTAAGCACTCATTCAAGCTCAAGGGATTTGCCACCATCATTGGGTGCAAGTTGTTCCTATGTGGCTAGAAGCCAAGGAATGAAAAATCACACCCAACACATGGAGACCCTGATGTGCAGACGATCAACATCGAAAACACTCTATTCAACCACACTCATGGTGTCCATGGGAGGCAACACAACAATCAACACTCAACCCTCCATTGTCAAAGCCACGCTGCAACAAGGATAGGCCAACTCATGGCCTACCTCCATTGTTAGGGTTTCAACCCCTATCACAGACTTTGATCAAGAATAAGCTTGGGGGAGGACCCCCACTTGAGGTAACTTGTATCACACCCACTGCATTTTTATTTCAAATCATCCATTGCATATTTACTTTCCATTCATCCACCATCCACCATGCATCTAAAAAACATAAAAATACGAACTTAGATTTGCTTTGCTTATCAAATAAAGATGTGCGGTAAGAATGATTTAGAATTCACATAGATGAAATGATGAATAGTTGCTCTGTTTTATTTTTCCTAAGTCCCTAGTTTACAACTTTCTACTCTCCGGATATTGCTTAAATTGGCTAAAATTAACTTTGCCTTGATTTAGAAATTGTGGGTAGCAAAAGCTTAATCTACTTCTAGGTTGTTGGGAGATTTGAATTAGTAATAGGGCTGCTATTCCAATTTTGAAAGTGAAACTTGGATTTCCGAAGAAATTCTATCAAGATTTAAGTTTCCCTCATTTGATTGGAAATACCTACCAAAGTCATATGATATTCATACATAGACAACACCTTACGCATATGCTATTTGCTTTAACATTGAGCCTAGTCAAACTAGTATAGACCTATGTGAGAAATCATTCAATTCTTTTTGAATTCAAGACTTCACTTGCACATGCTATCTTCTACACTAGAAGGAAGCAAAATTCCATCATATCCACCATTCCACAATAAAAAGATAAACTCCATGCTATTCATAGTTAGCACTCTCTTCAAGTTATTGCATAAAAAGGAGTAGAAGACATGGCTACAAGAAAAAGTAAAATAAAATACATGCTTATATCATAAGCATGATAGAAAAAAGAAGAAATAATATGCTTACTCCATAAGCATAAAAAAGGTAGCCATGTTTCAGCCTTGCAATAAAGAGAGTCCACATCAAAAGGAATCATCTCAATGTTTCCACATCCACCCCCATTCCATCACACATGCACAAGTTTTGATTCAAAAGTTTGATTTGATTTCTCCTAAGGCTTGCTCTTTTGACTTAGCAATATTATGTGTTGCAAATATGCCTACTTACTTTCCCTACCAAGCTCCACATACAAGCCATATTCAAAGAGTAGGAATAGTATAGGCATAATGCCTTGGTGAGGACATATTTCCACTATACACAAAAGGAGTGATTGAGAGAATCAATTGAGGTACTTATAATCTAATTTGAATCTCTCCGGAATTTAAGTGGAACTTGATATCTAGGCTATGCTTGCTCCATTTGCTGTTCTATCTTTCAATTACCCATGAATAGGAGAAGACATAACTCCCATAATGACTTAAGAAGGGTGAAGTACCATAGCCACTTTTTGCAATACTAGGTAGAGTATTTTGTTGTGCACTTGGTACTTTCGAAAGGTAGAACATTGTAGCAACTCCTGATCATCAACCTAAAGTCTTGACTTTGCTCGGGATGAGCAAAGGATAAGCTTGGGGGAGTTTGTTGACTGGTGTTATATACCAATTTCAGCCATCAATATAACTCAAATATGTGAAGAATTCATCATTTCTTGCACACATCACCTTTCTACTTGACCTATTTCCACTTGTACTTGGAGAAATATGTGTATGCAGATATTTATACAAGAATTGAGGAAAAGTATGGGGAGCAATCCTATAAATATCATCCCAGCCAATTAGGCAATGACACGTGGCACCACATGGATCAAATGGCCCACAAACATAAGTATCCGAGGCAATCCAATGGTGTAGCACCAATATCAGTCAATGGGACCCACCTGGCAGCCACTTGAAGGAAGTACGGGCCATTTGGAGCCCTGACCAGGTCAGCCGAACCAGGGGGTCGGCCGACCTGGTCCTGGCGCCAAACGCAGTCAACTTCCACGTGTTGGCTCCTCCCGGCTCCCTAGAGTCAATGACAACTGATTCGCGCGCTTTTGGTGGCAGGAACCGACCTCAACACTAGTATAAATAGGGCCCCATACCCCTCACTTCAACACACACCACTTGTGCATCATTCTATTGTATAGACTATCTTCCGTAGTCCTTAGAGGAGTTAGGATGTAGAGAGGAGAGCGTCTAGTCCCAAGTCCAAATTGGGAAAGGAGTAGAAGGAGTCTCTCTTCCCAATTCCACATTAGGAAAGGTATGTCTCATGTATTCCTTCTTGTATTTGTGACTTTGTGCTCAATAAAGATATTATCTTTAGTCTTCTTTTATACGTATACTTGGACAAAGCGTTTCTTGTTTTACTGTGGAGTCCATGTAAGTGGAAGGTATAGTCTTTATGATTGTACTCTCATAATCACATCTTATGGTCATAAACACTATAGATCCCCACTATAGTCTATGTAGTTATGATATGATTATGTTAATATGAATAAGTATGCTATGCAATCAACATTGGTTCAATGATGATTTAGTTCATTGCCTTAGGATGGCTTGTGCTGCAGCACTCAAGGTAATTGCTTAGTATGCTAGCATGGTGCTAGGGTATTTAAGTAGCGTTGGATGTCTCGTAGACCCACGGATTGAAGAGGTAGACAGTAGGTGGTGACAACCCTATCTGTCCTTTGTAATTCTCCACGTTCGGCTATGCCACATGCTCTTGGCGGGAGTCGCCCTAGTGTTGCTAGGGATAAGCTCGTGCCCGATGTGTTGAATAGAATTGCATAGGAATTCATCATTGACATGACCTTTGGTATCTACCTTAGGATATGTATATGTATTAGGAGCATTGTAGGAGCAACTCTCTAACTCTTAATCCAATCTCCCTCTAGAACCCATTTACCCTTTAGAATAGATTGCCTAGGTGTGTGTCACACTACCTCTATTATCAACTTACCCCCTGTCCGGATAATTGATTAGTATCCCATAGCTTGACCATAAGAGTAGTACATACTTTACTCCATTGCCTTCCTTTGGGATAAATACGACACCCTTGCGAATACTCATGGGTGAAATGCTACAACGATATCTTCCGTGCGCTTGCGGATCTCATCTCTTTACCGGAGATGATTTGTGGTGTTAAGAAATACCAACAAGCATGTCTGGCGCCGTTGTCGGGGATTTTGTTAGTATATCTTAGGAGCCGTCAACATTGAGGTGTCCATTAGACACCTCGACATTTGGCGTGCCAAGGGGCATTTTTTCCTGCAAGGATCTTCACCAACAGCATGGTGAACGCCCGTTCCAATGCTAGCTCCTCCAGGCCATGCTCGTTCTCGCATATTCTCTGTCATATGCTAGGGCACTCTCTCCCTGTCTCGCGCCTAGTGTAGTTATGCAATCCTGCTGCTGGCGGGTCTGCTTGAGGTTCCTGTGATGTATTTGGGTTCTTCGGTTGTTTTCTTCCTCAGGAGCCCGTGGCGCCGAATGGTCACTCCCCTGAAAAGCTAACACCCGTGGCAGGTCCAAAGTGTACAATCTGCTTAGCCTGGTCCTGTACCCTAAGCATGTACACTTTGCCTCTTCAGCGCTAACGACTGAGTACAGGGGGCCGGACGGCACACACTCCTGAGCAGGGTGATAACCATAATCCGAATACCGTCGCATTAAATTACCCATGCACTGTAAGCCCGGCTCGGGACCGTAAGTCATAACGAGACAAAAAGCAGGAAGGGAGTAACCGATGAGCAAAATTATTTACATTATGCTTTAATTCTTTGCTTACTTTCTCATATTGTCTTTCATATGCCCAGTTACATTTCTCCTGTCTCGTCTTAGTTGGCGTTGTGCTATCTTACTAAAGGCGGATCCGCATGAAGTACCTGCAATGTGTTTGGGGTCTGATGATTGTTTTCTCGGTCGGGGTCCATGGTGTCGAATGGTTCTAACTCTAGAAAGGATAACGTCGAGTTGGAGGTCCAGGGTGTGCAGCCTGCTTAGCCTGGTTCTATACCCTAAGCATACACACCTTGCCTCCCAGTGCTAACAGCTGAGTACAGGAGGTCGGATAGCTCATGCCCTGAGCAAAGCAGCGACCATACCCTAGGTGCTGTCGCACCGAATTACCCATGCCCCGTATCTTAGCTAAGAATCGTAAGCCATAACGAAACTAAAGAGCAGGGAAGTTGTGACCGATGAGCGAAATTACTTTTTGTCTACCGTGTGTGCAAGACATATAGGGAGCCACCGCTGACGTTCTACACATCCGTGGTAGGCGCCATCGACGCTTCTCCGAGCTCCGGTGCCCCCCAAGGGTGCCGCTGATGTCACTTCTCTGAGCTCCGATGCCCCCAAAGGGGGCCGCTAACGTCACTTCTCCGAGCTCCGGCGCCGAAGGGCACTGCCGACGCCATTTCTCCGAGCTCCGACGGCCCCCAAGGGGGCCGCCGATGTCACTTCTTTGAGCTCTGGTGTCCCCAAGGGGGTCGTTGGTGACGCTTCTCCAAGCTCTGTCACCCCCCAAGGGGGCCGCCGGCGTCACTTCTTCAAGCTCTTGCACCCCCAAGGGGGCCCTCGATGTCACTTCTCCGGGCTCCGGTGCCCCCAAAGGGGCCCCTGGCGTCACTTCTCCATGCTCTGGCTCCCCCAAGGGGGACACTGGCGTCACTTCTTCGAGCTCTGTAGCCCCTTGAGGGGGCCCGCTGGTGTCACTTTTACAAGACAAGATAAAGGACCCACCTACGGGATCGTCATCTCTCCCGAGGTGGGTCCGAGGGCCACTGTCGGTACCTGGCAGACCGGGTACCCATAGATACAAGGAAGAGGATGTGTTGGGCCCCGCCCCCCACGGAGGCAGGTCCCGGTTTATCACAACGAAAAAAATCATCGCAATAGGTTGTTTTTCATCGCAATAGGTCGCTATTGCAATGAAAAAGAGCATGACGATAGTTTTTACGAATCGTCGTAATAATTCCCGCGGTGATAGGTTATTTTCGAAGCCTTGGCATGGCGAATAGTATGATATTGCAACGATTTTACATCGGTGGCAAACAGGACGCTATTGCAACATTTTCATGTATTGCGACGATTTAACTTATCACAACGAATTGTACGGTATTGCAACGGGTTCACGATCGTGGCAAATAGTACGATATTGCAACGATTTCATATGGTTAGCAAATAGTATGTTGTTACAACGATTTAGCGTATTGCGACAATTTAATGTATTGCAACAAACAGCATGGTATTGCAACGATTTCACATTCGTGGTAATTGTATGTGGTTGCAACGATTTCACAGGCGTGGCAATAGTACGATATTGTAACGATTCCACATTCGTGGCAAATGGTATGTTATTGCAACAGTTTAGCGTATTGCGATGATTTAAGGTATTGCAACGAATAGCAATGTATTGCAACAATTTCGCAGGCGTGGCAATAGTACGGTATTGTAACGATTTCACATTCGTGGCAAATAGTATGTTATTGCAACAGTTTACCATATTGCAACGATTTAACGTATTGCAACGAATAGCATTGTATTGCAACAATTTCGCGTTCGTGGTAATAGTATGTGATTGCAACGATTTTCACATTCGTGGCAAATACTACAGTATTGCAATGATTTTCACAGCCTTGGCAAATAGTAACATATTGCAACGAGTTATGGTGTAGCGACGATTTACCATATTGCAACGAATATCACGGTATTGCAACAATTTCACATTCGTGGCAAATAGTATGGTACTGCAACAATGTCACAGTTGTGGCAAATAGTATGATACTGCGATGGTTTAACGTCCATGGCAAATAGTAGGTTAGTGCAACGAGTCAACAAACGTGGTGAATAGTACCGTATTGCAACGATTTCAGATCCGTGAGAACTAGTCTAGTACTGCAACGATTTCGTATCTGTGGCGAATAGTTGGGTATTGCAACGAGTCCACAAACGTGGCGAATAGTACCGTATTGCAACGATTTCAGATCCGTTGGAACTAGTATGGTACCACAACAATTTCGCATCCGTGGCGAATAGTTTGGTATTGCAACGATTTCTTATCTGTGGCAATAGTGTTTTAATGCAACGTTTTTTGAGTTGTTGCCAAATGTTTATACTGCAATGTTTTGTCATTCTATTGTCACGTTTTATCATCCGTATTGGCAATAGCTTCCTATTGCAACAATTTATCATTCGTGACAAGAAATTCGTAATGCCACATTTTATAATTAGCGGCAGTAGAACCAGAATGCACCGTTTTGAAAATTAGTGGCAACAGAATCACGCGTTTAACAATAAACATCCATCAATTGATATTACAATATGCATAACAACACTCAAGGATTACTAAAGTGACGTGTTTGTATGCTAAGAGTTTTCCTAAGCTGATCGAGACTAATTGTTGGAGCAGGTGGCTTTTGGCGGTTCCTTTGTTGGACCTTCTGTGGAGTGGTTGCCATCATCATTTTGTGCATTTCATCCACTGAGGCGCACATGTCCTGCATTTCCTTAGCTGTCTATTCACTATCAGCTGCTATCTGACCTTGTAAGTTCTGGACTTGAACGATTAACTCTTCATTCTTCTGGTTTATGCAGTCCATCTGGGTGTTTAAGCTATCATTTCTTCCTTCCAACTCCTGCACTATTTCATTGAGGTCTGCATTTCTATATTCTAAGTTTCGAACTTGGTTGTTGAGGTGTTCATATATCTAGATACGCATACGTTCGCGTTCGGGACCAGTTGGGTTAGCCATATAACCACACCCCTGAACCTGTGATCCTGCACAACCGATTGAGGATCTATAACAACACTGGAAGATGTGGTTTCTCTCCTCATTTGGAATTGGGCCTTGAAAGTGCATCTAGGACTCCCTTGTGAGTTTTGGATGATTTATGACAAGCAATTGGGATCCTAATCCTTTTGTTGAGATGAATGCAGGAAAATGATGAAAAATGAGCAAAGTACCAAAAAGAGAGAAATTGAGAAGGAAAATGAATTTGAGCTCAAGGAGAAGAAATTGGTAGTTTAGTATGTATGGAGTGTGTTAAGGAAACACACCCAAGAGCTCAATCTCATTTAATCACACACACACAATGCACAAAGCTATACAGGACCGGCTTAGTCCGATATCAGCCGAACTAGTCCGATATCACATTCTGCACAAGATCGGACAAGTCCGGTCACAACCGGACTAGTCCGATATCTTTCTGTTCCACTTCGGACTAGTCCTCCCCAGTGCGGACTAGTCCTCAACACAATGCACAAGTCACTAGATCGGACAAGTCCGGTCACCACCGGACTAGTCCGATACCCTTTCTGATCTACTTCGGACAAGTCCGGTGTTTACACGGACTAGTCCGATGTACACTCTGATCTAAATCGGACAAGTCCTCCAAGTGCGGACTTGTCATCCTAAACACTTAGGGTTTCACAGGTCCGGACAAGTCCGATGGCAACCGGACAAGTCCGAAGATTTCCAGCAGCAAAATCGGACAAGTCCGTTTTCAACCGGACTAGTCCGATATTCCTGGACACTTAGGGTTTGCTTCACACAGCACACCGGACCAGTCCGGTCACCACCACGGACTAGTCCGATCTTTCTGAACCCTAACGGTAACTTCTAGAAACCCCATATAAATAGAGGTGCACGGCCCACTTTCAACCTCTCTCGAACCCTAGCGCCGTCACACCTCCCAAGAGACTCAAAAACCATCTCTCTCCACGAAGTTAAGTGAAAAATCAATCAATCCATTGAAGATCACTTCTAGATCATTGGAGAGGCACATGGCACACGATTGAGCTCTTGGTTTGAATCTCTAACACACTCTTGCATGTCAATTTGTATATTTCGAAGTGTGTTATTGGTGGTCTTGAAACTTGTAATCAAGGGAGCTCTCAACTTGTGAGATCGCCCCTTCAACTTGGTGATTTACCCCTGTGTGATTAGTGGAAGAGGATTGGCCTTCGTGGCGATCCGACAAGGGAAGGGTTGGTGAAGACCCGATCCTTTTGTGGGCTCCTCAACGTGGATGTAGGCTGCCTTCGTGGTAACCGAACCACGGGATATATCTTGTGTCTTGTTCGTTTGTGTTCATCATTCTAGTCGATCAACATTATCTAGGGTTTGATTCATTTTGTTGAATTCAAGTTAAATAGTTGAACAAGAATCATACTTGCAATAAAACTTGACATACATCTATTGAACTGTCATTAAAGTTTATATTTCCGCTGCAAACGACAACAAAACAATCAAATTGACCTAACTTGATCAACCTAGCCCGTGAAATCCGGACTAGTCCGCACTTTACCGGACTAGTCCGATATATCTGGATTTGACCTTTTTGTTGAAGTGCTACAGGAACCGAGAAAATTCAAAGAGGCCTATTCACCCCCCCTCTAGGCCTACATTCAATTGGTATCAGAGCGGGTTCTTCAAGAAAGAGTGCAACCACTCGAAGAGATCATGTCGGACATGAAGGAAGTCCAGAAAATCAACAACCAGGAAGAGATGAACAATGACAAGCACCAAAAGCTTGAAAAGTATCTCGAAGCCATTCGAGACTTCGATGATGATGATGATGAGACATTGGAGCTGAAAGCACTGCTCCGAAAGAAAGCACTTTCCAAAGGGAAAGCTAAAGTTGAAGAAAAGAAGAAGGGGAGTAGTCACACCGACTACTCCCGATATCCTTTTAATTATGACCGTTTAAATTCTAAAAGCAGTCATTATCTATCCATTCCTCTCGGAAAAGCCCCACACTTCGATGGGAGTGATTACTCCATGTGGAGGCAAAATATGAAGATGCACTTGATTTCCCTTAACCCAAGTTTATGGCATATTGTGTGCACAGGAATAAACATCCCTGATGACGATGAAGAACTCACGCCAAGTCAAGAGCAAGCCATCCACAGGAATGCCCAAGCCGCAGCCGTTATCACCCCATCTCTAAGTAGAGATGAATTCACAAAGGTGGACGGATTGGAAATTGCCAAAGAAATCTGGGACACACTACAGACAGCACATGAAGGTGACCGGCATGTGCGGGAGGCAAAGATTGAAATGATTGAGGGCGAACTGGGAAGGTTCGCGATTGAGGAAGATGAGTCTCCCCAGGACATGTACAACAGACTGAAGACTCTTGTGAACAAGGTTCGATCATATGGTAGCAAAAAGTGGAATGACCACGAGGTTGTAAAGCTCATCCTTAGAGCCTTTATGCCTCGCAACGTCACACTTTGCTCTATGATCCGAGAAAGTCCCGGGTACAAGAAAATGACTCCGGATGAACTGCTTGGCAAAATCATCAACTTTGAGATGATGGAGAAGCAAACCAAGCACGTCAAAGAAATAGCCGACCTCACATCGGCCAAGAAGAAGGGAGTTGCCTTAAAGTCCTCACTCAAGCCTCTATCCAAGGAAGCAAGAGAAGCACAACTTGAGGAGGACAGCGATGATGAAAGCAGCGAGCTGGACGAAGAAGATATGATTTTGTTCATGAAGAAGTTCAAAAGAATTATGAAGAAAAGACAAGGAACAAAATCGAGTGAAGGAAAATACAAGGAGAAGACAAAGCCGAAGATGAGGCAGGCATGCTACAATTGTGGTGAGTACAATCACTTTATAGTTGATTGCCCATATGAGGACAACAAGAAGAAGAGTAAAGAGTCCAAGCCTCAACCGAAGAAATTCTTCAAGAAGAAGAAACAAGCTGAACAAGCACACATCGGAAAGGAGTGGGACTCAAACGATGAGTCCTCATCGTCCGATGAAGAAGAAATGGCTAGCATAGCCATTGAAAGCATGTCTAAGAAACCTACACTCTTCCCCACGCTCGGTGCAAAGAAGGCAAATGGAACTTGCCTCATGGCTAAGGAAGGTAAACGCAAGGTAAACATCAAAACTCCTTCCCTGCATTCTTACTAAAGTGATGATGATCTAGATAGTGATAATGAAGATATGCTAATTGGTTTAGATAGAAAAACTGTTGCTAAAATGAAATTCTTGCTTAACCAACTCGTTGAGAAGGAAGAGCTAATCGATCGTCAAGAAGACATGATTATCTCCCAAAAGGAGAAGCATGTCGAACTTGACAATCTACTAGTTCTTGAAAAGGAGAGAAACCACTCACTAGAGCTTGAGCTAGCTTCAAGCAAGAAAACTTGCTTGGAGTTAACCAACTCAAATGTTGCAATCAAGAATCAACTTGATGACCAAATCAAGGTCAACAAGATCCTTGAAGTGCAGGTTGAGTCACTCAAGCTTAGTGAACCTTCCTCCTCTTCAACCCTACCTTCTCAACCCACTTTAACTAATATCGCTCATATTTGCAAATGTGATAAAACTAACACCAGGTTGAAGGAAAATCCTACCTCTAGAAAGGACAAAAATCCTACCCAATGTGTAATATTTGACAAGGAGAGGATCAACTATGCACGTAGTGCATATTTGGTCCAAAGACCTCCAAATGTCAAGTATGGCATTGGTTACTCTTATGATGGAAAGCAAAGAGCTGGAAATCATAAGAATAACAAGGGAAGGATTACCTTTGTGAAGGGAGGACCCTCACAACCTGGTAACTCGAAAACTAAAAATCTGAACTCTCATGAAAGCCGGACTAGTCCGGTTGTCGTCCGGACAAGTCCGGTCATCCGGACAAGTCCGGTCACACAGACTAGTCCGACCCATAATCAACAGCAACTCCTGTTTAAAACCTTTGATGCTTCTTATGTATTAATGAAAAATAATGTTGGTAAAGTGTATGCTTATTATGCTGGGCCACGCCATGGGAACACAAAATCCCATGTGTGGGTGCCCAAATGTATTGTTACTAACCTCCAAGGACCCAAGCAAGCTTGGGTACCTAAAACCAAGGCGTAATTTGTTTTTGCAGGCCTACTCCTCCGGTGGATCCAAATGGGTGCTAGACAGTGGATGCACCAACCACATGACCGGAGAAAGGAGGATGTTTGTGGAGTATGAAGTGAACCAGGACCCAAACGAAGGCATCTACTTTGGGGATAACAGTCAAGGAAGGGTCCTCGGTACCGGTAAAATTGCAATATCCTCTGAACATACTCTTTCGCATGTTTTACACGTTGAATCTTTAGATTATAACCTGCTGTCCATATCTCAGTTATGTGACAAAGGTTATAATTGTTTGTTTACTAACGAGGGTGTGACCGTCTCAAGGAGAAGTGATGGTTCCGTTGCATTCAAGGGTATGTTAAAGGGAAAGCTTTATCTTGTTGACTTCAACAAGGATAAAGCCGAACTCGACACATGCTTGATTGCAAAAACCAACATGGGTTGGCTGTGGCATAGACGGCTAGCACATGTTGGTATGAGGAACCTTCAAAAACTCCTCAAGGGCGATCACATCCGAGGTTTGAAAGATGTTGTGTTTGAGAAAGACAGGCCTTGTAGCGCGTGCCAAGCAGGGAAACAAGTTGGAGCACAACATCCCGCGAAGAACATCATGACCACGACAAGACCGCTCGAACTACTTCATATGGACCTCTTTGGTCCAATTGCTTACATAAGCATCGGCGGTAACAAATACAGTTTAGTCATTATTGATGATTTTTCCCGCTTCACTTGGGTGTTCTTTTTGCATGACAAGTCAGAAACACAAGGAACACTCAAGAAATTCTTCAAGCGAGCGCAAAACGAGTTCTCACTATCAATCAAGAGTATTCGGAGTGACAACGGCATGGAGTTCAAGAACATACAAGTGGAGGAGTACCTTGATGAGGAAGGAATCAAGCACGAATTCTCAGCACCATACTCTCCACAACAAAACGGAGTTGCCGAAAGGAAGAACCGAACGCTCATAGAGATGGCAAGAACAATGCTCGATGAATACAAGACTTCGGATCGATTTTGGGCGGAAGCAATCAACACCGCTTGCCATGCCACAAATCGACTCTACCTTCATCGACTACTAAAGAAGACTCCCTATGAGCTACTCACCGGTAACAAACCGAACATTTCATATTTTCGAGTTTTCGGTTCTCCTTGCTATATTTTGAACAAGAAGCCCAGGACTTCAAAGTTCGCTTTGAAGTCCGATGAAGGTTTCTTGCTTGGTTATGATTCGAACACTTACGCCTATCGTGTTTTCAACAAGGCCTCCGGACTTGTTGAAGTGGCACGTGACGTAGTGTTCGATGAAACTAATGGCTCCCAAAAGGAGCAAGTTGATCAATGTGAATTAGGTAAAGAGGAAGCCCCCTATCAAGCATTAAAGAGGATGGCTCTAGGCGAAGTACGACCACAAGAGTCATCGTCACAAATACAAGAGGAAAGTGAACCACAAGAGGAGATCAACAATCAAGGGGGAGCCTCGATACAAGATCAATCACAGGAATATGAACATGATCAACAAATCAACGAGGACAACAACTCAGGGGGAGAAGAAGATGAGCACCAACATACGACCCCTCAAGTGCCACACCCAAGAGTACACCAATGCATTCAAAGGGATCATCCAATCAACAACATCATCGGCGACATCCAAAAGGGAGTAACCACTAGATCTCGTATAGCAAATTTCTGTGAACATTACTCGTTTGTCTCCTTTTTGGAACCCCGCAGGACTGAGGATGCATTAAAGGATCCGGACTGGGTGGTGGCAGTGCAAGAAGAGTTGAACAACTTCAAGAGAAACGAGGTTTGGGAACTTGTGGAAAGACCCAATGCAAACATAGTCGGCACCAAGTGGGTCTTCCGCAACAAACAAGACGAACACGGGGTGGTGACAAGAAACAAGGCACGACTTGTGGCCAAAGGTTACTCACAAGTCGAAGGTTTGGATTTCGATGAGACTTTTGCTCCAGTAGCTAGGCTTGAATCAATTAGAATATTACTTGCATATGCTACTCACCATGATTTCAAGCTGGACCAAATGGACGTGAAAAGCGCCTTCCTCAACGGACCGATCAAGGAAGAGGTATACGTGGAGCAACCACCCGAATTTGAAGACGAAGAGTTCCCCGACCACGTGTATAAACTGCGTAAGGCTCTCTATGGCCTCAAACAAGCTCCTAGAGCTTGGTATGAGTGTCTTAGAGATTTTCTAATTGATAATGGTTTTCAAATTGGCAAAGTAGACTATACGTTATTCACAAAAAATCTGGATAATGATCTCTTTATTTGCCAAATCTATGTTGATGATACAATTTTTGGATCAACTAATCAATCTTTCTGTGAAGAGTTTAGTAAAATCATGACAGATAGATTTGAAATGTCAATGATGGGAGAATTGAAGTACTTCTTGGGATTCCAAGTGCGGCAACAAAGAGAAGGAACATTCATAAGCCAAACCAAGTACACACAGGACATCCTCAAGAAGTTTGGGATGGACAAGGCAAAGCCCATAAAGACTCCCATGGAAACGAATGGCCACTTGGATCTCAATGAAGATGGATCGAGCCTCGACCAAAAGGTATATCGCTCCATGATTGGATCCTTACTATACTTATGTGCATCTAGGCCAGATATTATGTTGAGTGTATGTTTGTGTGCAAGATTTCAAGCCAACCCTAAGGAATGTCACTTGACAACCGTAAAGAGAATCCTAAGATATTTAGTTCATACACCCAACCTTGGTCTTTGGTACCCAAAAGGCTCAAAATTCAATCTCATTGGGTACTCCGATGCAGATTATGCCGGGTGCAAAGTTGATAGAAAAAGCACTTCCGGCACTTGCCAATTCCTAGGAAGATCCTTAGTTTCTTGGTCATCCAAGAAACAGAATTCCATTGCATTATCCACAGCCGAAGCGGAGTATGTTGCAGCCGGGAGTTGTTGTGCACAACTCTTGTGGATGCGACAAACTCTAAGGGACTACGGTTACAATATGAACCGTATTCCTCTCCTTTGTGATAATGAGAGTGCCATTAAAATAGCCCACAATCCAGTTGAACACTCTAGGACTAAACACATTGACATAAGACACCATTTCTTGAGAGACCATTCCATGAAAGGAGACATATCCATCTCTAATGTCAATACCCAAAAACAATTGGCCGACATATTCACCAAGCCACTTGATGAAAAACATTTTTGCGAACTCCGAAATGAGCTAAACATTCTTGATTCTCGGAGTGTGGCTTGAAAATTTGCACACCTGTATGATTGCTTCAAAATATTGATTGAATTGTGAAAATCATCCCTCTTCATTTTTCTCTCGAAAAACTATGTCAATTATTAGATCTTGATGAATTTTTGATCATAGTATGATTGTTGTTTGCTTACTGGTCAAATTCATCAAGATTGTTTGATTTGTTTTGCCTCTCTACTCTCAATTATTGGACCTTCAAATATATATGAATGGGCTATGCAATTCTTTCCTGGTGACCACGGACAAGTCCGTGGTTACCCGGACTAGTCCGCCATTGCAGACTAGTCCGCAGTGTGCCGGTTAGGCCGGACTAGTCCGACAGACCACGGACTAGTCCGATTTAGGTTTCTGGAGGACTTCGAACTAGTCCGGTCTTGTCCGGACTTGTCCGATTTTTCGTGTCCATAATCCTAGCCGCCACCAAACCCTAATCCCTTCACCCCACACTCGCCCCCAAGCTTTCTCTCTCTTGCGCTCGAGCTCCCAAGGCGAATCCTTGATTCCTCCGTCGAAAAGCCTCAATCTTGGGCGGAGATCAAGCTTGAAGACTCGGGGATTGAAGTTAGCGGACAAGTCCGGCCTCCAACCCCCAAAATCTCAAGCCTCCTTTGATTTCTTGGTAATTTTTCTTCAAAACCCTAAGAAATCACAAATTTCTCTATTGCTTATCGTTTGGCCTAGCATTCTTCACTAGTTGCATGTCTAGTTGATGTACTATGTATATGCTAGACTAGTTTTCAATTAGGGATCAATTTTTATCCAGTCTGTTAGGTTTTTGCGGATGAACATCGGACTAGTCCGGTCCAGGTACGGACAAGTCCGGTCACCCGGACTAGTCCGTGCCTGTGCACCGGACGAGTCCGTTGTTTCTGAACCAAAACCTAATTCTTTAATTCCCTACTACCTTCCATTGCCATCTTACCTCACCAATACCTTGTATAACTTGTCTTTTCTCTTGATCAATCATTCTCAGATCATGTCGAGCTCCGACAACGAAATCTCCGATTTCGAGGCCGAGTTGGACCACGAGGTGGCACCTCGGTCCTCGACGGGTCTTGGCAAGAAACGCCAAGAGAGACCCTCCGAGCCTGCTCCCTCACCTCCCCAGGTTCGGAGGAAGGTGTGTGTCAAGAAGCCCGCCTCGAAGGCTGCTACTCCTTCAAGTGGCCTTCGCCAAGCTAAAGGGTAGGGCAAGGGGGTTGCCACAGGGCCTGTTGGGCCCCTGAAGCTGCATACTCCCAGAGAAGGGGTCCGGGACCCCAATGAGGAAAGATTCAATGGCAAGGGCAGCGATGTGGCTATGAAGTTGAGGAATGTTGATTGCTATGCAAGGCCCAAGCAAGCAGCTGATGGCATGTTTTGGTCAAATTTCCATGCTGATTTCTACAAGCTGGTCTATTTGCCAATGAAGACCCCGGTGGTGCGCAGTCAATGGATTGACTGGGCCCACCTTGAGAAGAGGAAATGTGCAGCTTTTGATGAAGTGATAGCAGCTGCAGAGAGACATGGGCTGAAGGATCTATTTGCCTTCAGATATAATTGGAATGATGAAGTGATTGCACAATTCTATGCAACGTGCCACTTCTCAAGCGAAGAGGAAGAAAGTGTGACTTGGATGACTCATGGATCCAAGTATTCTATTACTCAGGAAGAGTTTGCCCGCCTGCTGCACCTTGACTCTGAAGAACATGACCACCTCATTATCCACAACATTGGGGTCATTGAGAGGGATGGAATGAAGTTCATGTATGAGCCCACCTCCAAGTATGTCCCTCCCTCCACAAAGAATATGAAGCCCTTCTTTGTGGTCCTTAACAGAGTCCTCAAGAAGACGATTGCCCCCAAGGATGGGGATGCAGGGAGTGTGCAAGGCTACCTCCGGACCCTGATGAGGGTCATTAGCAAGAAAAGGAAATTCGATGTTGCTGACTATATTTGGAATGATATGGTCAATATCTCAAGTACCCCCAACCGATCATGTGGCTATGCCCCTTACTTGATGTCCATGATTGAGAAGGTCACAGGAATCGAGTTTGTGAAGGATGTGGAGCACACTCCACTGAGGCCTCAGAAGCCTCAGTCAGTGAGTGTCCAGGCTGCTCCATCGCCGGTCTCAAGCCCAGAGGCACCGGCAAGGCATGAGGAAGCTGCTAGGGCTACTCCTCCCTCCAGGGAAGCACCTCAGAAAGGATCCGCCAGTGGGATCCTCAAGTACTTGGCTGCAATTTTCTCCTCATGCAAGAAAACTGAAGTGAAGCTTCACAAGCTCAATCAGAAGAGGAAGGAGAACATGAGATACATAAAAGCCAATGTGAAGCAGCTGAGTGAGAAGCTGGAGATCAACCCAATTGGATCTCCAGTACTCTCTGAAGATTCTGATCCGGATATCACCGAGCTCAGCCCCTTGACTCCCTCCGAGCTTGCCTATTTTGGCATTGGGGGCTCGAGCAGCTCCGCTCCTCCTCCTACCTCTCAACCTCCTCAAGCGGAAAGCGATGAAGACGATGAAGATGACGAGAGGACTGACAGCGAAGAGTGAAGCCCTAGGACCTTCCTCTCTCTCTTTTTGGTGTCTTGATGCCAAAGGGGGAGAGATTGAGGGGGAGTCTCTAGTCTTAGCTTTAGCTGAATAGGATGCGAGGAGAGAGCTCTCTATGTATTTTTAGTTGTGATTGTATTTGCTTAACTCTATTTTCATATCATGTTTGGTCTTGTGATGAATTGCTCAATTAATTTGCAAGTGTGTGATGAAATCTGAGTTTTTGCTCCTGAAATGCCATATTTACTTGATATTAGTTGATAAATGCAAATTCTGTCATTCTTAATGCATTCATGCTCTTAGTTTGCATCCACCATAAAGAATGCACATATGAATAATTATCTTGTTGCTTGATGTATTTTTGAGTCATATGTGCATACTTTATGAAAATCTCATTTTATACCTCATTTTGTGAAATCTCAATTGGTTGTCATCAATCACCAAAAAGGGGGAGATTGAAAGTGCATCTAGGACTCCCTTGTGGGTTTTGGATGATTTATGACAAGCAATTGGGATCCTAATCCTTTTGTTGAGATGAATGCAGGAAAATGATGAAAAATGAGCAAAGTACCAAAAAGAGGGAAATTGAGAAGGAAAATGAATTTGAGCTCAAGGAGAAGAAATTGGTAGTTTAGTATGTATGGAGTGTGTTAAGGAAACACACCCAAGAGCTCAATCTCATTTAATCACACACACACAATGCACAAAGCTATACAGGACCGGCTTAGTCCGATATCAGCCGGACTAGTCCGATATCACATTCTGCACAAGATCGGACAAGTCCGGTCACAACCGGACTAGTCCGATATCTTTCTGTTCCACTTCGGACTAGTCCTCCCCAGTGCGGACTAGTCCTCAACAAAATGCACAAGTCACTAGATCGGACAAGTCCGGTCACCACCGGACTAGTCCGATACCCTTTCTGATCTACTTCGGACAAGTCCGGTGTTTACACGGACTAGTCCGATGTACACTCTGATCTAAATCGGACAAATCCTCCAAGTGCGGACTTGTCATCCTAAACACTGAGGGTTTCACAGGTCCGGACAAGTCCGATGGCAACCGGACAAGTCCGAAGATTTCCAGCAGCGAAATCGGACAAGTCTGTTTTCAACCGGACTAGTCCGATATTCCTGGACACTTAGGGTTTGCTTCACACAGCACACCGGACCAGTCCGGTCACCACCACGGACTAGTCTGATCTTTTTGAACCCTAACGGTAACTTCTAGAAACCCCATATAAATAGAGGTGCACGGCCCACTTTCAACCTCTCTCCACGAAGTTAAGTGAAAAATCAATCAATCCATTGAAGATCACTTCTAGATCATTGGAGAGGCACTTGGCACACGATTGAGCTCTTGGTTTGAATCTCTAACACACTCTTGCATCTCAATTTGTATATTTCGAAGTGTGTTATTGGTGGTCTTGAAACTTGTAATCAAGGGAGCTCTCAACTTGTGAGATCGCCCCTTCAACTTGGTGATTTACCCCTGTGTGATTAGTGGAAGAGGATTGGCCTTCGTGGCGATCCGACGAGGGAAGGGTTGGTGAAGACCCGGTCCTTTTGTGGGCTCCTCAACGTGGATGTAGGCTGCCTTCGTGGTAACCGAACCACGGGATATATCTTGTGTCTTGTTCGTTTGTGTTCATCATTCTAGTCGATCAACATTATCTAGGGTTTGATTCATTTTGTTGAATTCAAGTTAAATAGTTGAACAAGAATCATACTTGCAATAAAACTTGACATACAACTATTGAACTGTCATTAAAGTTTATATTTCCGCTGCAAACGACAATGAAACAATCAAATTGACCTAAACTTGATCAACCTAGCCCGTGAAATCCGGACTAGTCCACACTTTACCGGACTAGTACGATATATCTGGATTTGACCTTTTTGTTGAAGTGCTACAGGAACCGAGAAAATTCAAAAAGGCCTATTCACCCCCCCCCCTCTAGGCCTACATTCAGGCCTCCCTGCTCAGCTTCCATGTCGTCCACTTGGGCACGTACCGGGATCTATATACAAAAAGAAAAGTCACAGGTAATTTGCAAATATTTATTTAATTGGGGATTGTTTGAAGTGTTACTCACATTTACAACTTCTGCCAGCTTGTTTGTCCACTTACCATTCTCCAACAAATGGCTTGCCTCCCATAGTTGTATGTCATCGGGTTCTTCTCCGGTCTCTGGGTCTTGCTACATAAAATACAAGTAAACTTCAACATGTCGGTATACATATTGTTTGCTGCGCAAAGTAAAAGCGTGATTTATTTTTCATACCTTCTCGTAACTAAGTTGGGCATAGGATTTGGAGCCAAGCAAGTGACACGCCTTTTGTCTGCTTCATTTTGAGAATTGGTCCTACTTATTGAATGCAATAATTTTAAGAATTAATTCCATGAATAAAAGTAAATGAAATATTTTTTGTATGATGCGAAGCTATTAAAAAGTTAGCTGACCTTGAATCGCTCAGACCATAAATATTCTATTAGGTGCAACCACTCGGGTGTCGTTACGTCAGCAGGCTGGTTTCATATACGTTCTTCATCGGTAGAATAACTCTTATAGGTGGCATGCAAAGTCGAGCGCCACCCCTTGTAGTGCTCACCAACAATTTTCAAAATTTTTCTTGCGCTCTCCGGTGTGTCCTCCATGTCCCACGAATCCTGTACATTGTATAACAAGTTGTTGTACGTTGGATGGAGATTGCAAGAAAAAAAATACTTGTGTGGGGGTGTGACAACACTAACCAGAATGTCTTGTACTATATCTCTCTTGTTACTATGGCCAACCGCTGCCCACTTCCTTGCACCGCTGAGGGATTCATGTGTTTTTGCAAACATGACCACATCATCGATAAAGTGCTGCTGATTAATACCAACCGCCGCACCCAACCTAGCGGAGAACTGAATTGGTAACTTCACATGCTCCGTTCTACTAACTTGGGATGCATAGCGTATTCTGGCAACCTTAAGTACTTTGTCCACACTTCTTCCTAGCTTCCTTCCTTCTATTACATTGATTCAAACGGTAAACAATTAAAGCAAATTACCACCTGAACAAGTTTAGTATCATGTACAAATAGTGTGAAAAGAAGAAAAGTCTGATGTTCATACCATCTTCAGGATGAGTGCGGCAAATACGAGCGTGGGACAACCGCGTCGTGCCATCACCATTTTGTTCTGTAGTACTCCCTCCTGGTTTATATTAATTGTCATATCAGACCAACAAATAAATTAAAAATGAACTACTACAGTAGTTAGGACTCTCCTAGCGACAACTATTTTGATGGGGGGTTATATTATTGACTTCTTTGTTGTTGTTCATACCCTAAAATGAGCCATCAGGTACACATGTCAGTGGCGGTACGCACTCGTAGTACTGCAGAGGATTTTCAGTCCATGAGCGAAGCAGGCAAGACTGTGAGGGGGCATGCAGCTGGCAACACTAGACTAGACAAAGATAGAGTTCGCCGGTTTGGTCAGACTGACATCAGCTGGAGCACGTCTCGAAGAGAATTATTAGTTGCAGGGCAAGTAATGAACGCCAGCGGTAGCAGGTGGCGAATGCAAGATAGATAAGGCAGGCAGCTTGCAGGGTTGAAATCCTCTGCAGTACTGCACCTGCATTAGCTGCCACTGACATGTGGGCCCATGAGACATCAGGTCTACTTGTCAGTGGCGGCTACTGCAGGTGCAATACTGCATAGTGCCAGCTTGCGACACTCAACAAAGTGAGGGTTCAGTCTCGCCGAAACTCTCGAGGAGGATTGGTGGCAGGGCGAGTAATGGCCAGGGATTTGCGGGCGGCGGGGTAATCATGGCACGCGAAGGATGGGACGTGGCGACGGGCGAGGGAGACACGTCGGGGAGGACACTAAAGTGACCAGCAGCAGGGCATGGGCGCTGGTGCCGGCCGGAGTGGCCGGCGGCGAGAGAGCACAGCGTGGAGGCATAAAAAAATCACGCCATCACACAGGCTGATGAACTGTTAACTATAAAGGCTAAGTGCTAATAAGAAAGTAGAATCGCAAGGCATGCTAAAACAATTAGTAGAGCCTAGGAAATAATGCAAATGACCATGATACACCCATCATCAATACATCTAAAGGACAGAACGTAGTCTCTCAAAATGCTCCAAATTCAACGCCAAAGGAGTAGAGTAAAAAACTAACACGCTCTTCCAAAACAAATGGCACGGTAGAGAGGCAGGTAGTAATGTGATGTGATATGGGTAGTTGGAAGATACTACCGAGGATAGAGTTGGAGTGGGACATTTTTTAAGCTCCAAAAGTAAAATTACGTTGGGGCGGAAAGAGTATTTCTGGTTTGTATATCTATACCTGCTGTTGGTTCATGCATCGTAGTAGTACCAGGGAGTGAAGAACCTCGAGGTTCCTGAACATCATGTGCTGCAATATTCTCTGCGTACCATGCAAATGATTTAATGTTGTCTAAATTTGTTTAATTTTGATAGTAAACACATTTATAGTTATACCAGGTGCTTGTTGGCCACCATGAATGCTTGTAGACGACATCACGGTTTGATGTCTTGTTCCTAATGTAAAGAGCATTGTAAGTAGACATTCCAAATAACAGTGATAACGTCAGATTACATGACCGACGTAGGTTTTGGATCAGACGGTGTGCTTTCTATAAACTGCAGTGTTTATTACTAATGGAGGAATTAGAAAAGAAAGAATAGAAAAAATGTACGATCCAAGAAAGCCACAAGAAAGAAAAAAGTGAAAACCATGTGAACTAAAAATCTTAGGAATACAAAATTGTAAAATAGGAACGAGAGTACAACATTTGGAGTGGTTGATCAGATAACCTGTGCGTCATTTACTTATAAATCCAGAAATTACATACTACTACCTCTGGTTTTTAGTATTTGTCGTTCCCGACCAGGAATTGAACTAGAAATACACTACCGTAATAAGCTGTCGGAGCAACATTTATTTAGGGACAGATGTAGTATGTATATATAACTAAATTCATGAAACAGAAGACCACATTTATTCTTTGTTAATTTATTTAATCTTCGTATATCAGGATGGATCGTGTATAACTTAACTAGGCCAAAACTGCATGGATCGTGTAGAACCAAGCCAATATAGCTCTATAAAAAGACGACATGGATCGTGTAGTTTACCTAGCAAAAAACTGGAGTCCGGGATGCGATGTCGCAGAGAGGTGTCGGCGACGAAGAGGTTCGGTAGAGCCCGTCAAACTTGGTCGCCCGACGTTGTACCCAGGAGTCAACACCACCAAGAGCTTCGATGCGTCACTGCGAGATCCATGGGGGAAAAATTGTAAAAACCGTGGGAAATGGAAACACGGGAATTTCTTAGGAATACAAGTATGGAATACAGGACAGAGAGACAACACATTTGGAGTACTTCGAGATCACCGGAAGGGCGGGGCAGCGGTGTGTCGGGAACAGAGGCCAGTGTTTCTATTTATACTCATCATGGCTGAAATAGGGTTACAATAATAGGCGGGACTGAAATTGGAGGCGCAGGTAGTGAAAATTGAATTGTCAAAATCTCAAATGTGGCACGCCAAGTAGAACAATAAAATTTTCGCGGTAGTAGAGAATTTGACACAAGCCGTGCCCTTGTGCACGCATCCAATCGTGATTAATTACATCTCATGTCGCGTCGATTCCTGCACATGGTGCGTGCAGCTAGAGGGCTAGACTTCGTCTTTGGACAACTTGCTCGCTTCTTAATTCATCTTTGTTGTCATGCATGGAGATCAAAATCTAAAAGCAGTCATCTTCTATCTAGTGTGACATTCCAAAAAATATGAAAAAAATATGAATCGCCAAATGTATATGTGCTAATGCAAACGATATGCAAATACAGCCAAGTCCACAAAAGGACAATGGTAAACAATCAACATTTTGTAATATTAATCACAATGAAATAATAACATGTAGTATATACTACTACATACTAAAAATACATTTTCCCATGCACCGACTACAAATGAAAAAATTGAGTGAAAGAACACAAAAGAGGAGAAACGCAGACTCAACCACAATCTCAATGGAGTTTCAACCAAGAGTCGTCGATTGTCGCAACACAACAAATTCTTGCCTAGACATTGAACAACAGTTATCTCGCCCCTTTTTCAGAAAGGAGTTGTTTTTTGATACTGCATAGGATGCATTGTTCATGAACAGAAAAGACATTTATCATTAAAATAGAAACAACACATATATTACAAACAAGAACTACGAAAGCACATAGAAAACAAGAAAAAGAAAAACTACAAATACTACTCTACTCGGAGTCGGAGGAGATCTCCTCCACCTCCTTCTCCATCGACGCCGCCTCCTCCACCGCCACTGCTGCCGCCGCCGCCTCCTCCGCCGCTGCCGCCGCCGCCTCCTCCGCTGCTACTGCCGCCTCTAGCAATTGAGTCCTAAGCTTTTGGGCAACGGTCCGCAGAAGATGTTGGCGGCCCTCCACCCGAGCCATCTCCACGATCGTCTCGTAGAGGACGTTGAGACGACCGGACACAAACCCTAACCCAAAGCAGTAGTGGCCGGCGGTGTCCATGCTGGTGCAGATGGGAAGTTTCCCAAGACCCAAACGGTCACACGAGCGAGATGTATCAGAAAATACATCCCGCGCCAAGATGTCGAGTGAAAGCATCTAGGCCCCCATGAGGTATGGTTTTGGTGATTAATGACAACCATTGGATTTTACTAATGAATTTGTGAATGCAAGGTCCCCATAATCACTCAATAAAATGAAATCAATATGTCACTGGAGACCCCTAACAATCAATGTATGAGATCAAATCAATGATATGAAGACAAGAAGTGAAAGCTCTTATGTCAAAGTCATTCAACTTTAAATTGACAACATTCAATGCTTAAAGATCATCAGAAATGCCTTTGCAATAAATGTCAAAGAGGTCAATCGAGCAAGACACAAAAGAATCACTTAGAAACAACTCAAAGCAAACAAAATCAACTCACCGGATCAACCGATGATACCTCAGAACAACACATCGGTCGAGTTGGTTCAACTGAAGAAGAAGACCTCAGAACAAAGTACTCACCAGATCATCCGATGTGAATGGCTCAGCAACATCGGTCCATCAGTACAGTTTGCAATATCATTGGACCAAGTGTAGCACCGGATCATCCGATGTACAGAGAAGCACACATCGGTCGATTACTCCAGTAAGCATCAAGTTTGAGAAAATTCTGGAGGAAGAGCCACCGGATCATCCGATGAGAAGACATGATCAACATTAGTCTAACAACGGTCATATCTGACACAATGACGTCAGCTAAAGTAACTTGACCGATGATAACTAAAGGGGAGACATCGGATCATCCGGTGTTCACAGTAAAGTTCTGTCAGCCTGCTTTTCCAATGGCTATTTCGAGGAGGCTGGCTATAAATACCCCCTAATCCTGTCATTTCGTTAAGTCAAGATCACCAGACACTATCAACACGTCCACAAGCATTCAAGACCAAGAGCAATCATCTCCACATCATTTCGATCACCTATACACCAAGAGTTAGGCTAGAACTAGTTAGAGAGAGAGCTTGTGTGCCTCCATTCTGGGTGAGTGGACTCTCTAGGATAGTGAGAGAGCCTCAAGGGAGTGCCCTTGGTGTTTGTAACTGTGAGGAGACTTCCGGAGCTTGCCAAGGCGTTTGTGGAAGCCCGGAGGGTCGAAGTTGTACAAGGCTTGAGCTCCACCTTGCCAAGGGAGGCAAACGGAGAGGAATAGTGAAGACTCCTCGTCTCGGTGACTTGGGTGTGGCAAAACCCTTTGGTGGGTGCCACAACGTGGATGTAGGAAGATCTTGACGATCTTGCCGAACCACGGGATAAATCCTCGTGTCTCCTCGGGAGTTTGCATCCTTCTCCTTTCCCTTACTTTTATGCATTTTATATTCCGCGAAGTTTCTATCTACTAGAATGCATAGATAGTTTGCGTAGGGAATTGGGCTTTAGAAATTAAGTTTTACTGCTTAGAGTTTTTCAAAAAAAAGCCCAATTCACCCCCCTCTTGGGCATTCGGTCCTTACAATTGGTATCAAAGCAAGGTTGCTCATAGGATCATTCTAGCTTCACCGCTAGAGAGCTAAAATGGCCAAGGTTGGGGGTTTGGTTCCTATCTTCGAGGGCAAGAACTTTGCCTATTGGAAAGCACGCATGCGCGCTTATCTAGAGGCTATTGCGCCCGAAGTATGGGAAGCGACCCACGCGGGGTTTGGAGAACACAATTATGTTGGTGATCAAATTAAATGGGATGCTAAAGCTAGGAATGCAATCTATGAATGTATTAGTCAAGATGTGTTTTCTAGGATTACTAGCAAAGAAAAAGCTTGTGAAATTTGGGCGTGCTTAATAGAGATTCATGAGGGCTATTCTAGAGTCAAGGAACTTAAATATCACATGCTTAAAGCAAAATATGATGAATTTAAGATGCTACCCCATGAAAATGTCAATGAGATGTTCTCTCGCTTAAATGTGCTTATTGACGAAATAAATGCTCTTGACATTGCTTCTCTTGGCAAGGGACTCATCAACCGCAAGATCCTCATGCTCCTTCCCAAGCCAAAGTACAAGATCATCAACTCCATGCTCCAAAAAGAGTCGCTTGAACACATTGAAGTTTCAGAGCTCATTGGAGAAATACACGCTCATGAGATGAGTGTGCTTGGGATGATGGAGCAATCATCTTCAAAGACAATTGCTCTAAAGGCCTCCACCAAGAAAACAAGCTTCAAGAAGAAGAAGGTGGTTGATCCTAGCTCAAGTGAAGAAGAACAAGCCTCAAGTGAAGATGATGATGATGAGCTTGTGTTGATGATGAGAAAGTTCTCACGCTTGAACTCCATGATCACTAAGAAGGGATACACATTTGATCCCAAGAAGAGAGCACTTCTACCAAGGATAGATGATCACAAGACTTGCTACAATTGTGGTGATCAAGGCCACATCTCCTATGATTGTCCAAAACCGGACAAAAGAAGAGAGAACTACAAGAGCAAGCATCGCAAGCTTGAAGAGAGTGATGATGATGAAGAAGAGGCCAAACCCAAGTCAAGATCCTTTGGGAAGAAGAAACATGACAAGGGCAAGAAGGCAAGGCTCTTCCCAAAGAAGAGAAATGGCCCACAAAAGGTGTTCATGTGTGAGGCAAATGAATGGGTCACCGACGAAGAAACAAGTGATGAAGAGAGTGAAGAAGAAGAAGAAAGCTTGGTCGGCCTCGCCATCGCCAACAATGATGACGCACCTCTTCATCCACCGCCCATGTGCCTCATGGCGAAAGGTAACACCAAGGTATGTGACGACTCTAGCGATGATGAGCTTTCCCCCGATGATTTAACTTCTTTGATAAATGAGTATCATGCTATCATTAAGAGGGAAAAGAGTAAGGTTAAAGTGCTTGAAGAAAGTCGTGCTAGACTTGAGAGTGCTAACCTTGATTTGCTTGACAAGTATGAAAGCATACTCAAAGAGCATGACACGCTAAAATCCCATGTCAAGCATATTGAGGAAGAAAAGGATAAAATCAAGATAGATAATCATGAACTTAACTTAGCACACCAAACACTCTTGGAAGAGCACAACAAGTTAACACAAGAACATCAAACACTTAACCTTGCTCATGACATGCTTGATCAAGAGTTGAAAAATATGAAGAAGCAAACTCTTAATGATAACATATCCATTACTTCTCATGCCACTAATGCTTTGCACAAGTCTTTGCCTTTGAAAGCTAATGCTAGGGAGAAGGACTTGTTGGAAGAAATTGAGAGTCTCCGCACTAGTGTGGCTAGACTTTCAAAAGGGGAGGTCAAACACAAGGAAATCCTCTTCCAACAAGCAAATGCCTTCAACAAAAGAGGACTTGGATCCTTCCCGATGCCCAACAAAGGAAAGGTTCCCTCACCAGAGCTAAGAACAAGCTTCATCAAAGAAGTTGGTTCTTATTGCCAACATTGTGAGGTCAGTGGTCACCACACAAGGGAGTGTCCTCTTCCTAACCAACCCTCTCCCAAGCTTCCTACTAATTACAAATCTATTTTCAATGATCGTTATTATCTCTTAAGTAAAGTAGATGGCAAGGTGAAGGCTAGGTTCATTGGCAAGGACATGAAGGACATGAAGGGGAAGCTCCCCAAGCAACTTTGGGTCCCAAAGACACTTGTATCACACATACAAGGACCTAAGTTGGCTTGGGTGCCTAAAGTTAAAAATTGAATTCATGTGTGTAGGTGAACTACAAAGCCAGAGGAAAGCATTGGGTACTCGATAGCGGGTGCACCCAACATATGACCGGCAATGATGGTATGTTCACCACCATAGAAAACCCCGGCAATCATGAACAAGTCACCTTTGGTGATAACTCTAAGGGAAAGGTAATTGGGTTAGGTAAAATTGCTATTTCAAATGGTTTATCCATTTCTAATGTTTTGTACGTTAAGTCACTTAGCTTTAATTTAATTTCTATTGCACATTTATGTGATCTTGGACTAACATGCACATTTAGCAAAAATGATGTTGTTGTGAGTAGTGAAACAAGCAAAGACATAGTCTTCAAAGGATTTCGGCATGGACATCTCTACCTAGTAGATTTCTCCAACAAGAATGCTAGCTTATCCACTTGTCTTTTCACTAAGACAAGCTTGGGTTGGCTATGGCACCGACGCATAGCGCACATTGGGATGAGCAAACTCAAGAAGTCATTCAAGCTTGGGATGGTGACCGGCGTGAAGGATGTCACATTTGAGAAGAACAAGCTTTGTAGCACTTGTCAAGCCGGGAAGCAAGTTGCTTCACACCACCCAATGAAGACAATGGTGTCAACCTCCAAGCCACTTGAGCTACTCCACATGGACCTCTTCGGACCGTCCACATATCAAAGCCTTGGTGGTAACCTCTATTGTCTCGTTATTGTTGATGACTATTCTCGCTATGCTTGGACTTTATTTCTAGGTGACAAGAGTGAAACTCCGTAAGTGTTAAAGACCTTCGCCAACCGCACTCAAAGGGAATTTCAACTTCCCATCATCAAGGTCTGGAGTGAAAACGGCACCGAATTCAAGAACTACAACATTGGGGAGTGGTGTGACTGTGAAGGAGTGAAACATGAGTTTTCGGCCACATACACTCCTCAACAAAATGGTGTCGTTGAAAGAAAGAACAAGACACTCATCACTCTTGCAAGAGCAATGCTTGATGACTACGACACATCGGAGAAGTTTTGGGCCGAAGCAATCAACACGACGTGCCATGCCGCAAATAGGGTCTATCTCCATCGACTACTTCAAAAGACCACGTACGAGCATCTCATTGGGAGAAAGCCCAACATCTCCTACTTTCGAGTCTTTGGATGCAAGTGCTACGTCTACCGCAAGAAAAGGCTCGGTAAGTTTGAAAGAAGATGTGATGTTGGTATATTTCTTGGTTATGCATCAAACTCAAAAGCATATCGAGTATTCAACCAAACCTCTGGTTTAGTTGAGGAAAGTTGTGATGTTGAGTTTGATGAATCTAATGGCTCCCAAGAGGAGAGTTTTGGTCATGATGAAATAGATGATGAGCCTCTACGAGAAGCCATGAAGACATGACCATTGGAGACATCAAGCCGAAAGTTGAGGAGAGCCATGATCAAGGGGGAGCTTCAAGTCCCAACATCAACACCTCCATGGCACCTCAAGTCGACGAAGAGGAGAAGGATGATCCATTGCCAACTCAAGATTCACAAGCACAACAACATCAAGAGGAAGAAGAAGTCCATGATCAAGTCCAACCACAAGAGGAGCAACACGCATCACCTTCGCCAAGTGCTTCACAACCACTTATGAGGCATGGACGCATCTCCAAGGCGCATCCAATGGACCAAATCATTGGAATTCCGTCAAGGGGTGTAAGCACACATTCTCGCCACTTTGCTTCATTTTGCAAGCACTACTCGTTTGTTTCGTGTGTAGAACCCACTCACATTGAGGAAGCACTCCAAGACCCAAATTGGGTGATGGCCATGCAAGAAGAACTCAACAACTTCATCCGCAATGAAGTTTGGGTGTTGGAGGAATGACCCAAGGACAAGAACGTCATCGGAACAAAGTGGGTGTCCGCAACAAACAAGACGAGAATGGCGTTGTGGTCCGCAACAAGGCTAGACTTGTGGCCAAAGGGTTCTCGCAAGTTGAAGGACTAGACTTTGGTGAGACATTTGCCCCGGTCGCCCGGCTAGAAGCCATCCATATACTTCTTGCCTTTGCATCACATCATAGCATTAGACTTTATCAAATGGATGTGAAAAGTTCCTTTCTTAATGGTTACATTAACGAGCTTGTTTATGTTGAACAACCTCCCGGGTTCGAAGATCTGAGGAATCCTAATCATGTGTATAGGTTGCACAAGGCGCTCTACGGGCTCAAGCAAGCACCTAGGGCGTGGTACGAACGACTACGGGATTTCCTCATCATGCAAGGATTCAAGATCGGGAGGGTGGACACTACACTCTTCACCAAGGACATCAACGGAGATTTGTTCATTTGTCAAATTTATGTTGATGATATTATTTTTGGTTCAACTAACGAAGCTCTTAGCCATGAGTTTGGCAAAATGATGTCTAGGGAATTCGAGATGTCAATGATTGGAGAGCTCAACTTCTTCCTTGGATTTCAAATCAAGCAACTTCAAGAGGGGACCTTCGTCTATCAAGAGAAGTACACCAAGGACCTCTTGAAGAAATTTGAGATGGGATATTGTAGCTCAAGAAGCACTCCAATGGCAACAAATTGTCATCTCGATGCAGATAAGGACGGTAAACCTATTGATCAATCTAACTACCGTTCTATGATTGGCTCATTGCTTTATCTTACCGCATCTAGGCCCGATATCATGTTTAGTGTATGCTTGTGTGCTCGCTTTCAAGCGGCACCTAAAGAATCACATAGGAAGGCGGTATTTAGGATACTTAGGTATCTTAAGCATACCCCTAGTATGGGCTTGTGGTACCCTAAAGGTGCAAAATTCCACCTCTTGGGATACTCGGATTCGGACTTTGCCGGATGCCGCGTGGATCGCAAGAGTACCTCCGGTGGGTGCCACTTGCTTGGGCGTTCCCTAGTATCTTGGTCAAGCAAGAAGCAAAATTTCGTCGCCTTGTCCACGGCGGAAGCGGAATATATTGCGGCCGGTGCATGTTGTGCCCAAATTCTTTATATGAAACAAACCCTTTTGGACTTTGGTATTAAACTTGGTTGTGTGCCTCTCCTTTGTGACAATGAAAGTGCGGTTAAGATAGCTAAAAACCCCGTTCAACACTCCCGCACTAAGCACATTGATATTCGCCATCATTTCTTGAGGGACCATGAAGCTAAGGGAGACATCTCATTGAGAGGTGTTAGGTCCGAAAAACAATTGGCGGATATCTTCACTAAACCACTTGATGAGAAAACTTTTTCTAGGCTAAGAAGTGAATTAAATGTGCTAGATGCAACGAACGTCATGTAAGAATGCACTTCATATAGGTCTTGCCTAACTCTCAAAGGATAGGGGTGAGCAAGGGTTAGCTTGGGGTGGAGGTTCCTTTTGGTTGTCCCAAGGTTTGGAGAGTAGCTCTCCCTGAAGAAGCCTTTGAAAGGTTCAAATTTGGCAAGATAGATTTTTTTATGCCTTGCATGATGCCTGCCATATAGACTTACAATTTCTTGCATTATAAAATGTTTGGCATTGCATACGGTAGATTGTCACAAAGGGGAACCCACCTCATGAGAAAGAGACTTGTTTGAAATGCAATATCTCAACTCATATAAGGTGGAAAGAACATAATGTTAGGTGCGTTAATGCCTAGAGGAACATGCTCTAAAGAGATAGAAGTCTTCATACTCTACCTCACAAAGCATGGGCCTTACATTTTATTTGGATGATTTCCTCCTATTTTTCTCGATGTTCCATTTGCTTTAAGGCCTAGCCAATTTATTGGCATATTAGTATCTTTGAGGGGTAAGGGGTTGCCCAAAAGGTCCTAAGACATGTGTTTCTCATGGCTTGTTTGTTTGGTCAAAGGACATATATGGGATGTTATTGTTCTATAGTCATAGGATTATCCGATGCCTAGGTCAATCCCTCATCGGATCAATTGGTGTTCAATCTCCAAGGGCCAGCTCAGTCAGTATCTCAAATGATCCGACGCGTTCATCCTGAAAAACATCGGTCCATCCGATGTGTACAATTCTGGAACTTTGATCAATTCCACCGATGATATTCCCTCCCACGTTAGACCATCCGGTGTCAACATTCCATTTTTGAACACCCTTACTGTACCATTCGACCGATGCTTCCATCCTTCAACGTCGGTCCATCCGGTGTCAACGGCACTTTTCTGAAAAACCTTACTGTGGCATTCGACCGGTGCATCTATCGTTCAACATCGGTCCATCCAATGTTAAAAAGTCGGCTAGGGTTTGGGACCCACTATTTAAACCGGCCGTTCGTATCTTTTCTCTCTCTCCCTGATCTCGTTTGCCAACGCCGCCGACTTTCTCACCAAGTGCCACCACCACCGCCGGACGCCGCCGCCGCCCTCCGGCCGCCGCCGCCCGTCGCCGCCCGCCGCCTCCGGTCGCCGCTCCACCGCGCCGCCGCCTCCATCACCTAGCGCCGCCGCCTCCATCACCAAGCGCTGCCGCCTCCATCACCAAGCGCCGCCGCCGCTCCTGCGCCGCTGACCACCGCTCGCGCACCACCGCCGCCCAGCCACACCTCCACCACCTCGTCGATCTCCGCATCGCCGTTCCGTGTGTTCGACGTCATCGACTCTGTCCACGCGCCCGATCGCAATGGCTCGCGACAAGAAGAACAAGGGCAAGGCCATCGCGGAGCCGGCCGCGAAGAAGCAAAAATTGTCGAAGGAGGAGAAGAAGGCGTTGATGGCCGCTCGCGCCGCCGAGGAGCGTGAGCGTGGCCGAGGAGGATCACTGAGGATCCGCGAGGCTCGTCCGAGGCAGCCTCCTGTGATTGATGACTCCGAGGCCGAAGAAGAGCCGATAGAGCCTCTTGTCCGCCGGTGCTCAGCCTGGACCCGTGGGGGTCATCCCGTGGCAGCTCCACGTCCGAGACCGACGGCTGCCGATCGTCGTGAGGACAGGGAGGCCCAGCGAGCCATCTACGAGATGGACACCACTGTCCATGTCGCTGAAGGAGTCCGGTTGACTGACTACCGGAAGATGAAGGCCAAGCAGCTCCGCAGACTCAGGTGGAGTGTGCTGCTTGAGGAGAGGTACCCGCAGCCCAGAGAGGCCTTGGTGGACAGTCGTTTCTGGACTGTGACACAGGCGTACCTCTACGAGACCTACAGACGCCGAGGCCACAAGTTGTTCTAGCACAACTTTCTGGATTGGCATCAGCTTGCCCTCGTAACAGAGACAAAGATACGGCCCTACTTTGAGAGGTACAGAGGGCTGGTGCATCTGATGTCCTATGAGAGGAGTGCTTATGTGGAGGACTGGGTACGTGTGTTCTATGCTATCCTCTACATCTCTTAGGGCAGAAGATCGATTGATTTCATGTTCATGGGACAACACTACCACTTGACGAGGCAGACACTAGCACAGCTGCTAGGCGTGGACCTGCACGACACTTGCGTGCATGAGAGAGTATATGGTCAGGCAGACCCGCCGAGGAGGACGCTCACTGGAGGAGTGGCACCAGCTCTAGAGGAGATCCGTTCCCTGTTTGGCCCTACCTTCTCCCCAGACCAGCCGAGGGTACCGGCTCTGTTGACCCCAGTTGCGCGCACAGTGCACCTCGCCTTGCGCCGCACGCTCCTGTCGAGGTCAGGTTACTTGGAGGGGTTCACTAGTCTACAGCAGACTCTCCTGTTCTACATCATGAACGGGATGGAGTTCGACATAGTGGACGTCCTCATATGCGAGATGGAGGACGTGATCACAGATGGAGTGGGGATGATGAGGCAGCTCATGTATGAACACTGGATCAACAACCTGCTCACCATGATGGTCCCTGAGGAGTCCGCCGTGCATGACCGCCTCACTGACGAGAGCGTCACACGGTTTAGCCACTACCATGCTCCAGCTCCTGGAGACCGCTGCCTTGGCCGTCCAGTCGAGCGTCAGGTCAGGGCTCGTCTTTCTGAGGAGGACTGGTCGGACTTGGAGAAGGAGGATGAGAGGCTAGCTGAGGTAGAGGCACAGGATGAGGACCAGTGCGATGCTGTGCGGCAGGGTCGCAGAAAATTTGTGGGCTACTGCCTAGGGCCAGACCGGTGGGTGGGGGTGGTGGGGCGGGCACATTGACAGCTGGTAAAGAGAAAAGAAATAAAATTAATTAAGTGTGTAGCTTTTTATTTTCATAATTTTTTAAAATATAAATCTACTACGTACGTCCTACTAATGTTAGTTCAATGCTTTGTCCAAAACGTCAATTAAAAGAATAAGGAGGGAGTATTTATTAGATACAGTATAGTATTACTAATGTGTTAATTTTCCATATGCGATGTTTTTCGATAAAAGGAGGAGTTTTTCATTAGTGCATGTACTGTAGGACACATTGTTCATGAACATAAAATAAAAGACATTTTTCATTAACATAAAAACTACACATATATTACAAACAAGAAAAAAACACATAGAAAACATAAGAAAAAACTACTACTCATCCTACTCTACTCGGAGGAGGACTTGTCCACCTCCGCCGCCGCCTCCGCCTCCGCCGGCGGCGCCTATGCCTCCGCATCTGCCGTAGGCGCCTCCGCCAAAACCGCCGACGGAGCATCCTCCAACATCAGATCGAACTTCTTCCGGCTGACAGCGTTCACGAGTTGCTCGCGAAACCCCACCCTGGCCTCCTCACCAATCGTCTCGTAGAGGCAGTCGAGACAAGCGGCAACAAAGACTAACCCAAAGATGTAGTAGCCGGCGGAGTCCATGCTGGTGTGGTGGGGAAGGACACCAAGTCCCAGTCGGCGACAGGAGTGAGATGTATTGTGAAATACATCCTGCGCCATTTTGTCGAGCGCTTTTGCTTGCACATCAACGACAAACAGGCTGTCGGTGACCTCCTTAAGCTTGCCGTCGAGTTTGTCGATGCTTTCATCGATGAGGCGGACAGTCTCATCATAGTCGGACGGAAGATGTGCGGGCGCCGCGGGCGGAGACAGGAGTGGAGGAGGTGCGGGCGCTGCCTCCAGTTCCACCAGCCTTGGCGGCGACGGAAACGGAGAAGGAGGTTCGGAGGACATCGATGACCTGGAGCGCTTCGGTGCGGGGCTACCCATTTGTGCAGCAACGGAGGTGCAAACAAAGAGAGAGAGGTGGTCGATGGTGGTGCGGCGGAGAAGCAAGAGGAGAAGTTTGGAGGCTAAAATCGATCGAGAGGTGCGGCGGAGAAGAAGAGGACGGTGTGCCTTTATAGTGGGTCGTCGTCTAAGCGCGTGAGTGGAGATGATCGGATGCTTCAAAAATTTGTGCTTTTGAATTGACGGTCAGAGTTACTCCAAACCACAGTTCGCCTCCTCTCGGTTATCGCAATGGCTCAACATGTCCCATCGGCCAGTTTTTTAATTTGACACACAAAGGTGCGAAGATTGACATTAACGCGTGTGGCAATCGACCGAGAGTCCATATCTTTTTTTAAGGATCCGACCGTTGCCGACCAAGAGTCCATATCGAACTGATAATTGTCGTGATCATGGATGATGGTGGACATGAATGTAATGCATGTGAAAGAGACTCGTGATCAAGCATGTTTGGTCACGTGTTGAGGATTTTTGTGCCCACTTGTTGAGGAACATGTTAATTGGATGATGTTGAAGATCGGATGTGGCGTATGTGTTTTGACAAGTGTGTTCATTTGTTCCTAAAATCAGAACACGTAGCGGCTAGCGCCTACGCCTGTTGTTTCTTCAAAAGACGAGTACATAATGTGGCCTAGAGGGGGGTGAATAGGCCTTTTGAATTTCCTGCACACTTAATAGAGTCGTCAAAAACTTGATTGACCGGACTAGTCCGGTTATGTGGGCGGACTAGTCCGGTGTGCTGAAATTTGTGAGTTGATTAAGTGTTATTTTGGAGACTAGGTTCTTCTAGCAGTGGAAATTAGAACAACAGATTCTTTGGTTTAAGATTATTGTATGAATGCACGTGGAAACTTGTAAGCAACTGAATTGATGTTTAGTAATCAAGTGATCTAGTGAATGAATAGTAAAGTAAATGAGGCACAAGACACAAGCGAATTTTTACTGAGGTTCAATCTCACCATGAGATCTACGTCCTCATTGAGGAAGCTCACACAGAGTCGGGTCTTCAACCCTTTCCCTCTTCAAGTCACCACGAATGCCGACTTGATTCCACTATCACGGGTAATCACCAAGTTTGTGGAGCAACCTCACACGTTGAGGGCTCCCACGAGAATTACAACGAAAGAGGCGATCAAATACACTTGAAAGTATTACAATGCAGAGTATAAGTGTAGAAAGATCAAACCCCAAGAGCTCGCAACGAAGGAACGACGATCTCCCAATCCCGAATCCAAGTGTTCTAATGATTTGACTCCTTTTTGCACCTTAGATGTGTGGGGAGATGTGTTTTTGGCTCTTGGGACAAAGTGGCGGCACTAGGGTTTGTGTTTTCAGTAGTATTCAATGTGTGTGTACTTTGGAAGGCCGTGGATTCTCTATTTATATGGTTTCTAAAAAGTTACCGTTGAAAAACCCTAACACCGGACTAGTCCGGTGCAAGTCCGGACTTGTCTGGTCACAGTGTAACTCGATGTACAGAAAGTCTGGTGGACTAGTCCGGTCCAAGCTCGGACTAGTCCGGTGCTATGTGAAGGTGAACTTCAGAAACTTCAACGGACTAGTCCGTGGACTAGTCCAGACTCCACAGATAGGATACTCCAGAAAGTTCAACGGACTAGTCCGGTCCCGATATGAGGGACTCTAGAAAGTTCAACGGTCTAGTCCGGTGGACACACGGACTAGTCCGATCTCCTGAGAGGGGAGACTCCAGAAAGTGTAACGGACTAGTCCGGTCCATGATCGGACTAGTCCGGTGCATTATGAAAGTAAGGTTAATTTTAAAGCCGTTTCCCCTGCGCAAAGTTGTGAGCTCTTGGAGTGTGTCTTTCATACACTCCCTATACATTTAAAATCTAATTTGTTCTTCCAAGCTCCATTAAAGTATCCCTCTTTGGACACCACTCCATTTTTCACCTTTTTGTGTGCACCGAGCTATTTCACTTCGTTTGTCCTGCAATCATCTCAATAGTTTCATTAGGATCTCATATGTTTGTCATCAATTAGCCAAAACCCACAAGGGATATCCTAGATGCACTTACAATCTCTCCCTTTTTGGTGATTGATGACAACCATTTGAGATATCACAAATGAGAGTAAAATTTTGATTTTCATAAGGTGTGCACATATGAGAATGACGATAAATCCACAAAAAGCTTCTCACATATGCACACACCTTATGGTGGGGTGCCTAACAGGTGTGTGATCAACAAAGTGTGATGAAACAAAGATAATCAATAATGAGTGTAGAGATAATCATTCAAGCAACAATAAGCATCACACATAAGAAAAGAAGGTTTTAAAAATAAGTACATGTCCTCGATCACAAAAGCATAAGAAGCACTACTACTAGAGATAGTCTCAAACTAGTCTCAATCTCCCCCCCCCCCCCCCCCTTTGGCATCAAGGCACCAAAAAAGGGAAAAATTGAGAGGAATCACTCATCACCACTCCCTTCTTCAGTTTCGCTCCGATATTCATCTTCACCGCCATCATCATTCACCGGAGCAGGATCTTCCTCGGAGTCCTCGAAGGCGGGCGATGATCCAACCCGCTCAATCTCCAGCTTGTTACAGATAGCCTTGATGTTGGCATTGACATATTATTGATGTTTCTTCTGCCTAAATTCAATCTTGCAGCAGCAGGCAAAGATGGAGGTGAGCATTTTGAGGACACCACTGGAGGGTCCATGGACAGGTGCAGAGCCAGCAGGAGCAGCTACAGATCTTGTGGCATTCACATCTTGTGATTGTTTAGACCCCCTTTAGCTTCAAGGGAGGAAGGGGCAGTAGGAGCTGAGGGAAGAGTGTACTCGGTGGGCTTTTGTGGCTTCAACCCCGTATGAGAGACATCCTTGACAAACTCAAGTCACGTCACTTTCTCAATCATGAACATGATGTACGGGGCGTATCAGCAAGACCTATTTGGCGTGATTGAGATGTTCACAATGTCATTGTAGATGTACTCATAGACATTGAATGGTCTCCTTCCACTAATGACCTTCATTAGGGTCCTCAAGGTTCCTTGGATAGTCCCCGCATCTCCATCTTTCGGGGCTATCATCTTCCTCAAGATTCTGTTGAGGATCACAAAGAAGGGCTTCAAATATTTGATGTTGGTAGGAGTATAGGGCATCATTGTGTCATAGAGGAACTTGAGATCATCCTTTTCCAAGGGTTGCAAATTATGAATGACAATATCATGATCCAGAGTGTGTTGAAGGTGAAGAATCCTTGCAAACTCATCATAAGTAACACTATACTTGGAACCATGAGTCATCTAAGTAAGACGGTCTCCATCACCCTGAGCAGAGTAGAGCGTAGAGTAGAATTGGATGATGATCTCATTGTTCCAGTCATTCTCAAAAGAAAACAGTTCCTTCAGTCCATGCCTCTCCAGGGCCTCAACCACCTCACGAAAGGCAGGATACTTCTTCGACTGCATGTATCCAATGTTCACCCATTGACTCTTCACAATGGGATTCTTCATCTTCATGTACACATGCTCGTAGTAGTCGGCATGGAAGTTGCTCCAGAATCTTGGGTCTGAGCATTGTCGAGGTTGATTATACACATTAATCTTTCTGAAGCTATCGGCAAGCTCACCCCCTTTTCTGGTGAAATCCTCACTCGAACGCTGCCTGTTGCGGTGACTTGGGTTTTTCATCTTCAGGGGCCCAATGGGACCGCTAGCAAGCCCCTTCCCTTTATTTAGAGCCCTCTTCGGCCCTGAGGAGCTCTCGATAGTTTTTCCTTGGGCCTTTTTGACAACCACCTTCCTCTTCTTAGGCAAATTGTCGTCGTAGGGTGGAGAGTGGACATTGACATCATGTATTTTCTTCATGTACCTCTCCTTGGCTCTCCTCGCTTTTTCACGTTCAACTTCTTCATCAACGTGGAAAGAGCTGTCATCTGAGCTTGAAGACATCATGCCTAATAAGGAGTTCATGGATTAGATAAGAATGAACCAAGGATAGATGTCAAATTAGGGATTTAGATGTCAGAGACCGGACTTGTCCGGGTTCGGAGTGCGGACTTGTTCGGTGTACCGTACTTGTCCGTATCTGAGCGTCGGACTAGTCCGGCCTGGCAAGAACCCTAAAGATTTCCTTGAATTCCAAAACTTCTATCTAAGGATACAAAATGACATGAAGGTGGTAGGAATACATCTATGAAGCCAATGTACAACCTTGGAATCAAAGGAAACGAGTTAGAATGAGAAAAGTTGAGATTTTGGTTTGAGGGAGAATTTTACTGAGATTTCAAGATTCGAGTTGAAGAAGCTTGAATCTGTCCGGAGGGGAGGATCAAATCGTCGAGGAGAGGATTCCCCACGGAGAAAACTTGATTTTTGAGGGCTCAACTCGAAGGTCACTTTGGGGGGGGGGGGGGGCTAGGGTTTAGGAGGGAAGAGGAGAGGTGAGGGAGAGCAAGTGGAGGGAGGTTTGAAAATTTGATTTGGGCCAGTCAGCTGCTTATATACGCGGCCGACCGGACTAGTCTGGTTAGGGGACAGACTAGTCCGGTGCCTCTGGAAAACCTAGGAGACAGAGACTGTCCGGACTAGTTCGGTGGCAAACCTGACTAGTCCGGTGCCCCTGGAAAACCTAAGTATTTTGAAATAATTAATAGTGATCCAAGGACAAGTTTTGCAAATAATCTTGGTACTTATGACCAGAAGGCAATCAACAATGAAAAGTGGTCATAAACTCCAAGATTTCTTCATTAAAAATAGTTTTCTTAGAAGAAAAAGAGGTGAGGAGCTATTTTTAACAATAAAATGCGATGTTTGAAGTTTCAATCAGGTATGCAACGTTTCAAGCCACATTTCGAGAGTCAAGAATGTTAAGTTCATTTCTAAGCTCACAAAACCTTTTCTCATCTAATGGTTTGGTGAAAATATCTGCAAGTTGTTTTTCAGTCCTAACATGTGAAATAGCAATGTCACCTTTTAACAAATGATCTCTAAGAAAATGATGACGGATATCTATGTGCTTAGTTCTTGAGTGCTCTACAGGGTTGTGTGCAATTTTTATAGCACTTTCATTATCACATAGAAGCGGGATATGGCTAAGATTGTAGCCGTAGTCCCTAAGAGTCTGTCGCATCCAAAGTAGTTGTGCGCAACAACTACCGGCTGCAACATACTATGCTTCTGCTGTGGATAGAGCAATGGAGTTTTGCTTTTTAGATGACCAAGAAACTAGGGACCTACCAAGAAACTGACAAGTCCCTAACATGCTCTTTCAATCGACTTTGCATCCTGCATAGTCGGCGTCAGAATACCCTATCAAGTTAAACTTGGATCCTTTGGGATACCAAAGGCCCAAGTTGGGTGTGTGCACAAGATACCTTAGGATTCTTTTTACGGCAATTAAGTGACACTCTTTAGGTGCGGCTTGAAACCTTGCGCACAAGCAAACACTAAGCATAATATCTGGCATAGATGCACATAAATAAAGTAAGGAGCCGATCATGGACCGATATACCTTCTGGTCCACATTTAGACCGTCTTCATTGAGGTCGAGATGTCCATTAATGGCCATGGGTGTCTTGATGGGCTTGGCTTTGTCCATATTGAATTTCTTGAGAATGTCCTGTGTATATTTGGTTTGGCTTATAAATGTACCTTCTCTTAGTTGCTTCACTTGGAATCCCAAGAAGAACTTCAATTCGCCCATCATTGACATCTCGAACCTATATGTCATAATTTTGCTAAATTTTTCACAGAAAGATTTGTTAGTGGATCCAAAGATAATGTCATCAACATAAACTTGACATACGAATAGATGATCATCACAATGTTTAGTGAAAAGTATATAGTCAACTTTACCAATTTTGAATCCATTTTGAGTCAGAAAATCTCTAAGGCACTCGTACCAAGCTCGAGGAGCTTGTTTGAGGCCATAGAGAGCCTTACACAGTTTATAGACATGATCGGGATACTCTTGGTCTTCGAATCCTGGTGGCTGCTCCACATAAACTTCCTCCTTGATTGGACCGTTTAAGAAAGCGCTTTTGACGTCCATTTGATACAGCTTAAAATTATCGTGAGTAGCATATGCCAATAAAATACGAATGGACTCAAGTCTAGCTACAGGAGCAAAAGTTTCATCGAAGTCCAAACCTTCAACCTAAGAATAACCTTTGGCCACCAATCTCGCTTTATTTCTTGTTACTACTCCATGTTCATCTTGCTTGTTCCAAAAGACCCATTTGGTTCCAACGATGTTCGCCTTTGGTCTCTCCACCAGCTCCCACACTTCATTTCTCTTGAAGTTGTTCAACTCCTCTTGCATCGTCATCACCCAGTCTGGATCCCTTAAGACTTCTTCTACCCTGTATGGTTCCAGAAAAGGCACAAAAGAATAGTATTCACAGAAATTTGCAACTCGAGATCTAGTAGTTACTCCCTTAGCAATATCTCCAATGATATTATTGACAGGATGGTCTCTTTGCACGCTCTGATGTACTCTTGGGTGTGGAACTTGTGTAATTTCTTGTTCTTCATTATCTTCATGTTCATTTTCTCCCCCTAGATCATTGCTCCCATGATTATCTTGATATTCTTGATTTTCCTCATCTTGATCTTGTGAAAGAGCTCCCCCTTGATCATTGCCTCCGTGTTGAAGTTCATCTTGTGCATTTCAGTCGAATGTTCGCTCTTGTGGCAAGATATCACCAAGTCCCATTTTATTTAGTGCTTCATATGGAGCTTCCTCTTTATCTAGAACACACTTATCAACTTTCTCCACTTGTGAGCTGTTAGATTCATCGAACACTACATCACGTGCTACTTCAACAAGGCCAGACACCTTGTTGAAGACACGATAGGCGTAGGCATTCGATTCATAACCGAGCAAGAACCCTTCATCGGACTTTGAAGCGAACTTTGAGGCCCTCGGTTTCTTGTTCAGAATAAAACATTTACAACCAAATACTTTGAAATAAGAAACATTGGGCTTTTACCAGTAAGGAGCTCATATGGAGTTTTCTTCAGTAGTCAGTGGAGGTACAGCCGATTCGTGGCATGACAAGCGGTGTTCACCGCTTCTGCCCAAAATCGATCTGGTGTCTTGTATTCATCCAACATAGTACTTGCCATTTCGATCAATGTTCTGTTCTTCCTTTCGGCCACTCCATTTTGTTGAGGGGAGTAGGGCGTCGAGAACTCATGCTTTATCCCTTCTTCATCGAGAAACTCTTCAATTTGGAGGTTCTTGAAATCTGTCCCGTTGTCACTTCTGATGTTCTTTATGGTTGATGAGAATTCGTTCTGAGCTCTTTTCAAGAACTTCTTGAGGATTCCCTGAGTTTCTGATTTATCATACAAGAAAAATACCCAGGTAAATCTTGAAAAATCATCAACAATTACTAAACTGTATTTGTTACCGCCGATGCTGATGTACGAAATTGGACCAAAGATATCCATGTGGAGGAGTTCCAGCGGTCTTGCGGTAGTCATCACATTCTTGGCAGGGTGTGGTGCTCCGACTTGTTTTCCTACTTGACAAGCGTTGCACAGCCTGTCTTTTTCAAAAACCACATCCTTAAGACCACGGATGTGACCACCTTTTAGAAGTTTCTGCAAATTTCTCATCCCAACATGGGCTAGCCGTCTAATCCACAACCATCCCATGTTGGTCTTAGCAACCAAGCAAGTGTTGAGTTTGGCTTTATCTTTGTTGGAGTCAACAAGATAAAGCTTGCCCTTCAACATTCCCTTGAATGCAATCGAGCCATCGCTTCTTCTAAAAACGGTCACACCCTCATTAGTGAATAAACAGTTGTAACCTTTGTCGCATAGTTGAGATATTGACAAAAGGTTATAATCTAGTGAATCTACATGTAAAACATTAGATAAGCTGTGTTGAGAGAATATTTCAATGTTACCGCTACCAAGGACCTTTCCTTGGCTGTTGTCTCCGAAGTATATGCCTTCACTTGGATCCTTGTTATACTCGTACTCCACAAACATACCTCTCTCTCCGGTCATGTGATTTGTGCATCCGCTATCTAGCACCCATTTAGATCCACCAGAGGAGTAGGCCTGCAAAAAAGAATTATTCTTTGGTTTTAGGTACCCAAGCTTGCTTGGGTCCTCTCAGGTTAGTCACAAGAGTCTTGGGCACCCACACACAAGTTTTCAAGTTCTTGTGGCTTGGCCCTATGTATTTAGCAATGACTTTTCCATGTTTGGCTTTCATAAGGACATAGGAAGCATCAAATGTACGAAACAATATATGTAAATCAGATTCATGGGATTTTTCCTTAACAAAGACAATTCTATTCTTAGCATGATTAGGAGTAGACATATGTTTGTTCCTATCAAAACCAAGGCCATCTTTGACATTAGGAGGTCTAGTGACCATATATGCACTGCGTGCATATTTGATCTTCTCCTTATCAAAGATGCCGCTTGGAGAGGTATGCATATTGTGAGAAGTTGAAGTATTAGAAATAACATTCTTCTTACTATAGCAAGTGCAAGTTCCGATTGTTGTCGAACTCATATCTTTGGAGGAAGAGCTCTTGGAGGAAGAGGAGTCACTTTGCTTGAGTGACTCAACTTGCACCTCAAGGATCTTGTTAACTTTCGACAAGTTAGCAAGTTCTTCCTTGATTGCAATATGTGAGTCCTCTAGCTTTGAGTAAGTTTCCTTACTCAAGGCTAGCTCAACTTCAAGCGACTCGTTATTCTCTCTTTCAAGCTCGAGAAGCTTTTCAACTTCTTGATATCTCTTCCTTTCACGGATGAGCATATCTTCTTGTCGGTTAAGAAGTTCCTCCTTTTCAAAGATTTCGTTCGACAACATTTCCATTTTCTTTAAAGAAATTTTGCTTAGTCCTCTAAACATTTCTTCATTATCATTAGAGCTATCAAAGTCATCGATAGAGGAATTTAGCATAGGAGGAGTGAGTCATACCTTTTTCTTGCCTTCCTTAGCCATAAGGCAAGTGTGGTTGTTCATATCTTGGTCCTCTCATGTTTGTGAAGAGTGTGGCTTTCATAGTAGGTTTCTTGACTGCAATAGTGGCTATCTCTTCTTCTTCATCGGAGGAGGACTCGTCGTTAGAGTCCCACTCCTTGCCAATATGAGCTTGATGGGCTTGTCTTCTTTTTCTGAAATTTTTATTTTCTTGAGGTCTTGTTTCCTTCTTCTTTTTATTTTCTTCATAGGGGCAGTCCACCATGAAGTGACCATACTCTCCGCAGTTGTAGCAAGTGCGTCGAGCCTTGGATTTTCCTTTATCCTTGCTTTTCTCTTCATTTGAATTGTTGCCATGTCTTCTTTTCATCATGCATTTGAACTTCTTGATAAATTGTATCATTTCTTCATCATCAAGATCAGTGCTCTCGTCGCATGTATGCCCATCGTCTTGGTCTTCACGAGTTTCTTTGAGTTTGGGTCTGCACGTTGCTTTGAGAGCAACTTCTTTCTTCTTGGAAGAGGTGAGTTCGGCTAAGTCTTTGACGTATTGAGCCTCTTTCTCCACATTTCATGATTAATGATCTTCCCCAATAATTCATCCGGAGTCATTTTGTGAAATCCGGGGCTTCCTCTAATCATTGAGCAAAGTGTAACATTTCTTGGCATGAAGGCTCTAATCATTCTTTTGACCACCTCGTGATCCGTCCATTTCTTACTTCCATAGGCACAAATTTTGTTGATGAGTGCCTTCATACGGTTGTACATGTCTTGAGGTGATTCGCCTTCTTTAATAGCAAATCTCCCCAACTCTCCTTCAAGCATCTCGATTTTAGCTTCATGAACCGACCTATTTCCTTCGTGAGTTGTCTTAAGTGTATCTCATATTTCTTTTGCACTTTCTAAACCATCGATCTTGGTGAATTCCTCTCTGCTTAGTGATGATGTGATCACGGCGACGGCTTGTGCGTTTCTGTGAATCTCTTGTTCTTGTTCTGGAGTGAGTTCCTCATCCGTGTCCAGGATATTTATGCCAGTGCAAACAATGTGCCACAGACTAGGATTTAGGGATATTAGATGCATCTTCATGTTGTACTTCCACATGGTGTAGTCACTTCTGGCAAACTGTGGAGGCTTTCCCATAGGAATGGAGAGATAGTGATTGTTTGAATTGAGACGGTTGTAGTTGTAAGGATGTCGGGAGTAGTCGTGATGACCACTCCCCGTCGTCTTGTCTTCTTCTTTTCCTTTTTGTCCTAGAAGTTTATTTCTCAGGAGTGCCTTTAGTTGTCGCACTTCTTCTTCATCATGTGGGCTTTCCTTCAACACATCGAAGGCTTTATCTTCTTGTTCCTCCTCATTGATGTTCATCTTCGAGATATCGTTGTTCTTCTCAGAGGCCATTGATCTCTCCGAGATGTGAGTCTCGTTGGTCGAGAACCTTGCTCTGATACCAATTGAATGTGGCCTAGAGGGCGGTGAATAGGCCTTTTAAATTTCCTGCACACTTAATAGAGTCGTCAAAAACTTGATTGACCGGACTAGTCCGATTATGTGGGCGGACTAGTCCGGTGTGCTGAAATTTGTGAGTTGATTAAGTGTTATTTGGTAAACTAGGTTCTTCTAGCAGCGGAAATGAGAACAACAGATTCTTTGGTTTAAGATTATTGTATGAATGCACGTGGAAACTTGTAAGCAACTTAATTGATGTTTAGTAATCAAGTGATCTAGTGAACAAATAGTAAATTAAATGAGGCACAAGAGACAAGCGAATTTTTACCGAGGTTCGATCTCACCACGAGATCTAAATCCTCGTTGAGGAAGCTCACAAAGAGCCGGGTATCCAACCCTTTCCCTCTTCAAGTCACCACGAAGGTCGACTTGATTCCACTATCACGGGTAATCATCGAGTTTGTGGGGCAACCTCACACGTTGAGGGCTCTCACGAGAATTACAACGAAAGAGGCGATCAAATACACTTAAAAGTATTACAATGCAGAGTATAAGTGTAGAAAGATCAAACCCCAAGAGCTCGCAACGAAGGAACGACGATCTCCCAATCCCAAATCCAAGTGTTCTAATGATTTGACTCCTTTTTGCACCTTAGATGTGTGGGGAGATGTGTTTTTGGCTCTTGGGACAAAGTGGCGGCACTAGGGTTTGTGTTTTCAGCAATATTCAATGTGTGTGTACTTTGGAAGGCCATGGATTCTCTATTTATATGGTTTCCAAAAAGTTACCGTTGAAAAACCCTAACACCGGACTAGTCCAGTGCATGTCCGGACTTGTCTGGTCACAGTGTAACTTGAAGTCCAGAAAGTCTGGCGGACTAGTCTGGTCCAAGTTCGGACTAGTCTGGCGCTGTGTGAAGGTGGACTTCAGAAACTTCAACAGACTAGTCCGTGTACTAGTCCGGACTCCACAGATAGGAGACTCCAGAAAATTCAACGGACTAGTCAAGTGGACACACGGACTAGTCTGGTCTCTCGATATGAGGGACTCCAGAAAGTTCAACGGACTAGTCCAGTGAACACACGGACTAGTCCGGTCTCCTGAGAGGAGAGACTCGACTAGTGCGGTCCATGATCGGACTAGTCTGGTGCATTGTGAAAGTTAGGTTAATTTTAAAGCCCTTACCCCTGCGCAAAGTTGTGAGCTCTTGGAGTGTGTCTTCCATACACTCCCTATACATTTAAAATCAAATTTGTTCTTCCAAGCCCATTAAAGTATCCCTCTTTGGACACCACTCCATTTTTCACCTTTTTGTGTACACCGAGCTATTTCACTCTGTTTGTCCTGCAATCATCTCAATAGTTTCATTAGGATCTCATATGTTTGTCATCAATTAGCCAAAACCCACAAGGGATATCCTAGATGCACTTACAAGTACAGCGATACATAATGGCAACATACGATCGATTAATTTGATGAACAACGTACGTACGTAGTGAGAGCTGTGTGCTTATTAGACAATGGTAGTCCACATTCTATCATCGTACCGTTGAGGGAACATCCTTGTGTCAAATTTGTTATCTCTATTGATGACAAGATAATATTCTTCATTAGTGTGGTAGTTAAACTTTCATATACTGTAGGTTGAGAGCATACACACATGCATGGTAGAGAATATGATAAATATAGAAATATATATACATGGTAGGAAATATTATTCTATTCTTGGAATACATGTTTGGGACGTAGCATGCATATGTACGTCTAACATCCATGTGAAAGACCTCGATCATGTTTGTTGACATTACGTGTTCTCTTTTTTGTTGAGAGATTGTCATGTTTGAGGCTCGTTGATCATGTTTAGGGCGTAGCATGCATGGACAACTAACATGCATGTGAAAGACCTCGATGCATGTGAAATAACATGCATGTTTTTAAAAGCAAGATATAGTATTTCCTCAAGAAAAAATAATTTTATGAAAGATTGGGTGCACAAGCACAAAAGCTAGAACTTGAGCGATGCACCTACGAATTCCATATGTCAGGATGATCGACGGCAGCCGATCCGCAAACTCGGTAGTAAGATCAGTAGTCGTCGGAGAGCAGCTTGTGGCCGACCTCAAAGGAGACGGAGGCGTCGATACACGCATTGTCTGCTCGTCGGAGAGATTGTACGCGTCCCAGTTGCTCGTCCTCATCCCGTAAGGCTTCTCCATGTCAGCGCCCATCATGGCGCTCGCGATGTCCTTCAGCCCCGCGCAGCGGAGGCTCGGGCGATCCATCTCCTCCGCCGCGAGCTCAGCCAGGTCCACCGTTTTGGCCACCTTCTGCTGACGAAGCGGTAGTCGGAATCGCTGAGGAAATCTTCCAGCTCGTCGGGGAAGTAGTCAACGTGGATGACCTAGAAGATGAGGCAGCGGCGGCCGACGCAGAGCTGCAGAACGGCGACGGGGTTCTGGTCGGCGGAGTAGCTGGGGCGCCACTCGACGTCGAGCCCGACGATGAGCTTGTGAAGGTGCCGACGGTGGACAGAGAGGACCTCGTCGATCCAGTCCTCCACGGCCTTGCTGGAGGACGTCATGGTGGTGGTGATCACGTCTTGCTCGAACATCACGTTGTACACCTGAGTCCCCGCCATTGGGTCTCTCTCCTTGTCGTCCCTACAGTTGCCGTTTGCAGTGGCGCGACACAGCTTCTCTCTTGTGCAAAACCTTCGTCTACAACTTTAGTTTGGATTTTAATTAGAAACGGGCCTAGATATATAACTGATGCAGTTACGATATGAGCGGAGGAGTTTCTGAATTTGACGGGTCCGAGCCCGGAGTAAAGAGAGTAATGAAGATTTTTGAATCTTATATACTCTTTCTAATTTTTAATTCCTATCATTATGACCATAAGTTGCATTGTCTCAACCTAACACCACGTACAACAACAACAACATTTCTCAGGAGCCCACCCACTGGATATGCCGGGTGGGCCACATGATACCCTGGGTCCAGTTACCAGAGAGTAGCTAGTGTGAATACATGCTGGAGAGATCAGCGGAATCGGGAAGTGGCCAATGAAGATGGATGTCAGCATTGTCACAGTTCATGTATCGAAACGCGCACCATCCTTTTTTTTCTTCTCCTTTTTTCTTATAAGTTCGTATTATTTTCCACCAATCTTCTAAGAGCATATCCAACCCATTTGCTATTTCTAGTTTGCTATTCTTTCAAATAGCAAATATGCTATCCACATTTAGCATCTCATTCTATGAGCATCTCCAACCCGTTTGCTATATTATGTGCTATATTAAAAAATTTCATATTTTATTAATATGTAATAATTATTTTAAAATTCAAATAAGATTGTTGCAACAGCTATATTGTGACGTTTGTATTTCTAATGGCTATTTTTCAATGGTTATATTTCTAACGACTATTTTTCAACGGTTGTATTTCCAACGGTTAATTTTCAACAACTATTTTGCAACAGAAACGACAATAATGTAGCAGAAATTGGGGATAGCAAAACGGATAGCATTTGCTACTAGTAGCACACCAAGAGCTCCATATAGCAAATGGCTAAAAGTAGCAATCCTAATAGCAAACCGGTTGGAGATGATTTTTGCTCTAAATTTGCTAAATAATAAGATAGCACACCATATAGCTAATGGGTTGGAGATGCTCTAACCCTCCTTTATTTGAAGTTGTACGGTTGGATCAGGATACGTGGCCAGCGTACACTTTATGACACAATAGTGAAAGTAAAAAACCCGATACATTTTATGACACACTTGCGAAAGTAAAATACCTGATACATTTTATTATTATGGAAGTCTATAACTAAGACTCAATCCAAATCGGGCAAAATTTTCGATGAGCCTGACTTCTAGTTTGTTTTTGCAAGCATCCGAATCAAGGCTTTTTTGTCTTCACCCTTTTGCAATGACGCCCACGAGCATCTAATCTGGGCTAAAGTTGATACGTACTCCAGAAACTGTTGTTGCGTTTTTTTGTGATTTACTACGTGCTTTGCTGTTTGATTGCTCATTATGTTGGATACCTGTTGGGTTTGAACAGAGAGTGGGCTTCTCCCTGCTGGTCCTGTCAGATAAACTAGTAGGTGATGGTCACTTTCTGGATCTCCAGCTCAGTAGAGTTGGAAGTGGAAATATATTCCATTCTAAAAGATAAAAGAGATAAATAGTCCACTAGTTTATCGTTAGAACAACAACATTAGAACTATTTTTGTGCACCAATGAACAGAAATATAAAGTTCATTACCTTAAGATGATACATTACAAACAAGAAAAAAAAGAAAAACACAAACTACAAACAAGAAAAGAAAAACAACACAACTAAGAACAAGAAAAAACTACTTCTCCTCCACCTCGCTCCACCTACTTCTCCTTCTCCTTCTCCTTCTCCTTCTCCTCCTCCTCCTTGGGCTCCTTGCTGGGTGGGGCCGCCTCCCGCGGCAGAGACGGGAAGCCTAATTTCCTGGACGTCGCTGCCACCAGGTTGTTGCGGCCGGCGACGCCGAGCTCGTCCGCCAGCATCTCCCAGAGGACGTCAAGGCGACCGGCCAAGTGCATCATGTCGAAGACGTAGTGGCCTGTGGTCCCCATTGCAGCATGCTCTGGAAGGGGACCAAGCCCAAGGCGACGCATGGAGCGCGATGTATTGTCAAATACATTGCACTCCATCTTCCGGAGAGCCCACTCCTTGTTCTGGGGGGAGTCCAGTCGGCGGCGCTTCCCCTTGGCGTCCTTCGGCGGGCTTGGCGGCGGCGTTGTCTTGTCAGCCATGGTGTTCTTGGCGCGGTTTTGGGAAAAGAGGAAGAGTGGCTGTGCGGAGAAGACGATGGTGTGCCCATGTTATCTTATAGCATAGTAGCAGCCTGGCTGGGATGCTCATCCTCTGCAGTATTGCAGGTGCAGTAGAGGTGGTTGACATGTGGGTCCCACTCCATGTAGGGCCCTCATGTCAGCCATCTCTACTGCACCTGCAGTACTGCAGGGGATTTGAACCCGCCTGGTTGTTCGTCTCTTGACGCGCGTAGTAGTGGTGATGGGACGCGAAGCGGTTCCAATTGAATTCAAAGATGCGCATGCGCTGCGCGCGTTTAAGGCGCCTCGGTGACTGGCGTGCATGTATGCTCGGTGCGCTCGGACACATCAGCCGCCTGTACAAATGGCTACGGCTTGAACGAAGGACCAAACCTTATGCGGCAAACAGCAACGTATAATACTTCCTCCGCCCCAACTCAACTCTATTTCTGTTTTGGTCAAACTAATTACCTTTGACCAATGATTTATATGAAATTTATTAACTTCAATAACATGTAGTACTAGATTGTATATTATGGAAATATTTTCATGGTGAATCTAAAAGTAAAATTCTTGTATTGTTAAAACAGATCAAAATTGCGTAAATCTCAAAGATAGATGTGACGAAACCTAAGACTTCCCTTTGAAAAAGTTTTATATTTCACATTAGTTTTACATATGTAATATGCACATAGGATATATCACTAAATAGTTTTGCAAAAAAACATGGAGGAGAAATATTTATATCCCATATGCTACTACTACGTAAATTAGGGGTGGGCAAATAAACCGAGACCGAATAACCGAAACCAGTAAAACCGAGACCGGAACCGAAAAGATTGAAATATCGGGTATCGGGTACTTTTCGGGTCGCAAATATAAATAACTGAAAAATAAATGTCGGGTTCGGGTACCACTCTCGGGTAACTGAAATAACCGAATAGTCGGTCCATCAAATAATAAGTTAAATTATGTGTGCTAAACTATGAACAATTCAAATTTAGATATTTTATTTTCAAGTTGTGATGTGTGAAGTTGTTGGATTTAAACATTTATTTTTTATTTTTCATTTGTCAATTTATAATAAATTACCTCATGGGATTAAATTTATCAATCATATTAAATTTGTGCAAACATGACATGGATATAATGTATAATTCGGATATATCGGGTAGGACCGAAGACCGAACCGGAATTTTGGTACCCAAAATGTTCGGGTACCTAATATTATTACAACAATTCGGGTAGTGATCTCAATAAACCGAATTTTGAAAAAAACCAAAATACTCGAACCAAAATATCGGGTAGACCGAATGCACACCCCTAAGGTAAATCCATCCGAAATAATTAGCTAGTTTGAGGATGAATGAAGTTGAGCTTGCGAGCTTGATGAGCACTGTCATTGTTTTGAGCAGCGATTAATTTATGGCATCATCAAATCTAGAGTAATTTTTCTAGATCATTTGGGGCCGAAAAATTAGTTAACACGCTATATATGATGAGAAAGATTAGGATATGCTACCTATTGCTCGTGTTGAATAACCCTGCGTCGTGGACAAGATATATCCGACACTTCATTCTGGTCGTCAGGATCATTCTGCCCTAGGGATGAAAACGGTACTGTAAATTCCAGAACCGTCCGACGCCGTTTTCAAAAATTTCCGATGCAATTACCATTTTCGACAATTTCAAAAAAAAAATTATTCGATTTCCATTTTTATCGGACATTGAAATTTGGTAAACAGAATGGAAACGATTTAGACTGATTCCCGACCGAATTGTCCGAATACCGTATTTTAATGGAAAATTTCCGAACAATAACCGAATACTTTTCGAATAGTAGGTTGGGTCTAATGGGCTGACATGTACTCTCTCTGTCCCTAAATGCTTAGGCCCCGTTTGGAACGTAGGAATCCAAATCACAAAAATTGGAAAAAGCATAGGAATAGACAAAATGCAGGAACGAAGAAAGTTAGAAAACCACGGGAATCAAAATCAGAGGAATGGAGAATTCAAGATGTTTGTAATGCAGGAATAAAAACATAGGAAAATGTTAGAGCAACTATAAACAAAATTCTTTAGAATCTTAACTATCATTATTTGTATACATAAATCAAAGTCATAACTTCTTGCCAAAATGAACTACCAGTTTGCTTCATAAACAACTTCATTCCTATGGGACGTGTATGAGGCATGTACGGGGCGGATGTTTTTTATATAAAACCCTGGGCCATTTCTGCGTCAAATTAAAAATTTGCGAGTGAAGCTGATGGGACACGTCGAGCCATTGCGATAACCGAGAGGGATGCAAACAGCAATTTTTTATAAGCATAATTTTCCATGCATACGCTGGGCCCTTTCCGTATCAAATAAAAAATTTCTCCTTTTATCGAAAAACATCTCCTTTAACGACGCCAAATTTCGGTACATGGGCTCACGCGTACATGGAGACGAACACCAAGCGTTCTAGCGCAGTTTCGGCCCAGGAATACAAAGTGACTCAGCGCAGTTTCAACCCACGAATAACAAGCGGCCCAGTGCAGTGTTGGGCCTACTCTGATAGCTTCACGTACGCTTTGTCCTGGCTGCCTCACCGCCGGAACCTTCGATCCACAATGGCCCCCTCTCCCGATTGCACGAAACGCGCCTGGAGGAGCATCCGCCGGCCGCCACGCTCTTGGAGGAGCATCCGCCGGCCGCCATGCTCTTGGAGGAGCATCCGCCAGCCACCACACTCTTGGAAGAGCATACGCTGTCCACCGGCATGGAGGAGCATCCGCCGGCCGCCGCACGTGGAGGAGCAACATCGGTAGGTACAATTGCTCACATAATGTTATTGTAGTTCAATCCTCTTACGGATACGCTGATTGAATTGTAGGAAGCGATGTCAAAAGATACGACATGGATGGGAAAAGACAGGCGTACAAAGGAGTGGCATGATGGAATGAAGTTACTTTTAAATTTAGCATTCCAGGGCACTCGTGAAGAAGAAACTAAGCCTTGTCCTTGCACGAAATGTCGTAATATTTGCCACGAGAGACGCAAGGAAGTTCATCTTCACTTGCTTCGTAATGGGATGTCATTTGATTATACTTGTTGGGTACACCATGGAGAAAAACGAGTTGAGAAAAAATTGCTGGGCAATCAGCAAATAATGAGGAGATAATTTTCGATGATGCTGCTATGGAAAATATGTTGTCCAGTCTTCTTAGAGGCACTTGTGATCATGGTGGTACTTCAGCAGGTGTTGATGATCCAGAAAATGCTATAAACCAGCAGGAGCCAACTGGGTGTGCAAAGGCATTCTATGACTTATTTAATGATGCCAAAAAGGAGTTGTATCCAGGTTGTGAGAAGGTGACCCAATTATCCTTCATTGTTAGGTTGTACCAGATAAAGTGTTTAACTGGTTTGAGCAAAAAGCGTGTGAGTTGATCCTTGAACTATTCTCATATGTGCTTCCAGAGGGCCATTACATTCCTAATACACTTGATAAAGTTCAGAAGGTTGTTCGTGACCTTGGGCTGAGCTACGAAAAGGTCGATGCATGTGTCAATGACTGTGTGTTATTCTGGAAGGACTATTCTCTGCTGGATCGATGCCCAAAATGTGGTGAATTAAGATGGAAAAATAGTACTAGTGGGGATGCAAGAGAGGCTATACCTTGTGGAAAAGCCAAGAAGCTTGTAGCACACAAGATTCTACGATACTTCCCTCTTGTTCCCCGTCTTCAAAGGTTTTATATGGCAGAATCAACGGCATCAAACATGTGCTGGCACAAAGAAGAACGTATTGATGATGGAATATTACGCCATCCTGTAGATTCGAAAGCATGGAAGCATTTTGATAGCATTCACCCAAATTTCTCATCTGATCCTCACAACATAAGACTTGGGCTAGCATCTGATGGTTTCAATCCTTTTGGAGTAATGAATGTTTCTTACAGTACATGACCTGTGATTCTAATCCCTTATAATCTACCACCTTGGTTGTGTATGAAGTAGTCTTATTGGTTGATGTCAATGATAATTCCTGGGCCAAAGTCACCTGGAAACAACGTTGATGTGTATATGCAGCCTTTGATTGATGAGCTACTGAAATTATGGTCTAATGGTGTTGAAACATACGACAGTTCAAAGAAAGAGACATTTCTCATGCGAGCTTCTATACTGTGAACAATAAATGATTTTCCAGCATATGCAATGTTATGTGGATGGAGCACAAAAGGTAGGCTAGCATGTCCATACTGCCATGTAAACACTGACGCCTTGTGGTTGAAACATGGACGAAAGTATTGCTACATGGGTCATCGTCGTTTCCTACCATAGGATCACCGGTGGCGTCGGGACAAAGCTTCTTTCAACAACAAAATAGAGAATAGAGAGGCTCCAACATCACTCTCTGGTCACGAAGTACTCCAACAATACGAGACTTTTGATCAAGTGAGTTTTGGATAGACGAATAATAAGAGAAAGCGCACTGAGGAAGATAGGTGGCATAGTTGGAAGAAGAAAAGTATATTTTTTCAGCTCCCGTATTGGAAGACATTCTAATAAGGCATAACTTAGATGTCATGCACATTGTGAAAAACATTTGTGATAGCATATTGGGGACATTGCTTAATATGGATGGTAAAACAAAAGATAGTCTACAAGCTCCTTTTGATATGCAGGAAATGGGTATACGACCAAAGAAACATCCGGTGGGTATGAAAGGGAAGTATGATTGTCCATCAGCATCATATACTTTGCAAAAATATCAGAAGACCACCTTGTGCAAGTTTTTGGCGGATGCGAAGATGCCCGATGGTTATGCCTCAAACATGAAGAGAAGTGTGGACAGCACGTAAGGTATCAGGTCTAAAAACTCATGACTGCCATATTATATTTTAGAAGCTCCTTCCTATTGCAATACGTGACATATTGCTTGAAAAGGTTGTTAAACCTTTAATTGAGTTTAGCATATTCTTTTCTGGAATTTGTTCTAAAGAATTGGCGGAACCAGATTTGGATAAGATGATTGAACAATTTTCTGAAACAATTTGTAAGCTTGAGATGTTGCTTCATCTCGCTTTCTTTGATATCATGGTACATCTTCCAATCCATCTTAGCGAAGAAGCTCTCTTGGGTGGACCTGTTTCTTACAGATGGATGTATCAAATTGAGAGGTACCTTGGTACATTGAAGAGGTATGTACGTAACAGAGCTCACCCGGAGGGTTCTATAGCTGAGGGATATATTATGGAAGAGTGTATGACTTTTTGTAGTCAGTTTTTGGATAACATCAGCACCAAGCTTAATAGGCCAGAATGTCATGAAGCTGCAGCTAGTAATGAACCTTCTCTCGAGTCTAATATATTTACAGAAGTTGATAATTCTAAAAAAGGGTTTAAATGGGGCGAACTTAATGTGGTGGAACTACATAACATCAGACATTATATTATTTCTAATGTTGAAGAGGCCGCTCCATGGATCAAGTACGTATAACACTCAGATGTTCTATACTATATTAATGGATCATGCTTATTGTAGATGGATAATTTAATTTTGCACCCTTTTCAGTGAGCATTTTGAAGAACTGAAAAAGATTCATTCTCATGATGTTGAAAAACGCCATATAGATGAGTTTGTTTATTGGTTTCAGAAACGAGTAAGTACATGCAAGTTTTTACTTTGATGAAATATTGAAGAAATATCTATTCTGAAGTTGGTTTATAGATGACCCCTTTTATACTAATTAATGTGTACAGATTACAACATTACACAAAGAAGGCAAAGTAACTGATTATTTGTATACATTATCTAGAGGACCTGATTGTCGGGCACATTTTTTTAGTCGATCATTCATAAATGGCTTCTTCTTTCGAACAGCAGAGGTGGAAAAAGATTTACGGACGCAAAACAGTGGTGTTGTTGTTTGGGATGGTGATCATGAGTGGTATGGAGTAATCAAGAAAATGATTTCTGTTGATTTCGAAAAAAAAAACAAGAGGTTCTGTTATTTGAATGTGAATGGTTTGATCGGCCTCGTTCCGGTCAGAGCCAAAGAAGAGGCTACAAAATGGATTGATACGGAATGATAGATGTTGACACTACTATTTCTCAATTTAAGTATGAGCCTTATATTCTAGCCACCCAAGCAGAACAAGTTTTTTACGTTAGAAGTGTGAAGCAACCTAAATGGGCTACAGTTGTTAAAACGAAGCCACGAAACTTTTTGCCATTCCCCCTGGAGACAGTGAAAATAATGTCACTAAGACGATGGAGGCTGGGACATTATTTGATGATTGATGACTTACTGATATAAATGAGGATATGACCATATGGGATAGGAATGACATTGACAGAGCAACCAGTGATGCTTCCACTCTTTCAAATGAAGATGACAACGACGACGACCACGACGATGATGATACATATATCAATGATGGTATTGTACCTCCAATATAGAGGGAGGACAGCGAAGATGATGATTTTTTCATATAGGTACTGTGTGAGCTAGCTGTACGTGAACTATGTAATGCAACGTTTGTGTTCCATGGCGATAGATCTTAACGCCACCAACCGGTATTTTGTGGCAACAGATCCTAATACAACGATTGTGTTTCGTGGCGATAGAACCTATCGCCATGAACTTGTGAATCGTTGCATAAGTTCCTAATGCAACGTTTTTGTTTCGTGACGATAGATCCTAACGCTATGAACTGGTGATCGTGGCAAAAGTTCCTAATGCAACGATTGTGTTCTGCGGCGATAGATGCTAATGCCACGAACTATTGAATCGTGGCAACAGATCCTAATGCAATGATCGCGTTCCGTGGTGATAGATGCTAATGCCATGAACTACTGAATCGTGGCAATAGATTCTAATGCAACGATTGTGTTCTGCGGCGATAGATGCTAACGCCACGAACTATTGAATCGTGGAAACAGATCCTAATGCAATTATCGCGTTCTGTGGCGATAAATGCTAATGCCACAAACTAGTAAATCGTGGCAACAAATTCTAATGCAACGATCGGGTTCCATAGTGATAGATGCTAATGCCACAAACTAGTGAATTGTGGCAACAGATTCTAATGCAACGATCGGGTTCCGTGGTGATAGATGCTAATGCTATGAACTATTGAATCGTAGCAACAGATCCTAATGCAACGATCGGGTTCCGTGGCGATAGATGCTAACGCCATGAACTAGTGAATCGTGGCAACAAATTCTAATGCAACGATTAGGTTCTGTAGCGATAGATGTTAATGCCACGAACTAGTGAATCGTGGCAACAGATTCGTGGCAATAGATCTTAATGCCACGAACTAGTGAATCGTAGCAACAGATCCTAGTGCAATGATCATGTTCCGTGGCAATAGATGCTAATGCCACGAACAAGTGAATCGTGGCAACAGATTCGTGGCGATAGATCCTAATGCCATGAACTAGTGAATCGTGGCAACATATTCTAATGCAACGATCGGGTTCCGTGGCGATAGATGCTAATGCCACGAACTAGTGAATCATGGCAACAGATTCGTGGCGATAGATCCTAATGCCACGAACTAGTGAATCGTGGCAACAGATCCTAGTGCAACGATCGTGTTCCATGGTGATAGATGCTAATGCCACGAACTAGTGAATCATGGTAACAGATTTGTGGTGATAGATCCTAATGTCACGAACTAGTGAATCATGGCAACAGATCCTAATGCAATGATCGTGTTCTGTGGCGATAGATGCTAATGCCATAAACTAGTGAATCGTGGCAACAGATTCGTGGCGATAGATCCTAATGCCACAAACTATGGAATCGTGGCAACAGATCCTAATGCAACGATCGTGTTCCGTGGCGATAGATGCTAATGCCACGAACAAGTGAATCGTGGCGAAAGACCAAGCTTACTGCAACGATTTAGTATTCGTTGCAGTACAATCTTTGCAACAGAGCAGAATCCTTGTAGTGTGCGCGCTCACAAGTCAAGGGGCCAGTGCCCAGTCTTGTTATGACAGGCCGGTGCCGAACTGCTACGTACGACAGACGAATGAGAGGCCGCAACAAGACAGATGGGATGCGCCCAGCCATCATGCGGGACTATGTATAGCCCTGTGGCAGGGTATGGCCAGGCGGCACATTGAAGCCATCGTCAGGAGATGACATTTACTCTCAGATCTTAGGTTGGATTTGGTTACTCCCGGGACCACCTATCGGGCCCCGGGCCCCACTTGTAAGCTGCTCGGTCGTAGACTATAAAAGGATGGAGCAGCCATCGACTTAAACATCTTGGCTCAGATCCAGACAAACGCTTGAGCAATCCAACACATACAAACCACCGTGGAGTAGGGTGTTACGCTCCGGCGGCCCGAACCACGTAAACCCCTTGCGCTCATCACTCACTGCGTTCGATCTTACTAGGACTAGCCCCTTTTGAAAATACATCGAACTTCCGCGGGCTGCTTCCGAGCAGGTCCGGAGGAGGTGTCAATTAGACACCTTGATAAATTTAATCTTGATGATCAGTTTTATAGAAAAGGTATTGACGTGAATGAAAAAATATACAATTCATTAGGAATCTAAGATGCTGGGGCGGGGCGCGCCGACGAAGGCCGGAGCGCGGCCACGACAAGCCTTTCCAATGGATGGTGCGCCTGCAGGATAGTATGGGCGGGTGGGGTTTCCCGTGCAGAATCCCATCTTCTATACTGCACTATATATATGCCAATCTTGCTGTGCCTTGGAGATTAATTAAAAAACGGTGTTGGCTTGTGATACGTTACGAACGTCAGGAATATTAGCATCTCGATCGTACCCTCGATCTCTTCGACTTGGCGGTGTCGGTTTAAGGAAACGAGTCGTGTCGCGTAAGAGACCTCTAGCTAATTAATCAGAAATATCAAGCATTAACTACGCATATTGCAGGTACCTGCTGCTGCCTTGTCCGCGGCAAAAGCTAGCACGGTGGCAGCAACCGTGCCTTTTCCATTCCGTTAGTGAAATACAACCAGAGCAACTGGTCGCTGATCCCGTTATCTGTCCGTGTAGGGTGTTGAAGTACCGGATGATATAGCCTAGCCTACTGCTGAAATGGTTTGCACGTGTGCGTCACACTACTACTGCGTGCGAATGAAGTTCGTGTGTCAATGTCAACTAATATAACAAAATGCAACTTAACAATTTAATATATGAGAGTGCTTATAAATCAAAGAATGTTCAAGTGCTATTGAGTGGCCAATAAAAATCTTTGTTGCGTTCTTAGAATTTGCGGAACATATGGGGTTAATGCAAGTTGAGTTATAAGAAATGATTTTATGAGCTTTGATAGAGACATTCGTGTATTGAAAGCTACAAATGAATGAATTCTTCAGTAATATAAGGTTTATTATGGCAGTGATTTTGATAGTAGCTTTCAAAGGTGATAGGTGAAGTACTAGAATAGTTTTATATTTTTCTATGAAAGAATATGGTCACAATAATTCTCTTAGGCTTTCCACTTCTACCAATTTACAGAGAATAATTGTGGCTTTGTCATACAGATACTTATGTTTATAATGTAGGGCTGGTCTTATAGAATCCAACAAAATTGGTTTAAAATTTTTACGAGCTTTCTACAAGCCTTTATTGATTTTACAAGTTCTAATAAAATTCTGGTATACTCTATGTTATTTTCTAGAACTTTTATTTAACCTAAAGTAAAGTCTATCAATGAGACCAAATTATACATACTCAATGGGACTGAGATTTTTACTGAATATCATACGGTACTACAGCAAGGCATCGGCTAATTTTCACAATTTTCACTACAGGAATCCCGACGATTTGCGACGGCCGGGGCCGTCGCAAATAAGAGAGATGCCGTCGCAAATAAGCTATTTGCGACGGCTTTCTTTATTTGCGACGGATTTCGGCCGTCGCAAATATGGCGTCGCAAATAAGCTTATTTGCGACGGCCACCGTCGCAAATAAGCTTATTTGCGACGGCTAGGAGAGGCCGTCGCAACTTATTGCTGCGGGCTGGTGGGCCCCGCTAACTTATTTGCGACGGCTGCGCCGTCGCAATTAAAGCTTATTTGCGATGGCACAGCCGTCGCAATTAAGGGCCACTATTTGCGACGGCCTGGCCGTCGCAAATAAGTTCAGAGGGCAGGGCCCACGTGTCCTCCTCCGGGACCCACGACTCTATTTGCGACGGCCAGGCCGTCGCAAATAACAGTGGCTTAATTGCGACGGCTTGTACACTTATTTGCGACGGTACTGTATAAAAAGCCGTCGCAAATAAGGTTTTTTTTTAAAAAAAACAGAAAGCTCTAACCGGCTCGATGGCCAGATTCACAACAAACACAATATACACAGCATACACAATATATACACAGCATACACAAAGATCATCACAATCACAAACTAAAATTCCGATACATCTCACATCGTCATCAACAAAGTAAATAAAAGGGCTCACTCGCCCATCTAACCTCCGAAGCCACCTCCGAAGTCGAAGTCGTCGTCGTCGCGCCTCAATCCAGGCGGCGGTAGCGAAGGCGACGGCGTTTGTGCAGCCGTCGCAGATCCCTGCAATTAATAAAACTTAGAGTTAGAATATATGCATCAACATCTCTCTCCCTCCCTCTCCCTCTATCTTCATCTAGATCACCCTCTCTTCCTCTCTCTTTTCATTTCTCTCTTTGTCTCTCACTCTATCTTTCTTGCTCACTCTATCTCTCTATTGCTATCCTTTTCCCTCTATCTTCCTCCCTCTATCTCCATCTACATCTCCCTCCCTCTATCTTCCCCTCTCTCTATCTCCATCTACATCTTACTCTCTCTTCATTCCCATCCTACTCTATCTATCTTTCACTCTTTCTTCTGTCTCCCTTTCTTCTATCTCTTTCTTTCTTCTATCTCAATCATTTTCTTCTATCTAACTATCTCTCTCTTTCATCTATCTCAATCTTATTACGCTGGAGAAGAAGGATTACATAGAGACTTACCTGACTCGCTGAAGAAGGATCGCCTGGGAGGACCGGTGGTAGTACCGGTAGCTGGATTCCCAGACCCTGCGCTCGAGCGATGGCCTGTCATTGCAAACATTAAATGCTACCTATTAGTAAGTCATTTAAGCTGAATTAATGAGAATTTTAATTTTTAGATTGTTACCTCCATTGCTTCCCGCATCTGCGCCAACGCTGCTGCGTGGGTTTGGATCGTGGCCTCCATCGCCCTCCTTTCCTCCTCATGTCGCCTTTCATTTTCTTCTACAGTTTCTCGGAGGGACTGCATCTCAATGTCCCTCTGCGACATGCGGCGACCTCCCGTACCCGAAGCCTGCGTGGAGCTGCCTCTCGCAGGTCTACCCGCCCTCGAGTCGACAACTCTGTCGAATATGGCGAGCCTATAAAAAAGAGAGTCAGTAACATGAAATTAAAATATCTTGAATACTTTGAATTGAAAACGATAAAATGACTTGCAAACTCACCTTCCGTGTGCTTTTCCACCACCGGTTGCATACGCGGCTTGAGGATCGATCGGTTGACGTTCCCAATCGAAATCCTCGCCGTGTATCTTCCTAGCCTCCTCCCCGTACTTAGCCTGCAAAACAATAAAATCGTGTAAGTTCAACAATCTATATAGTTATATTTAATATGAATGATTTCTAAACTTACCAAACGCTTGGCTGCAGCCTGACTGCACCCCGTCGGCTGAGAAGGGTCCCTGTGACCTCTCTTCCAAACCTCAGCAGGGGTGGGCGGCACCCCCGTCTCGCGCTCCTGTCAATACGTGTTAGTACGAACAATATATTATTAATATATAAACATAGGTTACACACACTTACCATGCGTTTAGCTAAACGCAAGTGGTTCTTGCGCGTGCCTGCTCTTCCCCTCCACCCCTCTGCAGTCTCGAGCCTTCTCAGACTTAGCTTTAAACTCGTCGCTAGCCCAGTAGCGACAAAGGGCCCGAAATGCATCGGTCCGACCCTGCAACCAGCTCACGTGGCCCTGCACATAGTTCGAAGTCATTAAAAGTACCATCGAGGACATTATCAGAAAAAAATACTTACTACACTCCACGTACCTGCGCGTACTCCTCCTCCGTCAGGTGCCTCTCGCTCTCTTGTCGGAAGTGTAACACGTGCTGCTGGTTCGCCTTCAAGTGCTCATTAATGATTTGAACACGGGCGTTCGACAAAGCTTGTTGAAGCGCCTTGGCAGCGTTGAAGTGAAGCACTCGCCTCGCATCCTCAAACATGCGACGGTCGTTCGGGTCCTCTAAAGTATATCTTGCCTGCGATAAAGAATATATTGAAGAGATGTTCACTAAAAGAGTTTAAGAGTTGTAACTTAGAAACTTTTTTAACATACTTACCATAAAATCGGCCCATACGGCCTCCTGAAGGTTGCCGTGCTCCTGGTGATGGACGCGTGCGTAGTCCTCCCACGAAAGAGCAGGCACCCCGTCGATGACCCCGGGATAGTGCAAACGCACTATAGACCCGAGGACACCGTTCACCGGTCTTTGGTGTTTCTCACCGGTGAAAGACAAGTCGTCCCAAGCCCTGTAAGATATTTATTCATTCATTCATTACTTAAGTAATCAAAAGAAACTAAAATTGAAAACTATAATTTTTATTACCTGTCTCCGACTGGACGAATCACGGTCCTCTGTGAAGGGACTGCGGGAGGACTGACAAAGTGAGTCCTCCTCGTCCTCCGCGTCTGCTGGGGCGCCACGTCAGGTGACCGAGACGGCTCCTCACCAGCCGAGTCAAAGGCCTCAGGAACAAACTCATCGTCAGCCGGGGGCTGGCTGGCCGAGGGCTGACTCGCCGAGGGCTGCCTCGCCGAGGGCTGGCTGGCCGAGGGCTGCCTCGCCGAGGGCTGCCTCGTCGAGGGCTGGCTCACCGAAGGCGTCGCAGCCTCTGAGTCAGCTGGTGAGGACTACAACATTCAAATGATTCATAAGTAAGTTTAATGTGAATTTGAATTTAAAGAATTTGTCAAAAACGAGTGACATTTACCTGTGACGAAGCTCTAGAGCTGGTCTAAACGTGCCCCAACAGCTGAGAGCGTCTGCTGCCAGTCGACGAGGCACCAACGAAAGCGTCCTCAGGTCTAGAGGGGTAGAACCCCCTCGTCGGCGGCACCTTCTTACCCTTCTTTGACGCCATCCTATTATAATTAGATAATTAGTAAATATGCAAATAAAATATATAAAATTCATGTTACTATCTTCAAGAAAACATTACTTGTAGTCACTTTCAAAATTCATCAACATCATTGTCATGTGCCTGTGCCCTACTCCTTAAACCAGCCCAACGATCTTCCATCGTGGCCTGTTCTAATTTTCGTTTTCGCGTATCATCTGCCTCTACATCTTCAACGTCTTCAACATCTCCAACTAATTGATCGAGTCCTGCACCAAGCTCGACGATAAAAGTGTCTGGCAACTCTTCTTCTTGGTACACTTCTTCAACGTCTTCGCTATCATGGTAACCATCATCCCCAGGAGTATATAGCCGCTCACGAGGATTCACCTTATATACCACCCACCAAGCACTGAGCTTCGTGCATGGATAAGGTAGATAATACACTTGTTCAACTTGATGCGCAAGAACAAATGTATCGTAACCTCGTAGTCGGTCCTTATGTTTCACTTCCACCATTCCAAATTGGTTTTCTCGAGTTCCATGAGTACGATCAAACCAGTCACAGTCAAAGAAGACAACTCGAAGGGTCTTATTTCCGGTAAAAGTAAATTCAAGGATTTTGTTAATGATACCATAATAATCGGTTAAATTCCCTTGAGTGTCCATTGCTCTCGTCACAACACCGGAATTTGATGTTGCCGCAAGAGGACGATGAGCTTCAAAATGAGTTGTACGGAATCGGAAGCCATTTACGTCATATCGACCATAGCTTCTAACATTCACCAATCCATAAGATAGCTGCCGCAAATCTTCATGGACATTGTGAGTCCGACACTGTTATAAAAGACGAGAGAATATTACATAATACTTCTTTAATAATAGTAATTTATAATACATAGAAGACGAGAGAATATTACATATTCTCGAAACCAAGATAGAAAACTTTGCCCCCCATTTATTCCTTCCTTTCGCATCGCTTCTACTTGTTTGGCCGTAGGTTGATGCCTATGTGGCCAATATTGTCTGTGGAACTCGCTGAACATGAAAAAACATCTTTTAGAGTACATGTGTAGCAAAATATGTAGATTAACATAAACATAGGAGAAACACTTACTCGAAGTATTCCTGCATATCTTCTATATTCTCGTACATGTAGAGTAAAGCAACAGTCCTTTCCTGTTCGGATAGCTCGTAGGTCGTGTAGCTACCAGCGGTGGCACCTCTCGTTTGAAAAATGGAAAGGTCGCTTAGGGGGGGTGTTTCGTCCACATTGTACCGCATCGCCGAAGTATTGATATTGTTTTCTTCCGCAAAGTAGACACTTGAAAAGTATCCAACTTCCTTAAGAGCATATGCTTCAGCGATGCACCCTTCCACCCTTGCCCTATTGCCAACCATTGGTTTCAGATATCGTAGCGCTCTTTCAATGTGATACATCCACCTATATTGCACAGGACCGCCAACTTTAGCTTCGAATGGAAGATGGATAAGCAGATGTTGCATTGGATTGAAGAAACCCGGTGGAAAAAAATTTTCCATCTTACATAAAAGTATGGGTACCTCCTTCTCTAACTTATCCATCATACCGATCTTGATTTCTTTAGCACAAAGCTGTCTATAAAAATAGCTGAGCTCGGCTAAAACCTTCCACACCGCATCATCTAGATAGCCTCGGAACATAATAGGTAGGAGTCTTTCCATTATAATGTGATAATCATGACTCTTCAACCCAGTGAGGTTTCCTGTGTTAACATTTACGGCTCGTTTCAGGCTAGCTACGTAACCATCTGGGAATTTCAAAGTTTTCATCCATTTCATAACTTCTTTCTTTTCTTTCGATCGAAGACAGAAAGAAGCATGTGGCTTTCCACCACTTTCAGAGATTTCAAGAGTTGGACGGTGACAAATGTCTGCGAAATCTAGTCTAGCTTTGTAATTGTCTTTCGTTTTGCCAGGCATATCCATGCAAGTGCTTATGATACTTTCGCTCATATTACGCTCCTGATGCATGACATCAATGTTGTGCATTAGAATCAACGACTTCACATATGGTAGCTCCCAAAGTCCACATATGTGAGTCCAATTGTGTTCCTCTCCATAACCTACGAAATATCCAGGACGACCTTCATCAGGCACCAGTTTGTCCAACATATCAGAAATTTCTGACCCGTTGAGACGCTTTGATGGTCCTTTAGTGACAACAGTGTTCTTTCGAAAGACATGCCTCTGCTGCCTAAATATATGATTCGAGGGCAGCCAACGTCTGTGACAATCGAAGTAAGATATTTTGCCTCCATGAGTTAGTCAAAAGCAATCCGTGTCTGAAGCACATATCGGACACGTCAGACGACCGTGAGTGCTCCATCCAGAAAACATGCCGTATGCCGGCAAATCATGGACGGACCACAAATAAGCAGCTCGAAGGTTGAATTTCTGCTTCTTGTAACTGTCGTACGCTTCGACTCCTGTCCACAAGACTTTCAATTCTTCGATCAGCGATTTTAACATCACGTTGAGACGTGACCCGGGGTGATCAGGTCCAGGTACAATGAGGCTGAGAAACATGAACTCGTTCCTCGTACAAAAAGCAGGTGGCAGGTTGTACGGAATGACAAAGACAGGCCAACATGAGTATGGCGTGGCATTCGTACTGAACGGTGAGAATCCGTCTGTCGCTAATCCGATGCGAACATTCCTCGCATCACGAGAAAAGTCTGGATCGAAACGGTCTAGCGCCTTCCATGCATCACCGTCGGACGGATGCGTCAAGAATTCTTTGTTCTCACGTTTACCTTCTTTGTGCCATCTCATGTGTCTTGCGGTTCTTTTTGAAAGAAACATCCGCTTCAACCGAGGTGTCACAGGCAAGTAACGAAGCTGCTTATGTGCGACATCTGTCATCACATTATCGCCATCGTCATTAACAACTTCGACATACCTCGATTTACCACATTTCAAGCACATCTTCTCATTGGCGTGCTCTTTCCAGAATAGCATGCAGTTGTCTGGGCACACATCAATTTTCTCATACTTCATACCGAGACCAGATATCTTGATCTTTGACTGATACATATCTGGTGGCGCTTTGTGAGGTTGTGGAAGGATATCGCAGATCAATTTCATGAGATCATTGTAGCAGTTGATGGAAAAAAAGTACTTGGACTTAATTGCCATAAATCTGGTCAAGAAAGCAAGTACGGTCACAGCCGTGTGTTCATGCAACGGCTCTTGTGATTTCTTCAGCTCCTCGAAGAACTTCTCTGCCTCATTTGTAAGAGGATCCTCCGCTTCAAGAGCTTCTAGCATCTCATCCATCCTATCAACCTCTGTTATATCATCATCCTCATCCACTTCGGCTATGACTCGAGAATTAGTCTCGCCGTGAAAGGTCCACACTTCATAATGTGGAGTGAAACCGTTTCGACATAAGTGAAACGAAAGCTCCAATCTTCTCAAAAACTTGGTGTTCCGGCACTTTGTACATGGGCACCGCACCATATCTTCCGTTGACAACGAAAATGCTCGATCCAAAAATTGATCTAACTTGATAAACCACTCATCGGAATGACCACCAGTTCTGCTCTTCCAGCCAGTATACATCCAACTGCGGTCTTCACCCATGTTTGACTCTGCATTTTAACGAGAAAGAAATTGTCGTTAATGTATTGTTGTGTTATGTCACGGCCCTACAACCTAGGCAGATAGATCCTAAACCCACCCAAGAGTGACCGAGCGGAGCGTGCCCATGACGAGACGCGTGATCCGAATTCGAACGAAATTTTGGCAGCATAACCCCGCTGTTCTCCACTACACGCCCAAAAATGGTGCAGCAGAGAACAACAGGGTTACGCCACCGAAATCTCGTCCAAATCCGGACCCGCGTCTCGTCACAAGCCACGCCCCCTCGGTCACTCCGAGGCTGTCCAAAAAGGGACAATTCCGAACCTGCACGTCTCACATGCCAATGGCATGTGAGACGTGCCGATCCGAAACGGGTAATACATTGCTATAGGTTATGTTGCTCATTTTCATTTTCAGGTCATTTAAGAGAGAGGAAAGAACTAGAGAAAGAGTGAGAGGAAAGTTGGTCTTAGATGACAATTCCACATCCATTTCCACCGTCCACGCAATCGCGGGTCATTGACGTCCTTACCAACCCGTTCGCTTCCGTGTCGACTTGACGCATACGGTACCACTACAATGCTCTACACGGCACGATCACACTTATTACGTGTCGTGTCCTTCCGGGTTGGTCCGAGCCGACCTAAAACCCCTTTATTTATATATATTAAGTAGTCACTCAAGAACATTATATGAATGCACTAAAGTCTAAACATACACTAAACAGAATAGAAATTCAGAATGACAGACCAAGCTATAGACAAAAATATATAAAGCATTTACAAAATCTAATTATGCATTTACTACAAAATCTGAATAAAAAACATATTAGCCACAATGGACAAGTGTGAAATCACAAGTGTAATACAAGAGAGCATATAAAGCATATTAGTCAATTATGCAAGACAAAAAACATATTAGCAAAAAAGATAGCCTAAAATCCAATCCATTTTTCAAGATGTTGTTCATCCTTACATTATGGCGTGGCCATCTTCTTTAGTTGGTAACTATGGGTTTGAATTGGTTTATCAGTGACCATTGAGGAACCTGGCACTTCTTGTCATATCCGTTTATTATTTCTGAACCTGTTTAATTTCTTGCTTATTGACTGCATCTATTTTCTGGGTCTTGTGGTGTGACTTTGTTAGTGTCTCTTATGGTGTGCAGTTTTATAATTCCCCCTTGGGTGACATGCATGGCTCGTGAAATAAAGGCCGAACCTGTCCATACGTACACGTAGTGGATCATACCAGAAGATAGATTTGCGTGAGGGAAGCATATATATGTCGGCAGCTAGAGATCGAGTTCATGCATGGCAGAGAGGAAGAGGACACGTCGGTTGTTGCTGAATGCATGGCAGCAGAGATCGATGCATACAGATCGATAGATAACGATCGATGCAAGATCGCTCAGCTTTAATTTGGATAACACACGCGAAAATATTAAGGTCGTCCATGGCTCCGCATGACCGTTGCCGCGACGTGACGGCGCGGCGATCGCGACGGGCCGACGGAGGCGGTGCGGGCCGGGCGCTTGCGGAGAGGACAGAGAGGTGTAGCAGCATCTTTTCGCGTCTTCAACACAAAATCCACGCCAAAAGATGCACATTCAACATGACGCAAGCAATTGGTTAGGATATACTGTACTGTATACCTTTATATCGAATGAAATGGAGGACAGTTCTAGGCGCGTTGGTACCATACCATGCATGTTACAGTTATTATGTGTGTGATATACTCATATGCATGCAGTTCTAAGTTCAGCGATCACAAGAGTGGTGCCCTGCAGTACATTGACTGGCTAACCGCAACAACAGAATGTGTCAACAACTCAATCCAGTTTAGCTAGGTGTTGGGTACGCAATACTACACTGAATTTCTACAAAAAAATGACACAATACGACTGAATTTCTACAAAAAAAGCAAATACGCAGGGGTTAGGGTTTACAGGGGGCGCTCACCTCGGAGGCGTTGGGGGCCGGGGGCGGCGGGGGCGCAACGGGGACGCGGAGCTCCGGGGCCGGCGAGGCCGGCGGCGGCGACGCCGGGGGCGCGGCGGGACGGGGCGGCGGGGGCGCGGCGACCCGAGGCCAGGGGCGGCGACGCCGGGGCCGCGACGGACCTGGGGCGGTGAGCCGGGGCGGCGGCGGGGCGGCGACGGTGTGGCGGCGGCGGGGCGACGACGGCGGGCGCAGCGATGGTGAGTGAACGAGTGAACGAGAATGAACCGTCGGGTCGGGATAAAGGCCCTTATTTACGACGGACCCCTAAATTGCGACGGCCTGACAATACGGCCGTCGCAATTAATGTTACTTGCGACGGCCTTTTTGGCAGCCGTCGCAAATAAACCTTTATTTGCGACGGCTACCTTATTTGCGACGGCTCTAGGGTTGGCCGTCGCAAATAAGTTGTTATTTGCGACGGATCTGTGGCGGACCATCGCAAATAAGCAGTTATTTGCGACGTCCTTTTTATTTGCGACGGCCAGAGGCGTGCCGTCGCAATTTAATCTATTTGCGACGGCTGGCCGTCGCAAATAAATCTAGCCGTCGCAAATGATCGCTTTTCCTGTAGTGTTTCCATGAAGTCGAACACCTAGCATAATTTCCCCAAGGTTTATTAATAAAGGATTTCTAGATTACATCCTAAGGACTATAATACCAAACAAATTGGACCAGTGGACACTGCTCAATTGGAAACCAACAATTATTTTTTTACATTTTTTGAAGTTTTCTACTAACAGGTATGAATTTCCAAATTCAAAGTGATTACTAGATTTTTCTATTGAAATTCCATTTCTCCTGCTGACATTTGGGCCCACTATTTAAAATCAACCAATCACAGAGCAGCAACACAATGCCACAAAGTCATTTCGTACAGTCACACAAGATCTTGTTGCATAAGAAAATCACGAGGAGGTTTCTTCCTCCTCGTGACGGTGGAGTGCCTCGCCGGCGCCGCGACGGTGCTCTCGCCAGAGTATCATCATCGGTGTTAAACATCGAGTCTTGGCACACCAGCACAAGGTCGACGAGAGGAACTTATTGGGCAAGACCACGTAGCTCGATGGTGGCCGGATATCGGTGCGCGACGACGCGGCGATGGCGGAAAGCTCATCGGTGATGTTGTTCTCACCCGAGGAAACCCAATTACGCTCGGGAATTTGACCAGAAGCATCGTGGAACTGTGGAAGCATGCTGGTTACGAAACTGAACCACAATAGTGGTGAAATGGATTGCATAATAGAGCTCGATGGCGACCATGACATTTTAGGGTGGCAGTGAGAAAAAAAATGACCTTATGACGATATCACTCGATGGTTTCTGGGTGAGCTTGCAAGGACCACTAGAATATATTCTCAGCAGGACACACCGGCGACAAGGCTAGATGGACATGGCTAGAGCACAACAATGGCAAGCCGTTCCTGCAAAATAGTACGGGCGTGGGTGGGGTTTCCCGGTGTAATATGCGGTGGGAGATCATGTGCAGTCCATCCATGAAAGGTAACACATGGCAGTTATGTCGGGTTTCAGGTCGCTGTATGACTAGAATCTATTCTTCCAACACATCAAGTTGCTCGCACAAGATACAAGAGGACCATCTAGTAATATTGCGATACGAGATGGAGCCACTTCTCGAGATAGTCATCTCATATGTGCAACCTCAAACAAGTTTTTAAGATGATGGGCAAAGTTTCTATCTTTCTCTTCAAAGAGATTATGATCAACTTATTACAAGCGTATACAAATGCAGACATTCACTACTAGTCTAAAACAAAATGATGATAACTAGATGATTAATTACACGATTGTGGACCGAGTTTCATAGATCAACGTGCAGCATGTCCGTCCTCTCTCACATTTTTCGTAGGTGTGCCCCAGGTTCGGCATCTACAAATTCTTTTGTAGAGTACCTGCACTTAGTATTGTGGAATTCAACCTGAAATTTGCTTCCACCAGAAATCGAACTTGTCCGAGTAATGCTATTTAGAGTACTTAACCATTAGGCTAAGGCTCCTTTCGTCTAGTAGTAAGTGATACCCATTTAGGAAAACAAAGTATCATCTCATACACACAATGTCAAACAAGTAGCAAGGTGATACTCATTCGAAAAAAATACCATAATTAAGTTGCATACTAACATTGCAAATTGAGCAACGATGGATGAACAAATACCATCAGCAATGTAAGCTAAGGTTAACAGCAGCAAAGTACATAAATAGTAGCAAAGTACCCTAGTTTTTTTACATCATGGGTAAAGTCCCAACTTTCCCCTCGAAGGAGGTTATGGTCAATTTATTACAACTGAATACAAATATAAGCACTCGCAGCATAGACACTAACAGCTTATTATTAGAACAAGACAACGATAACTCGATGGCTAAGCACACGACCGTGGACAATACTTCATAGATAGCAAAGGACGCTAGTGGGAATGATATTTCTGGTTCACCTTCATGTCCAGTGCTTCATAGCACTTCACGTAGACGTAGCTGAGATCACGGAAGTATGCATCCTTGTCATCTAGGTCCTCGCCAGACAGTGGCACCTCAGGTGGGGTGTATGATAACATCTCGGTCTCACCGAAGAAGGTCGTATCAATAAATTTGAGAGCATGGACGGCGTTGACCATTGCGTCAGCCCACACATACCCTTCCTTACACTGACCCTCCAGAAGCTCGAATTTTCGCCCTGCAAATACAAGTTCCTGGAACTATGGTGTATCCAAAAAGATATTAGTCATGAGTAAGATTTTATATGTAAATGTATATTATTTTTCTCTTAATAATGATTCACCTTATAATGCTTTGTTGAAATAGACTCATTCCACAGCACACGCTCCAACAATGCCGTACATTTCTTGGAGATGTCATGAATTTTTTTAAGTAATGGAAATGCTGGAGTCCAGATGCCTGAATTGACGCCTTGTGTCAGGCGACACACCGGATGCGGCTGGCACAAGTGTCTGAGTAAAAAATTTTGTTAGTTGTTAATTGGTGATTTGTTAGGGTTATGTTATTTGTAAAATAATTAAATAAAAAATGTAATTGATTAGCCTATAGAATCAAGAATTAATGGTTAATGGCAATATTAATGGTTAATGATAGTAATTAGCTGCTAATTACCCGACGTTTGAAATTTTCTCAAAGTTCAGACACCTAAAAAATTATACAGCCCTTTTAAGCACTATATATATATATATATATATATATATATATATATATATATATATATATATATATATATATATATATGTGTGTGTGTGTGTGTGGGTGGGTGTGTGTGTGTTTTATGGTATTCATCGTCATCAGGTTGGAAAAGATGGCAACTGGCCTTTCAAAATTCCTGAAGAGCTCCAGCTGCATCCGAAAATAGGAGATCACCGCCTATTAAAAAGTTTAGCGCAAATGAATCAAGTTTCTTTAAATTAGAATAATGAAGAAAAAAATAACTGAAAAATGTCAACACTACAATGTGGTCTGGCCCATTTTAAGAACCCTCCATGGGGAAAGACCGCTTCCGACCCGAACAAACAAAAGTAAAAAGTCGGCACAAACACGAAACACGCAGCGGGAAAAAAATATGTGCCTCCGGCTTGGATGCACGCCACGTGCCCCGTCTGTCACTAGCAAGTCCTGATGGACCGAGCGCTACTCTGAGCCGATCGATTCCGTGTTGGTGGAGCTCGACGACGAGGGCACCGACGTGGCCGGAGAGTACCACGGCCTGCAACCTGACCCTGCGAGGACTTCCCCGACGAGTTCATCGAAAGTAGCCTGTCGGTGAACGCGAACTTAATCACTGAGGCAAAGACAGCGTCAGCGGCTCCCTCGGGCTCGACTTCGATAAGTTTGGCCCGGGCAACGGCGTCGACCACATGGCGCCCATGCTCAGGCTGTCCAGGGCGCACCTCCGCCACGGCGGTGCGCTCAACGTCGTCGTGATGCTCGCGTCGAGCCACCCGTCAGGACTCCGCTGCAGTCGATTGTGCTCGTAGAAGTCGCCTACACGCCCATCTCTTTCCTTGTCCAACCACCGACGGCGAGGAGTAGCACCACTTGGCCAGGATTAACGCGCTGGTCCGCGGCTCCCTCCGCTCGCTCTCCTCTTCTTTCCCATTTGCCTCTTTCTTGATTGTTTAGTTCTTACCCGCCCTCCGTCCACGCGCGCGTCCTCGACATGTTCTACAACGATGCGCTCTATGTTGCAGCGGAGCTGATCGGCCCGCCTACCTACTACGTCCTCCCCCCGCGATCGACGGACAACCCCTTCATGCATGCTCTTGGTCTGCCATAGCATGCAATCCGAAAGAGCGAGGAGATAACTTTGGGGAAAAAAAGGCAAAAGTGCGTAGGCTGGCAGAAAGAAGTACTCCCTCTCGTGATTAAAAGTTTATCGCTATGTAGTTCATTTTTAAAGTAAAAAACATCAAACTTGTATAGTTTATTTTTAAAGTACAAAATATCAAACTTGACGGAGGGAATAGCTTTTCTCCCATCGCCATTTATGGATATGGCCTGGTCTGGGGATTGACCCTACGGCTATGGCTATTGTGCGGAGGGATACCTCACGGTCCTGATCGTTGTTGCAATCAGCAGGCGCAGCGGCGGCGGCAGCCACCACCTGGAGCCGGCCACGGCCACCCATGGAGCGCAGCAGACCCGGCCACCCGTAGGACGCTCTGGCCGGCGACCGTGGCAAATGCCGTGGCGGTGGCACCGGCGAGCGCGCCAGCGAGGAAAGGAGGAGGGAAGTCATGGAGGGCCAATGTTCGATGAGTTCGCTTCCATTGCGGCTTGCTCAATTTATAGTCGGGTGTGGTGTGGTTGGTGAGTTCACCATGCGTTGACGTGGTGTGAGGCAGTTCTTCCCTTCTCGTGTCACAAGGTGAATAGAAGCTGATTTCTAGCCCGGTCTCCTTTTTTTTCTTTTACTTAACATTACTTTACGTAACACGGATGATCCTTTTCAAGGAAAATGAGTAAAGGGTCGGGTGCTCTTGGATATTTATTTTAAAAAATATAATATTAAAGTTTCATTATATTAAATAATAGACAATCTAATACCCCTCATTTCTTAAAAGATTGTCATCTTTAGTTAAAAAATGATCTAAATGTTAGGGCGGGGACGCGGACAGCGACGGGGCAAAGGGCGGGGGCGTGGGTCGGGAGGCGGTGTCGCGTTGCCGGCGGCCGCCGGTGCCGGGCCGATGAAGGCGGGTTCCACGGGCAACGGCGTCCGGGTTCCACGGGCGGCACCCCCACGATGCCTTGGTAGCAGATGGAAAGAGAGGATAGGGACAATGAGGGAGAGAGGGAGGGGTAATTTGGACTTTAGGCAACTATTAGCTGCTATTAGCTGGGGTGGAGCAGCTAATAAAATAACTATTAGTTGGAGGGTTAGCTAATTTTTAGTCCTGCTATTAGTTGGAGGGTTTGGAACCCTTAGAGCTAATTTTTAGCAGCTAACTATTAGTTTTAGTGGTTCCAAACAGGCCCTTAGTTAGCTCCATAACCTCAAGTTGATCAATAATAGAAGTGATTCTCTGTCCATATAGAAAAGATGAAAATAACACATACGTAAATAGAAAGGGTCATCATCCATTCCTAATTGACACATATCTAGTTGCCCATTTAATTTGCACTGTACTTATATATGTCACCAAACAATTCATAAGAAAAACAACAACTACAGAGCAGTTGGGTCAATCGAAACACTGAATCATATAAAAGATCTTTTACGATCAATTTACAAAAGCTGGTGTGTCAATTTGTAGTTAAATCGGGTTCAAGTTTGAAGAGATCAAAGATGCAAAATGTCAACGTGTGAACAACCTCAAAGTACATAGATAAGATAGGCACCATTGTGCAGTTAAGCATTGAAATCCAGTTCATATGTATCCAGACACTGCATGCATCTACCTTCACCGTTTTTTTCAAAATGGCACAGGAAGGCAAGCAACGGAACAGGAGCAGCGCGCCTACCTGCTAATGTCCTTCATCTTTTGTAGTACTCCATCAAAATCATAATATAAGAAATTCTCTGCATGTACGTAATCTTCTGTACTTGTCGGTACTCTCAAGATCGGGTACCCCGCATACAAGAAGAAGCTCCGGACCCGGCCTCCCCGTTGAGGCGGACTCCGGAGCTACCACACTTCCTCCAGCTCCCACTACAGGAAACACGACAGTAGACGACGGGCAGAATTATTGACGATGGCCCCGTTGTTATTTAACTTATTGACGACGCCTAAATGCAGCTGTCGTCAATAATACCATAATTAACAACGGTTGGGTAGAAACCGTCGTCCTATAATTATTGTCAACGGTTCCCCATCGTTAATAAGGGCCCGTCAACAATATGGGCCAAAACCGGGCCCACCCAAGAAGTTATCGACGACGGTTCTTTTTAGCCGTCGTCGATAGAGGATTATAGACGACGGTTGACCTACACCATCGTCGATAACAAACTATACCCGGCCCGCGCGCCCGCCAATTTTCCCATCCGTCTCCACACCGCCGCCCGCGCACCCGACTCCACCGCCGTTGCACCCCTGACTCCACCGCCGCCGCGCAGCGTCGCACCGTCGTCGAAGGCCGTCGCCGCCGCTGTTCTCCGCCTCCTCCCAGGTACGCCGCCGCCTCTCCCCGTCGCCCCCTCCCTCCCTCCCGTCGCCCCTCCTCTCCCCTGCGCCGCCGCCCCCTCCCCTCCCCTGGGCGGCAGCGCCGCCGCCTTCTCCCCTCCCCTATGCCGCCCTACCGCCGCCCTCGCCGCCGCCCCTACCCCCTCCTCTGCGGCGCCGCCCTCGTCACCCCTACGCCGCCCTCGTCGCCGCCCCTACCCCCTCCTCTGTGGCGCCGCCCTCGTCGCCCCTGCGCTGCCCTCGCTGCCCCTACCCCCTCCTCTGTTCGTGGGCCTCTCTGAGGACGTGGTGTCCTGCGACAGCCTCACTGTGAGCCGCCTGAGGGCTGTGTCCGCGACGCTGCACTCGCTCAAGCTGCTCGGCCTCGACGGCGTGGAGCTGCCGGTGTGGCCGTCGTGCAGCCCGGATCCGACGACCGGTTCGAGTGGGCCGGGTACCTCGTCGTAGCCGGCATGGTGAGTGATGCCGGGCTCGTCCTCCGCGTCTCGCTCAACACCGACGGTGCCGCGCTCCCCGGTTGGATCGCCACCGGCATGGCGGCCGCGGACCCGGACATCCTCTTCACAGATCGCTCGGGGAACCGACGCGAGGGGTGCCTCTCTTTCACCATCGACGAGCTCTCCGTGCTCGTCGGCAAGTCGCCACTCGAGGCATACGAGGCTTTCTTCCATTGCGCCGCCCTCGCCGCCGCCACCTCCCCTGCGCCGCCCCCTTCCCTGCACCGCCCCCTCCCCCGACGGAAGGAGGGAAGAAGGCTAAGGCGGTGCCTGCCGATCGGGTCGATGGCGGCGTGGTCAGGCAAAGGGAGGTGTCGGGCGTAGGGTGTCGCCGCAACGAGAGAGATGGATATGGTAAAACCTATTCGTCGGTCAATTACTATCTTGTTCGTCGGTGTCTAGATCATCGTTGTCATTAACCATTGAAGTTGTTGGCTCGTCGTCATCCACCACCAGCGCAGGCGCAGGCGCCACATTGGTGGGATCTGGCAAGCTATCCAAGTGGAAGAGCTAGTTCCGGAGCACGTCTGTCGAAGGTCATAAATGACACTTGCCCCGGACCTGCTTAGAGAGCAGCCTGCGGAGGTTCTTTGGATTCATGAGGGCTAGTCCCAGGAGATCAAACGCAGTAGGATGATGAACGCGGAGGATTTACGTGGTTCGGGCCGCCGGAGCGTAATACCCTACGTCCATGGGAGTGTTTTGTGTATTTCCTTGCTTGAGCGTGTATCAGCCTTGGTCTGATTTTTCGGTCCCCTGCGAAGGTCGTCTGTCGAGTCCTTTTATAGTTCAAGGATTCTGCAGTCACAAGGTGAGCCCCTGGACCCGACAGGTGGTCCTGGGGAGAGCCAAATCCTATACAAGATCTAGGATTAATTGCTATATACTCCCCCTTGTCAGGGGTGTCAATGCGCCGTCCCGCCGCGTCGTGCGCCAGGACTACACATAGTTGGTGATGATGGTCGTGCACGTCCTGTCCGTCTTGTCCTTGCGGCTCATTTGTCCGTCTTGCGGCGTTGGTCTGTACTGCTACTTGGACAAGACAGGACACTAGAGCCTTGACTTACGCATGCGCGACTCAGCTTGCCTGGGGAAGCCACGCGTACTTAATGCCTGTCTGAGCAGCGCGCGCGTTCCTTTACTGCGGCTTCCTACCGCACTGAGTTGGCCGTCTGCCACGTGGTTGCGCCGAAGCCTGCCTCTGTGGGAAGTCGGGTACTTGACGGAACAGGCCATGTGGTGCATCCGGAGCCCACCCCTATGAAGGGGTGGAGGCTCAGCGCTGCAGGCCACGTGGTAGTTCCGGTGCCTTTCCCTGCGAGGTCGCGGGCCTGGCCCTGAGGTCCCGATTGGCCACGTGGCGGCTCCGGAGCCCGCCTCAGCGGGGAGGCGAGGGTCCAGTTCTGCCGGCCACGTGGCAGCTTGGGAGCCTCCCCTGACGGGGATGTAGGATCTGGTCCTTCTCTCCATGACACGGCAGCCTCGGATTTGACCTCTTAGGCAGAGGCGGAGTCCTTAGCGGTTTTCTCACTGTGCGCGGGGCTACCCGGTCTGCAGGGTACTGACAGTGGCCCCCGAGCCCACCTCGGGAGAGTCGTCGATACCGCAGGTGGGGTCTTCTTCCTTTTCTTCCTGCGCAACTCTTCCGATTCCACTTCGAGGCAGTTCCCCAGGCGACACGCCCCTGCCGTTGAGGCGACGTGTCCCCTTCAAGGTAAGTGAAGGTGCTGAACAGGCGTCGTGCGACGTGACTCCTGCCTTCAATCGTGCTTTAACTGCGGTGGTTCCCAAGGTGGCTCCTGCACTTCCGCTGCTTTTGCCCTTTCGGAAATCGCCGAGTTACCTCCCGCATAGCTAGCCGCCCGGTTCGCCTTCTTTGTCGAGCGACCCGGGCCCCCATGTCATTGCCTACACGGGACCAATACTCTTCTACTGAGGCTGCGGCGATTCACACTTTTGCGCCTGTTGGCCTGCAGGGGTGCATAAAAAGAGAACTTTCCCCCTGAGGGTCCTTTCTCCCGCCTCTGCACCCCTGCGCTCGTGATTTTTGCCCCAAGCCCAGTTCTTGCGCTCTAGCTCCCAGTCTCCCCGTCCAGAGCCTCCTCCTTCAACCCTCATGGCGAGCATCTTGCCCAAGTCCAGGCTGTCCAGGTCCGCTGACCTGGCCCCCATGCGCCGGCTTCTCGGCTGGCATACTCCTGAGCGGGAGTCGTGGCTCCATCCCGGGAGGCTCCCGCTGAGCCTCTCCGCCGGGGAGATGGTCCTCTTCTTGTCGTACGTGCTGGCCGGCTTCGTCCCGCCAGCATCCGCCTTCCTGGTCATGCTCCTAGAGACCTTCGGCCTCCAACTCCACCACCTCGCGCCGAACTCGATCGCCATGCTGGCGGTCTTCGCTCACCTCTGCAAGATGTTTGTGGGGGTGATGCCATCGGTGAAGCTCTTCCAGTACTTTTTTGTACTGATGGCCACCGGCAGGAGCTCGAAGGAGCACCTCGGCGCCTACTACTTCCAGCGCCGGACAAAGGTCCCCACGAGGTACATTGCTTCCTTCAACTCTGCACGGTGGGAGCTGTGGCGTTAAGATTGGATGATTGCCAAGGTCGAGGCACACGATCGGATGTGCCTCCCCACCGGAATCCCCTACTCCAAGCGGTCATTCTGGGAGGAGCGCCCAGAGCTGGAGGAGGCGTTCAACCCGGTGATGGAGAGGATCCAGATGCTGGCGGACCACAGGCTGTCGTCTGCCATGGTGCTAAGGGACTTCATGTACCGTCGCATAGCTCCGCTCCAGCACTGCGCCCGTCTGGCATCGATGTTCACCGGCCTGTCGGACTGCACCCGGCTCGAGACCGGCCCCGACTCCAACCTCAGAGAGCAGCAGCTGCTCGACATGCTGACTCGAGTCTGCCCCGGCGACATCTCCCCTGATGCTCTGGCTCTTCCGTCGGCCTGCCGCCCTCTGTGCTCAGACTCCGAGTTGAGGAGGCAGCTGCAGAAGACGATGTCGACCCTCGACGAGTCCAGGCTAGCGCGGCGCCAAATCGGGGACCCGTTCTAGGGGGTCAACATCGCCGACGACGCTGAGGGAGGCGAGGATCCCTTAAGCGATGATGGTTCTTCAAGCGATGACTCCTCGAGCGGGCCCCAGCACCATCCATGGGGTGGCGTCGTCGCTTCTACCGATAAGGGGAAGGGGAAGGTGCCGGTTCTGGTGCCAGACCCGACCCCCAAGAAGCGCGCTCGGTCGTCGCCGACGGTCCCTTCTGCTCCTCGTCAGGACTCCATAGCCCTGCCGCGCTCGTCGCCAGGGGGCGCCGATGGCACCACTTTGTCGCCCGAGTCCTCCACGCGCAAGAGGGGGAGGCTCCTCAACGCCGACGGGACCCAACATTCCCTCTCCGTTCGGAGGGGCGCCAGACCTCGGGGGTGCCGCCGACACCACCACCGACTTTTTGTCTACCGTGTGTGCAGGACATACATGGAGCCACCACCGATGTTCTACACGTCCGTGGTAGGCGCCAACGACACTTCTCTGAGCTCCGGCGCCCCCCAAGAGGCCCGTCGGCATCACTTCTCGAGCTCCGGCGCCCCCCAAGGGGGGCCGTCGACGTCACTTCTCTGAGCTCCGACGCCCCCCAAGGGGGTCGTCGACGTCACTTCTCCGAGCTCCGGCATCCCCAAGGGGGCCGCCGGCGTCACTTCTCGAGCTCTGGTGCCCCCAAGGAGTCATCGACGTCACTTCTTTGAGCTCCGGCGCCCCACAAAGGGGTCGTCGACGTCACTTCTCCGAGCTCCGGCATCCCCAAGGGGGCCATCAGCATCACTTCTCCGAGCTCCGACGCCCCTCAAGGGGGCCGCCGGCGTCACTTCTCCGAGCTCCGGCGCCCCCCAAGGGGGCCGCCGGCGTCACTACTCCGAGCTCCAGCATCCCCAAGGGGGTCGCCGGTGACACTTCTCCAAGCTCCGTCACCCCCAAGGGGGCCCTCGACGTTGCTTCTCCGAGCTCTGGCGCCCCTAAAGAGGCCGCTGGCGTCACTTCTCCAAGCTCCGGCGCCCCCAAGGGGGCCACCGGTGTCACTTCTTCGAGCTCCGACGCCCTCAAGGGGTCCCGCTGGCATCACTTTTACAATACAAGATAAATGACCCACCTACGGGATCGTCATCTCTCCCGAGGTGGGCCCGGGGGCCACTATCGGTACCCTCAAGACCGGGTACCCCCGCATACAAGAAGAAGCTCCAGACCCGGCCTCCCCGCTGAGGCGGACTCTGGAGCTACCACACGTCCTCCGGCTCCAGGCCCTTGCTCCCACCAAGGAGGGCCCCAGAGCTGCCACGTGTCCTGCAACTTGCCCTGGGGTAGGTTGTGGGAGTAAGGGGCGGTGCGTCCTGTCCAGTCGCGCAGTGAAGGTGCCGCAGGCCTACTAGCTTACGGCGACAAGATAGATGGGACGTTCCATGCCATCACCAACAACTACGCCTAGCTACTGGCGACCAACACGGCAAGACAACAAGTCTTCAACGCGCGGTCAGAGGTAGCGTATGCAAGAAGACTTAGATCTTGTACAGGATAAGGTCACCTCGGGGCCACCTGTCGGGCCTCAGGCCCCACTTGTAAGTTGTCTGGCCTTGGACTATAAGAGGACCAGAGCAGCCATCGACTGAGGGATGTTCACTCAGACCCAGGCACACGCTTGAGAAATACAACACACAAACCACCGTGGAGTAGGGTATTACGCTCAGGCAGCCTGAACCACGGAAATCCCTTGCGTTCAACGTTCGCTGCGCTCGATCTTCTTAGGGCTAGCCCCCAAAAATACATCGAACCTCCAGGGGTGCTTCCGAGCAGGTCCGGGGGAGGTGTCAGTTAGACACCTCGACAATACTATTATATATTCCAACCTTCTGTCCCCATAATAATACAAGTTTAGTCATAAAATGATAACAGAGTAAAAAAATAGGGTTAGCTTTTCTCTACTACCCTAGCAATCAATCTCGGTGCTTCTTTTTGTGCTGCCCCCTTTGGTTCTTCGATCTTGCCGATTTTCTTGTCGGTTCTTCGATCCGTCCAATTCTCTCAGTCCTGATTCTCTCGTCAGTTCTTCAACCCGGCCGATTCTCTCAGCCCTGATTCTCTCGTCAGTTCTTCGATCTTCCCGATGCCACCGTCTCACAGATTCATCGCCGCCTCTCTTGCCTCAGTGATCCCCACCGTCCCTAAGATCCTCGCCCCGATGGGTATGTGTCGAATCGCCGCCACCGTCCTGCACCCAGAGAGCCGCTGCCGGCGCTTTCGACTTCCGACTCCGATTCATCGCCTCGTCGCAACCCTCGCCCGGCGCTTGCCAGTTGCATCAATCCGCCACCATCACCCTCATCGATTTTGTCGCCACCCGGCCGGTCGAGTTTCTACCGCCACTAGGATCCAATTGATCCTATGGCTTCTCGATACAATTTAGGGTTAACCTATTCATAAAATTTTTTTTGCTTGCTCCATTTTTTCTATTGTGCTTTCACCGTCATTCATCGTTGCTTATTTTGCACTCTACTCGTTGCTTTTTTGTCTTGTCAGGATGACTTCTTCGTCTTGCGGTTTTCCAATCTTGTGATGTTCAACGCTTTTCAATGAAACCAACTATCATGACTGAGTTCACCGCATGCGTCTACACATGTGTGGTCTACATCTCTGAGAGTTCCTCACGGTTGATCTCAAATGTTCGTCCTGTCCTTTTGCCCTTATACGATTAGTCATTCCAGAGAAAGACTATTAATGATGTGAAGAAGAAGTTGCTTGCAGATTATGATATGTGCATGTCTTCCTATTTGTCTGAATTCAGTATGTACATAACATGGTTGAATGAGGATGCATGAACTGGTGCTATTTTCCTACTAGTATGTTGGATTGCATGACTAATCATATAGTTGAGTTTGAGTATGCTCATCAAATATGAACTTTTTTGCATCATCTTTATGAACCTGCTGATCAGTCTACATATATTGCTGCTAGTCGTCAGGAGTAGCTATTGCGACATGGAGATGCTACAGTTGATGAGTTATTTGCTCAATGTCTTATATTTGACGTCATCTTGACGCTCTTGATCCTTTATCACCGGACACTTGTCAGTTTTATCAGAATCAGAATAATGCACTTGAGCTTCAGCACACCTACGATTTCTTAACCCGTCTTAGTGATAGTTTGAGTCTATCTGTGCCCAGTTGCTTGCTCATCACTCTTGACCCACAGTTATCACAGGATACATAGCATTCTCTCGTCATATTCCACCGGACTCATCACATTCATTCATAACATTTGGGTCGTATTCTATGTCCTCATCCTATGAAATTATGAAGCAAGAGAATAACTTATTAACTAGGTCATCTCATACGTTGAGATGACGTTTTGATTTTTTTTTATAAACAAACCTAAACTGCAATGTTAGTCATTAGCTCCATAACCTCAAGTTGATCAATAATAGAAGCGATTCTCTGTCAATCTAGAAAAGATGAAAATAACACATACGTAAATAGAAAGGGCCATGATAGAAGGCTAGAATGAATGCTTGATTAACCATAGGTCTAGGTACATATTTATAGATACATAGATGGGCCGGTATACAGGCTAGGCCCAAACACATAACTCAACATAGTCCAACACCCCCCGCAGTCCCAACATCTAGCCACAACAGATGTTGAGACTGGACCGAAACTCAGAAAACAAAGTCGACGGGAGTCCCTTCGTGAAGATGTTGGCAAACTGTGACGTCGTCGGCAGGTGGAGAAATCGAACCTCACCGCTTGCAACCCGCTCACGAACAAAGTGAAGATCAATCTCCACATGTTTCGTGCGCTGGTGTTGGACGGGGTTGGTGGAGAGGTAAATGGCGCTGACATTATCACAGTGGACCAACGTGATCCGGGCGACAGGGGAGTGGAGCTCCTGAAGTAACTGCTGGAGCCAAGACGCCTCTGCTACGCCGTTAGCCACGGCGCGGTACTCCGCCTCAGCACTGGAGCGAGAAACCACGGGTTGCCGCTTCGAGGACCAGGAGACAAGATCCCCCCCCCCCCAGGAAGACGGCGTAGCCAGATGTGGAACGGCGGGTATCAGGGCACCCCGCCCAGTCAGTGTCGGTGTAGACCACCAACTCATAAGGCGAGTCACGTTGAAGTAGAAGGCCGTAGTCGAGGGAGACGCGCAGGTACCGAAGAATCCGCTTCATCGCTGTGAGATGCGTCTCCCGCGGATCATGCATGTGGAGACACACCTGCTGAACCGCGTATGAGATGTCCGGCCTGGTGAAGGTGAGATACTGCAGGGCACCTGCAAGACTCCTGTAAGAGGTGGGGTCGGCGACCGAGGCGCCGTCGGCCGAAGCCAGCTTCGCCTGGGTGTCCAGGGAGTGGAGCACGGCTTGCAATCAGCCATGCCCGCTCGCTCGAGGATATCCAGGCAGTACTGGCGCTGGTGGAGGAACAGAGCGTCCGGACGGTGCTCGACCGCAACGCCCAGGAAGTGGTGGAGCTGGCCGAGGTCCTTCATCGCGAACTCGTGCTGCAGGGCGGAGATCGTGCGCTGAAGAAGAGCCGGGCTGGACGCCGTGAGGACAATATCGTCCACGTACAAGAGGAGGTAGACAGTGTCACCCTCATGCCTCTAAACGAAGAGCGAGGTGTCCGACTTGGCCTCGACGAAGCCAAGCGAGGCCAGGAAGGAGGCGAACCGGCTGTACCAACCCCGAGGCGCCTGCTTCAGCTCGTATAGAGACTTGTTCAGCCGGCAGACCAAGTCTGGACGGGCTGAATCAACGAACCCTGTCGACTGACTGCAGTACACCGTCTCCGTCAGCGTCCCGTGAAGGAAGGCGTTATTGACGTCCAGCTGGTGGACAGGCCAAGAACGCGAGAGAGCCAATGACAGAACAGTCTGTACTGTCACTGGCTTAACCACCGGACTGAAGGTCTCGTCGTAGTCCACTCCAGGGCGCTGAGTGAAGCCCCGAAGTACCCAACGAGCCTTATATCTCTCCAGGGAGCCATCCGCCTTCCTCTTATGCGTGAAAACCCACTTGCCTGTGACAACGTTGCCACGGGAAGGACGGGGAACAAGGTCCCATGTCCGGTTGGCAAGTAGGGCCGCATACTCCTCCTCCATAGCGCGGCGCCAGTGAGGGTCAGCGAGGGCGCTACGGACGGAGGTCGGTATAGGTGATACCGAAGAGGAAGTGGATGGTGTCGGTATCGTCAAAGAGAGTACCACTCCAGAGAACCTCTCAAGAAGCCGGAGAACCCCAGCGGCACGTCTAGTCACCATCGGGTGAACGTGTCCTGGGTCCCGGTGGAGCAACGGTGGGTGGTACACTGAGGGCTCTGGACGCGCAGGCGCAGAGGCACCAACCCACTCTCGTCGCTGGTAGACAAGAGCAGGGTCGGCGAACCGTGGAACAGGGGCCGCGCGTGGCGCAGCGGGGGACGCGGGAGCCGGAGTAGTCGTCGGGTCCCCGCACGGCGCGGGAGTCGAGGTCGGAGATGCCGGGGCCGTGCGTGGCGCAGCTGTAGGGTTCGCTGGGGCCTCGTGTGGCGCAGGAGTTGAGGCTGGAGACGCTGGGGCCGCGCGTGGTGCAGCCGTAGGAGACTTCGGGACCTCGTGTGGCGCAGGAGTCGAGGTCGGAGACACCCGTTGCCGCACGTGGCGCAGCTGTAGGAGGCGCTGGGGCCTCATGTGGTGCAGGAGGTGAGGTCGGAGATGCCGGGGCCGCGCGTGGTGCAGCAGGAGACATCGGTGCCACGCGTGGTGCGGCACTCGTCCCCAGGGTCGACGGAGCCTGGGCACCAACCTGCACTCGTCACTGGTAGACGAGAGCAGGGTCAGTGAACCGCCGTGTCGTGGCTGTAGGAGGCACAGCCAGAGTCACCACAGGTGTCGGTGCTGCATAAGGTGCAGCTGGCGACGTCGTGGGAGCCACCTGGGTGCCAGTGGGTGATGTACCTGCAAAAAAGGGCCAAGGCAGCTGTGGTGGAGCAGCCTCGGTGTCAGTAGAAAAAAGAGTGTCCAGCTCTGCAGCTGAATTAGAGGTGGAGGAAGAAAAGGGGAAGGATGACTCGTCGAAGATGACGTGCCGAGAGATCAAAATGCGGTGGGTAGAGAGGTCGAGGCACCAGTATCCCTTATGCTCAAGGGAGTACCCAAGAAAGACACACCTAGTAGAGTGGGGCGCAAGCTTATGTGGAGCAGTGGCGGAAAGATTAGGGTAGCAGGCGCACCCGAAGGCACGAAGGTGGTCGTAGAGAGGGGTAGTGCCATACAGGGCAAAGAAAGGAGTCGGTGCTCGAATTGCCTTGTTGGGAAGGCGATTAAGGAGGAAGGTGGCAGTGTGAAGTGCCTCTACCCAGTATCGAGCGGGGATAGATGCCTGAAACATCAAGGAACGCATGACATCATTAGTGGTGCGAAGCATGCGCTCAGCCTTGCCATTCTGGGGGGATGTGTATGGACAAGACATGCATAGCTGTGTGCCATGTGTAAGAAGAAAGTCACGGAGTCGCGAGTTGTCAAACTCTCGTCCGTTGTCACACTGGAGAGCACGAACAGTACGCCCAAACTGTGTGGAAACCCAAGTGAAGAAGTGAGAGAGAGTATCAAATGTCTCAGATTTTAGACGTAAGGGAAAAGTCCAAGAGAAATGTGAGAAATCATCAAGTACCACCAAATAATATTTAAAACCCGAGACACTGATAACAGGAGATGTCCACAAATCGCAATGGATAAGATCAAAAATATGTTGCACATGAGACACAGAAGTGGGAAAGGGAAGCCGAACATGGCGACCAAGCTGACAAGCATGACACAATGATTCATGTGTGCCCCTAGTACACAATATAACTGAACTACTAGACAACTTCGACATAGCATCAGCGCCAGGGTGACCAAGCCGACGGTGCCAAGTAGCGGACGAAGCTGTCGTAGCCAGAGAAAAAGACGGAGACACAGCGGAAGAAGGAAGTCGAAGAGTGTACAGGGGCCCCGGACTATCACATCGAAGAAGAAGACACCGGGTGGAAAGATCCTTCACATACAAAACAAAAGGATCAAACTCAACAGAAATATTATTATCAGTGGTGAAACGACGAATGGAAAGCAAATTTTGAATAATATCTGGAGCAACGAGAACATTATTAAGATGGAATGAACCCGGAGAAACTGAGTCACCTACTGAGGTGACTGGAAGAACGGATCCATTGCCAACAACGATTGATGAAGGAAACGAGGGATGAGGTGGGTGTAGAAGAGAGAATATCAGCATCTGGGGTGGTGTGGTAGGAGGCGCCAGAATCAGCCACCCAAGCAGTAGTCGGCGGTGTAAGGTGCATGGTGCTGAAGGAAGACGCCAAGTCCTAACGGTCCCACCCCATGGGCCGCTCCTGGAGAGGTGCTGGTGGCTCCGAGTACCCAGCGGGGTAGGAAGCACCGCCGTAGGCTGGAGTTGGCGATCCAGCCGTAGGGCGACCAGGTCCACCATAGCCCGGATGGGCTACCTACGCCGCCTGAGGACGTAGCTGGCGCGGAGTAGAGGAAGTCGGTGGCGCCCCAAGAAGACCCGGAGACGGTCCAGGCCACATAGAGATCTGGACAGTCCACGGGTTGTACGGTGTGGGCCAGGGCGCACCTCCCTGGCCAGTGCCACCAGTACCATTACCAGTAGGAGCAGTGGACGTAGGAGTGCCGCCAGCACCTCGTCCTGTGCGCCTTCCGCCGCGACGTGGACGAGTACCACCCCCAGAGCCAGCAGAGGCACCCGGGGCGGTAGGTGGAGTAGGTGGTCGCGGTAGTGGTCCCCCAGAAGACGGTGGGCGTGAGGGCTGCCCAGAGCCATAGAAGGCTGTGGCAGACCCAGAGGTAGCAGATCCAGTAGTCGTGATCTCCTCAAGCTCGAGATCAGACCAGACCTTCTCGAAGGTCGGTGGTGGCTCCATATGGAGAAGCCAGAAGCGAAGATGGCTGAAGCGCTTGTTCAGGCCGTAAAGGACCCGAAGTACTAGAGTGCTGTCAGCGACCGGCTCGCCAAGGTCGCGTAAGGAGTCAGCCATGCCCTTCATCTCTCCACAGTAGGCAGAGATGGAGCGGTCACCCTGCACTGTAGTCTGGAACCGTGCGTTAATGTGAAGAGCCCGAGTTGCACGGTTCCCCAAGAAGTGGTGCTCCAGTATCTGCCAAGCCCGGCGCGCGGTCCCCCCACCGCGCTATCCGACAAGCTTGTACAGATCATCGGCGAGAGTGCCAAGGATCCAGGCAAGGACCAGACTGTCCATGCTGATCCAAGAGTCATCCCACGGGGCGTCGTCCTGCTGAACGTGGTCCGCAAGCTGGTACCGCCGTAACGTGAGGAGGAACTCGTTACGCCAGCGGGCGTAGGTGGTGGAGGTACAACTCAGAACAGCCGGCACTAGTGTCCGAATGTTCTGAACTCCAGCCACCTGGGCGTGTACGGTGGCGGTGAGCGACGCTGTCGGTACCCTAGAAACCGTACACCCCTTGAGGTTATAAAGATCTCAAAGGAAAATCATCTACTTGGTTTGAAGACCATCGAAGGCCCACATGTCAGACATAACCGGACCCGCTTCTCCAACATGGTTAATCCCTGGGTCGCCACGTGTACTACCAAACCGGAGCTACCGCCCACAAGGGGGAAGCTCCGGGCCATATACCGAAATGACACCTCCGGACTTAGCCCCAGACCGAGAGAAGCTCCGGGCCTGACACGTGTCGGGTAGCCCCGGAGCTACCTGTTTCCACAGTATGCTCCGGAGCTGCCACGTGTCTAACCGTCGGATCTTCAGCCTCTAACCTCCGTAAGACCCCACAATGGCTCCGGATCTTCAAAGGGGAATCAAGGACTTCAAGACTCGATTAAGTGTCATTAATACCATATTAATGACACTTAAACGGACAATCTTAACACCAATAACGGTGCTGTCAAAGCCCGTTACAGGGTCATTAAGAGCGATTAAATGTGTTAAATAAGTGTCAATACTAGTAACCGTCGGGGCCACATGTCGAGCCAGGCTAACTTGTAACGGCCTGCCCTTGTACTATAAAAGGACAGGCCGACGACACTTTCAAGGGAGAGACACACGCTAGAGACACACACACACGCCATTGACGCTCAACACAAGCTCAAACAGCTAATACAACACCAACACACCCGTGGAGTAGGGTATTACGCTCAGGCGGCCCGAACCACGTAAACTCTTGTGTCTCCTGTGTCAATTCCTACTCACCTTCTTGAATCTCCGCGCGCCCATACCGAACATCAACTCCCCTATCACTTTAGCAGTGTAGGGAGATCTGCCGGTTCCAAACCACCGACAGTTGGCGCGCCAGGACGGGGCGCCTGAGATTTTGAGAATGGTGAACTCAGCTGCTGGATCATCCAACGGTCAACCTGCTGCTCAGGCTGTTGGGGGCAATCCCTCCAATAGGCAGCCGCCAGCAGGAATCACACTCCCACCACCACCATCTCCTCCAGCAAATCGTGCTGGGCAACGTGATGGTGCGCCGGCGTCAATCACTGCGTCGGCAAACTATGACAACCCGGAATACGCGCTCCATGCCGCGCGTGCTCTTCTCTAATGCCCACCACCTCCGGATGCATCCCGGGATGCACTGGAGCAGTGGAGGGCCGATGTGGAGCATTTGGTTGCAGCAGCAGCCGAACGCCTCAGCAACCAGGGTCCTCCTCCTTCAGGAAGAGCCCCGTCGCAGCGATGGACTTTGTCTGGAAGACTTGGTCCGCACGTTCCCAATAGCAGGAGACGTGCTGCGTCACAACAAGTGACGTCATTGCCCTTCGGGGCACGACGCACTCACACGGTATCCAGGCTTTCGACTCACGACCTCCGGGTGGAGCTTGATCGCCGATACCGCCAGCAGGACGGCCGAGTCCATATTGAGCGTGCCCGTGAAAGACAGGAAGCTCAGGACCTTTCTACTCCTGAAGGAGTAGGAGGAGGCTGTTCAGCCTTGGCCATACATCTGCGCATGGTTAGATGGCCACAGAAGTTCCGGCCTCACCTGCCGGAAAAATTCGACGGGACTGTTAATCCCGCTGAATTTCTTCAAATCTACTCCACTGCAATCTTAGCAGCCGAAGAAAACGAGGTCGTGATGGCCAATTACTTTCCCGTGGCCTTAACTGGGACTGCCAGGTCCTGGTTTATGAGCCTTCCACCCAACTCTATCAACAGTTGGGAGGAGCTGTGCCGGCAGTTCACCGCCAACTTCGGGAGTTCATACACCTGACCAGGCACTGAACTGGACCTTTTTGCGGTCGTGCAAAAAGGGGGAGAATCCTTGCGATCATTCATCCAGAGGTTCTCTTAGGTATGAAACACTATCCCTTCCATCTCTAGCACCTCTGTCATTATGGCATTCAGACAGGGCGTACGGGACAAGAAGATGTTGGAGAAACTGGCGATCAAGGAGATCACCAGTGTCACAGAACTCTTCAGCTTGGCTGACAAATGTGCCAGAGCTGCGGAGGGCCGTGAGATGCACTCCAAACCAACCTCGGAGGGTCACAAGAAATCCTCCAAAGAAGAAGCCGCTACGTCCGGGGGTGGCAAGAAGAAAAAGAAGACCAACGGCAAGAAGAAGCCGTCGGCCGGCACATCCAATGTTGCAGCTGCTGCAGCTCTAGGTGGCCGGGGGCCACGCCCCGAGAAGCGACCTCGACTGTCTTCTGAAGACGGTGGCAAACCCAAAGTGTGGTGTCCCATTCACAAAACGGGCAGCCACAGTTTGGAAGACTGCCGGGAGGTCCAAAACCTTGTCGAGCGCTACAACAAGCGCCGGGAAGAATCTCCTTTCCGACAGAGGGAAGGAAAGCAAAAAGTCGACGAAGCTCCGGCTGAAGAGGAGTTGGGGTTTCAGGATCCCAAAAAGGTCCTAAAGGCCGTCTACACCTCCGTCGACGATGATTCTGACGTCTCTGACAACGAGCGTCGGAAGACCATGAACACCATTTTTGGTGGATCATGGGATATCACCTCCCGTCGCGTCATCAAGACTATGCGTCGGGATATGGCCGCTGTAGCTCCTACAGTCAGGCCAGAACCTCATCGAAAGTGGATGGACACAGCCATCTCTTTTGATGCTTCGGATTGTCCCCGGAGCATGGTTGGAGCAGGTCAGTTACCTTTGATGGTATCTCCTACCATCAATAACATCCAACTCCACCATGTCATGGTAGACGGAGGTTCGGGGCTAAACCTCATTAGCTTCGAAGCTTTCACTAAGCTCCAGCTCCGACCTTCGGATCTCCACCCCTCTCGACCTTTCTCCGGAGTAGGTCCGGGGGCCATCACCCCACTCGGAGCTATTACTCTCCCTGTTACCTTCGGGACACGGGAGAAGTACCGCACCGAGAAGTTGGTCTTCGACGTCGCTCAGATCAACTTACCCTTCAATGCCATCTTGGGTAGACCTGCCCTGTATAAATTCATGGCAGCTGCTCATTATGGCTACCTGGTGTTGAAGATGCCAACACCAGTAGGCGTTCTCCGGATCTGCGAAGATCGTACTGCCGGAGTATCTGCACTGGAAGAACTCTATGCACTCACTACGGCGCAAGAGGAGGACTCCAGGCAGGAGCAAGCTCCAAAACCCCCGAGCATTCATCAACGAGGCTCGACTTCTGCACCTCGAGTGCAGCCAAGCGGCGACACCGACATTCCCGTCAAAGTCGTCCAAATTGGTTCCGATGCCGCTCAAACCACCCGTATATCGGGGGGATTGAATGACAAATAGGAACTCGCGCTCATAACTTTCCTCCGGGCTAACATCGACGTGTTTGCCTGGCAACCGTCACAAATGCCTGGGATCCCCAGGGAAGTGATTGAGCACAATCTGAAGATCTACCCCGATGCCCGGTCTGTGCATCAGAAGCCTCGGAAGCAATCCGTAGAGCGACAGAACTTCATCCGACAAGAAGTGAAGAAGCTACTCGAAGCCGGATTCATCCGAGAAGTCTTCCATCCAAAATGGCTGGCAAACCCAGTCGTTGTGCCCAAGGCCGGTGGGAAGCTTCGGATGTGCATCGACTACACCACACTAAATAAGGCATGTCCAAAAGATCCATTCCCACTACCTAGAATAGATCAGATAGTGGATTCCACCTCCGGGTGTGAATTACTGGGTTTCCTAGATGCATATTCCGGATATCATCAAATCAGGATGTCTAGGGAAGATGAAGAGCATACTTCATTCATCACAGTAGATGGATTGTATTGTTACACAGCCATGCCCTTTGGTCTCAAAAATTAACATTCAACTTTTTTACGAGCTATGTACAAAACTTTTGAAGAACTTATTAGAGACATAGTGGAAGTGTACGTCGATGACATCGTGGTAAAGGTCAGGAACAAGGAGTCACTCCTTGACACCTTGCAGGATGTCTTCGACAAGCTGCGGGCCACCCGCACAAAGCTAAACCCAGACAAGTGTGTCTTCGGGGTTAGCTCCGGAAAACTTCTTGGTTTCCTGGTAAGTCACCGGGGCATAGAAGCTAATCCGGCGAAGATTAAGGCCATTGAAGACATGCGGCCACCAACCCACATCAAGGACGTCCAAAAATTAACTGGATGTCTAGCAGCCCTCAGCCGGTTCATTTCAAGACTGGCGGAACGGGCACTCCCTTTCTTCAAGCTGTTGAGGAAGTCCGGGCCATTTCAATGGTCCGAAGAAGCAGAGAAGGCATTCCAGGAACTGAAACAGATCCTCACCACTCTACCAATTCTGGTAGTTCCGAACCCTGGTGAGCCTTTGTTGCTTTATATTTCAGCTACTGACAAAGTCGTCAGTATGGTTCTGGTTGCGGAGAGACCAGAACTACCCCACACTCAGGAATCCAGGTCCCTTCGGGAGGGTCCGGAGGTTCCTGAAAGCGAGTCTGGGTCCCAGCTCCCAAACCCGAATCCACAAGAAGTCGCTTCAGGAGACCTAGACTCCTCCGAGAGGGTCCAGGTCACTTCTGAAGGACCTCCGGGTTCCTCCAGCCAGAACCCGGAGGTCCCTGAAGAAAATCCGGACTCCTCCGAGAGGATCCGGGTCACTGAAGAGGAAGCTCCGGACCCCTCCGGGAGGGTCCGGACCATTCAGAGCCCAGTGTACTTCATTAGTGAAGTACTACATGATGCCAAGACTCGATACCTAGAGGTGCATAAGCTGCTCTATGCAGTTCTTGTTGCCTCCAGGAAGCTTCGCCATTACTTCCAAGCTCACAAAGTCTCAGTGGTGACCTCTTACCCACTTCGAGCAATTTTGCATAATCCCAATTCAACTGGGAATATTGCAAAGTGGGTTGCGGAGTTGGCTGAATTTGATCTTGAATTTATTTCAAGGCAAGCAGTCAAGAGTCAAGCATTGGAAGATTTTGTGGTAGAATGGACTCCTTCTCCATCAAACCCTGGGGGCCCCAGTGAGCAGAAGACGGAGCATCAAGCTCCAACCTTCACCGAGCCTCACTGGACTCTCTACTTCGACGGCTCCATGCAAAAGCAGGGGGTCGGAGCTGGAATCCTTCTCCTTGCACCGACTGGGGAGAAGGTGAAATACATGGCACACCTTGACTTCAAGGCAACCAAAAACAAGGCAGAGTATGAAGAACTCATCTACGGACTAAAGGTGGCACTATCATATGGTGTCAAGCAATTGCTGGTCAAGGGAGATTCACAGCTCATCATTAAGCAGGTGAAGAGTGAATGCTCCTGCAATAATCTCCAGTTAGCTGCTTACCTCCTTGAAGTCCAGAGGCTTCAGAAGGACTTTGAAGTCCTAGATTTCCACCATGTTTAGTGTGCCCACAACGCTGAAGCCGACGAACTCTCGACGAAAGCATCAACCGGAGCTCCGGCTCCTGACGGAACTTTTGTCCGGAGATTGTCAAAATCCACAGCTCAGCCTGCCGAACTGAGCAAAGGGGGCGAGATCAGCATCCCGAAGCTGATGGTCCCGATGGCCCTATTACCATGGCAGCCGTCAAGGGTCGTAGGTGCTGCCGGAAGCTCCGAGCAACCCAGCACGCAAGACTCAAATGCTCAAGTTAGTTCTGATGCATGGATCTCGGAGATCCGGAACTACTTGAAAGACAACATCCTTCCTGATGATGATGTATCCGCTGACCGGGTAGTCAGATGGGCTAAAAGATACACGTTGGTAGAAGGGGATCTCTACCGGCGCGGTGCCAACGGCATCCTAATGCGGTGCATCACAAGGGAAGAAGGCTGCGAACTCCTCGCAGAAATCCATAGAGGCGAGTGTGGGAACCACGCGTCTTCCCGCACGCTGGTTGGTAAAGCCTTTCGGCATGGCTTCTACTGGCCTACAACACTCCAGGATGCAACTGAGCTGGTGAAAAAATGCAAAGCATGCCAATTTCATGCAAAGCAAATTCACACACCAGCTCAGCCCTTACAAATGATACCTCCTACATGGCCCTTCGCTGTGTGGGGGATGGACATCTTGGGACCTTTTTCAAGAGCCGTCGGAGGTTACAAGTTCCTGTACGTCGCCATTGACAAGTTCACCAAGTGGCCGGAAGCAACTCCAGTTGTGACAATCAACAAGCAATTTGCTATCAATTTTCTGCAGTCCATTGTAAGCAGATTTGGAGTCCCAAACAAAATCATCACTGATAATGGGACCCAATTCACAAGCTCCGCATTCCAAGGATATTGCAAAGACCTCGGCATACAAGTTTGCTACGCCTCCGTAGCTCATCCAGCCGGCAATGGCCAAGCCGAGAGAGCAAATGCTGAAATCCTTAAAGGACTTAAAACGCGCACTTATGAGTGCTTGAAAAAACATGGAGCCAACTGGATCGAAGAGCTTCCACCCACTCTATGGGCCAACAGGACATGTCCAAACTGGTAAATCGGAGAGATACCCTTCTTTCTGGTGTACGGAGCTGAAGGAATCCTTCCTCCAGAAATCACCTTGGGTTCACTCCGGGTCCGGACCTTCGACGAAGCCGCGCAGGACCAGCTCCGGCGTGAAGACCTAGACCTCCTTGAGGAGGGAAGGTGCCAAGCAGCTGTTCGGAATGCCCGATATCGTCAAGCCCTACAGCGTTATCACCAGCGGCATGTACATAATCGACAGCTCGAGGAAGGCGATCTGGTGTTATGGAGAATACAATCCAGAGAAGGGTTAAACAAACTCTCCCCCGGCTGGGAGGGGCCCTTCCGAGTGATTAAAGTATCCCGTCCCGGAAGCGTTCGCTTGGCCACCGAGGATGGGACACCTCTCCCAAATCCTTGGAACATCGAGCACCTCCGTAAGTTCTACACTTAATACCACGAAGGAGAGTCTTGAGTAACTTGAGATGTATGTTATAGAGTCATTGTATAGAGTCGGGTAGTTCCTCCGGGAGAACAGTCGGACCTTTCCCGAAAGGTCCGCAAAGTTCATGCAACACTTGTCACAGTCTCCGGACTAAAAGTGTGGCTATCTACCCTGGGTCAAACGAGAAATAAAACACGCTTAGCCTGGTTCCGTACCCTAAGAGTGTACTTGTTTCCCCTGTACCCCGGACCTATAATGAAAGACATCTTCATGTGAAATAGACTCCACGTGCATTTATTTTGTACAGGCTCAATATTTTTATTTTTCTCTTTCTTGTCTATAACAAAGACGTGCAATTCTTAAGAAATTTTAGTTCAATCGGTTTATATACAATTCGAGTTGTATTGTCAATTCTTTTGGATTCAAATATTGTTCATGGCCAACTCGCCTGAAAGCCGCCAAGCCAATCTAGGGCTGGAGTGTGCTATCGACTTAGCCTGGTCAAGCACCCTAAGTACGCCACTCTACCTACACCCCGGCAGGCCGAAGTAAGGCGGGCCCATGTACAGTTGGATCTAGAAGAAAAGATAACACATTCGGTTGTATTTAGAATCGCGTTTGACTTAAAATCTTCTTGAGAGTCATAAGCCGCGACGAAGTTATAGACAATAAACAAATTTTACTATTTTTCTTGGCTTAAGTGTGCAGGAAAAATAAAATCTACGTTGATGGAGAAAAGCCAGAGCTAACTAAGCTCCGATTCCCCTAAGGGGGCCAGCCGTCGATGCTGAATAAAAGGTGGTGAGAAGACCCCATAAATGGAGTCTGCTGCCAACAAACTGAGTGTTGGCAAAGGTCACTGACGGAGCTACTAAGCTCCGACACCCCGAGGAATAACTATCGATGCTCTACGCGTTGATAGAGACTATTGCCGGAGCTACTAAGCTCCATCGATAGATAATGTCGGAGCTTCTAAGCTCCGACAACCTCAGGGGGCCTTCACTATCGAAGACTTCGAACCTAAATTCTACAAGTTTGGAGCGAAAGAGTCTTCAACAAAACACAATATCCTCTTGGTACATGTTCCCAATCAAATTGTGTACATCTACCAGGGGGCCAGGTGAAGATAAAAGTGTTGAAGACAAAAAGTGAAATTCACAAAAATTTGGGGATTTCATTTGTCTGGAGACAAGGGATTACATCTGGAGACAAGGGATTATAAAATTGAGGAAGAAGAAGAGAAAATACAAGTGAGAACTATAGAGATGGTCCTAGACCCTATGGAAGAATTGGGCGACCTTCTGGGCAACCTCCGATACGCTGGCTTGGGTAGCTTTGCCTTCTCCTTCGATGGGGCCTTCAAGCACCGGGTCCAGAGGAAATTGGGAGTTCCGGCTAGTGTAGCACGTCAGCACATACTCTGCGACGTTCTTCACCAGGGATTGCCCCTCAACCTCCAGTTGGTCCGCGATGACATCGCCCACCTTGGAGAGCTTGCTACCTGCTGCGCTCAACGCCTGCAGCGCTAGGTCCGGCTCCGGCTCCGGATCATCCGGGCGCACGGGGCTGAAGCCCATCGGTGTCAACGCATCATTGGTCTTGCTCAAGAACTCCCAAATCTGTAGGGAGTCCTCAGCCCTCAAGCCCTTCATCTCTTCCAGGGATCTTCTGGCCGCCACCAGTTCAGAATTCTCACGGGCAAGGCGCTCAACTTCTTTGGCGTTTTGCTGAATCTTTTTAGCAACCCGCCTTTCGAGTTTTTCGAGCTCCTCCTCCCGGAGGTGGATCTTGTGCCGGCGGTCAACCAGGTCCTTCTCTCTACCCCTCACTTTCTTCTCCCTGGCAGTAAGGGCACACTCTTGTTCGTAGAGTTCCTGCCCTCGCACCCATGTCTTCTCTTCTTCCTCTTGGCAGCGCTCTTCCAATTTCTTGGCGCGCTCCTCGAGACCCTTGTCAGCTAGAGCCACCTTCTCGGTGAGCTCCTCCTCCCTCCTCAGGACGTCATCCCGCAGCTCTAGGAGTTTCTGCTCTTCATCCTCGAGCCGTTTCTCCCTCTCTTCAAGTGCCTCTCGGCGCTTGATGAGTGCAGTGTTAATGGCCTCAAGCTGTTCGTGGCGTGCATCGGCCGCATTATTGGCAGCTTTGGCCTGATCGTAGATCTCCCAGGATTGAGCGTCGAGGGCACGAGTCATACTCTCCCTGTCATCCAGTAACTTGCCCCAGTACTCCAGGCGGATCTTCTCCCGCTTAATCCATTCATTGTCATCCGCTAGCCTCGACTGCGCCAGCTTGGTCTCGAAGTAGAGCCGATTATGCCACCGCCTAAGGGTTTGGCGCTCCTCTTCAAGAGCCTTGCTGTGGTGGAAGAAAGCCAGTTGGACTTGACGCAGACTGGAACATGCATTGTCAATGGACAGTGACAACGGGATGGGTTCCGAACCTGCTGGGATCTCCTCCGCTGGTTCCAGCGGGTCTTCAGATACAAAAATTGGGTCCCACTCTACAAGAGTGGTCCCCTGGGTCTCCATGGCACTAGGGCCGTCCTCCGGGATGGCCTCAGCCGCCATCGAGGAAAGCCCCACAGCCAAATCTTCGTTCACCCCCTCAGGCTGGGGGCCAGCGACTTCGCTGGGGCACTCCAGCTCGGCCGCAGGTACCTCTGACGTCGTCGCTTCTGGAGCAGGAGCCGCTACTGGCTCCGGTCTGGGCACCTCTTCCGATGAGGGCTCAAGCTCCGTCACCTCTTCAACAACCGGCCCAGGAGCCGGAAGATCTTCCACATCGACCGGCCCTATGGCCGGAGCTCCAACAATGATCGGCTCAGCGGCCGGTGCTTCGGAGGTAGCCGGCCCAACTGCCGAAACTACCTCAGTTTCTGGCGCGCACGCCGGAGCTTCAATCACCTCTGGCTCAACCGCCGGGGCTTCAACAATTTCCGGCTCACAGGCCAGGATTACTGCATCCTCCGGCTCAATAGCCGGAGCTTCCATCATCGCAGCACCAGAACCCGGGGCTTCAACCTCCGGGACATGTGCTGCTGGCGCATCTTCACTCTCGTGGTCCGGCGCTACCACGGGAACTTCTGGGGATGAGTCGAGGTCCATGACCACGACAGTCGGCGCCGGAGCTGTCGCAACTTCAGCCACCACTTGGGGCGGCACTGAGACAGGAGTAGAAGCTCCCACTCTCACGGCTTCAGCCACTGTGGCCGAGGGTGGAGCTTCACTCCCCTTCTTGGAGACGCTGCAGATGATGAACGAAGAAAATTAAAAAATAGTTGCTACAATAAAAACAACTATCCAAGGTAGAAATCAAAAATTACCTTGGGAGGCTTCCGCACTAGCTTGCGCGGAACCTTTTTCCCATGCGTTCTGGGCTAGCCATAGCCGATGCAGAAGCTCCGGAAGGCCCCCTGGAACTCGTCGCGGCCACGGGTGTTTCCCGGGTCAAGGCTCCCCTCGATCGGGAAGAACCCCCAGACCTGGAGGCCTCCACCGGCCCAGGAGCTGGAGTTGCACGCCCGGAGCTAACACCCTGGGAGGACCCTACTGCGGGCACAGCCGTGCTCCGAGAGGACCCCACCGCGGGAACAGTCGCATTCCGGGATGACCCCACTAAGGGAACATTCGCCGCAGCTGCAGAGGACCTTCCCCTCCGGGGAGAAGGAGCCGACGCAGAAGTAGTGGGCCCGACGGACCTTCCGTTGGCGTACTGCAACTTCCTCTTCCGGTTCACTGGTTCATCCGCCAGCTCCTTGCCCTTGCCGACGACTTCTCCCCTCATCTTAGGAACAGAGCCGGAGCTATCCTTGGGTACTCCGGGGATCGCTACCCCGGAGGTTGGTCTTCTCTCGACGATACCAAGGTCGTCAAGCATGGGCATCTTCCGCCGGAGCTCCCTGCTGAACTCCACTTCCACGTTCAGAGGAAGAAAAGCTGATGGCGGAGTCAAGTCGATGCCGTGCTGGAACTTCTTGAGGTGGAACTCCAAGGTTTTCCCCACCATGTTGGACTTCAACCCGGTCTCAACCCGGTCGTCGTCCATCACGCTGTTGAGGGCCCAAGCGAGTTTCTCCCTCCTCTTCAGCGGTGCCCACCTGTTGACCAAGAAATTGCAAAATACCGCCTGAGGAGTCAATCCTCCGTCCACGCATTGGCGGATCCTGGTCAAAGCAGGGTTGAAAGCTTCCGCCAGCACCGGAGCTTCACTCCAGATCGTCGTGTCGATGCCGGGAGGACCATCGGGCAGCTCCAACCTCTCGTGCTCCTCCACCCTGATGACTATCCAGTCTTTCTTCCAGTCATCCCACTTCCCAGAGGGAAATGACCGGAGGTACTTGAATGGGCACTTCTTGCGCTTCACGAAGTAGTAGAAGCCAAGGTACTCATTGCTCCGGCCAGTGGTGTGGACGGTGAAGAAGGTCCGGAAGAGTTCAATGCAAGGGGGGATGCCCACCCACATCTCACAGAAGTGGACGAAGATGGACACGAGGAGGATGGAGTGAGGGCCAAGGTGGTATAACTGCAGACCATAGAAGTCTAGCAGCATCAAGAAAAAGGAAGAAAAAGGTGGGATCAACCCCACCATGGCGTATGAGGAGAAGTATACCATTTCGCCGGATTGCTCCTTCTCGAATGGGAGCTCTCCACCGGCGCGGACCGAACGGTTGAAGAAGTCCGAGGACCACCCCATGAGGGCCCGGAACTTCTTCAAATCGCCATCGGTCTTCAAGCGACTCTCGCGGAGACCCAACTCCATCGCGGCACAGCTAGGCAAGAGAAGAAAAGCGAAGCACAAGTTGGGAGTTTGATCACAAGAACAGATGAGAGGCGTAAAGAACTCCCGACAGTGCGCACTTTCCTTCTTAAGTAAGCCCTCGCAACGCTTGGATGGAAACCGCAAGGAAGTGGAAGGTACCACCCAAAAATTCCACCCAGCTGATGACAAGCGGGCCCGGGACCACCCCGACGATCAAGTCGAGGTTCTTACCCAAGCGAACGGTTGTCATCAAGAGGCGGGAAGCCCAAAGGCGGCGGCCTGACAAGGCGTGCGGAACCGATACGGTTTTCGTATCGGGAACCGGCGACCTTCAATTGCGTGAGATCCGCACGCCAAAGATCTCATCTGCCGCACACGGGATACGCCACGTGGCGAGGATTTAATTCCAAGTCCTTGCCAACGGCACCCTCAAAGACCCTTGAAGACTCAGTTCAAAGGTCACGAGGATGGACCCACCTCCGGCGGAATGACTTCCCCGGAGGTAGGTCCAGGGGGCCACTATCGGTACCCTAGAAACCGTACACCCCTTGAGGTTATAAAGATCTCAAAGGAAAATCATCTACTTGGTTTGAAGACCCTCGAAGGCCCACATGTCAGACATAACCGGACCCGCTTCTCCAACATGGTTAATCCCTGGGTCGCCACGTGTACTACCAAATCGGAGCTACCGCCCACAAGGGGGAAGCTCCGGGCCATGTACCGAAATGGAACCTCCGGACTTAGCCCCAGACCAAGAGAAGATCTGGGCCTGACACGTGTCGGGTAGCCCCGGAGCTACCTGTTTCCACAGTATGCTCCGGAGCTGCCACGTGTCCAACCGTCAGATCTTCAGCCTCTAACCTCCGGAAGACCCCACAACGGCTCCGGATCTTCAAAGGGGAATCAAGGACTTCAAGACCCGATTAAGTGTCATTAATACCATATTAATGACACTTAAACGGACGATCTTAACACCAATAACGGTGTTGTCAAAGCCCGTTACAGGGTCATTAAGAGCGATTAAATGTGTTAAATAAGTGTCAATACTAGTAACCGCCGGGGCCACATGTCGGGCCAGGCTAACTTGTAACGGCATGCCCTTGTACTATAAAAGGACAGGCCGACGACACGTTCAAGGGAGAGACACACGCTAGAGACACACACACGCCATTGACGCTCAACACAATCTCAAACACCTAATACAACACCAACACACCCGTGGAGTAGGGTATTACGCTCAGGCGGCCCGAACCACGTAAACTCTTGTGTCTCCTGTGTCAATTCCTACTCACCTTCTTGAATCTCCGCGTGCCCATACCAAACATCAAACTCCCCTATCACTTTAGCAGTGTAGAGAGATCTGCCGGTTCCAAACCACCGACAGACGCCGAGTATGCAGAGGGCACACTGGTGTCTGAGGTGGGCTCATACGTCGCGCTCAGCGGCCGGTGAGCGCTCTCCTGGATATGGTGCGAGAGAGCAGCCGCTAAAGCGCGCTCCTGCTCTAAGGCAAGAGCGAGTGCCCGCTCGCGCTCGCGAGAGGCAGCTAGAGCCGCAAAGACACCAGAGGTGTCCGCGACCGTCGTGGTGGTGCTGGCGACGCTGTATAGAGGATCAGTGGCCGCACGAGGAGCAGTAGCAGTGCCAACAGTAGATCCGGAGCCCATCATGAAGGCGACGGCAGTAGGGCCGCCGAGTGATCTGCCAACTGTCGGATCAGTCGCTGTGGCGGGCGCGTGACGAGCGACAGAGACGAGAGGTGCGCCGGCCGCCGGACCAATCGCAGGTACACGGGCGGGATGGGGCGCACCAGTCAGGGGTGCACCGGCCAGGGGGCCGCCAGCCAGGGGGGCGCCGGGCAGGTGGTCGCCGGCCGGGGGGAGGACGGCGGTGGCGACCAGAGAGGTGGGGGCGACGGCGGCGAGAGGGGGGGTGACGGCAGCGGCCAGAGGGTGGGCGGCGACGGCGGCCAGAGGGGGACGGCGGCGGCCAAAGGGGGGGGCAGCGGCGGCCAGAGGGGGTGCACCGGTGGCGGCGGCCAGGGGGAGTGCGCCGGCGGCAGCGACCAGGGGAGGGGCGGCCCCGGCGGCGGCTAGGGGGAGTGCGCCGGCGGCGGCGGCCAGGGGAGGGGCGGCCCCGGCTGCGGCCAGGAGGGGGGTGCCGGCGGCGGCCAGGAGGGGGGTGCCGACGGCGGCGGCCAGGGGGAGTGCACCGGCGGCGGCGGCCAGGGGAGGGGCGGCCCCGGCGGCGACCAGGAGGGGGGTGCCGGCGGCGGTGGCCAGGGGAGGGGCGTCGGCGGCGGCGGCCAGGGGAGGGGCGCCGTCCATAGGGGGGGGTCGGCGGCTAGGGTTAGGGTTAGGGTGGTGGGGATTAGGGTTTGGCTAATGATACCATGATAGAAGGCTAGAATGAATGCTTGATTAACCATAGGTCTAGGTATATATTTATAGATACATAGATGGACCGGTATACAGACTAGGCCTAAACACATAACTCAACACAGTCCAACAGGCCATCATCCATTCCTAATTGACACATCTAGTTGCCCATTTAATTTGCACTGTTCGTCTGTACGTATGTCACCAAACGATTCATAAGAAAAACAACAATTACAGAGCAGTTGGGTCAATCGAAACATTGAATGATATAAAAGATCTCTTACGATCAATTTACAAGAGCTAGTGTGTCAATTTGTAGTTAAATCGGGTTCAAGTTTGAAGAGATGAAAGATGCAAAAAGTCAACGTGTGAACAACCTCAAGATACGTAGATAAGATACGCATCACTGCGCGAGCTCTCTTGGACAAAGCCCGACCCGTTCTCTCGGCCCATTGGGTTGTAGGAACATTCGCGTTGGATTGCCCGCACCGCAGCCTACCCAACAAGCAATGAGCCCAAGCCTACAACACCAGTTGGCTCGTGGGTGAGCACTAATTTTTCCCCAATTCACTACCCCCACGCCCCGCCCCATCGATCCAACTCAGGTCCTCTCTCAAATCAAAACAGCGCCCCGATCCAACCACGCAACCTGCGATCTCTCCTCTTCCCCTTCCTCAGATTCATCGGCCTGCCGATCTAACCGGCGGCGGCAGACGCGATGGCGGGGCAGAATCAGCGCCTCAACGTGTCCCGACGGTCACCATGCTCGGCGTGATGAATGCGCGGCTCGTCGGCACCACCCGCGGCCACACGCTGCTCAAGAAGAAGTCCGATGCGCTCACCATCCAGTTGCGCGCCATCCTCAAGAAGATCGTCGCCGCCAAGGAGTCCATGGGCGAGACCATGCGCGCCTCCTCTTTCAGTTGAGAGGCGATCGTCAAATTGTATTCATCACAAGGATCGATACATATAGGCGGGCACCAGTCGAAGGGTGTGCGTGAAGACGAACGAGTCAGGCAACGGACGTCCGGCATGCATGGGCGATGTGAGTGGACCATGCAGCCAGCAACCGATCATTGCCTGATATCTCGCGTACTTGCGCAACAGCCTATCGGCAGCGGACCAAACCAACAGAAAATCAAAACCGAATACGAATTCCAACACCCCCCTCAGTTTATGCGTCGACGCATGTGATGCATAAACTGGTACGGAAATCTATGAAAACTTTAGTGGGCAGTCCTTTGGTCATGACGTCCGTGAATTGTTGAGCCGTCGGAACGTGTAGAACACGTAGTTTTCCCAGAGCCACCTTCTCACAAACAAAATGAATGTCCAGCTCGATATGCTTGGTTCGACGATGATTCACTGGATTCTGCGTGAGGTATACTGCTGAGACGTTGTCGCAGTATAGAATGGTGGCCTTCGGAATCTCCACATGTAGTTTTTGAAGAAGTTGTCGAAGCCAGCAACATTCTGCCGCCACATTCGCTACTACACGGTACTCCGCTTCCGCACTGGAGCGAGATACCGTCATCTGTCTCTTGGAAGACCAGGAGATCAGCGAGTCACCAAGATATATGCAGTAGCCTGAAGTGTGTCGGGACAACCAGCCCATTCAGCGTATGAGTATGTTGTCAGTGTACTGTTTTTGGAGGAGTGCAGCTGAAGACCATGTTGGACAGTGCCTTTGATGTAGCGCAGAATCCGCTTGACAAGACTCCAATGGATATCATGAGGTGCATGCATATGAAGGCACACTTGGTTCACGGCATATGAGATATCAGGCCGCGTAAGAGTAAGGTACTGAAGTGCTCTGGTGATGCTGCAGTAGAATGATGCATCCTGCACTGGTTGGCCTTCTGTTGCGGAGGTCTTCGGTTTAGTGTCCACGGGAGTAGGCGCCGGTTTGCAGTTTAACATGCCAGCACGTTGAAGAACATCTTCTGCATATCCTGTTTGGTTGTGGAAGTGCCGCTGGTTGTCCGACACACTTGAATGCCAAGGAAGTAATGTAGGGCTCCCAAGTCCTTCATGGCAAAACGGGAACTCAGGTGCAGCACCAATTCCTGCACCAGCGACGAACTAGATCCAGCTAGTACGATATCATCCACGTACAAGAGTAGATATGCCATAGCAGATCCATGCCGGTAGACGAACAGAGAGGAGTCTGCTTTGGAGCTGATGAATCCGAGAGTCGGTGAAGATCACCAGCAAATGTTTGGAACCATGCTCGCGGCGCTTGCTTGAGTCCATACAAGGACTTAGACAGTGGGCACACAAAGTCGGGTTAACTTTGTCGATGAAGCCCGTCGGTTGTGTGCAGTAGACGCGCTCAGAAAGATCTCCGTGAAGAAAGGCGTTCTTCACGTCGAGCTGGTGTACTGGACAATGACGAGATGCCACCAGAGGAAGAACGGCACGAATAGTCGCCGGTTTCACCACAGGGGAGAATGTCTGGTCGAAGTCGATCCCCTGTCGTTGATGAAAACCATGGATGACCCAGCGCGCCTTACAGCGATCGAGGCTTCCATTGGCATGGACTTTATTTTTGAAGAGCCATTTGCCTGTAATGACGTTGACACCAGACAGTCGCGGAACGAGCGTCCAAGTCTTGTTGACGCGGAGGGCACATATTTCTTCTTGCATGGCAGCGAACCACTCAGGGTCCCTCATCGCCGCACGTACGGATGTCGGTGGAGATGGGATCTGTGTGGTCACTGTTCCCGTGTAGTATCTCGGATTAGGCAGGTGAATGCCATCACGAGAATGCGTGGTCATGTGGTGTCGTGGATGAGTAGTCGTCGCTGGTCGAGCGTGTACCGCAGAGGTTGGTGCAGTTTCAAGATCGGGATCCAACGGTGCGTAGGACGTAGCAATCGGGTTGTACGAGTTGACCGATGCATGGCCCCCGTCGTTGTCGAATCCCGGAAGATGTGTGGTGGCGTCTACCCGCGTCGAAGTTCCAGCCCCGAATCCCGAGCCGGGACCCGAATCTGGGATCATCGCTGGAGTTGCACCAGCACAGAGCCCACGTGACAGACGTGCTGCAGGTTCAGGGCGTGCTGTGTTCGGTGCTCCACGGGATCTGTGCCGTTGCCATGCAGACGAAGGCACCGGTAGAAGAATCGTTGTGGGAGCCGAAGACTCAGCCGTGTCTGCAGCAGGGGTTGTGGAAGACCCATTCGGAGCACCATCCCTGAAAGGAAAAGCATTCTCGTTGAAGGTAACGTGGCGAGATGTCAGTACACGATGAATGGATGGATTATAGCAGCGAAAGCCTTTAGTGTCTGGTGGATATCCGAGGAATATGCATGGCATAGAACGGGGAGCGAGCTTATGTGGCATGGTGGCGGCAGTGTTGGGAAAGCAGAGACACCCAAAAACTCGCAAGTGATCATATGTTGGAGGGCGACCAAGAAGAATCTCGAAAGGAGTTAAGTTGTTGCGGACACGACACGGTCGGCGATTGAGAAGGTAGGTGGCAGTAGCAAGCGCATCAGGCCAAAAGGACGGAGGAGCAGCGGCATGAAATAACATGGTACGCATGCTGTCGTTGAGCGAGCGTATGACTCGTTCCGCACAACCGTTTTGCTGAGATGTGTAGGGACATGTCAGGCGGAGCACAATACCATGGCTGGATAGAAATAGCCGAGCAGCATGGTTGTCGAATTCTTTCCCGTTATCTGTTTGTATGGAGACGATAGGTTGTCTAAACTGAGTCTGTACAAAAGCATGAAAAGTGATGAGTGTCGCCAAAACATCAGACTTATGTCGTAGTGGAAAGGACCAACCATAATGCGAGAAGTAGCCAAGAATGACCAAATAGTATTTGAAACCAGAGTTACTTGGAATAGGTGAGGTCCATACATCACAATGCAAAAGTTGAAATGGGAAAGATGACACGCTACTTAAGACCAGAAAGGGCCGACGCACATGCTTGCCTAGCTGGCATGCAGTACAAGAATGTATATCTGCCTTGACACACCGAAAATTGAAGGAAGAAATTATGCGCTGAAGCTGCCCTAATCCCGGATGGCCAAGCCGGGCATGCCACAGTGGAGACGACAGGGTGGCGACCATGGAGCGATAACGCATGGTGTTGAGGCGCGGCTGGGGCAAGGAGTAGAGGTCGCCGGAAGCGTCACAGCGGAGTAGAGTCGTCCCCGAGAGAAGATCCTTAATGGAAAAACCAAAAGGGTCAAAAACAACAGCAACATTGTTATCTCGTGTCAAAGCACGTACAGAAATCAGGTTCTTAACAAGATGTGTGGAGACACAAGTACATTTTTGAGTTGAATGCTAGAAGACGGCGTTGGTATGGTTGCATGACCAACGCGCTGAACAGGAAGAGAAGCACCATTACCAACGATAATTGTTGGAGAGTGGCTGGGGATGGATGATGAGGAGAGGATACCAGTGTTGTTGGACATGTGCCAGCTGGCGCCCGTGTCCATAACCCAGTCGCTGTTGGCGTACTGTTGAGGATGCGGGATCCCGTGGAGCGCCGTCAGGAGTCCCGGGGGAGCTGCGACATGCTGCATGCCGTACTGACTGTCATCAGGCACGCTGTGGGAGGCCGCAACATGCGTCACATGTTGTTGGTTGTAGCCGGGGCGCGGTCTAAGGAGACCATACGAGGGGGGGGGGGGGGGCGCCAGAATGGCATCTGCCACGCTTGCACCATGCCCGTCCAGGGACTGTAGGCAGCAGCCCATCCTGGACGAACAACGGGTCCAGCACTGGACCCAGCCGACACACCGCCACCGGAGGAACCAGAGTTCTGCGGCTGGTTGGTATGCCCGCCACCCCTGTGATTTCTGCGGCGACCGCCGTTCCTGGAGAAGCCATGTTGCGGTGTAGAAGTAGTAGTGGGCATCGGTGTAGAGGAAGAGCCAGCAGCACCGGTGTTGATCTTATCGGTGGCCAGGAGAGCCGTATTGGCTTCCATCTGGGCCGTATGTGCCTGGCGTGCCTCGTCCTGAAGGATATAGTCCCGCACGTGCAAAAACAACGGTAGGGGCTTAGTCGATGTCAGGACAGAGATCGCATGGCTGAACTTGGACGAGAGGCCCCGCAAGGCGTTGAGGACCAGCGAGGCATTGGAGACGGGGTGGCCGACATCTCACAAGAGATCGGCAAGCTCCTTAAGGCGACCGAAGTACGCAGAGACAGTGAGATTGCCTTGAAACAAGCCGTGGAACTCCTGGAGGGCATAGACAGCGCGTTGATCGGCGTTGTCAAGGAAGAGGTTGCGGATCGCTGACCAGAGGACATACGCCGATGGTCGAGGCACGGTGATCATCTTCATCAAGCTCGGGGTGATGGATTTATACAACTACGATACAATGCATTGATCAACTTGCAACCAATCAACATTGTGCGACATGTCGCGGTCGTCAATCGTGCCATCGATGAGGCCGAATTTCCTAAACGTGGTGTCAAAGAACACACACCAGATGGAGAAGTCCGAGTCGCCATAGTCCAGGACGATGGGAACATGCGAACGAATGTTCACATGGTTTAGGGCTGTGGCATGTTTGGGAATGATTGGCATGAATGGGTGATCAGCAGAATGGTTTGGGGAGGCAGTGGAGCCGGAGGTAGAGTGAGTCGGGCTCGATGCCATGGAGATGAGCGGAACGAGGATCGAGGTTAATCTGATACCAAGTTGAGAGGCGATCATCAAATTGTATTCATCACAAGGATCGATACATATAGGCGGGCACCGGTCGAAGGGTGTGCGTGAAGACGAACTAGTCAGACAACGGACGTCCGGCATGCATGGGCGATGAGAGTTGACCATGCAGCCAGCAACCGATCGTTGCCTGATATCTCGCGTACGTGCGCAACAGCCTATCGGCAGCGGGCCAAGCCAACAGAAAATCAAAACCGAATATGAATTCCAACACTCCCTCGCCGATGCCAAGTATGTCGCCGGCGACGGCGCCCGCCACGTCGTGCTACAGTCCGTACACGCCGCCTCCGTCCGCGTCCACTCCCACCAGGAGAACGTCGCCGGGGTCAAGCTCCCCAGCAAGTTCACCCACACTTCGTCGACCCCCGCCGCGGCCTCCGGCGGGGGCCGTCCAACGCCTCGCCCAGCCTCACCGGCCTCGCGCGGGGGGGGGGGGGGGGGGGGGGGGGCCAGCAGGTCCTGGAGACATGGACGCCACACGACACCCTGTCTGACCCTGCTACGTACAATCAAAAGCCAGGGACGTGATTGTTGTCATGCGTCATGCTGCATCTTTGAGACGTAACCATTCATCAGGACGTTTTCTGTATCGAGCGTCAGATTATCAGGCTTGATGGATAGTTCTCGAAACCCACTCCCGTGCTGCTAAGTTAGCAGCACTGCAGCACGCATAAAATAGGATTATTTACGGTGGAAAAGGTGATGCATTTTGAGACATGCATGCAGTGTGCCTTGAGCAGACGCCCTTGCACATCACAACGTTGGTTTGGTTTGGTTTGGTGGTAATCTTCCTGTGAGCTAGCACAAGTTGCAGAATGTTTAGAATTAGAAAGTCGTTCCTTTTAGTGCGTACATCAATTGCCACTGATCGATTATCCTCTGGACCTCTAGGCAGAAGGATAGAGCCAGCTTTGCTTTCGTATCCTAGCTTTAGCGTAATTCCGTTCCAGGGATGATTAGGGTTCGTGGGAGCCATGATCCATGGCGGGGGTATAATAATACTCTGCTTGCTGGTCCCTGCCGCGATGCTGTCGAGGATTACGCTGGATAGAGGGGGTTGATTATGATTTATAAGAAGCTACCTGTAACACCCAAAATTTAAAATTTAAAATAAAGGGATTTGAGTTAGGAGTGCATCATGCATTTGCCTTTGAATTGAAAATTCAATTTCAAAATGCGCTAGAATTCGTTTGAAATTCGAAAATACAAATCAAATGAAAAATAGAAAAGAGAAAAAGGAAAAAAAAAAAGAGAAAACCCAGTGTGGGCCAAAACTCTGGCCAGCCCATCTTTTCTCCCCTCCCCTTTCCTTTTTTTTTCCCGCCAGCCCAAGGCCTAGCCGCACCTTTCCTTCCCCTCCTTCTCTCTGCACGCGGGCCCCGCCCATCAGGGCTTTCCCTTTCCTCCCGCCGCGCGCGCCCGACATCGCCCGATGATTCCGCCGGTTCAAAAAACCGGCATGAAATCCCCCCCCTTCAATGCCCGGGATGGAATTCCTTTGGGGGAAATTACCTTCCATCCTTCTCCGCCCCTGCTCCCCCTATAAAATCCGGCCGGTGCCCCCATTTTTCCCCTCCCTAAAGCTTGAAACCCTAGCCGCAGTGCCAAGGTATGGCATGCGTTGATAATCCTCCTCGAATCTTTGCTCAACTGGTTTGCCATGATTGTAGGAACTCGACGAACATCTTCAATCGGGGATTTCGCCGTCGCTTCGTCGGTTTCGTCGAGCTCCACCGAAGATCGCCGCCGTTCGACGTCGCCGACGCACCTCCACCCCGATTCGAGCTTCGTGACCCCCCTAGGTGAGCTCCCCTCATCCCACTCTCTCTTTTCCGTGTTAGCACCGTAGCTTCAGCGTCGATTTTGGCCGATTGGCTATCGGCGGCGAGGCGCGTCGCCGTGGCCGCCGAGCGCCGTCGCGCTCCTAGGCGCGGCGCCTCTGGTGCCGCTTGGGCGACGTGACCCAATCTCGCCTGTCGATCTAAGGCCGACGGTCGAGATTAGAACCCCGTACCCCTTCGGTTATTTTAAAATCTGGGCCACACACTTTAGATCCAATGACCCAGATTGATTTATGTATAAACCATTGCCCATTTTGCAGCCCCTTGCGCATATTAAAAGTAATTGCACATAGGTCCTAGACTTTATGAAATAGCCCCTGTACTTTAATTTAATTCTATCAGCACTATTAAATTGAATAAATAATGCATTTTAACCCCTGTTTTCACCTGAATTGACATTTGTAGCCTCTGTAATTTATAGAATAGCCCCTGAATATGGTATAAAATTATTTTAAGCCCTTGCACTGGTATGTTTTACATTCAGGCCCCTGATTTAATAGTTAATTGCATAAAATCATAGGTTTGTACCCTCTTTTTACACAAATTGCTTTAGGATATTATTTGTTAGCATTTTCTAAATCTGTTTAGGACCAAGTAATTTATTTAGATTTTTATTTCATGCTGAATCTTTTGGTAAACACACATAGACACTAAAATCCAAACTTCAACTCACATCACTAATTAAAACTACAACTAAGGAAATAGTAATAGCAACGTAACTGTGTAGGTTTTCTTTTATGATTTTTTATTTGTGATGTGCCTATGTTTTCTTGCTTTTTATTATGTGTTGCTATTTTTTTGTTCCGCATGCGATGATGTATTTAGAATCGGTTCCCGAGCCGGCCTACAACCCTCAGGACTACCACTACTATGACCCACACTTCCAAGGAGGCAAGTTCCTTGACCATTTTGCACCTGTTTTATTAAGTTTTAGTTAGTTACATGCTTAATAAATTGAATCCTATTTACTTTACCCTTCTATATAATTCCTTGTCACTGGGTTGGTTTGGGTGTATGTTATTATTACCTTTACGCTTAGCCATGCTTAGCATTGAGAGGGAAATAAATTATTTACATGTTATATTATTAATTGTTATCATCATTGCGATATTGTGAAATGAATTGTAGTGGATAGGAATTTGGCGGGTTGGTTTGTATTATGGTGCAGTATGCACGAGATCCGGGTTTTGAGATATGTACCTTGCGGATTCTAAGGACCGGTTTATGGAGAAAGTCACCTAGCTATATAGTACCACCGCGAGACTGAGTATGTGGCAGCTTGATCGATTAATTAGGTTCCTCCCGGCTTAGTACTAGTATTTGGATAGTGCAAGGAATGGGATCAGAGTAACTGCTCTTGGATCTGCAAGGCTCAAGAGGGGACTTCTGTTGGCGGAGAGGTACTCCAGTAGATGCCTCAGCGGTGAAAACTCAGTGGGCTAGTTATTTTTTGATACTGCATAGGACGCATTGTTCACGAACAGAAAAGGCATTTATCATTAAAATGGAAACAACACATATATTACAAACAAGAACTACGAAAGCACATAGAAAACAAGAAAAAGAAAAACTACAAATACTACTCTACTCGGAGTCGAAGGAGATCTCCTCCACCTCCTTCACCACTGCCGCCACCTCCTCCTCTGTCGTTGCTGCCGCCGCCACCTCCTCAGCCGCTGCCGCCGCTGCTGCTGCCTCCTCCGGCAATTGAGTCTGAAGCTTCTGGGCGACGGTCCACAGAAGATGCTGGCAGCCCTCCACCCCAGGTATCTTCCCGATCGTCTCATAGAGGACGTTTAGACGACCGGCCACAAATCCTAACCCGAAGCAGTAGTGGCCGATGGTGTGTGTCCATGCTGGTGCAGACGGGAAGTTTCCCAAGACCCAGATAGTAACACGAGCGATATGTATCAGAAAATACATTCTGCGCCAATATATAAAGCTTTTTTGCTCGCCCGGCGGTGGTAGAAAGGTGCTCGGTGGACTCCTTCAGGCGCCGATCGAGTTCATCGAAGCGGTGTTCGACGACGCGAACAGTTTCCTGAACCCAAATGGGATGAGGAGGTGCGGGTGCTGCGGGCGGAGAAGGGGACGGAGGAGGTGCGGGTGCCGTGGGCAGAGAAGGGGATGGAGGAGGTGCAGGCGCCGCCTCCAGTTCCACCACCATTGGCTGTGACGAAAACGGAGAAGAAGGAGGTTCGGAGGACGTCGACGGCCTGGAGCGCTTCGGTGCGGGGCTACCCATTTGTGCGGCGACGGAGGTGCAGAGAAAGAGTGAGAGGTGGTCGGCGATGGTGCGGCGGTGTAGGAAGAGAAGTTTGGAGGCTACGATCGATGGAGATTGAGTGGTGCGGCGGAGACGCAAAAGGACGGGTGTGCCTTTATAGTGGGTCCTCGTCAACCATCCGCACCAGCGTACTCTAAAGCATACTCTATACACTATTCTCCTTCAGCTTTTACACTACGTACTCTAAATTACACTGGAAACAGTGTATCCAGTATGCTTTACAGTACGCCACTGCGGATGGTCCGTGCGATTGGAGATGATCGGACGCTTCAAAAATTACGTTTTTTAATTAATCCAAACCGCGGTTGGCTTCCTCTAAGTTGTCGCTTCACAGGCAGTTTTTTAATTTGACATGCACAGGGTCCAGGGCATGCAATGCCCCACCTGGCATACTTTGTAGGTCTATCCGACGGTGTTTCAGTTTTTCAGTTCCAGTTTTTAACTTTGACACGCAAAGGGCCCACCGTCCCAAGGTATATGCCATGTTCCAGTTTTTTCAGTTTGTCACGCAAAAGACCCCGATCATGTTTCATGACGTTACATGTTTTCTCTTATTTTTTGAAAGATCGTCATATATATATATATATATATATATATATATATATATATATATATATATATATATATATATATATATATATATATATTTGAAAGATCGTGAGAAAACACAAGAAAAAAGTACAACAGGATGAACACACCACACATTCATGCATTCATTAACACACACACACACACTACAAGAAACACGATCATTTGTGACGGCTGAGTTTATTTGCCCCTGCGCTCCCGCTGCCGGCTCGCCCCTGGCTCCGCCGCCCCTGCGCCCCCGGCCCCGCCACCCCTGCGCCCCCGCCGTTGGCCCGCCCCAGCGGCGCCCCGGCCCCGACCCTTTGCACCCCCGCTGCGCCCCGTCGCCCTCGGCCCCTGGCAGACTCTATCGGCGACGATGGAGTTAGGGCCGGGTCCGGGAACGCGGACTCGAGAACGGATCAAGGTGAAGGCTCATCACCCATAGTGGACATGTAGCTTCCGTCCCCTCGATCCGTTGGCGATGAGCCTTCCCCTCGATCCGTTCTCGAGTTCGCGTCGGCCACGGCGCTGCTTTGACCCTGCTTCTGGTCTGACGACACTGATGATCCGCAACATACTTTTAAATCTGCGCGTTGGTATTCTACCCCTCATATTTGTTGATGCGTTAATACCTGATGTTTTACATCATTTTCCACAGGAGGCAAAAAGTAATGAACATCATTGATCAGCATTGTGCCGAGGAGAACGCAAAAATTGTAGTGGGCCACCTCAAGTCAGAATACGATTTTATTTACGTTCCATTTGACTTCAAATACCGCGCCTATGCTTTGAAATATATGATTAACTAATCAAGCTCCGGTCTTTTACTGATTTATACTTAACCTCATTTGTTGCATTTGCCAAGGTCCGAGGCCAACAAGGGCTACTGCTTTATTAATGTCACACCGCCAGATGCGGCGTTCTGGCTGTGGAAGCACCTGCATGGTTTCCGTTGGAAGGTGAACGACTCGCGGAGGATGTGCGAGGTCGACTACGCCAACATCCAGGTACGTCGCCGTCCGCTGCCACCGTTTTCCATTGCGCCGCCGCTGCATGGTGTTCACCTGCTGCTGCTCGCCATCCTTTCGCAGGGTCGGGATGCGTTGGTGGCCCATTTCTCCAAGTCATGCTTCGACTGCGAAACCGAGGAGTTCCTGCCAGTGTGGTTCAGCTCGCCACGGATGGTGAACAACTCGCGGAAGATGTGCGAGGTCGACTACGCCAACATCCAGGTACGTCGTTGTCCGCTGCCACCGTTTTCCATTGCGCTGCCGCTGCAACGTGTTCACCTGCCGCTGCTCGTCATCCTTTTGCAAGGTCGGGATGCGTTGGTGGATGCGGCCAGGTAGTTGCTCTTGCAGGTGTATGGTAATTACGTGAGTGTTTGGTCGGGTCATGTGGTTAGTCCACGATGCACCCTAAACCTGGTGTTGAGGCCGTGTATTTGTCATTTGTGCGTACACTCTAGTGACATGTGACAAAGTGCTCAGTCATCAATTGCGTTTGGTTTAACA